>JAESUZ010004501.1:1615000-2815000 GCA_017311185.1 Proteles cristata cristata | reverse complement strand
CCCTTGGCTGTTTAAGGAAATTGTTGGTAACCTTTTCTGAAGAACCCTCAGAGTCCAGTCAGCTGTGGGCGGGGCCCATGTGGGGATTCCGACTTTGGAAATAAGTATGAGGACATTTGAGAAGTATTCTCCTAGAACTTCTGAGGAAGAACTCTATTTCTGTGTCCTAGTTGATTACTTCTAAGACCTCCATCTTTGGATGGCCATTTTGATGATGGAACCCTAGAGGGTTATAATATGTAAGGCTCAGATGTTGTTTTGGGTCTCTGGCCTTGGAACTATTGAGCTGTAAAGCTAATAGCTTGGCAGGTTTTTGTTTGCAGTCTTGTTCCAGGGTCCTTGCAAAATGTTCAGCTGTAGTCATGAATCCCCAAGTTGGTGGCCTTCCAGCCTATTCAATGCCTTTTTATCAATTCACAAATCTCAGGAGATAATCCATTTACCAAGAAGGCAGCTGCAGCAGGCTGGGTGACCTTATTTATTGTATAGAAGTCTGAATGCCATAGAAAATGGGCTTCCAAATGAGCTTTAAATTCTGCCACAGATTAATTTTCTGTTTGTTTGCAAGTCTGTATAATAGACCAATCAGTACAAGCAGGAAATACTCTAGGAATGGTTTGTAAGTTTAGCTGCTATTTGACAAGCTGTCTTTTTCTGGTCCCTGAGATGTTGAAAACCGAGGAGCTCAAATGCCATCTTCAGGGTTTTGCCTTCTTGCTTCTTGTATCCATTTTTGGGCTCTAGCAGGTTCTGCCAATGTGCTGATAAAGCTCTGGCAGCCAAATCTAGGCTAGCCCAATCATGACTAAATTCTTCAAAAACACTTTTTGGTTCTTCCCTAGATTTAGGAAATTCTTTTAGTTTCAGGAAATTCTTTTTTATTATTATCTTTTTAATAATTTTTATTTATTTGTTTATTTTTGAGAAAGAGAGAGAGCATGAGTGGGGGAGGGGCAGAGAGAGAAGGAGACACAGAATCTGAAATAGGCTCCAGGCTCTGAACTGCCAGCACAGAACCCGATGCGGAGCTTGAACCCACGAACTGCAAGATCATGACCTGAGCCAAAGTCGGACACTTAACTGATTAAGCCACCTAAGCGCCCCTTCGGGAAATTCTTTTAACTCTGGCCCTGAATTTAGTCTTTGTTCAAGGGGTGAAGGAGACTGTGGTAGGTTCATCTGTAACATTGGGTAGTTTTATTCTGAAAGGTAACTGTCTAATAGTCTCTTCAGAGTGGAAAGGCAGTTCAGCCCCGGAATGAGTAAAGCATGAGTACTCAGGTAAAGAAGGATAAAAGGGAGGGACCCCTGGGTGGCTCAGTAGGTTTGGCATCTGACTTTGGCTCAGGTCATGATCTCATGGTTCGTTGGTTCGAGCACTGCATCAGGCTCTGTGCTGACAGCTCAGAGCCTGCAGCCTGCTTCGGATCTCCCTCTCTCTCTTCCCTTCTCCCATTCACACTTTTGCTCAAAAATAAATAAAAACATTAACAACAACAACAACAAAAGGATAGAGACGAACAGTAGGAGTTCGGTCAATCCTATTGTTTTTTTGTTTTGGTACCTCTTGTGTCTTGAATTTTTCATTTGCTTTTTGTAACAATGCTTTTTAATGAAACTCTTTGGGAATCTTGAAGGCTTTTGGAAGCTTCTGCATACTAATTAAAGTCGGCATCCTATTCTGTTTGTTCACCTTGGGATCCCTTCCTTTCAAGTGCGTTTCTTAAATGAACCATCTTCTCTAATTGGAACATTCCCCTTAATGGCCATTGTAATTGTAGGTTATTTTTAGTAAAATTTTGCCATTTAACATTGCTAGATATCTGCAGCTTCTGGGACTGTAGTTCTTGAACATAAAACAAGCAAGTGTGCCAGAAGGTGGCCCTACCAACCATTTGGATATAAAACATCTCATTTCCTTTTGGTAGACCTTTGGGTTTCCCAGAGAAAAACTCATAACTGTGAGCGCCTACCAGTAGTCTTCCTGAGGTGCCTGAAGTGGTGAGCACTCAACAACCTTTTAAATGCCTGATGCCTACCCACCAATGTTTGGGGCTTTTTTGACTTTCACTATTTCCAGTAGCAACTCACTTTTTTTTTTTTTTAATGTTTTATTTATTTGTAAGAGAGGGAGAGAGACAGCATGAGCAGAGAGAGAGGGAGACACAGAATCCGAAACAGGTTCCATGCTCTGAGCTGGCTGTCAGTACAGAGCCCGACGTGGGGCTTGAACCCATGAACTGTGAGATCATGAACTGAGCCAAAGTTGGACGCCCAACTGACTGAGCCATCCAGGCACCCCAGCAACTCACCTTTTTAGTTTCAAGAAGGCCTCCCACTGGACTCCATCCAGTCCAAATCAGACCCAGTCTGGTTTTTAAGTTGGACTCAGTCCAGCTCTGGCAGGTGACCACCAACAGTTCCTTACGTGGAATCTGAGGACTGGAGATGACTGAACCAGCAGACCCCCTAAAAATGGGGACTGCAGACAGATTCCAAACAAATGGGGAACTGCAGCCACTCCCAGCAGCTCTCATCTGGTGAAATCTGGGGATAGAGCTAAGGGATGAGTTCTCCAATCCAATAAGGTAACTGTGTGAAAGCTAATCAGAGCAGAGCTCAAAAGAAAGAGAGCAAAGCTCAGAACTGGCAGGAACTTACCTGCAGTCTTTGGAAATGGTGAGAAGGAGAATTCAAAGAGTTTAAAGGCACCACATCTGTGTTTCTCGTTGTCCCAGAGGCTGCCAGAAGTCTCCTTTCGTCCTGCTGCCACCACCAAATCTGTTAAAGAACAAAAATTCTGCCAAGTAAATTTGAAGATGTAATTGCTTTATTCAGTGATTCACAAACCAGGCAGCATCACATCTGACACACAGTTCAGGAATTGTACAAAATGCAAGGCTTTTATAGACAGATATGGAATGGATAAGGAAGTTACTAGCAAAAGAAAGAAAGGATGGTTTGAGTCAAGGTCACCTTCCCTTAGGGGTAAGGACAGGGGGTCTTACCCTGCAGATTGCCTCTCTCCTGCTGATCAGGAGCTTCCAGACTGACTGGTTTAGAATTCCTCTCCTGGGAGAGGCTCGAACTGCAGTTAGGTTAGGTATTAAGCCTTCCTGGGGCTTACGGGAAGTGACTCCATTTTGGGCATGCTGTTTCTTTTTAACAAAAGAAATGAGGGTGTCATTTTAAAACAGGTTTTGATGTTTATTACACTCTGTTAATTCTTCATTTGTTTTAAAAAATATTTATGGAGCACATTTTATATACCAGGCATTTTTCTGGGTGCTGGGATATAACAGCAAACAAAGCAGAAATGGCCTGGAATTCTTGAACTTAGACTCCAGAAAGAGCTTTTTCCTGAGAATAACTTGGACAGGCAGGCTGAACTTCTTATTTCTCACTCTGCCATAGGGAGTTCCGGGTGCAATATTTGTTATTTGGCGTCAGTCACTGTGTGATTTTTGACTGTGGTGCATTTTCACTCTGTTACTAATATTGATGATCTGTGATTAGCATTTGTATTCAGGTTGATCAACAGGGTCTCTCTACTGTTGAACCAAGTCTTGAGGATTCTAAGCCTTTTCTTCTCTTCAGCTATATGTTGTCCAGCAGAATTAAGGTTTTTCTTCCAGGTTAAAAAATTCAGCTAGGATGCAGCACGTTCTGAAATAGTGAACCCCAAGCAACGTAGGACATTGCTATTCTTTTATATGTATAAATAATATAACATATAATTTTTCATTATATTTCAATATTATTTCATTCTATTCATTCTTTATTTATAGATGATTATATAATCACTCATTTTATATATATAATACATAATATTTCGATATGTTTAATTACACACACACACACACACCTCTGGGAAAAATAGTATAATAAATACCAAAGAAAGCATGTCTGGATAGGTTTGTTTTCTACCCAGGTAGAGGAAGAGGAAGATGGGTGATGTAGAAGGCACTGAGAGACTGGGTGGACTCTAGACTTGGAAGTGGGAGGAAGGAGAAGATGTCAGAATTTGAGCATGATTCCTGAATCTGATTCCTGGGAGTAATGAGATGCCATGGATAAGTTGCTTAACTTGATCAATCTGTTTTCTCCTCTTCTGAAATAGTAATTATATCTACTCAGCTCACAGCTATTGTTAAGGATTACATGAGAAATGCACAGATGCTTTCATATTGTAGTACAGGTGGAAAGGTAGAAATGGTCAGATTTTAGACTACAACTGTGGTCTAACCACTCTTGCTACAAATCAGTGTTAGGTCTGTACAAACAATGTCGATAAAGAAAACTGGCAGTTTTCTCCCACGTTCATGCATGTGTGTGTGGTATGCATCTGGTATGGGGCAAGTTCAAGATTTTTGGTTCAGAGGAATTTTTGTCATACCCCTCAAATTATATGACATAGGTAAAGTTGGAATAGATCCTTAGTCCTTAAAGTAAGGTTCATTGGTCTGCAGCACCAGATTTTGCCTGGGAGCTGGTAGAAATGCAAACTCTCAAGCCCCACCTTAGATTACTGAATTGAAATCTGCATTTTACTAAATTCCCTAGTGATTATATGCAAATTTTCTTAAGCACTGGGGTTGACAGATATCTAAATCTATCCTGGTCATTCTGAAGAATCATCAGAATATATCAGATACCCTGATAGCCAGCAGCTGCTAGATGTTTTAGCACCACCTGGGAGAATGGGGGGCTCAGGAGGGTTATACTAAAATATGTACTGCTTTCTGTTCCCAAGAAACCATTTTAGGGGTGAAAGGTTCATATTCCATTATTCGTCCCCTGAGCCCACCAGTGTTCAAAAATGTTTTTTCCCAAGACTTTTATGGTGCTTAAGTCAGACTTTTCATATTGGAATAACAGACCAAAAATGACTGACAGTTATAGTGTCTGGGATTAAGGAGGGAAATATTTAGTCAGAGGAACTGGGAATTTATCAGGAGATACGTATGATTATATCTCTAGGATTCTGATTTCTAGTCACCTTTGTTCTCTGAGCATAGTGAGTAAATATTGCTTTACTCAGCCTGTAGTAAGTTCCAAAAGGCACACATTCTCAGGGGCTTAAGGTATTTTGTAAAAAATATCTTACTCTATTATAGAGGGAAAGAATGAAGTCAGTTGAAACCAAGAGAGGCTTAAATTCTCAATAAAGACCACATGCATGTTTGAAAATAGGAACTACTTCTTCATAGTCTCTGTCTAATACCTAAATCTTTTCTGAATAAATGCCCTCACTTCCAATTTTAGCAAGGTTTAGGTAGGATTAAATAAAATGGAACTAATATCCCTCTTAAAACAGCACTTTTCTTTGTAGGATAGGTAAAATCATTTTTTAAAAAGTTTGTATTTGTTTAATTTTGAGAGAGACAGAGGCAGCATGAGTGGGAGAGGGGTAGAGAGAGAGGAGACAGAATCTGCTCTGCGCTACTAGTGCAGAGCCTGATGCAGGACTCAAACTCATGAACCATGAGATCATGACCTGAGCTGAAACCAAGAGTCAGATGCTTAACCGACTGAGCCACCAGGCACCCCTACATAAAATCATTTTAAAATCTATCCTCCTCTGTAATTATAATAGTTGCAACTTCACTTCTTCCTCTTTCTCTTTCTCTCCTGCCTGAAATTGTGGTAAAATTTAAGAATCTTTTGAGCTGCAGGCTGTGTGATTCCTTTGAGTATAGACTCCGCATCCGGACTACATAAATAAAAATTGAGAGCATTGGGTGAGGTGAGGTAAATCAGCTTTAATACTAGAGATTCGTAAGATGGCTCAAGACAAAATTTTCAGGCTTAGTTTTCCATTTTTGCTACAAATTAGTGAAATTTTGTCACAGCGAGCATTTGGGCACCGTGTCAGCCTTCATTTATTTATTCAACAATCCCTACTGTTTCTGTTAGTATTATAGACAGTTGGCCTGGAGTAAAGACCTGTTCTCACTCACACAGTTTACAGTTTGTTGTGGTGGATGTTCTTCAGAACCCCTGCTCCAGAGTTTGAAATGAACTGAATTGTAGGCTAGCAGCACGTTGCTCATTTTAAAGCCTTTTATTTTATTTTTTTTTCAGTTTTATCTAAACTTCTTATGTAATAAAAGAAATTGTTTTCACAATAGGTCTACCAGTTAAAGCCGGTATTTATTTCATTATAGCTGTCTTCCGAAGCAGACCCATGCCAGGGTATTGCTGACATTAAGACTTTTCTTGAGTTCTGCTGTAGCTGATTCCATCTAGTAAAGAAGGCCGCCTATTCTTGGACATAGGGACTTTTGCTAGAAAGAATTACTTCCATTTTCTCCAGCGTTCACCAAGTTACTCCTATTTCTCTTTGAAGGAAGCTCCTAACTATCCACAGGTGTTCAGCCTCCTAAGATTTCAATTTATCTTCAGCACATCCAACTTTTGAGTGTTTACTATAAGGCTTTAACCACATAGTAATTCCTCAAAGAAGTCTGCTGTGTATATAATGTTAAGGCGGAGTTGTCATGGCTGTTATCCTGTGTCTTAAGCCAAATACATTTCTCAGCGTTCCAAGGTTATGTGAATACACAGAAATAATTATTTTCAGATGTTGACATTGCCTTAGTCCTTTAGTAACATAAGAAAATATGGTTCAAAAGTCAGTCATCTAAAAAGCAGTGCAGAATATAGTGCAGATAAATATGCTGTACATGCGGCACATGCTATCATGTAGAAATGTTGGAGTAATTTAGCTTTCTGTCATAATATCCTCAAAACAGAGGATATGAACTCTGCTGTGTTCTGAGTTCGCATGTTTCCTGTAATGCAACTGCCATCCAGGGATGGTGTGCCTTGCTTCCAGTTGAGTAACTGCTTTTAATCACTGAGCCAGACCCCTGAGTCTTGGATTCTCTTGTTACTTAATATGTTCTGTCTTTAACTCAGCCGCAAAAGGTAAAAAAAAAAAAATTTGAAATCTTCGCTTATGTTTCAAAATACATTTTTTTCTATAATTGTCATAAAATGACGATAGGACTTAAAAAGCCTCATCTATCTCAGATTCTGTTGGAAGGAAGGGGTTGAGGAAAGTAAGATTTAATCGTTGGAGAGACCAAGACAAAGTTGAAAAATACTCTAATTTTTGCATCAACATACATGTAAGACATGAATTCTAATTCCAGTATAAATTCCATCTATTTAATTAATTTGTCTTCTAGTCCATTGAAAAAGAGACATTGATGAAGTTTTATGATACCCACAGTGTTGATTTTTTACATTTATGAAAGGGAAAATTATTTTCATCATCCCTTAATGATCATTACATTTTTATAGTAACATTGGAAGAAAATCAAATAAAAACTAATTGATATAGGAAGTATTGCACTTGAAAGTGTTCAGCTGACTATTATTGACTGCTTATCTTGCAAAGAAAAATATCTTGACTTTACAGTATTGTAAATGCCATGGGAAACTGGGGAGTCTGCTAAGTTTTTCCTTTCAAATGCACATTTCTGTCTTTACCTTGTAGACTTGCAATACATAATTCAAAGTGTTTGCAGAGTACAAGAAGTTTATTATATTGTTTAACTATCTGTTTCGAATTATAACTTTAAAAAGAAAATGGGACTCTTTTCCTACCCCCCACCCTAGAGACAGATTTTCCATGACAGAATTTAGTTTTAAACATCAGGATATTGCATAAGTCTGTCTGGAAAAAATAGAGACAGACAGCTAGCACTATCTAATAGGGCTTTGCTTTGTGACAACATATTTTGTTAATGAACCATACATAAGTTATAATTTTCCTGCATGTTTGGAAAAGCTTTCAAAATCAATAATTTTTTATTTATGTTGTTTCTGAATTGTTTTTGTTTAGACACTCAATAAAACTAAGAAACATTTTAACTATCATAGTATAGCATAAGACCCAAAGAAATCTAATTAAGCTTTGAGTCTTAAGAGAAAACCTGTTAAGGAATGTTTGGAAGAGTTAACATTTGTGGTGAGGTGTGAAAAGTTGAAGTTGTGATACTGCCTGGCTTTTATGTTTATAAGGACTCATTAGGATTTAATTTTTAAGCTTGACCCTCCTAAAGTCATGAATTCCAAACTAATTTATAATGGGAAAGAAATTGGTGGGATAGCTCCATTATCCTACTGGTTGCTCAGGGCTGGTTCTAAAATAGTTCATGGGGTAGAGATTTAAAAGTCTGAGTCTGTTTCAAGAAAGTTGTGATCAGGGAGGGGAAGGAAGAAGTGTTCTTAAGTCCCTTTGAATTTTATGTGATCACTTAAGCAACAAGGCCTGGGTGAGGCCCCGATTTTTTCAGGTTGTCCTAATGAGCCTACTGGGCTGGTTGCTTTTCAAGTGCACAGCTATTTCCCAGTAAGCCCTACTACTTACACACTTCTTGAATGCTTGTTTATTACAGAAGAGACAAAGGGGGTGTCAAGGAACATTGGGTTTACTTTTTGGTGGAATCTGGCAGAAGAACTGTTTTTCAACGGCCAGTTGTTTACAAGGAACCCCGTCTGTCTGGTGACATCTTTATGGCCATGGGAGAGAAGAATGCTTTCTGACCAGTTGTGGAAGATTAGCTTTCTTCCCTCCCTGCTCCTGGAATATAAGAGCCAGGGGTTTATTATCAGAGGTCATAAATTTTCTTTTAGGACTTGTCATCGACAGGCCATGCAGTTTTAGAATAGTTACTTAAGCTGTCTAAACTTTGATTATTTATAGATAAAAGGAAGGAAAAATTACCAGTTTTGTGAAATAGTTGTTGTTTCTGAGCTTTATGAATAAAGATTGGATATATTATACTAACAAATTTAATCCAGCTATGTGTTAGAATTAGATCTAATTTCTTAAATTTTTCAACAGCCAAGATCAGTACATTTAAGGCTTTACAACTAAGTACTGCTGGAAATATACATGGAGAGATAAGAAGTCATACTGGCCTAAGGAAAATATAATATAGTTGGGGAAAAAACCCACTGTATTTATCTCTTATCCAGCAGATCATGTATAATGAAGTGCCACGAAGCAGCTCGAACATTTATTATAGTTCAGAATTGGAAGAGATTATTTCCTGGGGGTGGGGAGCATTGAGAACAGTCGTGGTGGAGCAAATGGTATTTAAGCTGGATCCTGAAGGGTGAGTGGAATTTGGGCAAGTGGAGACTGAGAAAAAATATAGTCCAAGGCAACATCATTAGTAAAGGAAGAATGAAAAGATATGGTATTGAGGATAATGGCCTACTTGTGTTATGGGTAATAAAATATATTAGATTAGTTAATCCTCATTCAGAAGTAGGCACTTGCTAAAATAAGCATTTTATGTATTTTATTTAAATCTTTATGATAAGCCCCAGAAGAATAAAATTTATGGATAAAGAAACCAGGATATCATATAACAATTTTGTGGCAGAAGTTGTACATTTCATTCTGTAAACTATGATTTACAGAAAATATCCCATAATATCATGAGATATTTTTTTTAGCTAGATGAGTGATGTATTCTTCTCCATTCCTCTTTTTGCCTCATCTCACCCTCCTATTCCCATACCTCTCTTCAACCCTGTGTTCAGACTGTAGAACATGAACTACAGAATTATAGATTCGATCTTACCATGTTCCCAGGTCTGTAACATATTTTCTCTGATCCCTCCCATGGTGTACAGTGCCCTTCTAATCCCTTCTAACTACATTTAGAACTATTTTTCATTCTTTGAAATCTCCTTGTCTTCTCTTTCCTCTACTTTTCCTGGGTTAGTACCTCTGTGTGGAAGACCCTTTCTCACCTCTAAGGAAAGGGTCTCCCCTTATTCCCTTCTGCTGTTCTCATTTATTGTTAAATATTGAGCCACTTAACTTTTAGCTCATATAAATCTTGAAAATTTATTTCCATACGTGCAGTTCTACATCAAAATGAAATTTACCATCAATCCTACATATTTCACATTAAAATTGCCTTGGGACACCTGGGTGGCTCATTCAGTTGAGTGTCTGACTCGATTTGAGCTGAGATCATGATCCCAGGGTTGTGGAACTAAGCCCTGCATTGAGCTCTGCACTGAGTGTGGAGCCTGCCTAAGATTCTTGCTCTCTCGCTCTCCCCTTCCTTTCTTCCCTCCCTCTCTCTTTCTCTTGCTCTTCCCTTCTCCCCTGCTTGCATATACTCTCTTTCTCTCTCTTAAAAAAAAAAAAAAGCCTTCTAAAATTATTTAATGCAGGTTTTCCACACCTCCCCCCACTGCCCAACTTCCAGAGTGTTCCATATAGTCACAACCAGGTATGTGTACTAGTCAGAATAGGCTAAGTTAGGTTGCACTAACAACCACTAGATCTTAATGACTTACAACAAAAACTGTTTCCCTCTTACTTACATGTGTGTTGGCAGGAAGAATGTACTTATTACACTTCCAAAGGATGCTTCACGTGACACAGGCTTCCCGATCACCTGTGCAGGGGCAGAGAATCCAGTAAATCACACATTGGTTCTTAGCACTGGTACCTGGTAGTGGTGCTGCACCACTTGTGAATACCTTTCACTGATTTCACATGGCCTCACTGAAGGTCTAGGAGACAGGGAAGTACAATCCTACTATATGGTGGAAAGTGGGGGACAAGTAGAAATATTTAGTCAACAGCACTGGAAAGTGTGAAAGATTAGAAATTGTGGGCCAGTTCTTTTGAAATTTATGCTTATTAACAGTGTGTAAAAATGTAGTGCAGTCTAGCCATTTGGAAATTAGAACTAAAAATTCATAAGGCATGTTTATGTGTCTTTTGATATCACTAACTCAATTTAAAACATTGCATTTGCAGTATATGCTTAAATTTAATTCTTTAAATGTAGCACTGAATGGCTGAGGGACAAAAACATGTGTTAAAATCATCTTGTTCACTAATAGTGTGGAAGAAAAAGGCAGTGTCACAGCAGACAGGTTGAGTTTGGATATAAATCATGCTTGAAGGATGTATTTCTCAGGAAGAGAGGCCAGGGTCATCATTCAGAATTCATCAAAGACAATAAACAGAGTTTAAATCAAAATTCCACATTGAAATACTTATCGATAAGTGTTTTGAGTTTTACAAAAACATATTTTTCTTAATATTTATTTTTTTTTAATTTTCATTTGTCAGTACTAATTAACAACCAGCACTTGTCAACACTAATTGCTGGGTTATCTTTCCTTTTGCAAGAAGAGGTTGAAATTGATTTTGGGAACATTTAACATAAATGTAGTATTGGAGAGAAATCTTACTCTATCCTCTGTAGGGATATTGCTAAACTGTATCATTCTGATCCTCACCTCTAACTTGGATGTAGGAACTTGACTACCTACATGAATGAGGATACTGGGGAGAGGAGAAATTGAGAAAATAGTTGTATGAGAATTACTTGCCTATAAAAGCTTCTTAGGAAATACCTCATTTTCGGAATGAATAATGACTGCCAATATGACCAAGTATACAGACTTTGAAAGAGGAAGTCTAAAAGCAGTATCTGCCCAGTAATTGCTTTTTCCTGTGTTTTGTTTTTATTGCACAACGAGAACATCTCCTTCCATTTCTTATATGTAAGTTAAACATGTCTGAGTACATCTTTTAGCTTTCTTTTGCCTCACAGTGTGTCAGAAATCATCTGGAGATGTATTAGCATAAATTAAAGATTAAATATGGAAATCATAAATTATTCCATGAAAACATTTTTTTGAAAAGAGAAATAAGTATTAATAGCTAGTCTTTTTTTTTTATTTAGCAAATTTGCTTATGGAAATTATTCTTCTGCCTCTCAGAAAATTTTCCCAGTCCCTCAGAACTCCCTCGCGCCTCCCTACACCAGGTTTGTATTTCAGTAACCTAGCAAAAGAACAGTTGATTTGCATATGCCAGGTTAACTTCCATTTAAAGGATGGGTCATGGAGTTAGCTTCTTTGTGTTAATGTGAGAGAAGGAAGAGGAGGAGAGAACCTTGTAGTATTGGTTTGTGCAACGGAAAGTTAAAGGACAAGAAAGCTTTAAAATTATGGAGCACGTGGGGCACCTGGGTGGCTCAGTCAGTTAAGCGTCCAACTTTGGCTCAGGTCATGATCTTGCAGTTTGTGGGTTCGAGTCCCGTGTCGGGACTGACAGCCAGCTCAGAGCCTGGAGCCTGTTTCAGGTTCTGTGTCTCCCTCTCTCTCTCTGACCCTCCCCTGTTCACGCTCTCTCTCAGAAGTAAATAAAACATTAAAAAAAATAAAATTATGGAGCACATGAGCATTAAGTTCTATTCTCAGTAGTGTGGTGTTATGTATGTTGACAAAATTTAAAAGGTGATGTATCCCATAATTCCTTTCTTTTGTATAATTGGCCAACCTGTGTTGACTTAAGTATTAGTTTAAGGTACCTGTGACTATGTTTTCATTTCTGTCCTGCTTTTCTGTTCCCTCCTTCCCAACTTCTCTGTCCTGATATTCAGTTTTCATGTGCATTAAATTCTCTGATAGGCCTTCACACTACCCACTTGTGCCATTCTTTGGCACTGAATACACATGAACAACAAATAGCAATACGTCTTAAACTTTATAAGCTTATACAAAAAACAAAACCAGTTGATTGCATTAATTTTTATCCTTCCATTTTGTTCTGAGGAATCTAGTCAGATGAAGTCTATTATTCTGTCTAAATTCATGGACTTGGTCCATCCATCACTGTTTCATATATGTAGCAATGGGTTCAAGGATGTTATTGACTGGACAATGAATTATTGACAGTTATAAGCTTAATTATTGCCTTGTGAAGTTTCAAAAATTAAAGAATTAAAGCATTAATTCTCTTTGATGTGAACGATTCAAGATGCAAGTCATCCCCTTTATAGATCAGGCTGTGGAAGAAGGGATTGTGATGAAGCATGACCGTGCATGCTTGGGGAATTAAAACCAAACGTCATTTCAGCAAATGATGGGAAGAGGTAAAGCGTGCCTTAAATTATCTTGCTCAGAAATGTTGGGGAGACTTGGGTAGTGATAGAGACAGGAAGTGTTTATATTATGAACCTTATATTACTTTATTCAAAGTAAGACAGTTTGTGGTCTATGAAGGAATCCCAGGCTCCAGGTTGGAGCCCATGTGGATCAGTAAGTTTTGCACTAGGAAACACCTGATCTCAAGCCTTAGCAAGCACCTCATACTTGGACCAGTTGTCAGTGAAACCATCCCCACTGCTAGCAAAATAACTCCAAAAACAAATCAAGCTGGCAAAAATTGCACAAGTAAATGGGCGACAGAAGAGCAAAATGGGTAAGTTTGATACCATCATTTCCATTGTCCCCCACATTATACTGCTTACATTAGAAACAACTAGAAGTCTAGTTGTATGTATGTTAATGTAAAGCCTCGGATTACATTTTTCAGCTAATGCAGGAGTAAGTGTTAACAGCTGTGCCTGGGTGCTTTCCCCTGCTTTGTCCTGAAGTCTATCACCATCTAAGAGAAACTGACTACATACCTTTGGAAAAGTGTTTCTCTACCATGTTGTGCAAACCCATGTAAATCTCATTTCTTCCCCCCTTTTGAGGTTAAGTCCCACAAATATCTGTAAGGCTTTTCCAGATACTTTGTTAAGTCTGAAAAACTTTTCCCCAAATTTGCAGCATGTCCAAATGGCTGCAGATTATAGCCAAATGTGAGTATGAATGCCCATATGGAGTGAAGCCAGTCTTTAAAATGTGGGTGGCAGTGTCTTTAACTCAGATTCAGTTTGCTTTACACAGTAGTAGGAAACATGAGAGATCAACCTGAGGTTCTTTAAAAGCAATCAGAATTTTAGAAAGACAAAGGAAAATGGGAATATGGCTTTACCTATTATTTCTCACTAACGACACAAATGACTCCCCTGTTGTGTTGTTTATTGTTTCTTCCAGATGATCTTTGCATACTCAGTCCGTGGGGTATACAGTCATTGCCCTGTGCTCATTTTTTCCTTCCTGGAGGTATAAATAGACCGATGACGCCCTATGCTCTCTGCAGTCTGTGCATCATTCATACCGTACATCTCCTTTCTAGGTCACAAAGCTTTTAAAAAAATCAGCAGCAGTAGCAGCATGTGAGAAGATGAGCATATGACCCCTTCTCTCACCTCGAAGCAGTGCTTTTGATAGCATCCAGACAGCAGCGCATGGAAACATGACATTTGGGTGGTTCAAGAATATCAGAGGGAAAAATAGCCATTCTTACCAAATAGTTTAAAAATAGCAACGTCTAAGCATTTTCTCCTCCACCCTTTCTCCCCTACATGCTTGAAATGAAGCTCTTCCCATCAAAGGCATAACAAGGAATTTGTATTTTGTGAGAATTTGGCGAGCCTGTCTCTTCCTACCACAGCAAATGTCTGCCTTCTCCCTTTGTCCAATCGTATACACTCAGATCATGAGAAAATGTCCTCTCCCTTTTTCCTCTCTCCTCTCTAGTCAAATAAAAATGGCCTTGCTTCCAGACAAGTCATTTATTATTGAATGCCTACCAAATGAGGAACAGTGGATTGAGTGTTTTGAGATGGGGTGAGGAGGAACATGATTCTCTGCTTTCCTCCAGCTTCTTTGCTGGTAATCAGTGATCTCTAATCCACTTCTTCCACAGAGTGTTCATGGGCCAGCAATCATCTCATATTTGGGTAAGGCTAGAAAAAGGTTGGTGAATAACCAAGGCAGTGCCTTTGTAGTCCCTGAATTTGTGTCCCGGACTCCATCTTACTAATCACATTGTTCTCTTCTTGGTCTGTCAATAATTTTCAGACCCCATTAATTCTCTCTTTGAGTAAATATTTGAGTGCCTACTACGTGCCAGACTATTCTAAGTATTTAGGATACCAGTTAACAATGAGAAAAGTATGTTCCCTTTTAAATTTCATTCTAGTTGATAATATTTCATGTGGGGGAAGTGTTGTCAAGAGAAATCAAGCAGGCTGAGTGTTGTCAGTACGGAGGTAAAAGTGATGTGTTGTATTTTATACAGTTGGTCAAGGAAGATTAAACTGATAAAGGGGCATCTGCTTCTTTCAGGGGAACAAGCCACGTGCATTGTTTAGGGCAAGTGCATTCCCGGCAGAGAAATGAGCAAGTGTAAATCTCACAGGGGAGGGCACAGTAGAGGAACAATGGCAAGAGTGGTGTGACCAGCGTCATGGAGGAAGCAGTGAGACACACCTACAAGGCCCTTATAGGCCATGCTGAGGCCTTTGGGGCGAAGATGTGACATTTCAGAACAGTGGCACAATCGATCTACTCTGCAGAAGAGTAATATAATAATAATTACATTAATTAATAATAATGTGGGATAGAGAGTAGGCACGTGCTCGTGTTTTGATGAATACATCAGATGTACTTTTATTTGAGAGAAAGATACATGTCAGAATTTTGAGCTGAGTAGGTTTTGCTTGAGGGCAAGAAATGTATGTCTGAAAAAATGTTCATGGTAGTAAACAGGTTTTAATTGAGCCAGAGTGTGAAGGATAAACAGGTAAAAAGTGCAACGACTTGCAGAAAGGTGTTTCACTTTTATGAAGCTTGCTGTTCAAATTTAGTATTTACTTATAATTCCTTCAAATATGTTAGAAAAAATTCTAGTATTTGAAATCTGCTTGGAGCACTTGAAGGCTGTGGAGAACAGAGGTAATTGTAAAATATCAGGTATTTAAGGATATGTTTCAACTGAATCCAGGAAAGTCTCAAACCTGAGTATATTAACAGCTCTCCTGACACTCCTCAGTGGTCTCTAATTCACATGTAGCTTTTAATGTTTTTTCTGAAAGAAAAGACCAGTGACCTTTTTGAATGTCCATAGGTTCCAAAACAAAAGGGGATTTATTTCCCCCTCTTTAATTCCACCACATTACATGGCACCCTGGTGTCTAGAAAAACTTTCTCATGTATGAGACTGGAGTGCTGGACTTCTTTTGGAAATAGCCAGATTTTAAAATCATGTAGGAATATTTGTACCTAAAATACATTAGCAGTTGAATATAATGCACCGTTGTTTCACTAGTTTGTGTTTCATCCCCTCATCTTGTATGCTACACTCACACCTATTAAATTCCTTTTTTAGTTTATTTTGAGAGAGAGAGAGAGAGAGAAAGAGAGAGAGAGGGAGAGACACAAAGAAAGCACTAGTTGGGGAGAGGGGGAGAAAGAGAATCCCAAGCAGGCTCCATCTTGTCAGCACAGAGCCTGATGCGGCACTTATGCTCGTAAACCACAGAATCATGACCTGAGCTGAAATCAAGAGGTGGATGGTTAACTGACTTAGCCACCCAGGCGCCCAACACACCTATTAAATGTCTTTGACCTGACTCACCTAGCCCTTCACCTGCTGAATCTGCTTTGTTCCTGTGTCTGAATGATCTCTCCTCACCTGGTTTACATGCACTGCTCCTTTAAGTCTCCGCTCAGATGTCACTTCCTCTTGGAATGCTTCCCGCATTCCCACATAATTGGTGCTCCTGAATTATGGCTCTCCTTTGTACACATCAGCCTTGTTCTCGTATCTCATACTGAGTTGTAGTGACTCACCTAGACTAAATTGTGCAAAAGCAAGAATGGTCTTTCTGTTTGTTATTCTTGGTATCTACTTTAGTGTGTGGAACACAGGGATCAGTAAATGGCTCTTATTGAATCAAAATTCAGTATGTAATTTTGATTATATAAAATTGAATCAAAAAAAGTGTTTAACTTTGGAAGTCTATTGTTTTAATATATAAGTTGCCCCCTTTCTGGTCATTGGTATTAGAGCTGAAGTCATTTTTTATATCTACCTCCCTGTCACCCATTCGTCATTTGCCAAGCTTTGACACTTTTGCTTTGCTGTCTTCAAGTGGTCATCATCTACTCATTGTCCTAATTAAGGTCCTTGTTTTCTTTGCCGGTGGGTAAAATAAGTTTGAGAAATGCTAGTTAAACAATGGTTTGATTACCACAGGACTTGACAAAACCTTTAGAGAAGGAGCATTGTAAATATCCACAGGTGAAGTATAAAAGAACATTCCCTACCTTTATTTGATCAAAGAATCTTTTTTTGTCTCAGAGCATCTGATGTAGTTAATGATCTGTAGAACTCACCTGGGGAAATGCTGGCAAAGACTATGGACTAGTTATGCTCTCCTCATGGGTTGACGATCATTTGGTTTTAACCTAATGACAGATCTAAGCCATAAACAGCAAACATGTGGAAAGGAAGTATGCCAGAGCCTTGCCCCTGGATGACCTTTGACTCTTATATCCCTTTTGCAGTTTGGACCAGTTTATTTGATGTGTTGGTGGCTGTGCATGGGGAAGTGCACACCTTATTCACCTGTCAGAGATGCTATTTCTTCTCACCATACTGATCTGCTGCTTTCCTTAATGCTGTCTTGCTAAGATTTGAAAGAGTTGATAGCCTCCATCTTTAGACTTTCAGAAAAAATATCCTAGACTCTTAATGCCTGCCCACATGGTTTGGATTAGTAGGTTCAAGAAATTTAATAGCCAACCTCCTGGAAGTTTGGTGGCAGCCTTATGGGCTTTTTCCGGATTTGAGGTGTGTGAAAGAGTAAAGGTGTGTAAGCAGCAAACCTATGGAAAGAGAGAATCATGATTTATCTGAGTATCCAAGAACTAGACAAAATAAATTAGAAAGTTCAACTTTTTGCTTGAAGCAACTGCAGAGGAAAGGCTATAAAACGTTAAATGCTTTTTGCCCTTGTTTTGAGTTTAAATAGAGATTATATTCAGAAAATCATGTTGTTGACTCATTGATGATTCTGTTCCACTTCTGCAGTTACTAATGGCACATCCTTTGGGATTATGCTTCCAGTTCTGCTTTCACATCACATATCTGATCTATCTGCAAATCCTATACCACCCAGCTTCATAATCTATCTAGTGCCTCACCATTCACCACCTACACAGTTAATGTCCTGGTCCATCACCGTCATCTGTTGCCTGTCGAATGGAACGAGCCTTCTGAGAGATGGCTCCTCCTGCCCTTGCCTCCATACGGTCTGTTCACCGCACAGAACTGGAACAAATCCTTTGAAAGGGGAGTCAGGTGATGTCGTTCTCTGCAACCTTGTGATTGTTTCACCTCTCACTCAGAATAGAATTTAAAATTCTTAATGCAGCCAGTGAGCTCAACCATGACCTGCCTACTTGCTATCTCTTTGACCTCCTCTTCGAACACTTTCCCCATTACTCTTTTGATCACATCAGCTCATTGCTCTTGTTTGAACTTGCTGAGCATATCCTCGCCTCAGGGATTTTGCACTTAACTGTATCCTCTGTCTGGAATGTACTTCCTTACCATATCCACATGGTTTGGTTTCTTCTCTCGTTTCCCTACAGACTCTGCTCCAATTTTTCTTATCAGTGGTGTAATGAAGATTACCATCATTAAAGCATTTCATCCACTAACACTCATTACTGTAGCTTTACCTGCCTATATTTTTCTGCATTGTCTGTATTCCCACATGGCATGTGTTATTTACTTATTGTTCATCTGCTCCAACTAGAATGCAAGCTCAAGGACTTTACCTTGTTCAGTGCTTAGAACACTGTAGCAGAGATCCTCATACAAGTAGGCATATGATAGATGCTTTCTAAATAAATGAAAGAACATATGAGCAAGCTTTTTTATTTGTTGTGGAAGCCAAAATTTACCAAGAAATGATAAGCCGCTTTTCAGTAAATCTCTGTCATCTCTATATGTTTATGCCAAAATCGATAAGCTTTCTAATTAAAAGCATAGAGGTGGACATTTTATGTATTGTTGCTCTCCTAGTTTTCTCTTTTGTGGCATATATTTAAAAATGGTGACAATGTTGGGAAAAGATCAAAGCAACAGGAAGTAGAATAATCGATTTAGATAATACCTCTTGAATCTGCTGTTAGGGACAATTACTGTTTGGCATATAATCTAAAGCTTTTCTAAATCAAAGTATCGTACATCCCTGTAACATTTCTATCAGTGTAACATTTTCAATGGTAAAGAAATTGACACTTGACTACAAAATACAGTGTTTTTGCTGGGATGAAAAATATGCAAAGGAAAATACTAAAAATTATGGGGTAAAAATTAACTGCCTGTTGAAACAGTTATGTCCAGGACATCTTGACAAAGTCTTGCTGGTTCCCATGTGAAGTGATCATTATCCTCTCTTGCAGCACTCCAATGAAGAGAGGGAGAGTCGACATTTCAGAACAGGAAGAATTGGAGGCATTTGTTGTGTTCTATCCCATAAAAATTTACTAAGTGTTGGAGAGTGATGTAACTCAAGTTTACTAAAGTCCAGAAGCAGGTAGAATTTTAAAACACTGAATTTTGTAGTGTATTCTCTGGCAGTGTGTTTGGCTCAGATAGTACATCACCAAAGAAGAGATAGCATGTAAATCTGGAAGCAAGTTTAATGAAACAAATATAAATAGTTCACCTTTGAACCATAATGTTTATACCTTACAGTTGACTTCTTAGAAAATTACGTTTCCCGAAGGGTTGTTGAAAACATGCATCTCTCTGTGCTGTAGGTTGAACCAAAACCTACATAACCTAAATTGATAGCTATGAAGCTAAACAAATTTATAAGTAACAGGTTATAGTAAAATATGACCAACTGAGGACACTACTCTTGATATATTGATAATAAAGAATCCTTATCAAAAAAATTGCTGGAAATCCCTTTGAACCTATGTGTGTTTATGGTAGAGTTGCCAAGCATTGCATGGTAGTTGAATAACTAGTGATTTCGTTATTTCAGTTTACTTAATATAAAGTTTTAATAATCTTTTTATAGTTCCCTTGTTTCTTTATGGAGTAGCACTTAGTCAAGAGAATTAAGAATTCTTTTGGTAAAGAGAATTAAGGCTGTGACTTTGCCCACCAGATTCAAGCAGAAGGGCTTATGCTTTTGAATAAGTTTTCTAGCTGAGGACCTTTCTGAGAAGAACTACTTTCACTCTGACTAAGCATGCTTTTATCAATTTACCTTGATTTTTGCTTTGTTCTCCCTTGGCCTAAGTTATGCCAGAGCTCCCTTATGGATAAAATAAGGTATGCATGAATTAAGGAATGTATGTATATGTGTATTTATTTGTGTGTGTATATATATACATACATTCACAACACATGTAAAATGTATATATATATACACACCTTAATTCATGTGTTTTATTTATCCATATATGAATAATATAATTTGATATACATGTTTTACTTATTAGTTATTATATAATACTGTCCTCTATAATAAGTGGGAGCTCCATAATAGAATACTGGTTCCATAAACTCTGAACTCAATTGTTAGAAAAAGGTATGTCTGTAGTCAAAGGTATTATAAGGGTTAATCCACACTTGGCCAGTTAGATGTTAGGGTGTTTCTTATCTGAGTGGTTATATCTGTTAAAAAAATAACTTCCAATATAATTAAATTTGTCATAGCTGATTTATGGCAGTGCTGTAAAATTTTCAAAAACTTGTAAACTATGTCCAGATAAAATTAATAAACATGTCAGCTAAATTGCCATTTAGTAAAGTTTTTCTCATTTCCCTAAAACTGCTGCATCTTGAGCCCATCTTCTGTTTAAGTTTTCACAGTGTTCTTTTGTTAGTTATTTTGGTTATATGGTCATTCCATTAGATACCAACTTTCCTAACTAGCCAGTATGCTCTGTGACATCTGTTTCTTTAAAAATATTTCCAGATACATTTTTTCTACTGGATTTCAGGAACTTGGATACTTTAATCTACTAGTGAGTTTTCATCTGTATGTGCTTAGCTTCCCATGGTGGATTTATTATTTATAAACCAGTTAGCTGTGCTTTCACAAAAGTAGGAAGGGCAGTCAGTGCCTGGCAACTCTAGCATTGTGTCAAGGTTGTTAATATGTTACCTGACCACCTTTCTATTTGGTTACCTCTTATGTGGAGATAACACTTGCCATCTCCATTTCTTTTTAATGTAGTATTGAGTTTGTTGTCACTGTTTTCTATGTTTTTTTTCCAATAATAGGCCTTATATTTATTCTGAGTTTCATCAATTTGTATAAATATTTACTCCAAAACCTATTTTGGAATGGACACGTTATGTTATGCTTTCTATTGGTATATAGGGGTAGACTGGGTTTTAGTTTAGAGGTGGCATGTAGTCAGTATCTCTCTCACTTTCCTACTGATACACCCTTAGAAACACGGGAAGAGATGTATGCAGGAGACTGTGGTTGATATTCAACTGGCTGCCTGAATCTGGGTTGCATTTTTACTAACTATAAGGAAGAAAGAATCAGAGGCCAGACCCCTGGCTTCACTGCACTTAAATAGGAAGACAAGTGGTCCTTCCTAAGACTCACACGATAGAAAGGAAAGACAGAATTTAAGGTGCTGTCCATATGTTTTTAAATGGATGTGGCCTTTTGAGGCCATCAGTATGTCTCCCACTATATTATATAGTTAATTGCATGGTGTTTATAGTGTTTCATTGAGTGTTTGAAAAATTTTATGGTGGACTCTTGAGAAGGGAAAAAGTTGTACCTCTCAATTTTTACAGTGAGCTTCTATTGTGATTTTATGACTTTATCAAGTTGCTGTTTAAACAAAAGACAGTAAGTAGGTAGAAAGGATAAGGGTACCCCACTTTTAGAGTATGTAATTTCATGTAAAATTCTCAACAGTCTTGTGACTTAGACTTTTATTAACATTATTTAATTAACAAGTAGTAAAAAAAAATAGTCAAACTAAGGTTATAGTGCAATTTGTCTGACCCTAAACTCTGTGCTCTTGACCTTATACCTTGCACAAACAAAATCATCCTGCTAGAAAGAAAGCTTCAAAGGTAGAGAATAAATTAACACATATTACAGAATAAAAAATTTAAAGACATTTTTGAAACATGCGTAATTTAGATCTTTTAAAACTTGTGTGCCTTTCAACATGTTTTCTTATTAGCAAAATAAAATATAAAGAGAAAACCAGGAATGATTTGACCATCGAGATATTGTTCAACATTTGGAAGTATCTTATTTGTTTTGAATGTGTGTTTGTATGTGTATTCATGTATATCTGTATATATTCATATATTTTGTAACATTAACCTGAAATCTATACATCAGAACTTTCCAATGTAATTCCAGTAATAACGGAAAGAGAAGGTGTTTTTGAGTTACATTGGTTGTACTGTGTGGCAGTAGCCATTCAGAAGGGTAGAACTCATTTCAAGATAAGCAGCAAAAGTTTGTATGAAGAGAATCAATTACAAAGGTCATGGACTGGAGGCACCAAAGGGAGAAAGTTGCTGTCCCCCCCAAATCAGAAACCTGTTACCACCCAAGGCTGGAGGCCAGGAAAGTGCATTTAAGACTGGGTTACTGGTGAGACGGACTGGCTGCTGCTTCTGTTACCACTGGTGAACCAGTACTGAATAGTTGGCTCCCAGGAGCCAGCATTGCTAATATTTCTGAAATTGTGAGGCTGGATGCCAGTCATCCAGTGATTCTCAGGCACCTGCTGCTGCTTCTATTAGAAACAGAAAAAAATCCATGGGCAAATCTCTAACCAGTGCCTCCACTGGGAAGAATAATTTATTAAAGCATAATGTTGCCAGGAAATGAATGGTTGGGGGGCATAGGATGCTAGCAAGAAAGATCCATGTTACTTTTCTGAAGTGCGTCATACATTGTAAGAAGAATGTGATACAAAAAATCTAAATCATGGTCACTGAGAGATCATTAAGCTTTTGGAGTAACATGAAAATTGTTTATGTTAATGTTGTGGTAGAATTCACATAACTGATTTGTTAGAACAAAGAGGGCTATTTTATCAATATGTATATAATTTTAGTAGTTATTTTAGGATTATCAGTACTTTCTTAAAAACATTCACTACTTGAAAAGATGTCTTTGGCTCAGTTATTTTAAAGGCTGTATTGGTCATTAGTTGAAGTAGGGACACGGGAGTTGATCTCAGAAGTGGTCTTTAGTTTCCACCCCTTCTTTGAGCTCACTGCCCATTACCCTTCCTGTCATGGAGGTCATAGATGAATGCCAATCTGTTTGTAATGTAACCACCATCGTTCTTGATAAAAGAGAATTTTAACTTTTCATTTAACTAATGTGTGCCTAGCATATACTATAGTATTTCTTGAAATGTGGAGTCCATATTAGTGCTAGAAGTAAAGATTGTTTTGTATGCAACCAGAAATGCTTTGTAGATCACATATGTTTCATATGCATGTAAGTTATTTGCTTTTCAGTTCTCTAATTTTTCTGATAAAGAATGAGGAGCAGATCTCAGTGTGGTGGTAGTGTGCCGTTAGCATTCCCCCAGCACTTAACAGGTCTTTGCTTGTAACTAAGAGCAAACTTGGGTCTCAGCATGTTTGTCAGGAAGTAGTATCTTGTTAGAATGTAATGTCATGGCATTGTTTTTCATTGAATTTAATTTTATGGCAACTTTCTACTTATAGAAAGTGTTACTGAGCCTTTGTTTAAGTAGCAATTTAAAGGTAAAAAAAATAAATTCATGGGAGCCTGGATGACTCAGTTGAGTGTTTGACTTCAGCTCAGGTCATGATCTCACATTCACAGGTTTGAGCCCTTTGTCAGGGACAACTTGGAGCCTGCAGCCTGCTTCGGATTCTGTGCCTCCCTCTCTCTGCCCCCTACCTCCTCATGCTCTGTCTCTCTCTGTCTCTCAAAAAATAAAATAAAAAATGTTTTAAAAAGTTTTTAAAAACTCGGGGCGCCTGGGTGGCTTAGTCGGTTAAGCGTCCGACTTTCGCTTGGGTCATGATCTCGCGGTTCGTGGGTTCCAGCCCCGCGTCGGGCTCTGTGCTGACTGCCAGCTCAGAGCCTGGAGCCTGTCTCAGTCTGTGACTCCCTCTCTCTCTGACCCTCCCCTGCTCGCGCTGTCTCTCTCTCTCTCCTGGAAATAAATTTTAAAAAAAATTTAAAAAAAAAGAAAAAAAGTTTTTAAAACTCAGTTGAAGAAAACTCCAGTTTAAGTATACTATATTATAGGTGGTTATCCCACAGGATGGTAAATTCATGAAGATGATAGCTATGTAAATAATTTAAATTTCGGAAACACTGATACATAGTACATTTACTTCCATGTTATCCTTCTTTCTAGTTACTTTTGCCATAATGATATTAAGTGTAAAAGGATATACTTACCTTCAAACATGAGATTAGAATGATCATTTTAATCTACTTTCTTCCCTGAGAATCTATGTTAAACTTTGGGTTTAACTCAGTAATTAAAAAGGATGATGATAGTTATTGATTACTGATTTTTTAAAGGCACGATTCCTAATAAAATAACTTGGTAGCTGATTTTAACAAATTTCGATCGGTTGGCTCACCAAATAAACAAATGACAGGTATTGTGTCAAATGTTAATTTAAAAGTGTACAATATCCTGTTCTATCCCAAAAATGACTTCTCTATCTACAGTATATCAAGCTATGCATCGTTTTTAAAAATAGCAAAGAGAATAGAAATAAAAGGAATGTTAGAGTCAAGAAAAGAGAGGAAGTAGTTCTTTTGCCCCTTCCTGCTGCATTTCTCTGCCATGGGTGCTACCGGTATGTAAATACAGTCTGTGTCACCATCAAACAAGGCTTACCACCAGTCCTGGATCTCACCTACAACTTCTGAGTCTAGGTAAAAAAAAATATGCAAGAAGTATTACTATCTTTGACAGAATTTTCATATCAGTTTTGAATATAAAGATTCAAATTTAAATTACAACGTAGTTTGTGAAGATTGAGGTTAGGATTAGATCTCTTATCAGATTTGTACCTTGCCCTCCTGGTTGCCCTTGACAGCACTCTGATTTGTTTGGTTCATTAATCAATTTAGTTTCTATTTTTTTAAATCAAAAACTTCAGTATCGTAAGTTTCCTTTTATTTTCAATTTATGTTAGTAAAACATTTATTATTTTTTTTTATGTTTTATTTATTTCTGGGAGAGAGAGAGAGACAGTGTGAACAGGGGAGGGTCAGAGAGAGGGAGTCACAGACTGAAACAGGTTCCAGGCACTGAGCTGGCAGTCAGCACAGAGCCCGACGCGGGGCTCGAACCCACGAACCGCGAGATCATGACCCAAGCGAAAGTCGGACGCTTAACCGACTAAGCCACCCAGGCGCCCCTTTTAGTAAAACATTTAATTCAAGCTTGCAGTTATTACTTAGTTTAAAAGCTCTGGTAAGATACCAACACTCTTAAGAGAATACAGTCTGTACTGTGCTTATGCCCAAGATCACCTTCTGAGCTATTGCACATTGCCCGTGTCCATCTGAAAATACAAGTAAGACTTAGTCAGAACTTTTGAGAATAAATATGAAAATATTTTGCAGATAATCTAAATTCTAGGCATTAAATTGTAACAGTACGATACAGTGGACCAGGAGACAGAAGACTTTTAGCTTAACTGTGGCAAAGCTGGAGATAAATATTTGATCTCTCTACATGTCCATTTTTTTCATCTGCATAATGAAAATAATAGTCTTTTTCTTTTTTTATGTTGGTGTGCTATTAAGTACATTGATGACTAATTTATACATATTTAAAATTTTTTTTTAATGTTTGAGAGTGAGAGAGCGCGCACTAGCATAAGTGGGAGAAGGGCAGAGAGAGAGAGGGAGACACAGAATCCAAAGCAGGCTCCAGGTTCTGAGCTGACAGCATGGAGCCCAACACAGGGCTCGAACTCACGAACTGTGAGATCATGACCTGAGCTGAAGTCGGATGTTTAACTGACTGAGTCATCCAGGCATCCCTTATATGTCTTTTTAAAACCCCATATTAATCTATCTCTTCCTGCATCAAATCTTTTCTTAATGGTATATCTAAGCATTCTATAGTTCCTAGATGAAGAATCAACTAAGCAAAAAGTCTCTGTATCTACAAACATATACAATTAGGAAATAGGAAACATCACCTATCTTGAAAGATTTTTCCCTTTACTCTTGTTTTCACATTTACATTTGTTTCAGTACCTACTCAGAGTATTTCAAATGTTGTAATTTCTAATTATGACAGTAGTATGTTTTCACTGAGGGAATATGCAGAAAAGCATCATGAAGGGGAGAGAGCATCATACTTAATTCCACTCCTCAGGCCTGAACATCGTTAATATTCTGTCATCCTTCTATCTTGTGTGTTGTGTGTGTGTCTGTTGTGTATGTGTGAACAGGTATGTAGTTTTTGTTTGAGGCTTTTTTGATTTCATAAAAGGCAAACTGGACTGTGTAAAGAGTATATAAATTTTTATGCAAATTTCTCTTTTATTTTTTTCTGAAAAAGCAGAACTATTTAAAAATTGTTTCTCCTTAGTTTAGATGTTAATTATGTTTACTCTTGCTATTATGTTCTTTGGGGATTTCACGTCCTAGTCGTTATTCTGCACTTGCCACTAGATGGCTCTGTTCCTGGAGTGACTATTTCCTGAAAGTGTGCCCTGTATTATGTGGAAATGATGAAAAATTGTATTGGCCTTATCGGCATTATGTTAAAAATACACAAGTATAATTGCATAATAATTTGTTGAAGTAAGGCTTGTGGTATTTTAAATGGTATTTTGGCAGATCAAATGGGGAGTATACATATTTAGAATGTAATATATTCATGTGACAGGGCCCACTGCCAATAGATAAACCAATATATGAAATGTTTTTTGAAGTTTTGCTTTTTAAATCTGTCACTATAATTTTGAGTATATCATCATTTTGTCCAGTAATCAGCTACTCTTATAATTTTCCCTTCTGTGGCAGTGTTCATAGTGATACTATAATTCTGGGCCATGAGATATACTCTGTGTGTGTGTGTGTGTGTGTGTGTGTGTGTGTGTGTGTGTGTGTGTGTGTGTGTGTATAAGATTTTATTTTGAGTGTATATATAAGATTGTATATGCGATTTTATTTTGAGTGTTTATGATGGTAAGATGTTTTACCAGGAGTTGAGTCATAATTATTTTCAAAGCTTGTTGGTTTTGTACAGGTCCTAATTTACAAATTCTCTTTCTCCTTAAACACTGACAGCAGGGCTAGAAATGATTCATAGGTTCATTGGTTGAATGAAATGAGACGTATGGGCACAGTCGTCAGTTTCTCATGTGTGAATAAGTTACAGTCTTTGAAAAGATTTATCCAGAGCTTTCCAGACCTGCCTGACTAATTGCTACCAAACCTTATCTTACAGTGAGCAAATAAAATATTTCAAGGGAAACACTCTTACCACGTTATAAACACATTAAATATCATATTCTATTTATATCACTAAGCAGATTTCATTTTTACAAATTAAGTGGTCAATAAGTATGAGAATTATAAAACAGGAGCTTAGCTATAACATATAGACTTGTACATAACTGTAACTTTTGTGTTGTTAGACTCATGATACTCTATTTTTTAGAAATTAGAAGTTGCATATACCTTGTTAAAATTCTGGGTGTTTTTCTCAGTTCATCAGACCTTCCTTTCTCTGAGTAAACGTCAGTGAAATTGGAGATGGCTCTACACAGTTTCTTCCCTCTGTTGGTATGCCGTTTTCCATTTCTGCAGCGTATGTATTCCAAGAACAGAGTAGCCCTTATGCTAGGTCATTAAGTTGTAGCATTACACATGCCTACAACTCCTCGATTCCCTTGCTGATTCTCTGATAGAACCAGCTTTCCAATCAAAGTAACTTACGTGTTCTAGAATGTTAAACATTTGAAGTACTTTTATTTGTAATGTTTAAAAAAATTTTTTTGATGTTTTATTTATTTCTAGGAGAGAGAGAGAGAGAGAGAGAGAGAGAGAGACAGCGTGAGCAGGGGAGGATCAGAGAGAGAAGGAGACACAGACTCCGAAACAGGCTCCAGGCTCTGAGCTGGCAGTCAGCACAGAGCCCGACGCGGGGCTCGAACCCACGAACCACGAGATCATGACCTAAGCGGAAGTCGGACGCTTAACCGACTAAGCCACCCAGGCGCCCCATATTTATATTTTTTTTAAATGGCAACATGTCCTGCATTTAAAAAAAAAAAAGTTTAAAGTCTTGGAGATGGATAAAATGGGAAAGTAGATAGGACAAATGGTTCCTACTTCTTAGAGTTTGAGGGGCTATATCTAAAGGAATGTTCCAGAAGAAGAAAGTGTTATAAATAATATGTGCCAAAAATTTTACTCATCTTACATCTCTCTTTTGGAGCTTTTAAATCATTAGGAAATCGTGTTTAGATGGAAGGTAGTGTAGAGGCCATTACCGAGTGTGAAGAGCAAATGAAATAAGTCAGCAGGTTAAAACCTGACCCTCTAGCCCATTTATTTTTCGCTTTTCTGCCTCTTGAAAAGCATGTTCCCTGGAGATCTATCCAAATAGTCACTGGGAGTCCTGAGGCCCCACCCTTTGTCTAGTACACTGAACTGTGTTATGCAATGTGGAAATTGTTCCCATTCCAGTTCCTGATGGCCAAACTCTTAGAAGTCAAGCAAAGAAACAGGATGCTGCTGTGAAGCACAAACACTTTTCACTGACAGCTAGGATCTCTGAATGAAACTACCTTTTATTATATGGAAAATAAGGTTTTATTCCTTTTTTAAATTTTATAAAGTATATCAACTCTTTCCCCTCTCTCCACCCACCAAAGCCTCAGTGACTAAGAATTCTTGATGAGTGGAAAGCAACAATTCTCATGTGTTTTAAACACATGAAGTGATGGTGGAAGCGGTGAACAGGTGCCAACTGATGAACCATCTTCTAGTGTGCACTGAGTTGTATTTAGGTGACTGTATTGTGATATAATGAGTGGTCATGGGCAATACCTTAAATTGGACTGCTTTTTAAAAATTTCAGAGTGGCTTTAAAGAAATAATTTTAAGACTAAATTATGACTATACAGTATTTTTAAATGTCTCAGAGTAAGACATTTACTCCCTTTGCGTTTCCAACTTTGTCTTTGTGTAGTTTATATTCTGGACATATCTAATCTGAATGTAGAAACCACTTTATTAGCAATTGCTTGACTGTGGCTGCTTATAGGATAGATGAAGTTTGAATTTCAAGATAGACTGTTTCTTCCTCTTTCTCTTCTTTTACCATTGCTACCTGTTCCTGGTCCTAAAGGGACTTCCCCTTCCTTACCACCAATTTTTAGTTCAAATGGTAAAATGAGATCTTATACATGTGCTTCCCATCTTACGGTTATGAGGGCAAAAAATAAATTGTCATATGAACTCTAGAGTTGGGCTCAAAATTTGCAGAAATAGAAATTTTATTAGCTTTTGGGAGACTTTTTTGTTTTTCTCATTGTCGGGTGGGCAGCCTTTGTTAAATATGCCTTCCAAGGTTATTTTCTTTGTCACAGAACTACTTGATCTATGTATTATTTTAATAAGTACACTCAATTTTTATCTAATTAGGAGTAAAAGAAGACAGCTGTTAAACATAAATTCTAAGTTATTGGTTGTTTTCATCTTCTAGAAGAATTCATTTGAGAAATAGCAGATAGACTTGATTAAAACAATAGATTATAAATATGTGAAATATCTGGAAGAGACTTTTTACGGAAGAATAAAAGAAAGGAGATCAGTGCAATGACACTCTTGTTTGTGTATTTAGGAATCTTTAATTTTGAAATGAAGTGTAAAGATGGGTTAGTCCAGCCCCTTTTTAAATCAGTGAGGACATCCAGACCCCTAAAGCTTTGCATATGTTCTCCTGTGTTCCTGCCTGGTACTGTTTCCATTGCCCTATAGCCCTAGATGTTTTAGCATTAAATGTTTTATAAAAATGAATTATTACTCCTGATTATATAAAAGAAAGTTTTAAAAATCTCTTTAAAACTACCTTTTTTTCTCTGTGTGATACTCTCTTAAAAATATTGAAAATACATTTTCTGGCATCTTTTCCTAGGTTTTGGACTTTATTCATTATCCATTACTAGAACATCCACGGAGCACCTGGGTGGCTCAATTGGTTAAGTGCCCGACTTCGGCTAGATCATGATCTCACCGTTTATGAGTTTGAGCCTCATGCCGGGCTTTGTGCTGACTGCTCAGAGCCTGGAGCCTGCTTCAGAATCTGTGTCTCCTCCTCTCTCTGCCTCTATTCTGCTTGCACTCTTTCTCTCAAAAATAAATAGACATAAAAACATTTTAAAAATAACATCTACTTTAATTTGAATATTTGAGCTAATTAAACAATGAGATGTTGGTCAGTGGGTACGAACTTTTCTTGAAACGATTTAATAGCAAGAGTACTTTTTATAGCCAGCTTTATAATTTTGTCCTTTAAGCTCAAGCAAAGTAAATTTTATTGTTTAGATTTTAAAACAACATTCTTCTACTAGGATTGAACCCCATTCATAAGTCCATAAATAAAATGGACTTATGAATGGGGTTCAGTTTTTCCATTTGGTATTTATTTTTCCATTTGCAAGTGGTTTCCGAGTAGTCTCTTTCATACCCAGAGCTGTTGCAGAATCGTGCTTGTTTTTATTTTAGCACCCATTTTGCATATTGTGTATTTTGCATTTATATCTGTGGCTTAGTAGTAGTAGTAGTAGTAGTAGTAGTAGTAGTATTTTGTCTCGAAATGAAAAAGTAGATGCTTAAGTTCTATATTAGCTTCTGATCTGGAGCAAGTTATTTAATTCTTTGGATCTAGTTTTGTCATCTGTAAAATTGCCCTGGTAGTATGGATCTATGACATTGATTACAAGATGGAGTGAAATGCCTTGTGTAGCATCAGAAACTTAGTAAAGTTGTGCTAATAGTAGTTAGTTAAAGAAGCAGCAGACAAATCAGATTATACCTACATACGTACATGGGCCTGATGTTTCAGATTACACTGATAATCTTGCTCTGTATTTCTCTCTCCACTGTTACGTAGCTTCAGGCATGCTAGATTTAAGAGAATTATTTCACTGTTGTTGTTATAACTCTTAACCTACCTACTGTTGAGAGGAATTAGACACTAATACTTAAGGAGTGTTAATTCACTGCATGTTAGTGGTGGACTGGCAAGCACTGTGATTAGATATTGTAGGACATCTTTACACAAAGGGCGGACGAAGCACGATTTCCGAGCTCCAAATGTCTTTTCTAGCAGGAGTTATTTTGTTAGGCGACCTTAGAGAAGGGGCTACTTAAGCTTAATTTGTACAAGATGAGGCTGCCACTTTGTCACTAATTGTATTGTTAACATGGTCTGATTATTTGATCCCTCACAATTCCATCCTGAACTGGAAAGTTGAGTTCAAAGCCTTGGAGCTCATGGTGTTTCTCTGCCTTTCAGAACCCAATGGTGGCAACCTTGAAATGATTAATCATGAAGTCAAGGAAGGCAGAGATCACTGCATTCCTTTCTCATTGTTATTTTTTATTTGTTTGGCAGATTTTGAGATCTATTTGTTCATGTTTAACCGTGAAAGACTTCCAAGCAATTCCTTTGGCCTTGGAGTGACTGAAATTTCCAGATTTTCCTACCTCAACAGTCAGTATCCTCCTAGTTGCCTGGGTGTGACATCCAAGACCCATTTTTTTTTTTTTTGCCTGCCCTCCAAATTTCATTGCTTACTTTCCAGTACGTTATAATATACTGTCAGCTTTGTAAGTGCCAACTCCTCTCCGTTTGTACAACCTTGACCTGTCTTCATCTCCCACCCAGCTATCTGTCATGGTCTTCTGTTTTCAGCCTCTCACCCCTAAAGTCTGTTTTCCACATCACCTTCATAGTCACCACCCTGAAACATACAACTGCAGTGTTCTTTCTCAACACAGAAACTGATGGACTCTTTCAAAATTTGATAAATTAATTCAAGTGCTCTGTTGTTGTTGATAGTTAGAAACTATCTTAGTTTAAAAATACCTACAGTTACCTTCCAGCAAACACAGGTGCTTCTATATGTGTTTAAGAGATGTTACATAGTGAATAATACCTAGAGAAGCATAAATATTTTTAGGCACAAAATATATTTTTGATGAACTCTGAAAAGAAGTATTATGTGAGAGGAGTAGGGAAATACTACATTATTTACAAAATAGAAACAGACTAATTTATTTAACACAGAATAACAGTATTATAACTATAAATACCTAAATTATGAAGTTAAAGTCCATTATGGCGAATGAAAGCGACAAAATAGAAATTCCCATAGCAGGGAATTAGGAGCTTTCAAAGAACTCTAAATGACATTCTTTGCCAGAAATGACCGAAAAATTGTGTTCTTTCCTAAATTTGCTTTCATTTCCACCTTCTGGAAATCATATCTTGAGTGTAATCTCTTTATCTTGGCAATGAGTTTTTGGGTATGACACCAAAAGTACAAACAATAAAAGCAAAAATTTTTTAAAAAGTGGGGCTATATTAAATAAAAAAGCCTCTGTCCAGCAAAAGAAAATGAAAAGGGAATGTATGGAATTGAAAATGTTTATAAATCATATATCTGAAAGGGGTTATACCTAAAATATATAAAGAGTTCCTATAGAAAAAAAATAGCAACCCCCCTCCAACCAAACAATACAATTTAAAAAGTGGCAGAGGGACTGAGTAGATGTTTTTCCAAAGGAGACCTGTAAATGGTGAAAATCATGAAAAGATACTCAATCTTGCCAATCATTAGGAAAATGAAAATTAAAACCACAATGAAATATCAACTCCACACCTATTAGAATGGCTGTCATCAAAAGGAAAAGAGATTAAGTGTTGACAGAAATGTGGAGAAAAGGGAACACTTCACTGTTATGAATCTACTTGATACAGCCAACAGAGGAAACGGTATGGAAGTTTTTGAGGTAATTAAAAACAGAGCTACCATCTCATTCACCAATCATATTTCTGTGTATATCCAAAGAAAATGAAATCAGGATCCTGAAGAGAGATCTGCACTACCGTGTTTTTTGCAATCATAGCATTATTCCCAATATCCAGGATATGGAAACAGCCTAAGTGTTTGTCTGTAGGTGAATGGATAAAGAAGTGTCTGTCTTTGGGTGATGGAATGTATATTCCTCACACATACAGTGGAATATTATTCAGCCATGAGAAAAAAGGACATCCTGCCATTTGTGAGAACATGGATGGATTTGAGGGTATTATGCTAATGAAATAAGTCATCTAGAGAACAACAAATGCTATGTATTATCACATATTTATGAAGCATCTAAAAAAGACTCCTAGAAAGAGAGAGTAGAATTGTGGTTGCCAGGTCCTGGGGAATGGGAGAAATGGGGAGATGTTATCAAAAGGTTCAAAGTTTCAGTTATAAGATGAATATGTTCTGGGGGTCTAAAGCATAGCATTGTGGTTATAGTTAAGAGTATCGTATTATACTTGAAAGTTGCTAAGAGGGTAGATTTTAAATATTCTCAACATAAAATGGAAATACTAATTATATGAGGTAATGGGAGTGTTGACTAGTGCTTATCATTTCACAATATATGTGTATCACATCAACATGTTGTCATCTTAAACTCACACAATATTATGTCAATTATATATCAACACTAGAAAAACTTTTTCTTATTTAAAATTTCTGCTTTGTATGTTAAGAAAACTTAGATTGCTTTTTCTGGCTTGCATAATAGTAATCATTATCATTTTTCATAACTTTGAGGGTAGCTTTTTAAAATTTTCTTTATGGGGTGCCTGGGTGGCTTAGTTGGTTGAGCATCCTACTTCCGCTTAGGTCATGATCTTGCAGTTTGTGGGTTTGAGCCTCGTGTCGGGCTCTGTGCTGACTGCCAGCTCAGAGCCTGGAGCCTATTTTGGAGTCTGTGTCTCCCTCTCTTTCTGACCCTCCCCTGCTCATGACGTCTCTCTCTCTCTCTCTCTCTCTCTCTCTCTCTCCTAGAAATAAATTAAAATATTTAAAATATTTAAAAAAATAAAAAATAAATTTTTCTTTAATATTTATTTGTTTTTGAGAGAGAGAGACAGAGAAGGAGAGAGTCAAAGCATGAGTAGGGGAGGGGCAGGGAGAGAGGGAGACACATATCCAAAGCAGGCTCCAGGCTCTGATCTGTCAGCACAGAGCTCCATGTGGGGCTTGAACTCATGAGCCTTGGGATCATGACCTGAGCCAAAGTGGGACACCTAACCAAATGAACCATCGAGGTGCCCTGAGGGTAGCTTAAAAAAAAAATACATACATATATATATATATACACACACACTAAAGCTTTGTTTAATGAAAGAAAGAAATTTGTTGATGGACCTTATGGCATAAAATAGAAGTTTCTAAAGCAGGGTTGGAAAATAGGTTTCATTTTGAGTGTTGTTTCTATTTGAGTTCAATGCTATGTTAAGAAGGGCTCTGAGACTGTATCTCGGCTCAATGGAAAAGAGGTAAGAATTCATGATATCTGAGCTGCTACATGTAATAAGGCGAGAGTGATGTCCTACAGGCCTTTTCTGATTTCAAGTATTACCAGTGTTATTAGGGTTTGAACTTAGAGTCATCTGATTGCAAAGCTTAAATTCTTAAGTAGCTAACCTGTATTGGCTCATATAATGGTATATAAGTAGACAGGAAAGAATAGTATAACTTATATATATATATTTCAAAGTTTATTTATTTTGAGAGAGAGAATGAGTTAGGGAATGGCAGAGAGAGACACAGAGAGAGAATCTGAAGCAGGTTCCATACTTAAGTGTGGAGCCTGATGCAAGGCTCCAGTCCACAAAGTTGTGAGATCTTTACCTGAGCCAAAACAAAGAGTCAGATGCTTAACTGACTGAACCACCCAGGTGCCCCTAATTCATAGTATTTTTACTATAATACTTATTTAAAGTATTTTAAGATGGGGAATTGGGGACAATGTAGGCATGTGATAGGAAGAGGTAGAGAGGAGATTCTTCTCCTTTTTCTTAGGTCAACAATAATCTCTGATTTCTGAATTTGTAAGTATGAGCCTTAAATTATCATCACAGTAATTCTGAAACTTTCGGAATGTAGGTGGACTGAATTGTGTCTCCCAAAGTTTGTATGTTGAAGCCATAACCTCCCAGATGAGGCCTTTGTACAGTAGGATTAGAGAGTAGAGTGAGAGTACTCCCCTCTTACCACCCCCCACCCCCCCGACATGATGTCAGGACACAGACGGCAGCGTCTGCAACCCATCGAAAAATCTCTCAAAAGAAACCTACCATGCTGATATCTTTATCTTGGATTTCTAGTCCCCAGAACTATGAGTCCATGAATTTCCATTGTGTAGGCCACCCAGTCTGGAATATTTTATTATGGCAGCCTGAACAAACATGCAGCTAAATGAGAGAATCACTGGCCTAAATCAGTCCCTTTCCTCTGTGCTTCTTCTCTGTAAATCCTAGTTTCTGGCACTGGAGTCTGATCATACTCTTTCTGCTTACTGGGTTCCTCCTTTCCACATTAAGAGCAACATTCATATTATTTTCTAAGTGGCAAATCTACAGTTTCAAAATTCATGATTTTTCTATGCCTTGGGTTCTTTACCAGTTAAAATACCAGAATCAGGATTGAACAAGTAAAAAGCATGTGCATTTTCTAGGTGTATGGATTCTGGGTAAATTGGTATTATTTATGCCAAATTGCACATTTTAATGAATTTTAGATTTTATACCAAACTAATATTTGATATGCAATACATGTTCCTTACACATCCCTTAATATTTATGAAATCTCTTTTTTACTTGTGTTTTAGCTTCTGTATTTGCCACCTGAGATATAAGGGAGAAGGTAAGAGTGGAGTGTAGCACTGACGATTGTCAGAAAGGATGTGACCCATAAAGAGCCTTTATGTTCGTACTGGAGAATACTGGCCCCAAATATAACACTGAAAGAAAAGATCCATCCCTCCCACCTTAAAAGAGCTTTTTTTTTTTTTAATAGAGTTACATTTGAATGTGTGTCCATATAACTTAGATGAATCTTGGATACCACCTCAGAGAGTCTGATGCAGTAGATCAGAATTGGGGTTCAAGAATCTGCATTTAAAAATTTTATTTTTGGGGGCACATGGGTGGCTCAGTTGATCAAGCACTCAACTTCAGCTCAGGTCATGATCTCACGGTTCGTGGGTTTGGGCCCCGCGTCAGGCTCTGTGCTGACAGCTAGCTCAGAGCCTGGAGCCTGCTTCGGATTCTTTGTCTCCCTCTCTCTCTGACCTCCCCCTGCTCACACTGCCTGCCTCTCTCTCTCTCTCTCTCTCAGAAATAAATAAAATATTTAAAAAAATAAATTTAAAAAATTTATTTTTTTAATTTGCATCTAAGTTAGTTAACATGTAGTGCAACAATGACTTCAGGAGTAGCTTCCTAAATGCCTGTTACCCATTTAGCTCACACCCCTTCCACATCCCTATAGCAACCTTCTGTTTGTTCTCTATATTTAAGAGTCTTTTATGTTTTTGTCCCCCGCCCCTGTTTTTATATTATTTTTGCTTCTCTTCCCTTATGTTCATTTGTTTTTTATCTTATATCCCTCATATGACTGAAATCATATATTTGTCTTTCTCTAATTTCGCTTAGCATAATACCGTCTAGTTCCATCCACGTAGTTGCAAATGGCAAGATTTTGTTCTTCTTGATTGCTGACTAATATTCCATTGTATATATATATAGCACATCTTTATCTATTCACCCATCGATGGATATTTGGGCTCTTTCCATACTTTGGCTATTGTCAATAGCACTGCTATAAACATTGGGGTGCGTGTGCCCTTTCAAAACAGCACACCTGTATCGCTTGGTTAAATACCTAGCAGTGCAATTGCTGGGTCATAGCGTAGTTCCATTTTGAATTTTTTGAGGAACCTCCATACTGTTTTCCAGAGTGGCTACGCCAGTTTGCATTCCCACCAGCAGTGCAAAAGAGATCCTCCTTCTCCGCATCTTCGCCAACATCTGTTGTTACCTGATTTGTTAAGAATCTGAATTTTCAACATATTTCTTGGGAGAATGAATGAGAAAAGACAACCAGGGAGGGATTCCTCAGTGGTCACATAAAGAAATTCAGTGTCTGAAAAACTCTAGCATACCACTGTGTTTTCTTCTTCTATATCTTTCAGGGTCTCTAGTAGAAAATCTCTGCTGCCTCATAATTGGCATCTTTGGGGTCACTTTTATGGAGGGTGAGTTTCTGTACATTCTAGCAACTTCAATTCCTCCCTGCAAGCCCACTGCAACCCCAATCAGTAGGAAATTCTGGAAACTGGAAGAGAGAGACAGAGACCACTTTTTTTTTCTTTCTCCTAAAGGTACAACTATCCAATTAGAATAAAATCCTACACTCTTCAGTTGTTAAGTCTATCTCAATCCAGTGGTCCCTCTGGGGTTTGATTACTCAAACAGCTGCAACTCATCTTAAGGACTTTGTCTTGGAAAAAAAAAAAACAAAACTAAGTAGCTAATGACTCTTCATCCTGAGAAAAATGAAGAACAGTTTAAAGTCTAAATCTTATCAGGGTTTCCTCTGAAAGTTTTTAAGGGTTGGAATGTGTAGCTTTTAATCTTGTTTGAGGGAATTTTAAAATTTGACTCAGATTAAAGGACAAAGTTTTTAGGCACATAAGTAGCTTACTATCTGAAGATATTAGAATGTGTATTTTCAGATGCACATTTTAAACTAAAATGATTACTTACCAACATGGTAGATCTTTTAAATATGCTTCAGTTGACGTATTTTAAGTGACAGTACAGGCTTGTTGTATGTGAGCTTACCTGTAGTTCAGGTGTAAGACCTATAACTTTTTTTTTCTTTAAATGCTTTTATTTATATATTTAGGGAGTGAGGAGCAGAGAGAGGAGAGAGAGAGAGAATCCCAAGTGGGCTCTGTGCTGATAGCCGACTTGAGGCTTGATCTCATGAATCGTAAGATCATGACCTGAGCCAAAATCAAGAATAATATGCTTAACTGACTGAGCCACCCAGGCATCCCAGACCTAGAACTTTTCAACAATTAATAACGAACAATTCAAATAGAAAGGTGAATCTTAGAAATGAAATCTAATTTGCTATTAACACATTTCTGGTAAGTTGTATTGTTGAGCTTTTGTAGATAAATACTTCTATTTCTTATTTTTTTTAAAGTTTATTGATTTTGAGAGAGAGAGGGAGAGCATAAGCTGAGGAGGGCCAGAGAGAAAGGGAGAGAGAGACTCTAAATGAGCACAGAGGCTAATTCAGAGCTCAGTTTTCTGAACTGCAATATCATGACCTGATTCTAAATCAAAAGTCTGATGCTTAACTGATTGAGCCACCCAGGTGCCCCCGTAGATAAAAACTTTTATTGTGAATATTGTGTATATGAAATGAGTCTATGTGTTATATGTACAGATTGAAGAGTAGTGAACATTCATATTCCACAGGTCAGTTTAAGAAACAGAACATTGCTTTTTAGTTCACTGGAGGCCCTACCCTGATCCCACACTCCTCTTTTCCTTATACTGTACAGTTATTCCATATCCTCAGTTTTATGAAAATAATCATCTTGCTTTTCCTTATAGTGTGAATCCTTTAAAATTTTAGTTTGTCTCTTTTTGAATGTTGTAATACTAGAAATCACACTGGGTTTTTTTTTCTGATCTGCTTTTTTCACCCATCTCTTTGATTCAACAATGTTGATCTCTTTATCTCTATTTCAGTCACTTCCCACTCTCCATTCATTGTGTAAAGGTATGTGCCACAAGGTATTTATCCCTCTTCATGTTGATGGATTTTGGATTGTTCTCAGTGTTCTTGGAATACTGCTAACAATATGAATGTAATTGTATGGCTTCTAATACAGATTTACACGAATTTCTTCAGGGTGTGCACCTTGCAGTGAATTGCTGGGTCGTGTGGTGTGAGCTTGTTCGGCTCGGCTTGGCTTGCCAAAACCAAACCACCCTCCGTAGTGGGTGTTACCATAGACAGTCCTCCCTAGCAGACGTCAGCATGTATTCTAGTTGTTCCACTGATGAATCTGATGGATGTGAAATGACATCTACTGGGTTTTTTTTAATTGCAGTGTCAATGATTGCTAATGAAGTCAAATCTCTTTTCAAATATTTAGGAATCATCCATGAAATGCCCTTTTGTATTTTTTTGCCCACTTTATTATTAATGGTTTATCCTCTTGTTATTTTGTAAGAATTCTTTGTATATTTTGTATACCTATTGTCAATTAAATACATTGTGTGTCGTTTCCTATTTTCCTGAATGATTTTGGTGACAACATTTTTAATAGTTTAATGTGGGTGTATTAGTTTCCTATGGCTTCTGAAACAAATTACCACAAACTCAGAGGCTTAAAACAGCACACATTTATTCTCTTATAATTCTGGAGGTCAGAAGTATGAAATCTGTTTCACTGGTGTAAAGTCAAGGTTCCAGCAGGCCTTGTTCCCTCCAGAGATTTCAGGGGAAAATTCTTTTTTCCCTTTTCCAGCTTCTGGGGTTGCATTCTTTGCATTCCTTGGCTCCTGGCCTCTTCCTCCCTTTTCAAAGCCAGCAGCTTAGTGTCTTGTTTTAGTCCTCATATTGCCTCCTGCCTCTGTTGTTTTTAGTTTTTTTCTGACTCTTTCCTATAGGATCTTTGTGATGATATTGAGGCCATCCAGATAATCTCACCTTCTCAGGATCCTTAATCACATCTGCAAAGTCTCTTTTGCCTTTTGGGTAACATTCACAGTTTCTAGGGTATAGGATGTGATATTATTGAGCCATTATTTACAGCAGACAAACTTGTGTTTTTATTTTTCTCTTTCTCTTCCTTCCCTTTTCCTTTTCCTTTCCTGTGTAGATGGGAGGGTATTATGATTGTTGAATCTTCCCAGGCTAGATTAACTGAAGGACTTTTTTTTTAAAATCAATCTCTTTAGATCCCTTTGATCAAGAATGAATGACAAAATAGGCTGTCCTTTAATGATGACAGAAGGTTCCCCTTTCCTTATCATCTACCTTTTATGCTAACTGTAGGAAAATATGTATATTTATATAGACTACACAGGTATATTTCAGAGGTATTGTGAGTTCAGTCCCAGACCATTGCAATAAAGCAAATATCATAATAAACAGGTCAAATGATGTATTTTGCTTTTCTAGCACATATAAACATTATGTTTACACTATATTATAGTCTATTTAATGTGTGCAATAGCATTTTTTTTTAAAACAATATAGTTCCCTTAATTAAAAATACTGCTAAAAGACGCTATCACCTAGGCTTTCAGTGAGTTGTAATCACCGATCACAGATCACCATAACAAATATAATAGTAAAGAAGTCTGAAATATTGTAAGAATTATGAAGATGTGACACAGAGACTCAAAGTGAGCAAATGCTGTTGGAAAAGTGTTACAGATAGATATACTTGATGCGGGGCTAGCACAAGCCTTCACTTTGTGAAAAAAAAAATGCAGTATCTATGTAGCACAGTAAAGCAAAGCACTGTAAAGTGAGATATGCTTGTATATTTTTTTCAAATACCTGGGCCCCTCTTCTTTTTCCCACATTGGAATCTGTAAAATGTCCAGATTCTTGGGCTCAGTGACCTCAGTGAGATCACACCTACTTTTCCGTGTGAGATCTGTTCTATGGTAAAATCTGAAGAGTGAGAAAAATGATGCAGAGAGCTTCTGCAATCTCTGTGCCTGGTTACATTATTGGTTAACTTTATGCATGCTTGGTATATAATGAATGAAAGAAGTGTCTTTGGTTTTGTGTATCTGGAAATGAGGATTTCAGTGGGCCAAAGACAGGCCACACAGATTCAGCTCCTAATAAAGGAAGAAACAGAAAATCAGATGTTCTTGGAACTATTCATAGGGATACAAGAGACTGGTGCTAGATAACCATGGAAATAGAAACAGGAGTAAAAGTGAGTCAGGGCCAAGAAACCATAGGCACAATAATTGTTTAAATACTTCAGTTTGTATTTTTGTTCATGCCAGAAATTATGGAGTTTCAAATTGGGTGGCTTTCTTAACTTAAATCTCTTTGCTTTAATCACTTGGATTTTATATAATATTAATTCCTTTGAGATATAAGATAATGACTTTGTTCTTCTGACTTTGATTCTTATTTTGAAGAGAGTGACAATATTAAGGGAAAAAGTAGAACAGCACTGCTATTATTGACAAGTAAAGTACTAATGTCGCAAACTCAACCTATAATAACCTTAGACTGGGAAAAATCAATACCTTGATAATATCTATGCCATGTGGTAAAGGGGAAACAATATATATATTTTGTGTTACATAATATTTGATTTTGTGATAGAGTTTTATGGGATGGATTTGATATTGTTATCCTATGAATTAAAGATTATCAACTCTTCTGTGACTGGAACATAAAAATTAGTCAAGGATTCAAGGATGGCTCAACATCTGCAGACCATCTATTTGACACACCACATTAACAAAATAAAGAATACAAATCATAAAATCCGATGCAGAGGAGAAAAAGCATTTGACAGAACTCAACATCTGTTTGTGATAAAAGTTTAGTAAAGTGGGAGTAGAGGAAACCTACCTCAACATAATGAAGGTCGTATAGAACAAGACCACAGCTAACATCAAACTCAGTCATGAAAAGCTGAAAGCTTTCCTTTAAGATCAGAAATAAGCCATGGATACCCACTCTTGCCACTTTTATTCAACATAGTATTGGAAGTTCTAGTTAGAGCAGTTAGGTAAGAAAAAAAAAGGGGCATCCAAATTAGAAAGGCAGAACTAAAGCTGACACTACGTGGAGAGAGCATGATATCATACAGAAAACCCTGCTAGAACTACTAAATTCAGTAAAGTTGCACGATACAAAATCAGTACACAAAAAAAATCTGTTCCATATCTTTACATTATTAATGAACTATCATTATAAAATGCATTTACAATTGCATCAAAAAATAAAATACCTAGGAATAAATTTGATGAAGGAAGTAAAGATCTGTGTATTGAAAACTACCAGATGTTAATGAAAGAAATTAAAGAAACAAATAAGTAGAAAGATGTTCTGTGCTTATGTTTTAGGAGAATCCATGTTATTAAAATATCCAAACATCCAATATCTATAGATTCTGCAAAATCCCTATAAAATTTCCAGTGGAATTTTTCAAAGATATAGAACAAATAATCTTAAAATTTGCATGGAAGCACCAAAACCAAATTAGTCAAAGCAGTCTTGAGAAAGAGGAACAAAAGTGAAGCCATCATGTTCCCTGATTTCAAACTATATTATAAAGTTGTAGTAATTAAAAATAGTATGCCAAAAATACTGGCATAAAAACACATAGATCAATGGAACAGAATTGAGAGCCCAGAAGTAAATTCATACACTATATGGTCAATTAATTGACAACAGAGGAACAAAGATCATACAATGAGGAAAGGACAGTCTCTTTGATAAATGGTGTTGAGAACACTGAATGGCCACATGCAAAAAAAAATAAATAAACTTGACCACTATCTTACATCAAAATAATGTGAGGCTTCCTCAAAAAATTAAAATTCCAGAACTATCATGTGATCTAGCATTTCCACTTCTGGGTGTTTATCTGAAGAAAACGAAAACACTAACTCAAAAAGATATCTGTATTCCTGTGTTCACTGCAGCGTTATTTTCAATAGCCAAGATACGGAAATAACACAAGTGTCTATCAGTGAATAAATAAGGTTGTGGTGTATATGTACAATGGAATATTCACCCATAAAAAAGAATGAAATCTTGCCATTTTTGACAACATGGTTGGACCCAGACGGTGTTTTACCAAATGAAATAAATCAGATGGAAAAAGATAAATACCATGTGGTCTCATATGTGGAATCCAGAGGAAAAAAGTAAAAAACAAACCAACCAAACCCTCAAAGAACAAATTGGTGATTGCAAGAGGCAAGGGGTAGGAGGTAGGAGAAATAAAATTGAAGAAGGAAGTGCAACATAACTATATTTTTTGATCCATCATATATGTGTGTCTATATCAAGTTTGAATTTACTTATTTTATTCATTGTAAATGTTGAAGATCTATCTAGGAGTTCCTAGCAGTGAGCTAAGCACTATACAGTATTGATGGACAATAAAGGAGGCTGGGCTAAGGAAGATGTGTGCTAATAGAAAAGAAAGAGGAAACCAACCATATGTTGGCCAAGGATAAAAAAGTTAGGGAAAAATCAACAAAAATAATCTTCAAGATTCAATAGACTGTATGAAATCTAAAATACAAAGTTGATATATTGGGGCGCCTGGGTGGCTTAGTTGAGCGTCCGACTTTCTCTTGGGTCATGATCTCGTGGTTCGTGGGTTCGAGCCCCGCGTCGGGCTCTGTGCTGACTGCCAGCTCAGAGCCTGGAGCCGTTTCAGTCTGTGACTCCCTCTCTCTCTGACCCTCCCCTGCTTACGCTGTCTCTCTCTCTCTCTCTCTCTCCTAGAAATAAATTTAAAAAATTAAAAAATTAAAAAAAACAAAGTTGATATATTTATATATACCAGTAATATATTTACTTATAATAATATTTTTACTTACAAATTATGTGCTTTACATCCTTATATCCATATTATACAAAACACACTTTCCCTCTGTAGAGTCCATTGATAAAACATTTGCAACCATATTACTACTTATAGAAATGTTTAAAATATATATAATGAGGTAATATATAAATTAAAACTATGTTTTAAAGTAAAACAAGAGGCATAAAATGGGACCAGAAGTGAGACTTGTAACAATAACAGGAACATTAACAAGTAGTATCAGTGTCTTTTAATTTTCTGTTTGCTGTAAACTTTCTGGTAGTTACTGTGAAAAACACAGAACCCAGTGGATGATTGATTCATAATATTTATTAAAGGAAAGCATATTGATTACTTAGGAGAAACTAGTTTTTTAATATTTTTTATTTATTTCTAGGAGAGAGAGAGACAGTGTGAGCAGGGGAGGGTCAGAGAGAGAGGGAGTCACAGACTGAAACGGGCTCCAGGCTCTGAGCTGGCAGTCAGCACAGAGCCCAACGCGGGGCTCGAACCCAGGAACTGCGATATCATGACGTAAGCAAAAGTCGGACGCTTAACCGACTAAGCCACCCAGGCGCCCCTGGGAGAAACTAGTTTTGATCCTATATGTATTTGTAGGGCCCTAGGTAAATATAATAATCATCATCATATAAAACTTTTAAAAGCATTCAAAGAAACTTGATTGAGTATAGTGAATCATTCAATGATATCTCTGCCCTAACAATGAGAACTTAAAGAAAATTTCCTGCCACTAGTCTTTCTTGATCGTTGCCTGCCCTGTTCCATCTTGTGTTATCATTTATCATGTTAACCTACTGCAGGATGATATAGTTGGCAATGAAGGATAATTCATTTCATGTGATTATCTAAATTATCCAAGAAGGATAGACTGTGAGTCTCTTGGACATTTGCTTGGGTCTGTAGGGATTCAAACCAGCGCCTTGGGGTTTAGATGAAAAGTCCTTCCCCAAAGAGCAAAAAGATATGTCAACAAGATTATAACCCTTGGCAAATTCCATCAAATTGTTTTGAATCCATGGGCTGAAAATGTCAGTACTTATTAAACTAGACACTAAAAATTAGCAAGACTATAATTGTTGAATGTCCCATATTCCTTTCTGCCATTAGCAATGAAATGACAGCTGAACTTTTTTTTCTTTTTAGTGTAGCAGGGTCACCATTAGTTACGAGTAAAAAAACAAAACACAGAAAATCTGCCTTGTTTCCAACTAATACTACCTGAGAATTTAGTGCTGGTGAGTCAGCCCTTCATATCATCTGTATACTTACTGCTGAGCTACATTTTGAGGATAATCTTCTCTCTAATGAACACTTAGCAAGTATTTAATCACCGGTAGAGGTCAGAAAAGCAAAAACATATTCTTGATATTTTCAAGAATTTCAGCACCCATTGGAAATCTTTTAGAGCAAGAGGTACTATACATTTGATGAGAGATTGCCTGTGAAATCTGGAGCTACTACAAGAAAAGTATGAGTTAAATATTTCACCATAAATGCCTCTTTTCCCCATTTCAAAAATACCATATCAAACAAAACTAGGTGCCAACAAATTTATAGCCCTCATTATCATGCAGTTTGCAATTAAGTGACTCAAGTCTTCTAATTCCTAGTCAGAAATAATGCACTCATGCTGCATTGTTCAATACTTTTTTTTACCCGGTCATAAGGAACAACACTTCTAGCTGATAAACAAAATGAAGGCCACAAGTCAAAAGGAATAATTCAGTATCTAGCTAGATAAGTGAAAGGTGAAAGAAAGGAACTCTGGGTTTCTGCTAAAATCTTCTCAAACATAAAACAAGGGTGTCTACTTGCTGATCTGGGTGTGGAGGTGGAGAAGTAAGACGCGAGCAGTGGAGACATATTTTGAGAATTAGAGACACTTATCTGGTTCCTAAGTGTTAAAACATAAGATACAGATACTCACTTTATAACAAATTCTCTCCAGTCCATCAGTAATTGGTATGTTCTTAAAGAGGATTAAGTTTAACATAGAGGAAATCTCATGACTGACTGACATAATAGTTTACATAATGAGGAAAAGGAAAATCGTTGATTTCATGGGTGAGAATCCTACATTTGCCAGACAACTCAGGCTTCTTGTATTTTGGTTAAAATTCTAAATATCTTAACACCTTCCAAGCATTATTTTTGACTGGAAGAAGGCAGTTAAATATCTCCCTCCGATTCCCCTTATATGGAATTGAACTTTGAAATTTTTAAAGATTTGGAGGTTTCAATTAAGCACAATACAGGTATTTCCCCCCTGCATACAGAAAATGTCAACCGTACTGAAAAGTTGAAAGAATTTTACATTGAACACCTATGCACATACCAGCTAGATTCTGCCATTAACATTTTATAATATTTTCTTAATCACATATCCATTTCTCTAATACTTTATCGATGTACCAGTGCATCTAAGTTTTTTATACATTTCAAAGTATGTTGCAGAAGGGGGTGCATTTCCCTGAAATCCATCAGTATGCATATCATTAAGCAGAATGCATTACCTGTTTGTTTACAGATAGTTATGTCTTAAACCTAACTAGTCCAAAGCTGTCTGACTGAAAAGAGTACTAATGGGGAGAAAAAGCTGCCAAAACATAGAGGCAGTTGAGATTTGGCCAGAAAGGAGCATTTTTTAATCTTGGATTAATCACAGTTTTCAGTAATTCTTACCATGCTAAGCACTTCAAGTATACGATTTCATTTGGTACAACAACAGTATAAATGTGTTTTGTTACCTTCACATTCCTCATAAGGAGATGGAGTTTTGTAGAGGTTAAATCATTTGCCCAGGTATACGCCAAGGCTGGAATGCATACCTGCGTGTATTAGACCTTGATGTGCATGTTTTTTAAATGTAGATAGAAATAGCAGTGTTTTCAATTTGGGTATCAACTTCCTTCTTGTATTTATTACTGATATTAAAGTATTTGATATTAAGTAAAAGTTAGCTTGTGTTAATATTAAAGTTTGATTATCTCCTAGAGGGGTTGTTTCTAGTGTAAAATTTATTGTTCAGAATTACACTCATTTCTAATATTTTAATGTTCTCTCTTGATTTGATATGTGTATGAGTAAAGGTATTAGTTATGTCTGTTTTTAAAAAGTATTCCAAATTTGAAGTTAGGATTGATGAGTTAAATTATTATAGCTATTAAGTTAATATCTCTTTTTTTTTAGCCATCAGTACTCCTAAGGGAAGCACTGCTTATAAAACTGGAAAAAAATATGCCTCTTTTTTAGATCATTAAATTTCGTTGCCAGCATTTCCTTCATTTGACACTGAGGTTCAAGCAAAGGAGTACAATGTCATTTCCACTTGGGGAATCATTTCATATGTGAGCATGTAAGCTTTGTTTCATTGAATTCTAGCAAAGAGGCTTCTGAAACTGAAGTTTCTCTCTTTAATTGTGTAGTCCTTAATACATGAATATATAATTATAGTTGTTGAGCTAATGTTTCTTGAACATGTTCTGCATTAAATGCCAAGTAGAATAATAACTAAATCCTACCTGAAGAGATGCCATTCACTGTTGAGTAAACCAAAAGCCTCATTGAAAAATACTTTGCCAAGGTACACCTGGATGGCTCAGTCAGTTAAGTGTCTGACTTTGGCTCAGATCATGATCTCGTGGTTTGTGAGTTCAAGCCCCTTATCGGGCTCTGTGCCGACAACTCAGAACCTAGAGCCTGCTTTAGAGTCTGTGTCTCCCTGTCTCTCTGCCCCTTCCCGGCTCTTGCTCTGTTCCTCTCTAAGATAAATATTTTAAAACATTTAAAAATATTTTGCCAAGAATAAACAAGTATGTACAGTATTTTTATTGGATTTGTGGGGGATGAATATACCTTCATTCTCAAGCCTGTTACACCTTAAAGCCTGTATACACATCATGATTTTCAGTCCTATATAGAATCATGTGTCCTTTCGTTTGTAACTCAGTATGCTAGAGTTTTAAAGACAGTAAAATATTTGTATTAAAAATTTTTTTCAACATTTATTTATTTTTGAGAGAAAGAGACAGGATGAGTGGGAAAGGGGCAGAGAGAGAGGGAGACACGGAATCCGAAGAAGGCTCCAGGCTCTGAGCTGTCAGCACAGAGCCTGATGCGGGGCTCGAACTCACGAGCCATACCATCATGACCTGAGCTGAAGTTGGACGCTCAACCGACTGAACCACCTAGGTGGCCCTAAATATGTATATTTTAAAGTAATTAAAATATTCTTGATTTTAAAAAACACCATTCGGTACAAAAGGAGGAAACTGGTAAGATTTCTTTTTCTCTGTCATTAGGTACGTTAGCCTTGGGAGTGACACCCTTAAATAGCAACTGAATCCTTTTGGAAAACATGTTAGTACCCCTCCTTCCTTTTTAACAACCAAAGATGGAGCTTGAAAAGTTTTTTCATGATTCATCTCCAACAGCTTGCCTTTCTCCTTTGTCACTGGAGTAAGCAGTTTTCTCCAGATCTAATCTTCTGCCAGAAGCCACAAATTCGGCTTCTTAAAATCTCGAAAGTACTTGTTTCTCAAATAATTAAAAACAAATAAATAAAATGTGTAAGGCTTTAAGGTTCTGCACGTGACTCATATTCTTCCAAAATAGTCTGTTCATAATTGTAATGTTCATAATAATAGTTGTGAGAGAGGGATATTCAACTTTCTGTAAATTTTTATTTTAAAGTGCTCTTAGGAGTAAGGATGGTTTATTTCCATTGACAGCTTGGTCCATGTGGAATAAAGAGGGGAGCCATGTTCAGAGACAGCCTGCTATATTAGAAGGAGCAAGGATTCCGAAGAGGATACTTTGAAAATAAATATAGTGGTAGCTGTAATCAGACATAAACAGCCTGTGGAGCCATTTGTATGTTACACACCTTCATCAGATGAAGCTTCTGCAAACTCTTAAGTTATGTCACATAATTCATACATACTGGATCTAGAGCCCCTATTTCTCACCACGATGCATATTGCCTTCAGTGAGCCCCCAATGACTGTTATTTTTTTTTAATATCTTTAATACCTAGCACAGTGCTTGACACTCAGTAAGAGCTCAATGAATGATGAATGTAATCACAAAATTAAGAACTGCCTGTAAAGGCAGCTATGTAAATGTTTATTGTAACTGAAAAATTTCCAGGAAGTAATAGTTTTTCCCAAATATACTACGTATTTTGAAATAGGATTTAAATGACATTTCTCCTTCTTTGTAATAAGAGTAACTTTTAATGGAATAATTATATATTTAAAATCCTTATAAACACCAGTATTTTATGGAATATATTACAATAGTATTACTACTAATGTAAAGAGTTCTTCTTTTGCTGTGAATCTCAGATCATTTTCAGGTAACAATTTTGGCATATGCATTTTTGCCTAGATTTTTGGATGGCTGAAATGTCTTCCAGCGTTCTGAATCTTCTCATGCATTTTCTTCTCCATCTTAATAAAAGAACTGAAGTAATTACACTAATTTGAAAACACTCACTTGTGGCATCTTCAGCTTTATTAAAACAATGTGTCATGGCCAGATTTTTTAATCTATTTTTTTGCCAGGAAAAATGGCACCTAGTTGGGATTGACCTAGGAGTTTTCAGGTAGTGCTGAGATACTTCTCAGGAGTAACAGCTGACCTATGTATGGTATCTGTTGCTTGTAAATACTCTTTCCTCTTAAAATGTTTTAGTCATCCTCTTACAAAATGACCGACATAGTTCATAGAAGTTGAAAAACAGTGAATAAATCACTTGTCCTTTGTATGAAATATATCAATGTGTGCTGATGGATTCCTCTCCTTTTATGGGAATAAGGTGATGATACTGTTTCCAGGAGACCTTTTCACCATGCGTCCTTATTGATCAATGCCATAGTTCACATGTCCCTCTACATAAATTCCTTTCTGTGTATTCTCCTGTGATATATATACCATGATGCATCTCACATCTCTGTTGCTGAGGGCCAGAATTTAAAAATTACCTCAGGTTCTGAGTTAAAAGGAAGTGAAGGAAAAAGAATATCCTTGCAGGAGAATATTTTAGTTGTTCATAATATTATCCAAATCTTGGTCCTTTGAGCTTATGATCAAACATGAGCACATTTATGAAATGCTTTCCTAGGCTCAGCATGACAACAACTGTGGTTGGAAAGTGATTCAAATTACACGGAGGACACTTGGATCCAGAAACTTCTGCAGCTGGAATTGCTTAGAAGTTTCTCACCATTAGTTGAAATCTTTTTGCATGTTATTAGTTGAACACTGTGTAATTAAATCTTCAGTTGACTTTAAGTTGACCAGTGCTGGTGCAACAAAGAGATTGGCAGGTGTACAAGAGATCAAAACCAAGCAGCTAGACTATTGAGACCTGAAGTTCATAAATGATCAAAAGGCTTCATATGTCAAGATTTCCTTCATCATTTTCAGAGTCCTTTTCATCATTGTTGACAAAAGCAGGTATCCAAGGAAAATTTTTCTTTTGGCTGCGGGGATGGCAGTGAGGAGGAGTTCATCTGTCCATAAAATTCTTGCTTTTACCTTCTAGCCTCATTTTATAGCAATGAGGCAATTTCCCCACCATCTCTGAAGAGAATGTGCAAAATTTGGGTCTTCTTGGGGATGTGCTAGTGGCCAAGAAATAGAAGGGATTTGGCAATTAGTATCACTGCCACAAAATGACACAGTTAATTGTAGAAAATTACAGGGTAAAATGGCAAGTCAAAGCAGTAAAATGCCTTCTTATTTGATGTTTGTTAACTGTATAACAGGAGACCCTCTGACTTCATGATGTTTACAGGCATTTCCTTCTTTATCAGTCACCTAGTATAGTATACAGGATTGAAGAATTTTTCTGATTACGGATAAGCCACTATGATATGTTATTGGCATTGTATAATTCAACATGATCAATTACATCTTCTAAAAGCATTAGTTCTCAAAGAAATAAGAGGATTTGCAAATTTAATGGGGAATCTTATTAAAGAAATGCCTTGATTAATTGCAAGTCTATTAGGAATAAATTTCCTTAACTTGGTCTATAGATCATTTTTAGCTCACAGAAAGAAGTTTTCCTTTAATATTTGCTTTGGATTATATAACTTCCTTTTCTTTAAAGTAATCATTTGCCCAGAAGCTAGTTCATTTAGCTTGAAACCATAGGACAGTAAATAGAAGAATATATGTGAATAACATTTCCACCATGTTCTCATAAAGATAAATTATAAAGGGTGAAGCTAAACAAACAAAACTAACCAAACAAAGCTAGCATTGGCAATGAAGGCACAACACCATTAAAGCTCTGAAGTGAAACAATAGGAGAAATTCTCTTCACTGACTTCCTCTTTTATTATTATTATTATTTTTTAAATTTTAGAGATGAAGAGAAAATACACAAGTAAGAGAGAGGGGTATGGATGTGTGTGTGGTGGGGGAGGTATGTGTGTGAGAGAGAGAAGAATATGTTAAGCAGGCTTCACCCTCATTATGAAACCGGATGTGGAACTCAATCCCCCGACCAAGGGATCATGACCTGAGCCGAAATTAATAGTTGGACATGTAACCAACTGAGCCACCCAGATGCCCAACCTTTTTTTTAATTGAAGGATCGTTAACATGAAGTTCTATCAGTTTTAGGTGTACAATATAACGATTCCACAATTCTGTACATTGCTCAGTGCTCATCATGATGAGTGTAGTGTTAATCCCTGTTATCTGTTTCACATATCCCCCTATTCAGCTCTCCTCAGTTTGTTTCCTGTACTTATGCACGAATTTTTTGCTTGTCTCTTTGCTTTTGTTTATTTTGTTTCTTAAAGTCCACATGTGAGTGAAGTCATATGGTATTTGTCTTTCTCTATCTGACTTATTTCTCTTAGCATTATACCCTCTGGGTCTGTACATGTTGTTGCAAATAGGAAGATCTCATTTTTTTGTGGCTCATATTTCATTTATACACATGCACACACACACAGAACATCTTCATCTGTGGATGGACACTTGGATTGTTTGTGTATCTTGGCTATTGTAAATAATGTGCAGAACACATAGGAGTGTTTGAATTAGTGTTTTCATTTTCTTTGGGTAAATACCGAGTGTGGAATTACTGCATCATATGGCAATTCTGTTTTTAATTTTTTGAGGAACCTCCATCCTGTTTTCCACAGTGGCTGCACTAGTTTGCATTCCTACCAACAGTGCACTAATGTTCCTTTTTCTCTATATCCTCACCCACACTTGTTATATCTTGTGTTTTTGGTTTTAACTATTCTGACACAATAAGGTGATACCTCATTGTAGATTTGATTTGCATTTTCCTGACAATGAGTGATGTTAAGCGTCTTTTCATGTGTTTTTTAGCCATGTGTACGTCTTCTTTCTAAAACATGTCTTGTCGGGGCGCCTGGGTGGCTTAGTCGGTTAAGCGTCCGACTTTCGCTTGGATCATGATCTCGTGGTTCGTGGGTTCGAGCCCCGCGTCAGGCTCTGTGCTGACTGCTAGCTCAGAGCCTGGAGCCTGTTTCACAGTCTGTGTGTGTCTCTCTCTCTCTGACCCTCCCCTGTTCACGCTGTCTCTCTCTCCTAGAAATAAATAAAAAAAAATTAAAAAAAAAAACAAAAAACAAAAAACATGTCTTGTCAAGTGCTCTGCCATCTTGAAATTAGATTATTTGTGGGTTTTTTGGTGTTGAATTGTAGAAGTTTGTTATACATTTTAGAGATTAACTCCTTATTAGATTTATCATTTGCAAATATCATCTCCCTTCAGTAGGTTCCCTTTTTGTTTTGTTGATTTCCTATGCCATACAAAAGCTTTTTACCTGGGTGTAGTCCCAATAGCTTACTTTCGCTTTTGTTTCCCTTGCCAGAGGAGGCATATCTAGAAAAGTGTCTCTGTGGCCAGTGCTTACTGACTTCCTATTAATCAGCTTACCTAACTGACCAGTGCTTCCCAGTCTCTGTTGAAAATACCAACTGATGTTTGTCGATAGTGTTTGTTCCCAAACATTTCATTAAAATTAACTGATTTAGATACATTTAATGTAAATATTTCCTTTAAATATAAACAACATAATTGTTTCTGTTTTATGGAAATTTGCTTAAATGTTTTCTTTGGAAGGCTTGATGAAGGCCAGGTATATTTAACACTGTATGTTAAATTAACTGTAGGTGTATCATTGTGAAATATTTGTGGAGAACTACCAAGATCCAACAACCTTGCTATATTAGAAATGTCTAAGTCATATGCTCTTTAAAGGTGACATGTTAGAAACCCATACCTTGTGGGTATTGTCCTTCATAGAAAGATTTATGAATGAATGTATGGATGATGAATATTTCAAGTTAAAATCAAATATTGATTCCAAGTAAATTTAATTTGTTTAAATCCTTCTTTACATGACTCAGTCTTGTAAACTGAGTTTTGTTAACCAACTATCAGTCCTGGTTGCCTGGATATGAAGATTCTTGCCATAGTAAATCTAAGAGTCACCAAACCTGGGATGCCCTGGGTCCTAGTCTGTGAGTTGCACATAAAGAAACACAATGAAGCAGCCCAAAAAATTAAATACAAGAAACGTTTTAATCATTGCTTGTATCTTTTTAAGACCTTAAAATAAATCCCACTTCTTGCTCCCAGAATCTCTTCTCAAATCCCCCAAACTCTGCCAAGCTTCCTGGCTTACACAGTTCACTCAGCATCTCCAGGGAACTGACCTGGTAAATATATATTTTTAACAAGTTCCCATGATGGCTTTTCTCTGGCAAGTATGAAAAGCACAACCTTTTATTTATTTATTTTTGACTCTTATGGTGACATAATTGATCATTTAACTGGAAGATGAAAAATATTTTAATTTCATAACTGAAATATTCATTGCACACCTCTATTCTTTTTTCTGCACTCTAAAAAAATCCTGATATAGAAGAATATTTCTAATTTATACAGAAACAAATATTTTTGTTCCAAAAACTGACCAGAAGCCACAGCAGAAATTCCGTTTCTATAGGTATGTATTTTTTTTAATGAGCAGATATGCAGGAGCATGTGGGAAATAAAACAAAAACAAAAAACAAAGGACAACTTGAGGATGAGAAAACAGAGTTCTAGAAGCAGTGAAGCAGATTCTGGCACGCAAAGTTGACAAATGCAAATCATTAGAGCCCAGTAATACATATGCAAGTTGGCTTGGATATAACACACATGAAAATAAAAGTATAAAAGTTGTTTCTCAAAGGACAAAATTGGAGCTAAGAGCGTCTGTTTCAGAGATAAGCATTTCTCAACTTTGAGTGGAAAAGGAGAAGCTGTTGTTTATGTAAAAGAATCTGTAAAAGGCATATGGAGCTGTTGCTAATAAATATCCATTTAATCAAATGTCACTATGTTTTTTAATGTTTTGTAGTTTGATGCAGAGAATGTACTTTTATTTCTTCAACAGCTGCTCTTTTTAAATGGGTGCAGCTGTACTACAGATTTAATTGGCAACAATTGCTTAATTTTTAGTCCGTTGCTTCCAGTCTTTCAAAAGCAATGTTTCATGTTCTGTGGAAGGGAAAGGCTTGATTTATTTTTCCTAGAAAGTGCAAAGTACAGTATGAAGTAAGAATTAGGCAAATAAAAGTTTCTGCTTGAGGTTCTTTATTTGTTTGTTTAATGTGGAAGTGCTATTTCTTATCTTTATAGCACTACTTTTCATAGACATCCTTTTCAGATCCCATTAACAGAGATTTCATGCCCAGTCATCAGTCCATCTCAAAGCTCCCCAAACACTATAAGCTAGAACAGAATCTGGCAGATGACCTGAGCATGAGGGAGAAAATGACACCTATTGATTTTTAAATGTTAACTGCTTTGAGAATAACCCAGTAACGTATTTGTTGCTTGAATTAGAATTGTGACTTTCAGTACATACAGAAACTTGCGTCTTGATGTGTTTGATGGGATTAAACTGGGAAGCACATGTCCACCTCTCCTATTTATTACTCTTTTTGTTTCTACTGTGATAATGAAACATCGTTCTGGCTCACTTGCTATGGAGAATACATCCTTTGCATGCCTTTCAATTTAGTTTCTTTTTTAAAATGTTTTTTTCATTTTATTTATTTTAGAGAGAGAGAGAGAGAGACAGAGATCAAGAGTGGGGGCTGGGGGAGAGGCTCCACACCTCTCAAGCAGGCTTGAGAGCCTGACATAGGGCTTGATCCCACAACCCTGGGATCATCACCTGAGCTGAAATCAAGAGTCGGATACTCAACCGACTGAGCCATCCAGGCGCCCCAATTCAATCTCTTTTAAACCTAGAAAAAACTTTGGAGGAAAGGAATTAATGTTACAGTATCTACTATTCGTCCTAGTTTTAACATCTTGTGTTTTTCAAAGTCTTTTGTCCTCCAAATAGGACTGTGAGTACAGAGTATTGAATAGATAATGAAAAACTCAATTTCCAAAATGTGTGACACTCTGAATCTCATGCAAATTTTATCTAGAGAGCTCTGAACATATAGGTCTGCTGAATAAAACCTCCTTCCTTATCTGTTTCTTCCTGCTTCACATACCCACTTGACTCATGGATTAGCTATGAGGCTGTTTAAGTTGTGCTTGCTTCATGGAGTGTTTTCTGAAATCTCTTTGTATGTGTTAGGCTCTTGTTAAATGTTGCTGAGGCACTTCTTAATTGCTTTATATAGTAAGCTGTGCAGCCAGAATTCTGTGATAAATGTGGATTTGTATGCCCCCATCCCACACTCTTATTTATCTAGTTATTGCCCAGACCTAAATAGATAACCAACTAGTTACTGTGATTACCTTGAGGCTTTGTATCTCTCAGAACTATCCTGTGCTTAATAGGAGTGACATACTATATAACTCAGTAGCAAAGTCTGTTCTGATTTTTATATAATATTTTCTTTAATATTTTAAGTGTTCTTTATTAAGCAGTAACCCAGTCATGATAAGCTGAGGTAGATAGTGCTTTGTATATTCCCTCAACTCAATGAAACTTTTCTTTATAGTTTGTAATCCTTGGGGTTAAGGAAAATTTTTTTAGCTTGCTTCTGATCTCTGCAACAAAGGGGTTTGTCTGTATAATTCACCATGCTTCTTATTCTTTCTCACTTTGATATTATTATCTATTAATGGATAATGAGCTACATTAAGTTTAATATACATTTCAGAAACCTTTTGATTTAATTTTAACTCTTTGCCTTGTCTTTAACTTTTTGTTCCTTATTCCATTGTCCCATTTTAATCTTTTAGGATATCTAAGAAAAAACATAAGTTTTGAAATATTTTTAATGTTTAAAGGTATGACAGTAGAAGGTGAAACAACTACCATTGAAGGAATGTCATTAATAACAATAATTGATGTACAATGACCAGAATAGTCCATTATAGTTTGTATTTAAAAAATTACTGTGCTAATAAAACATTAAAAAAAAAAATTTTTAAAGGGGCACCTGGGTGGCTTAGTCGGTTAAGCATCCGACTTTCGCTTGGGTCACGATCTCGCAGTTCGTGGGTTCAAGCCCCGTGTCGGGCTCTGTGCTGACTGCCGGCTCAGAGCCTGGAGCCTGTTTCAGTCTGTGACTCCCTCTCTCTCTGATCCTCCCCTGATCACGCTGTCTCTCCCTCTCTCCTAGAAATAAATAAAACATTTAAAAAAAAAATTAAAAAAAATTACTGTGCAGGGGTGCCTGGATGGCTCAGTTGGCTAAGCATCTGACTTCAGCTCAGGTCATGATCTCATGGTTTGTGGGTTCAAGCCCCGCATCGGGCTTTCTGCTGACAGCCAGCTCAGAGCCTAGAGCCTGTTTTCGGATTCTGTGTCTCCCTCTCTCTCTGACCCTCCCCTGCTCATGCTGTCTCTATCTCTCTCTCAAAAATAAATAAAACATTAAAAATTTTTTAAAAAATAAAAAATTACTGTGCTTCCTTCAAAGATTTCTTTTAAGTTTTGCTTTTGTTCCTGTGTGTGTGTGTGTGTGTGTGTGTGTGTGTGTGTGTGTGTTGATAGAGGGTAAGTTGAAGGGTAAGGAAAGAGTCAAGAAAATACTTCAGTCAGTCATTAATGTGCATTAATAGTCAGCATATTGAGATCATAAGCATGTGAAGTTAGACAATGAAATGTCAATTTGTGGGCGCTACTGTAACAGAGTACCATAGAAAGGCTTAAACAACAGAAATGTATGCTTTCAGGGTTCTGGAGGATAGAAGTCTGAGATCAATGTGCTGGCAGGTTGATCCCTTCTGACAGGTTTCCAGGAATGATCTGTTCTGTGCCACTCTCCTAGCTTCTGGTGGTCTCAGTCATTCCTTGGCTTGTAGATGTCATTCTCCCTGTGTCTTCACATCATCTTTGCTCTGTACATGTCTGTTTCTATGTCCAAATTTCCTTTTTTAGTAAAGAAGTAATCATACTGGATTGGGGCCCCCATGAATAACCTAATCTTAAATTGGTCATCTGCAAAAACCTTTTTCCAAATAAAGTCACATTCACAGGCACTAGGTCGGGGGGGGGTGGGGAGGGCCGATGGGAGGTTAGGATTTCGAATCTTTTGGGAAACGAGCACTCACTTCAACCCATAACAATTCTTGAAACATTGGCTAGTTCCTTTGTGATTAATTTTTAATGTCTTCAGAGTATATTTTTATTCCGAATGCTCAGAATAAATAAAAAGTCCATTCACACATAATGGTTTGTTTAGTAAAGTAATGGGCAGATATTTTGTAATGATACATAATAGAGTTACCTATTTTCTGTCATCTGTGTGCTGATATTGGTATTATATGAAAACTAATAAATTGTAAGGATTTACCTGTCTATATTTCCAATGGAATCCATGTGTTTAGAACCTGTGCTATTTAACTTCCCTTTGTGTACTTTTTTACTTTGCTTTTAAGTACTATTACTTATTACTATAGTAATTTTTGTATGGGTGCCCTATTATGACAGGCTACCAAGTGCAAAGATTTATTTATTTGGATCAGTAAAACACTTTTAAAAAATTTAAATGAACACATTCGAACAGCTGAAGAGATTGTAGCTTGCATTAAATAGATTGAGGACTTTATCTCACTAATGCCTCGACACTCATGTCTATGATTTTATTGATATTTTATTGTTTTTCCAAATAAAATCCAAGGAATAGTTATTTTGGAAGGTGCCTAGGTGGCTCAGTGGTTTAAGCATTTGACTCTTGATTTTGGTTCAGGTCATGATCTCACTGTTGAGTTTGCTGCATCAGGATGGTCAGTCTCCCTCTCTCTCTACCCCTCCTTGGCTCATGCTTGCTCTCTCTGTCTCTCAAATTAACTTAAAAAGAAAAATGAAGATATGGTGTTTTACAAAATGGCTCCTTTTGAATGTGTCACCTGATGACAGCTTTTAAAAAATATATTCATTTGGAAGTTAAATATATCCATAGAAACTCTCAGAGGACTACTTTAGCCTTTTTTTTTTTTTTACACAAATAGTTTATTGTCAAATTAGTTTCCACATAACACTCAGTGCTCATCCCCACAAGTGTCCTCCTCCATGCCCATCCCCCCTTCCCCCACATCTACTTTAGCCTTTTTTAAAAAACAATATTCTTTCTAATTAATGAAGTAATTAATGATTATTAAATTTCAGAAAATATAGAAAAATATATGGGAAAAAGTACTTGCAATCCAACCTAATGTAATTTTAAATCTTACTGGTTTTTATGTCTGTCTCTGAGTGTGTGTGCGCGCGCACACACATGCATGCCTTGTGTAGAGCCTAAGGATAATTTTTTTTTAGAAAAGTAAGTCATGACTCATATAAAATTAGTATAAATATTTATTTACTTAACTGATTAACGAGGGAACTGATAAGATGTTACAGCTTATTCAAAGGAGAAGTCAAAGTATCACATATTTGTAGTTAAGATAGCGAATGATAAAATGAATTTTAAAAAGATTTAAAACTGGGCACTCCTGGGTGGCTCAGTAAGCTAAGTGTCTGACTCTTGATCTCAGCTCAGTTCCTGATCTCAGGGTCATGAGCTCAAGTGTGTTGGGTTCTGCACTGAGAGTGGAGCCTACTTAGAAAATAAAAGATGGAAAACTCAGGAGTATCCACAGAACAACAATCAGTTGAATTCCAATGGACCCAGCTTATATTTATGACAGTCTTCTGGCAGTAATTTGCATTGCTATCAAATTTCTATTACTTACGGAGTTGTAAAATCGCTCAAAGACTGAAAGGTGGCGGTACCAAGGATGTGTGAACCAGTGAGGACACCCATGAATTAGGACATCTATTTTGTCTTGCTTTTGCCCATTTCAAAGTCTTTCACAAATTTTCCATGTGGCATGTTTTTTCCCCCCCAATGTTTTTTTTTTTTATTTAAATGTTTTATTTATTTCTAGGAGAGAGAGAGAGACAGTGTGAGCAGGGGAGGGTCAGAGAGAGAGGGAGTCACAGACTGAAACAGGCTCCAGGCTCGAGCTGGCAGTCAGCACAGAGCCCGACGCGGGGCTCGAACCCACGAACCTCGAGATCATGACCTAAGTGAAAGTCGGATGCTTAACCGACTAAGCCACCCAGGCGCCCCTCCCCCCCAATGTTTTGTTTTATTTATTTATTTATTTGTTTGTTTATTTATTTATTTAGAGACCGGGTACAAGCAGTGGAAGGGCAAAGAGAGGGAGACACAGAATCTGAAGCAGGCTTGAGGCTCTGAGCTGTCAGCGGAGAGCCCAACGCAGAGCTCAAACCCACGGACTGTGAGATCATAACTTGAGCTGAGGTCGGATGCTTAACTGACTGAGCCACCCAGGTGCTCCTCTAGGTGGCATATGTTAATATTTATTTTATCTTCACCAATTGGAGTTATATTTTTACATTTTTTTCCACCCCAAACAAATATAGTTGACATAATGATTATCCACACAGTTACCTGTGAGCGTTATGAAGTGCATAAACTCGCACTTAAAAACAAGGAAGCAAAAATAATACAAAACCATTCCTACCTTTCATTCTCTATACTCCAGGAGGGGGCAATATATCACTCTTTCACTTCCCTCTCCCAGTCACCCTCTCCCTCTTTCATGACTCCACTCTTCACCCCTGCTACCCCCAGACACACACATAACCTGGTCAGTCCAGTCCTGATTCTGGAGCCTGGAGGTTTTCTTGCTTCAGTTGGTGATACCTGTCATACCATATGAGAAATACATGTAAGAATGTTGTTCGGTGTTGGTGAACAAGCATTCTTAACATTTTCCTTTAAAGCTTCTATTTTACTGTGTTACAGAGCTTTGCCAAATTAGTCTGATCTTCCCTCTTTAAAAAAAAATTCATCTTCATTGTTTTTCCCATGAGATCTGCCTCTTTTTAAATGAATGGGCTTTAAGGAGAAATAGCATCTTTAGCACCGAGTGCAAAGTGTTATTCCCAATGCTTAATCATACTATTTTATCCAAAGTATCTGGGGCCAAGGTGATATTTCATATTTTAGTAAATACTTTTAACTAATAATTTTTCAGGAACTAATTATGAACTTCTTTGGGTATCATCCAAGAAGTTCTTTTTCCAAATATAATATTCCAAATTCAGTCACATACTCTGAATGTGGCTGTGTAAAAAACTCATTTTCTGTTTGCTCAAAGAACAGACTTTTTATTAATAATGATTTTTTAAGAGATACAGAGAGAATGGGAGGAAGGGAAGGGAAGGGAAGAGAGAGAATCTTAAATAGGCTTCATGCCAGCTTGTAGCCTGACATGGAGCTTGATCTCATAACCATGAGATCATGACCTGAGCAAAAATCAAGAGTCAAACATTCAACTTAGGCTCCTTGTTTCATTCCTTTATGAAGGAGTTTTGTAATTCATTTTCATTGGAGTGCACAGGCAAGGTGAGAGAAAGCTTCATTCATTTTTGTCTTTTCTAAAGAGTAATACAGAAAAATTGTACTGGAATATTTCATCAGGCTGTAGCTTAGAGTCCGAGTAATACCGCTAGCTAGCTTGACAGTCAGCCCCTCACAATATGAGCAAGCCTCCAGGTGGTCACGAATAATGATGGACATCCTTGTGACAGAGACTTATTACCATTTTGATCCAAAAAATATCGTTTTGTGTATAAGCAAACTACTATAGACATGAAAATAAGACATTTATTTGGTCTTTTATATACTCCATATAATTATATGGAAGAACGGAAAGTCCATGTGAGGCCTTCTACCAATCTCTATAGATAAAAGGAAATCATTTGTGCCTAAACACATTAATGTGTAACTCAACTCTTCTATATAAAATTGTATGTGCTCATAAAATACAGCATTTATTTATCATTTGTAGTTAATTCTAATTCTTCCCTTACCTATAGGATAGGTAGCTTTATTCTAGTAAAAACAAGTCTGAAAATAATGTTCAGTGATTCAGATGTTGATGACAGATGGGTCTTAGGCCAGGCTAATGTCTATAGCCCGGAGACAATGATTGTTAACATTTACGCTCCAGTAATGAATGACCTGGATTTTTCCCACATGTTTGAGGTCTTGACGTCACAGAGGCTGAAGGATTTGTGGCCGTGGGTATATTCAGTGTTGGCAGCCATTCATTAGTAAATCCCTGGTAGGAGAGTTGGATATGAGTGACATCTGGAGGCTTTCTATACCTAGAGGTGGGGAAATTCTGGGTTTGTGCGGTTCTTTTTGTATTGTTTTTGTTTCCCCCATGAGGTAGATTCAGCCTTTAGTAAATCCCACATGTGCAACTGATGAGTTTAACATTACACAGAAAGAGGAACTGAAAGATTGAAAAAACTGAGGGAGAAAGATGGTTCTTTTATGATTTCTTTCATCGAATCGAATTGGTTAATTTGATGTTAGGTGCTAATATAAAACACTGCCTGAGCAATGTGGATGTCAGGGATATATGTTATCAATTACTACTAAAAAGTAAACATTACATTTTTTTTACGTATCAGAAAATGACAGTTATCCTTGAATATATAGAAAGGATGCATTCCAAAGTGTCTAGCTATGAAGCAAAATTGCTAATATTGAATTCTGTTTCCTTCCCAGAGTCCATTATACTGTGGGAAACTGTGAGCACTGGAGTAGTGTGGGAATGTTCTCTTTGCAGTATGGAAAAGGGAAATGTTAGGCTTGTCTGCATTGTGACTAAGCTGGGCAGTGCATGCATAATGAGGTTGGGGTGTAACTTCTAGTTCCCTATAAGACATTGCTCAGATAGTTTGATCATCCAGATATGATGAAATTTGAAGCATACTTACTCTACATCAGTATTGTCCCAAGGGAAACTATAAAATTCTATCTTTATAAAACTCTGGAGTATATTGTTAAAAGTAGAATATTAAATGTTTTTCTTCTCGTTCTCATCCCCCTGGAAGAACTAGTATCAATATCTCTTTGGCACTTTGTCAACAATAGGAATAATAATTTAGTAATCCTTTATTCTTTTCGTATGCAGGGATTTTTTTTTTTTTTTTGCAATCTGGGAGTGTCAATATGCAGCACATTGTCTAGACTCTACGTTAGAGAAAGATTATCTGTAATTTGTAAGAAAGAGCTGCAGTCAAAAATTTTAAATAAAATTTTAACTGCAAAATGGGTTATCTGTCCTAAGAGGTTAGACCAAATTTCTTTAAAGGAGTAGGGAGTAATAGTAAGTGCTATCATGTCCCATTGTTGCCAGCTCACTATTGAATATATAATACTTCAATGTATTTTTATTAGAAAAACATAAAAATTTAAATGTCAAACTATAAAATATCGAAGTTTACATTTCTTCCTGTAATTCTATTTCCCAGATAAAATCTCTATCTGTGACCATTAGTGCATGTTCTTTGAATACACAAAAGACATGTATAAGGGTGCCTGGTTGTCTCAATTGGTTAAGAGCCCAACATCAGCTCAGTTCATGATCTCATGGTTTGTGAGTTCAAGCCCCATGGGGCTCTCCTCTCTCAGAACAGAGCCCACTTCAGATCCTCTGCCTCTCTCTCTCTGCTCCTCCTCCACTTGCTCTGTCTCTCTCAAAAGTACATAAAAACTTAAAAAAAAAAAACAAAAAAACACATGTATACCAGCAGGGTGAGGAAGCAGTATTCCATGGTGGGCAGAGAGAGAGAGCATAGACTCTAGAACAAGACTGTCCAGGTTTGAGTCCTATCTTTGCTACTGTAGGACTCAGGGTCCTGGCAGGAAATACGTGACCCAGTCAAAGGAGTCACTGAATGCTTTGAGAAAAGTATGTGTGTGATTTTTTACTCTAACAATATATCTTGATCATCCTTTTTTTTTTTATCTCTGTAGCTACATACACACACACACACACACACACACACACACACACAAATTAACATACACAAACACACAAATGCATACCTCCTTCTCCTTCTCTCTCTGTCTGTGTCTCTACACACATGCACACACACACACACACACACACTCACACTCTTTATTGGCTTCAGGTTATTCTGTTGTGTGGATATACCATGATATATTTAAGCTTTTCTCTTTAGATGGAGATTTGGACTATTACGTACAATGCTGTAATAACATTTCACCTTGTATTCCCTAATTTGGGGTTTGAGAGAAGCAAGTAAGTTTTTTTTGTATTTTGCATCATGTAGAATAAATCATCTTCAGGCTACTCTGATGAGAAGGAATGTACATGACTGACATTAGGATAGCTGTTCAGAAAGTGATTGAAGCCTTTTATTTCTCTAGGTCGTAACCCCATTAATGTTATAGAGAAAGAAAAGGCTTATAGATTTTTTTTCTATGGCTTTAACCTGATTGAAGAACAGCTTTTTAAAAATTTTTTCTTGATACTACAATATTCTGTGTACTTAGGTTTTATGTAGTTTATCAGAATATTAATAATTATGTAAACAAATTCAGGAGCAAAGTTTTCAACTAGTTGATTTTATTGTAATGAGGTTAGAGAAGCACAATTATGAGTGACTGGAATCCCATGCTGTGTTTGTAAAAAAAATTTTTTTAAGTGTATTTATTTTGGGAGAAAGAGCAAGCACAGAAATGGAGGGACAGAGAGGAGAGACAGAATCCCAAGCAGAAAGACAAGCAAGCTCTGTACCATCAGTGCACAGCCTGATGAGGAGCTTGAACTTGCAGACCCCGAGATCATGACCTGACCCAAGATTAAGAGTTGGACACTTAACCAACTGCACCACCGCAAATTTTTAAATATAAGAATATATATTGTGATTGTTATATATATATAAACTATATGTATGTAGTTGCCCTAGAACATTTTTCTCCTTACATGACAACTAATGAAGTAAATTTTCCCTTTAGTATGGAGTACATTTTATAAAATTAGGTTGATGAAATATGAAAAAAGTGAGATTTGTTAACTTTTTCTGGTCAGAATTATGATGGACAGCAATGTTTCCATTCTGCATTGAAATAGTTAAGAATATTCCTGTAGTGGAGAATCCAGACTGAGTAAAGAAAAGTTTCCACCAACTGTTCATTAATGTTACACTGAGGAAAATTAGAAAAAAATAACATTTTTAATAGCACTGTAATAAAACAATGTTTTGGTGGCATTAGTGACAATCTCTTCTAAATACAGTACTTTTCAGTTACATCATTTGAGAGATTTAGCATGAATGAGATTGTTGTAGAAACAGATTCTACAATATTATTATTTTAACATGTCTCCTATCCAAAAGAATTCATTTTGAGAATTCTTCCATAAGGGCAGCAGAAAAGAGAACATTTCATGAGTTTCCGTATAATTAGTCTTTTGCCCCAAATTGCCATCTGGTAAGTGTTCACTCAGTGCTTCCTGGTAGTTGTGCTGCCCTCTCCCTTGATCTGCAGGTTTTACCAGTGTTGTTGTGGTCTTTAGCACATGCTCTGGTAATCTGTGCATCGAGGTTCAGTCTTAATCCTTTATTACTGGCACCTAGCATAACATCCAATCAAATCTGAAATGCTTTCAGAATTTCAGATTTTGCATTTCTTAACTCTGTAGCCACAAGTTCAATGTTTAGAAAATTAAGATAATACAAAAAAAGAAAACAGTTACGTGTCTGATATCAGCAGCTTGTGTTTTCTGTATCTTCATTGATATATTTTATGTAGATGGAACAGTACAGTATATTTAATCCTGAATGTTCTTTTTAAACATGTCTATTTTACAAGCATTGTGTTTTCTGTTAAGTGCACAGAAACATTTTTAACGGTCATGTGCCAATTTGCACTATGGCCATGACATAACTTACTCTCTTGTTAGACATTTTTGTTTCCTGATTCTCCTTATTGCAAATAATGAGATGAAAATTTTGTGTGAAAATATCAAGTTGCAGATTTCTTTATGCAATATTCCTATAAGAGGAATTAGTGGGCCAAATGGTATGAATACTTGAAACCTTCCTGTACATATTGCCAATTTGCTTTCCAAGGAGGTTGTACCAATTTGGACTTCTACCAGCAATGTAGGATAGTGCCTGGCAAGTTTTTAATTGATTTCTTTGTTAAGAAGCCAAATGGGCAACATTGAACTAGTCATTAAAACAAAGATGAGTACATAACTCTATAGGCATTTTTCTGTGAATATCGAAATTCTGGTCTGTTGAATTTCTGCTATGCACTAAAGGAGTTCTGCATGCTAAATTATATCATATTTGTCCTCATTAGGTCATCAGATAACAATAATACCTTGAATTTGCCTTTTATTTCCCTCTCTTTGGGGCTCTTAATGCCAGTATAAATAAGCAGAGGTTGGACACTGGTTATGTATCTGACTTGGGCTCAGGTCGTAATCTGACAGTCCGTGAGTTCGAGCCCCATGTCAGGCTCTGTGCTGACAGCTCAACCTGAAATCTGCTCAGATTCTGTGTCTCCTTCTCTCTCAGCCCCTCTCCCACCCATGCTCTGTTTATCTCTCTCAAAAATAAATGTAAATAAGTAAATAAGCAAACAAGCAGAGGTTAAAGAATACTGTGTCAAGGTTCTGACCCCATTTCATTGGGCTGGAATCAGTGGTGAGAAATGAGGATTGATTCCGAATTAGTTACTGAAGACCGTGTGCTGGTCTGGCTCATTGTGACTGACCCTGCCAGTGGGAAGGGAATGAACAGCTGAATGCCCAACACCAAGTACTCAATATATTTAATGGATGGATAGATTAGATACATAAAAGGATGAATAAGTGAAGTGGTGAAGTGGTAAACATACAAACCTACTGACATTAAAAACCCGGAGTCATCCTTTGTGATACAGCTGGATAACCCTCTTTACATGTTTGGCTAGTTAGACTTATGCTTGTTAAAACCTCTTGGACTTCCTGGTCACTGAATAGAACCACTCCCCCGACCCCAAGCAAACAAACAAGCAAAACTAATCCTCAGGGAGCTTAAGGTGTTTGCCAGATTATCTCTTTACCATCTCATGGACCAAAGTGCTTTTAGAGCCATACAAAGAATTTATGTTGGTTCTTCTCAATCAGAAGTCTACTTTGGATATTGGAATTCATCCAAAATTAAGTGCCTGACTTTTGTATTGAAGAAGATACTTTTTTAGAGATTTTGATTTGGTTTGCTACACATTGGACTAATGAAGTATTGGTTCTAAACTTCTGCCACTCACTGAGTTGGGCTATAATTATAGTTGAGGAGAAAGGTTTTCAACCATAACTGCTAGATTTTTTTAAATGTAGGACATGCATATGTGAAAGTGACAGGTTAGAAGGGTTCCAGAAGTGGATCATTCATGTTGCTAGCTATGCTCTCTGTACCACCCTTGCTACATAAAGGGGGTAGGCCCAAGATATATGAGAAATGCTGTGAAGAAGCACTGTGCTTGCATTCTGCTGGCCGCATTTGAAAGTTTTAATATTACCATGGTGGTTTATGTTGGGCATTAAGATGGGTACTTATTCTGTAATAGAAGCTATGGTATTAGATACTTCTTCTCAAGAGGCCTATCAGGTTACTGTAATGAAAACTGCCAGTAGTAATTCCCTAAAGAGGCTGCACTTATTTAGGAAACATCTCATAAGATTAAAAAAAATTAATGTGATTCTGATACAATTGCAAGAGTACTTTAAACCTATCAGTCCTAGAAGTATAACTTTGTTGAAAAAATATATAAATAAAGGAAAATTTATCCTAATATTAAATAATATAAAATTCCAGTTCTTGTAGATGTCAGGCAGTGTGTTTTGTGAACTTATTTAAATCAAAATGGAAGCCAATATATATATATATAAAGAAAAATTAAAGAGTTTTTCTGTAAATTAAGGGACCTCTTGAAAATAGAAACCACGGTGTGTGTGTGTGTGTGCGTGCGTGTAGTGAAAAGCATTATGAACAAAATATTTTAATTAGAATTTAGTGTGTTTTAATTTAGAATATGTATTGTCTGTCATTTTTTACTAATGACAAGTTGCCATTGACAGGCAATCTATTTAATATTCAAATAGCAAGAAGCAATTTTTTTATAGTTGTTTTAAAAGAAGAAAATGATTAATCTTTATACTTTGAAAAGAGTATTTACCTATATTACTGAAAAATGGTCCATAATCTCAACTTGGTCCTTAGCATTTTTTATTTAGGTTCTGAATTATTTTTTCTCTTTGGTATGCTTAAAATTATTTTTTTCTTCTTTCCGGAATTAGTTTCATATTTGTTATTTGGACTGTTTTACAACTAGCTTGCTCAGAAGAAAAATATAATAAAGTTATTTGTTTAAAATGAGCTTCTTCATATTCTTTAAAAAATATGTATATTGTATCTTAGAGGGCTTTCCTCTCCTAATTTGAGAAAAATGACTGATTAGTGGCATCTGGATGGCTCAGTCAGTTAAGCATCGGACTTCTCAGGTCATAATCTTGCAGTTTAGGAGTTCGAACTCCACATCGGGCTCTGAGCCAACAGCTTAGAGCCTGGAGCCTGCTTTGGATTCTGTGTCTCCTTCCCCTCAAAAATAAACAAACATTTTAAAAAATTAAGAAAAAATGACTGATTAGAGGGTAAAAGGCTTTAATTATTTTACTGTGGAGAAGTTACAAGTGTTACAGGTAAAAGAAAATAATTAGCATGGAATTCTAGTTCAAGCGTAGGAATTCCCTTCTTAATATTATGTTCTGACAATTCTTTGAGCAAGAATTTGTGCTACTTTTGTCTGCTACTTTCTTTATCAGTCAGTAGAAGTTATTTGAAATTATTCATAGAATGAAGTAATCAACTATTGTTATTCTTGTTCTTCCAGAAAATTATACCAAGAGACTTGCGTTCTGTTTCTCTAATGAGCATGTATAAAGATGAAGCTATTTTGTAGTACATGTAATATTCTAAGTGATCATTCCAGACTATTTTATAAGTTTCAAGGTAGTTTGATGCCTTGGTAATAAAATTGAAAGAGGATGCTAAATTTTGAGAAGGTAATGGTAATAGAAATTACTGCGTTTTTGCCTTTGACGTGTCAAATTTAGTGCATTAAGCTGTCATCCCAGTCTTATGCTAAATAATTCACCTGTGTGTGCAGTTCATCCTGTTATAGGATTATACCCTCGATTCTGACTTCAGTAAACTCTGTACTTGTTAAACTTTGCAACCTGTATGGACTGGACTTTTAAAAGGGAATACAAATAGTTGCTCATCCATCTGCAAATGATACTTTACAAAATAATATTCCTCTAAAAGGTTATCCTTGCTTATATCTTGTAAGGATGTATGTGAGGCAAACACTCCCTATATTTTTTAGAAGGAATTGTTATTACCAGTTTGGTGCTTTCTGCTGAATCATATGACTTCCTTCATTCCCAAATATTAGATTTTCAGTTTGTAGCTGAAAAGGATATAGAATGCTTCTAACCACTTCCAATTTTTTAAAAATCTTATAAAATGTATTCCTTTCAGTGTTAATCTAGCAATCATATGAAAAAGGATACTTAACATGGGTAGATTTTGAATGAACCATTGGAACGAGTCTTCCTACCTAGAAAGCCTTTTCCGTAGGATATATCTATGGCTTAAGTTCATATTTTTTCAGGTCAGGTCAAATATCCCTTACCAGAAATACCTTCCCTGAGTCACATGCCCAAGAAGTATTCATCTTACCAGAGGAAGTGAGATTAATTCAGAATCTTTTTCTGCTGTTAACTGTGGTATGCCCAGTACCTAGAGCAGGTCTAGCCAAAAGCATTTGGTGTGTATCTATGGAATAAGTGCATAAAAACATGAATGAATTATAAAAATAAAGACCTTTTGATATCTTTGGATCTTTTAATTTATATAATGGGAGCTAAGTCCAAGATAGATACATTGATTTCCTCAGTAGTCCCTAGGTAGGAATTGAGGAAGTCCCAGAATTCCAATTCAGTACTTCATGCTGTGACCTTCACTTCTGTCCATGAGAAGCAGTGTAGTAAAAGGGAAGGACTGATGTGTGGGAGCCAGAACAACTTGGCCATGGTCAGAGTCTGAATCCTGATTTTATCGCTTACAAGCTATGTGACTATGTGACTTTGTGAAAGATACTTAATCATTCTATGTCCTTTTCTTTAACTGTAAGTGGAGATGGTGTGTGTATCTATTTGGATTATGGTGAAGAATAAATAATAGTGTATCACAGAACCTGTCATTGAGTAATCTACTATGATGACCAAATGGTCATCATCATCCTGACCATTTAGTCATTATCTATAAATCATATGGGTATTTAGTATGTTATTTCCTATAATAATACTGCAGTAGTATTTTTTCTGACTTAATATATATAAGGCATGTTTATCATCATCTGAAGTGATTATGAAGTTTACTAGGTTGATCTACTGGTTCAGAATACTAAGTGATATTAATATGAGTGTAGTTTCTTTTTTTTTTTAATATTTTTATTTATTTCTAGGAGAGAGAGAGAGAGACACAGCGTGAGCAGGGGAGGGTCAGAGAGGGAGACACAGACTCTGAAATAGGCTCCAGGCTCTGAGCTGGCAGCACAGAGCCTGACGTGGGGCTCGAACCCACAATCCGCGAGATCATGACCTAAGCGAAAGTCGGACACTTAACCGACTAAGCCACCCAGGTGCCCCTGAAGTGTAGTTTCTATACTAGTTTACAATATTAATTAATATTAAATATCAATCTAGTGCTTCTGACTCTGGGGCTTTACCAAGTATTGCACGGAAAGACTATTCTCTTATTGGCAATAGACTTTAGAAATCAGCAACATGTAAATCTAGCTATGGAGGTTGAAACTCTGAAAAAAATTATCTTTGATTTTCTTCTTATCAAGTTCCTATCCAAAATAGAAACATTTTGTCATTCAGGAACCAATAAAGAGAAGGCATGGAGAGTATTCCAGAAAGAGGTAAATTATATAGATACATATTGATCATTCTTTCTCTTAATGTATCATCTAATTTGAATTTTTTTGTTTTTTGAATCTTGGTTTTCTTTAGAATCATGTGAAATAATTAATACTATTCAGAAACTAATTTTTAGATGCATATTTTTATGGTATCATGATTATTCTATCAGTAAATTTCTGTGTGGTAGCTTTGCTTTTTGTTGGATCTTAACTTTAAAATAGACATCACGTTTGATATTTGTTAGAATTTATAGGCCATTCTGGGGTCCACTGTCTTTAGATTTCAGATTTTCAAATGTAATAGAATCTGTAATATTTTATTGTTACCATTAGAAATTGTGGAACACTTCTTTAACTTGAGAACTTTTGTCCAAGAGGAACATGCCGCGACAGCTGATCACCTTCAGAATGATGTGGGACTGACTGATAGTAATTGAAATTTAGGGACTGTTCATATCAGAATCACAGACTTCAAGTTATTTGCACTTTATTAAGCAAAAGAAGTGGACACTAAACTTTCTCAATGCCCAGCTGAAGTAGCTTTCTCATTTGTATGGTTGGTTTAAGATGATTTCTAAAATCCCTCCTTCTTCTCACCCTGTTAACCTTTTACGTGCAGATAAACATTTATGTACCTGAAGGCCCACGTACATATAAGCCAGTTTCTGTGCATAGAAAAACAATTCCCTCCTGACCACAAAAAGTACAACTTAGTCATCTTTCAATTCCAGGTCCTTGAGTCTAGCCCACCTTAGACTTTCAGTAGATGTTTCTTGAATGATATTTAAGATCTTTTTTCATCTATAAAGAAAACATGTCTTTATTAGCTGAGTATACAAATTCTCTGTTTCTGCTGTAACCAATTATCACAAACCTAGTGGCATTAACACACATTTATTATGTTCTAGTTCTGTGGATCAAAAATCTGACATGGCTCATACTGGGCTAAAATCAAGATGAGGCAGGGCTGCATTCCTTCCTTTAGGTTCTGGGTAAGATCCATTTTTGTGCTTTTTCCAGCTTCTAGAAGCTGTCCAGTTTCCTTGGCTTGTGACTCTCTTCCTCTACTTTCAAAGCTAACAAGGGCCAAGTCCTTCATATATCACATTGCTCTGACCTCTTCCATCTTTACATGTCCTACTACTGACTCTTCTGCCTCCTTTATAAGAATCCTATGGTTACAGTGATGATAATTTAGGATAATTCTCCCATCTCAGGAGGTTGCTTGCTGGTTAGCAAGTGTAAGTGTTTTGGCCAAGCCTCTGTGAGGTTTTAGCTCTAAAAGCTCCATTCTTTAGGTTTAGATTTCATTTCAAGTGTGGAGTCAGCAATTATTTTCTATAGCCCTGTATTTATGGCCTATCACTTAAGTTCCAGTAAATTCACAGTAAATTCATAACACATTAGTTCATCACACAGCGACAGAGATCTATGTGGTCCATGGCAATTTCCATTGAACCAGACTTAGGAGAATCCTTCTTGGCTAACTTCGTAACCCTGTGTGAATCATTTTTTGTCACTGCATTTCCTTTGCTTATGTATAAACTGCATATAACCGAGTCTCTCTTACTCATTTTCCAGAACCACTAAGATCTCAATGAAAAATGTCCTATGAAACACAGAGTTCTCTTTCCTATATATAGTATTTCTCTATGTTTTATTAAAGGGCCCTTTTGTACTGAAATGTTTTATTTACTTTGATGTAAACATACACCATGGTGAATCTTAGCACATTACTGAAAATAACTCCACATTTTGTAAAACCACTACTTAGTACTGCTCACATGTTAAGCTTTCCAGTAAATGATACAAAACAGATTTTTTTTGCCTGGTTTCTTTGGGAAAAGTAATGTTAATCCAAGTGTCTGTTGAGGGTTACACATTTCTTTCTGTAGTTCTGTTACATAAATTTGAAGCTTTGATGCCTCAATAATTCTATTTCTAATTAAGAGATCTTGAAGACAGTGGTTTTCCAAGTAATTTTGTAAGCGGCAGAAGCCTTTCTGCTACAGAATATTACATGGAGCTGTCATGTACAAAGCAAGTGTTTGTGGAGCTGCTCTGGTTGGCCATTGGCCCATGGCTACATGTTCCAGTGACGGCTAAGGGGCCAGTGGGCTTCAGCGAACAGTGGTTGCATATTTGTAATGTATTTTGTAAGCTCTAAAGTAGATAAGATAATATAGGTATAGGTCAAGAAACTATGGGGACTATAAATGTGTGCACCCATGTGCATGTATGTGTGTGTAGAACAGGTTAAATAAATGAGTTCTCCACAAGTTTATTTTATAAATGGTAATGCTAAGTCAATATTTGTTCTCTGAGTTAACCTCCTATAAAGCCATAACCCGTGTGAATATTTACATTTAAAATTGTTTTCTTTGAAAGTAATGTTATAAATTCATAGACCAGGTATTTATATATATCATTCATATTATAATATGCATACTATGTGTATATATAATTAAAATATAACCTCTGTATAGTTTTGAAAAATTATTTTCTGCATCTGTCCATCATGAACAGAGAGAATAGAGGTTCTAATGATACAGCCCTGGGTACTGTATATTTAATGTATATGTGAGTATATGAAATATTTTTATTAATCATCTTATCAGGAAATTTGGAAACTGTTTTTGTTAGAATAACATATTTAGTTAGTAGTAAGAAATCTGGAAGTTCTGTTTTTTTCTCAAGCTTTTTGTTTTATATAGGTATGTTTATAATTTTACAGTAGAATTTATAATTTTGCTCATAGACATCTTCAGAAGTGGTATGTGATACTCTTACGTATTGAGAAGATGTGTACCTTCTGTATCTGAATATTCTTAAATAGGTTTAATGACTTAAAAAGTACAAGAAAAATAATAGATATGAAACCTTTAAAGCCAAATGACTAAGAGAAGAGAGATTTGTACTATAATTCTTTGGAAAATATGGTATCAAATGAATAAGCCATTATTTTTATCTGTGTTGGAGAATTAGGTTACTTAATGTACCACATATGTGTGCACAATTTGGCTCATGTTGGTCACAGCAGAATAAAGTAAAGGACTAGTGAGAAACAGGTGATTTTTCAAGAAGACAATTTACTTAAGAAAACTAAAATGTTTTAAACATTTTTACTCAAATCCTAAAAGACTTTGTAAATTTTCATTCATTGTAAAGGCTTATTAAACTCAACTTTAAACTTAATTCACATCATTAAGGGCACTTATTATACTAGGTCTATAGTTCTGCGTCCACTTTTTGGATTCCTTTTTTCATTTATCACAGCCAGAATATAAGCTACATTTCTATTTGTATTGGGCACTTGAGAGGTTTTATAGCTAATGGAAAAGCCTACATAGGAGTCCAAGGTCTGCCTCTTCCAAAATTCATTGCCATAAGGAAAGCTGGTTAGCCTCAGGGAATTACTTAGACTTTCTCAATTTAATTTACTAGGCTGTAAAATAGTCTAGTCTGAAAAACAGGGGGGTTACAAGAATTAAATGACATAAGGCATGTGAGAGTTTATGGTGTAGGGTATGGCATATGTTAAGTGACCAATGGGCGCTTTTCTTCTCTTGCTCTTTTAGCTAGAAATTAATTTTCAGACTGACAACTTCTAAATTTATATCTCCTGCTTGGACCCCTCTTTTGAAATCCAGACTCCCCTATATACAGCTGCAATAAATGACCTCTTGACTTAGATATCTCACACACATCTCAAACTCCATGTGTCCCAAATGGACCCTTCCAAATGTTGCCTTCAAACCTGATCCAGACACAGTCTTCCTAATCTTAGCTGATGGCAACCACAGCCTTCTAGGTGTTTCCTCGGAGACCTTGGGGGCATCCTGGACTTTTCTCATTCTCCTATCCATCACATGCAGTCTATCAGCAGGTCTAGTTAGTTCTACTGGCTGAATAGTCCAGAATCTGATTACTTCTCACCACCTCTGCTTTTATAGCTGCAGTAGAGCTAATATCGTACCTAGCCTGAGTGTTACCAAAACGTCTCAGCAGTTCTCTCTGCTTCCTATTGTCGATTCCCAGAAATGCAACCTGAGTAACTTGAGAATAGAAGATGGGTAATGTTACTCCTCTGCTTGAAACTGTCCGTTGACTCACTGTGTCAGAGTAAAGTCAAAGACTTTATAAACCCCCTCTGTAAGTGAGCTCCTTTATCTTTGCCATTACCTTATCTCTTACTACCTTTCTCTTCACTTGGCTCTGCTTCAGCTATACTTATCTGTTCTGTTCTTTGTGCCTGCCAGAGGTACTCAGTGATAGTATTTATTTGCATTGGCTATTCTCTCAGCCTGGAACTCTTTCTTCTTGGATATCCTCATAGCTCATTTCCTTTATGCCTGGGTCTTCCAGTCTTAAATCTGATATTGGCATCCCATTGTGGTTTAGCCTAACAACCCCTATCCCCCCCACCTTCAAAATGAAGCCCCACCCCCTGTACTACCTACCTTATTATCTTACTATTCCTTCAAGACCACTTGTTACCTTCTCATACATAGTGATGTTTGTTACTTTCATTATTTATTTTCTGTCTCCTTCTCTAGAATTTAAGCTCCATAATGATGGAGCAACTTTTGTGGCTGTTGTTTTGTTATTGATATTGCCCAAGCATCTAAAAGTGTTTGGCACATAATAGAGGCTCAATAAATATTGACAGAATGAATTAGGTAAACAGTTAGATCAGAAAAATGCATTCCTATGCATTTTTATGTTTTTTGTATTTTCACATTTCATCATTTACTGTTTATTTAAAGGAACCCATTTAGAATAGCAGAGCAGCTAATTTGCAGTTTGGAGAATAGCTGGGAAGTAAACACAGATTAAGCAGTTAAGATAGGGTAATGACTTTTGATTTGGGCTGCTTGGGATTGATTCCTGCCTTTGCCACATTAAAAGCTCATTGGGTCATCAACTTTATGATTATTTTATCAACATGAATACTTTAAAATAGCCATCAAGTTGATAACCAAAAGAAAAAAGAAAATCTTGAATTTTTTTCAATTTTTTACCCCAGCACTTGTTTTTCTTAAGCATCCAAATCTGTAAATGATGGCATTTATTTTTTGAAGAGTCCATCCTTTTGAATAAGGAACTGTATCTCTAAATCAAACATAAAATCTCATCATAATTTATCTAGCTATATCTTCTAATAATACCCAGTGTTTTCCACTCATTTCATGTTAGTACACATGCATTCGCTCACCAGATCTTAAACTGCCCTTCTTATGTTGGATTTGTGACATTGTGCGTCATCAAGAGCTTTTCTCAAAAACACAGATTCAATTACATCTAACAAACAGGCCAAATATCTAATCTACCACCATTAAAACTATATTAACCTGCTTTTATCCAGTTGGGGCTTGAATAACAGAGCAAGACCACATCTGTGTCCACAGCTGCTTCCTTTTAGGCAAGAGCTGTAGCACAGTATTCTGGAGAAGGGCCTTTTGAAGAGTCTGTACACAAAGCATAGTTTTCCATATCAGGGAAAGCCTGTCTTCATGGTTTTGGGCCTCTACTTTACCATCCATTTCCCCCTTTACAGGGTGTCTCCTTTGTCTTTTTGCATTATCTTCTGTTTCTTTCATTAACACCTCTTTTCCAGAAGCAATCTATCATTTGTCTTAGTGTGAACTTACTTATTGTGAACTTACACTTACTCCGGAAGTGTTTGCTTTTATAGCTTAATTTCCAACTAAATAAATTGCCTTTTTTCCATTAAAAAATAGGTGTGAAGAAGTTGGTAGGAAAAGTACTCTGAGAGGGCTTTTTTGGCACTACACTAATCCCAACAGGTATTTCAGCCCACTTCATTACTTTGTAATGTCTGATTCTGAACTTACGATTTTGTCTCCTGATTATTTTATTAATAGATGGCATTTAATATTTTCCTTCTGATTGTTAAATATCTTTTGTTTTATTTATTTTTTGTTTATGTTGTTTTTTTTATTTCTGAAAGAGAGAGACAGAGAGAGAGAGAGAGAGAGACAGCATGAGCAGGGGAGGGTCAGAGAGAGAGAGAGGGAGATACAGAATCTGAAGCAGGCTCCAGGCTCTGAGCTAGCTTTCAGTACAGAGCCCAACATGGGGCTCAAACCCACGAACAGTGAGAGCATGACCTGAGCCAAGGTTGGATGCTTAACCAACTGGGCCACCCAGGCACCCCTTTAATATAGTTTATTGTCAAGTTGGTTTCCATGTCACACCCAGTGTTCATCCCAACAAGTGCTCTCCTCCAAGCCCGTCACCCATTTTTCCCTCTCCCCCGGCCCCCATCAACCCTCAGTTTGTTCTCAGTATTTAAGAGTCTCTTATGGTTTGCTTCCCTCCCTCTGCTTAACTATTTTTTCCCCTTCTCCTCCCCTATGGTTCTTTTGTTCTTTTTAGAGTGGCTTTGAAAATCCAGAAATAAATAGAATAGAAAAAAAATCATATTTCCACCCCTTTCTAGAAACCATTGCTATATGTTAGTCTTAATTTACATTTACTAGAATTGGGAGATATATTTGAGTCACTTACTAATTGAATAGGTGAAAAAAATTATTTATTTAACTTTTTTTTTACTTTTGAAGCTGAACATTTTATTAACCATTTGTATTTTCTCCCTTGTAAATTATCTTCTCATTAACATTTAAAAAAATATTGTTAACATTTATTCATTATTGAGAGACAGAGACAGAGTGTGAGCAGGGAAGGGGTAGAGAGAGAGAGGGAGACACAGAATCCGAAGCAGGCTCCAGGCTCTGAGCTGTCAGCACTAAGACCAACACAGGGCTCGAACTCACAAACCCTTGTGAGTCAGGAACTTAATTGATTGAGCCACTCAGGCTTCCACTTCTCATTAATATTTTAATTACTAATAATATTTACTTTTTTGTGTGATGATAAGGCATTTCAAATGTGTTGCTTGCCTTATACATTTATTTATATTGACATGCAATTTTTATCTAAATATAAATTTAGACATAATCTTTCTTTTTAAAAATTTTCTGCATTCATAAAAAAAAATTTAATGGCACCTGGTTGGCTCCATCAGTTAAGCATCTGACTTCAGCTTAGGTCATGATCTCATGGTTTGTGGATTCAAGCCCTGCATCAGGCTCTGTGCTGACAGCTCAGAGCCTGGAGCCTGCTTTGGATTCTGTGTCCCCCCCTCCACCCTTTCTTTGCCCATCCCTTGCTCGTACTCTTTCTCTCTCTCAAAAATAAATAACCATTTAAAAAAATTTTTAAAAATAAAAATTTTCTTCAGACAGCAACAAATTTAATCAGCATTTTCTTCTAAATTTTTTATTTAAAAAATAATTTGAAGTGTAGCGCTTGAATTTTTAAAAATTCAGTTATATGAATGGCACTTTACATGTAAATAAGCAAATTGTATATATTTTCTAAGTTGCTACATTTGTCAGCAAGTTTAGTTTTCTCTGTTGGCTTATCATATGTTAGATCAATTAAATGGGAGAGAGGAATTCACTGGAATTAGCTACTGAGGTAGAAATTATGTTTCATTAGTGGTAGAAGTCAAGTAATGGTGGAAAAATAGATGGGAGATGAGAACATGGAAAATTTTATTTGGATAATATTTTCAAGGTGCTGGGGCAATGAAGAGAAATAGAAAAAGAGAAAGTGTTTTGGAGGTAAAAATCTACATTTGTAAAAAGATGGGAGGGCCTCAGGTGTGTTTACTGAGAAGAAAGAAAGTGGAAATGGAGAGGTTTGTAGATGCAGGATGATTCAGGCAAATTAGTGGTGGGATTAGGTACCTGGAAAGTCAGGAGAGGGAAGCTAACCCTTACCTGGGTCCGTTAACATCAGCTGAAGACAAATTGTTTTCTGCTGAGTGGGAAGTAGTCATACAGATGTGTATGGTGCATGTATATTTGTAGGAAGGAGAGCCCGAGGTTGAGCCAAATTTCTTGACATACAAAACAAGAAGGAAAGCATGCTCTGTAAGTGGAGAGGAAGGTAATAGATGTCATTTATGTCTGGATTTTTTCAGACATCTATTCAGCAAATACTGAATGTTGACATATGTCAAGCCCTGTGTTAAGACCACAAAAGGTGACCAGAAATGAAGTGTACAGTGGAGTCTCTCAAATTACTCCAGTCGTGAGTCGACCAGAACATCACGCAGGGTAAAGAACTGTATGATTTCTGCACTGCAACATCCAGAGTACCATCAGTTCCAAAATGGAGTCTCCTTAACTGGGTGTGTTCAATTTGGGGAGAAGTGTATTTTCAGTTTGGTCAATTACATACAAATTAAAAAAGGCTTAATATAGATGCAAATAGATAGATATGATAGTATTTATCATTATGTATATAATTAAGGGTTAGTGTACACACAAATACTTCTTTCTGTGTCTGTTGAGAGGGCTAGAAGCACAACATCCATTAGCACTGAGCATCTTCAGCTGAGACTGGTTTCTCCAATAAAGGCATGGGGATTCCTTGGAGAAGTGGTTTATTCAAGGACTGAGGTAAAGAGTATGCAAGACAAGCCTGGACTACATTTTGGTGCCAGTAAGTTAAGAAGTGCTTGCATATACAGTCCTCTGCACTCACATATACATAGTGATAGGTAGGGTATACCAGTTGGACCTAGAAGTCTACTGAAAGAATCCTGATGGCTAAAGCTGGAGGAGTCTGAGAATCAAAACAAGTAACATTGTGTTGGATTATCTAACATTTAAGATGAATATTCATGAGTCTATACTGATCTAAATGTCTGATTAAATAAATAGGCTTAATAGACAAATCTCCCAGTGCAAAAGGATGCCAAATATTTTATGTAAATACTTCTCTTGCAAGGATGTAGAATCTAACTCCCCACTCCTTAAGTGTGGCTACAGTAAGTGATTCCTTCCAAAGAGTGTAGCATGGGAAGTGATAAAAAGATTAACTTTATAGTGGAAAAACCTTGTAAATCTGTCTTAGCCAGATGATCTAGGTAAATTTAATCTCAAAAGCAATGCCATGTTGATAGTATATACCATAATAAGATAATGGTGAGAATACATTTACCTATGTGATCTTCCTCCTCAAAACCTTTAACTCCAATCTAATCATGAGATAAACATCAGGAAAATGACAATTGAGAGGTATTCTACAAATACATTCTAGTTCCCAAACTGTCACAGTCATCAAAAACAAAGTCAGAAAAACTGTCATAGCTGAAAGGAGTCTAAGGAGATATAACGACTAATTGTACAATGGTATCTTGGATAGGATCCTGGAATAGAAAAAAAGACATTAAAAAACAACTAAGTATTTGTGAATAATATATTGGCTATAGTTATTAATAATATGTAAGTATCGGTTCACTAATTGAGTGAATGTACCATCCTATGTAAAATGTTAATAATGGGAAAGTGTGTTTGTGGGAGGTAGCATCTGATGTGCCATTTTTACAACTTTCCTGTATATCTAAAACTATTCTGAAATAAAATTTTATTAAACTTTTTTTAATGCCATACTACAAACTATATACTCTTTAATAATTATATTGAAAGCTAAAGACAAATCCTATTAGTGCTAACCTGATTTATTGAGTAATCCCTTTGTAAACACCTCAGTGTGCTGATGGAGTATCATCTAGTGTTTCTTTCTTATCTTTCAGCAGAGGAAACAAATGAAATAGTCCATACTTGATGACATTCATTTTGGGGTTTAGGGAATTTCATCTCTCAGAAAGGTTGTTTAAAGGAGTTTATTTTTGGGGCGCCTGGGTGGCTTAGTCAGTTAAGCGTCCGACTTTCGCTTAGGTCATGATCTCGCGGTTCGTGGGTTCGGGCCCCGCGTCAGGCTCTGTGCTGACTACCAGCTCGGAGCCTGGAGCCTGTTTCAGTCTGTGACTCCCTCTCACTCTGACCCTTCCCTGTTCACGCTGTCTCTCTCTATCCTAGAAATAAAATAAATAAATAAAAATTAAAAAAAATAATAAAGGAGTTTATTTTTAATTACCGAATACATTCTGCAGAAGAATTTAGCATGTTTTAAGCTAAGCAAAATGACCATCCAGGAACTTCTGCTCAGGTTAAGCCTACATTTACCAGAATATTGCTTGGTAAATTCAACTCCAGCACATTAAGCAGAGACCTGGCACCCCAAGAGTGATGACAGATTTGAAAGTGATGGGTTCCAAGGAAAAGGTTCATTTGGTGCAAAGCATATGGTTTATCATTATTTTGGAAGCATCTATCATGAGGCCAATATATTCATTTATAAATGTAGCATTATTCATAGTAGGAGGCACCAGATTCTTATTCATTCTTAGTCCTTTGGGCATTTTTTTTTTAATATGTTTTGTTCCTTTTGCAGCATTAATTACATAGAGTGATTTCCACCTTCCCAAAGGATGTCGCCAAAGGCCTGTTCCTCTCTCGCCTATTAATTTCTCCTTTAAAATGATAGATGTCCTTGGGAAGGGATTCTTGATCTTTCATGTTTTGCATCACATCACTTAATGTATTAAAAAAAGCTTAGGGGAATGGGGCGCCTGGGTGGCTTAGTCGGTTAAGCGTCCAACTTTCGCTTAGGTCATGATCTCGCGGTTCGTGGGTTCGAGCCCCGCGTCGGGCTCTGTGCTGACTGCCAGTTCAGAGCCTGGAGCCTGTTTCAGTCTGTGACTCCCTCTCTCTCTGACCCTCCCCTGCTCACGCTGTCTCTCTCTCTCTCCTAGAAATAAATAAAACATTTAAAAATTTTAAAAAAATAAATAAAAAATAAAAAAAGCCTGGGTCCCACTGTCATAAAATCAAACCATGTTTATAGTCCTCCATTGCAAATATATTTTCATTTATATTTAAAGCATAAGTTGATACAATTTTAGCAGTAAACTCTGTTAACCCAATATGTTAGAAATATCTGAGGAAGGTGAGACTGCAGAAAGTAGGTGGTTTAGTGAAATATTTAATGTCTGCCCTCCAACATGAATAGAAATTACAGTCAGTTACGTGATTGGAAAGGATTGGCAAAAGAAAGTATAACATGAGGATTGAGAGAAAATCTGGGTAGTAATTATGAAATTCTGTGTATCTCACTATACTATTTTGAATATTATCGAGGGAGATTGTAGGATACCATTTCTTGTTCCGTGTATTAATTTACTAGTTGTTTCTAGGAGTTACTTGGTAATTACAACACAGGAGACTTTACACTAACAACAGTTTGCATATTAAGTGATAGGCACTTACATAATTTTTCTTTCTTTCTAAAAAATTTTTAATTTTTTTTTGAGAGAGAAAAAGAAAGATAGAGTGTGAGCATGGGGTGGGCGCAGAGAGAGGGAGACACAGAATCCAAAGCAGGCTTCAAGCTCTAAGGTGTTAGCACAGAGCCCACTGCTGGGCTTGAACTCATGAACCGCAAGATCATGAACTGAGCCAGAGTCAGACACTTAACCAAATGAGCCACCTAAGACCCCTATAATTTTTCTTTCTGATTTTTGATGCAGAATTTCTAGGCAGTAGTCTAAAAGAGATATAACTGAACAATCTTTGCCTTGTTTAAATGTATTTTCTGTGCTTAAATATTTAGTTGAGGTGAACTCAGACATCTCTAACAGATGGTGAAAATTTGTAATAGGTTTTTTCTTTTTCAAGAAGTCTTATATCTCGCCCTCTAGGGCCCATATATTTAAACAAGACTTTCAAGATGCTGGCCACTTCATGCACTTTGGTGATTAGCATAATAACAGTGGATCAGTGTGACATTCTACAGGAGGTCCAGACCATTCAGGAAACTGCAGATTATGTTATGACAGAGGGACAGAGAGTTGTCCAAGGGCAACACTGTAAATGTATACCTTTATACATTAAAGGTGAATGCAAATTGTTTCTGATTCTCTTCTCTGATAGGTATAGGAAAACTCATATGTTAAACTAAAACCCCATGTCATGTATCTTAGGTCATATGACTCAAAGATATACCTAGCATATATACCATCTGATGGTTCATGGACAATTGGGACTGCTGCTTGTAGGATGCTGTCATCTTCAGGATCCTTCTGGTTAGCGGAGGAGCCAGACAATTGAATTAAATGGGGACATAATGAGAACCATACTTTATATCTTAAGGGAGGCACTAATCATGTCCTGTAAGAGGGTTTGAATTGTGACTTCAAGGAACTTACGGCTCTGTAAGGGGCACCATACCCAAGAAGGTAATTGTAGATTTTTTTTAGCACAGTAATAAAAGTGAGTACATGGTGTTTGAACAGTTGTGGCCTCGAAATAGAGGAGGGCCTAGAAAACTGTTTAAGTAAGTGAAAGTGGTAATGCTTTGAACTGAACTGTGTTTTTAAAAAGGTAGCCAGAAAGGGGAGGAAGGGAAGAGCAATATGATATTCTAGGCAGAAAGAGCAAGAAGCAAGAAATAATGGCATGGAAACTGCACCCTGTGTTAGTTGCTGAGGCATCAGTTGTAGGGCTCTATGATGGTAAGTGAGATTGCAGAAGAAAACAAGACCAGATTGTGGAGGGTCTTCATCATCATGTTCAGGATCCTTTATCCCATCACAGAGAACCAGGTTATGCCAAAGTCAAGGTTATATTTCTAATCTAATGCATAATTCTGGCTCACTCCCCAGTAAGGACCATAACTTTGAGGTGGAAAGTTTGGAGACAGGTAAAGCTGTTGGAACTTGATTGACAAAACTTTCGGACTTATGGTGTGGGGGTGACTGGTGTTGGAGCTGCAGAAAGGACCCAACTTGTAGGCCTAGAGATTGGATGGTTGAGGGATGTGCAAGAAGCAGTACAGAAGGCAAAAGTTTGACTGGAGTGATTAGGGAGCTTGAGGACAGGGTGCATTTATTTTGAACTTTAGCTTAAGGTTACGAGGCACATTGTATAGGGACATCAACAACAAATCTGATGCTCGGAATGGAGGTTGGAGGTCTTCTGGCTTTGGAAAATAATTAGAAATGTTGAAGATAACATCAACTTTCTTGGGAGACTTTTGGAGGTTTTCTTTAGCCCTTCTTTGTGTAAGGTCACCTGCTCTGTGGACGTCCACTGGCTGAGTTGGTAAAAATGTTCAGAGTTGATTTTGTAGTTTAATTTCTATCAGTGTGAAACCTAAAAAGAAAATCTGAAATAATGCTTGAATTTTTTGTCTAGTAATTGTATAGCTAAAATATCAAATAGTCATGATATATATATATATATATATATATATACATTTTGTTATGTATTCCCACCAAAACATAATTAGGGACTCTAGAGACCATTTTTCATATGTTAAAGTATAATTTTCACACAGGTAAAATCACGGTTCATAGAAACACAAAATGAACATAATTCAAATATTTAATTAATGAAGGAACCAAAAAGATGTTAAGCCCTTCTCAATGAGACAAAATTAGTTTGCATTGTCATGAACAGGAATCCTTTGAATTGCAGCAAACAGAAAGTGTTTGCATTGCTAACAGTTTTCTCTAACTCAAGGATTATTTCTAAAGTTGTCAAATAGTCTTGTCAAAAGCAATCTGAAATGTATATATGCATTCTTATGTTTAATCCCTAGAAGAATCATTAGAAATCCCTAACATTCTATTGAAAAGACACTCAATAACCTTTTTTGTATTAAGGGCCTAATACACTGTCTGATGCATAGTAAATACCTAGGAAATGATTGTTGACCATAATTATATCTATTTTTGCTAATATGTTAAATGTGCTTCAGAATGCATGGCCTCAGAATTTGTCAAATTTTTATGAACCCAAGTGTTGCTATTTTTACATATATGAAAAATTAAACCTCAAATGTTTTCAGCTTCTAACAAATCAATTATATCAGCATGTGGGATTCTCACCTTATTTCTAATGAAGTTTCTTTAAATTTTTTGAGTTGTCTTCACTGTGATTAATTTAATAGTGAAGATGTTTATGAAATTAAATTTTTTATTCTCAAAGTTGTCACGTTTGCTTCATGCAGCCAAGCTTAACTAATTAAAAAAAATCACCAAGGCAAATTACATCAAGATAATTCAAAGAACGTTAGCTAAAAGAAGAATATATTTTATTATGAAAAGTGGAAAGCTATATAGTTAAGATGAGGAACTCTTTTCTCCTCATTCAAACTACGGAATTTCAAAGCAGGAATATCATCTTGTCTCACCCCTCTCCTTATAGAGGGAAACAGAGCCCCAGAGGGAGCGCGTGATCTGCTCAGTGTCTCAGAGGCACTTAGTAAATGGCAAAGGTGTGGGCTTAACTACAGCAGTGACAGGACCTCTTTCTTCTGTTTCATACTTTCTAATGCAGAACTAGGAAAGGAGGAGTAATTTTGAAGGTTGTTCAGTGTCTTTCAGAGCATCAAATGCCATTTACTGTCCTTGTTTTCAGTGATGTATCCATCCATCTAGTCAACAAGGTTTAATTTACTAGCTAAAATAATCCAGGAATAAAACAGGATGACCAAAACAAGACATGGCCCCACTTGTTGGCCAGTTGATACTATGAAGGAGTTGAAGGCTGGGGTTTACAGTAGCTCTTTGAACAGTAGGGAGAGAAGGGTGAACTTTCACTCAGAATATTTTTGGATGGCTTGGTTTTACAAATATTGTATGACTACAAGAGCTTATACTTGTAATGCTTTTCTCAGTTGTATAATAGGTACCACAATGACATAAATAAGTTTTTTACTAATTTTCTACTGTGTTTCTTATAGCGCTCTCATGCAGCAAATTATGTATCGGTTATGCCCTAATGTTCTGATATCCTTGAGAGAAATACATTTTGTGTGTATATATACTTATATACACATGTGTGTATGTATGTTATGTTTATAAATATAGCATAATTAACATATGTGACATGATTAATAGCAAATATAATTATGTTATAATTACACGTGGCATTTATATATATTGCATTATTGTATAATTAATATAATCAATATTATATAATTTATGTGTGACAATTATAACTGCATCCTATATTAATATTACATATTAATGATATATATAACATGTGTGTGTGTTTACATATAAAATGTTCACTGGAAAGTGATCACTGGTACTAGTTTAAAACTTTGCCATTGTCTGAAATATCAGACTGCTCTCTTCCAGCCCAGTAATATTGTCAGGATATATAGTGCAGGGTCCTTTACCTTTGTCCCTGCTACTGTGACAATGGTTGTCCTACTGGAATGTGCGTACCGGTCTCTTGCTCACTTGTCAGATGCAGAGTCCCAGGCCCCAACCTAAAGATTATGATGTAATAAGCCTGGATCCTAGGCAGTGGGCCATAGGCATCTGTATTTAGTCCTGATAAAAAGACTTCTAATGTGCAGGGTCCAAGACCATATTTTGAGAAGCTCTGACTCTGTGGTGTTCTTTTCTGAAGATAGGCAGGAATTTCTCTCTCCCTCCTTGGCATGGACAATCCCTATACACAATTTAAGCATGTAAATAGTTGTCTCCCTAAGAATTGGTAGATGGAAGTAAAGTTGCCCCACAAGGGGTAAATTGCAGGCAGAATTCTTCAGTGTCTCCGATCTCATAAAGGACTGGCTGTTCATTCATTAAACGGTTAATAAAAGAGCAGTCTTATCAGTATTCAAATGTATTATGGGCACAGACATTGTTATGAATAAAGACTGAGAATCTGTTCATTTTTATAGGACATTTTTTGAAAGCTTTCTAATCCTTGTTATGAGAATGACTGAACTTTTAGAGAGTTCTGACTTAAAACTTCCAGGAGTGTTTACCAGTGGAAAAAAAAAATCAATCCTTTTGGGAGATGATCTTAAAGTACAACCACCTTTAGCTCTTCACGTATTCCTAAGACAATAACTGACTTAAAAAACAGTAGAGAGTATGGATAGAGACTGCTTTTTAAATTCAAGCATCTATTTTTTCATCAAGAAAAATCTAATATTGGATTGGACTATTTCCACATTTGTAAGCTAAAATTAACAGATGTTTCAGACCTGAAGTCTTTTCCTGATCTCCATTCTTCCCTTTACCATGTAAAGGATAATGGTGACTAATTCTTTTTAGGGTCACCAGTTCTTTTTTGGTACTAGATAGCCAATAACCCAATTAATAATAGATCACATGACCAGAAGGACATAGCCAGATTTTTTAAAAAAACAGATTTTCATTGTCATTCTCTAGATGCAACACAGTTCATTAGAACTTTCTGGGGTGATTAAGATGTTTTATGTCTCCGTTGCTTAGTCTGGAAGCCACTAACTACATGTAGCTACCAAACACATGAAATGGGGCTAGTGCAACTGAGGAATTGAATTTTTAATTTAATTTTAGTTAATGTAAAATGCCACATGTAGGAAGTAGCTTCTGTATTGGACTGTTTCACTCTAGAAGAAAGTACAATGTACAGTTTTTCATAACTGTAGATGTAGTAAATGAGTTCTTTATGAAGGTAGAATGCTATATGTATGGTTTGCATTGTAGCTTAAGGTGGCTTTTAATGGAGCGGTCCTTTGACTTTCTCAGACTTAGAGGTATGGTTATTATCTCTCTCCCTGCTTTTATTTTGAATTTTTTTGTAACGTTTATTTTTGAGAGAGACACAGAGCAAGAGCAGGGGAGGTGCAGAGAGAGAGGGAGACACGAAATCCAAAGCAGGCTCTAGGCTCTGAGCTGTTAGCACAGCTTGATGCAGGGCTGGAGCCCACAAATCATGAGATCATGACCTAAGCCGAAGTTGGATGCCTCACTTACTGAGCCACCCAGGCACCTTTCCCTGCTTTTATTTTGAAAGTCCTTCCTTACAGAAAGTAGATATTCTAGAGTGAGTCAGGAGATCCGTTACATGACACTTGTAGTGACCATGTCATGAATGGCGCCCCTTGGGATGGTGCACACAGCATCCGTGGCCACCCTGTAAAGCTGCGTCACTACTCAAGGGAATTCTAACTCCTTTTTATATCCACTGTGGTTAGCATGCAGTCAGTTCATGATAAATCTTTGTCAGGTAAAATAACAATGTATATCTCAATTATAAATATCTACCATGTTGAGGAACACTGGTTTTACTATGTACAAATCATCTTTAACTGTTGCTAATAGAACCCATTGTATGAATTTTCCCTTCAGATCTATATTTGTTGATTTGTCCTATATGTGTAGAGTACTTACTTTGTAGCAAGTATTAAGTATCTGGAATTTGAAGAAAATTTTTTAAAAAAAGTTTATTGATTTTGAAAGAGAGAGTAAGGGAGGGGCAGAGAGAGAGAGATTGGGAGACAGAATCGGAAGCAGGCTCCATGCTGTCAGTGCAGAGCCCGACATAGGGCCCAGTCCCACAAACCATGAGATCATGACTAGGCCAAAATCAGGAGTCAGCCGCTTAACTGATTCAGTGACCCAGGCACCCCTGGAATCCAAAGATCATTTAGACACAGTATGTGTCTCTATGAATCTACCAACTGATTAGTGAAGATGGGCATGAAACATGCTGGATCATAAAATTGAAACTAATACTTGTTGTATATGCATGGCTTAGTTTCAATAACCAAGGAAAACATGATTTTTGTCTGGCTGAGAGCAAAATGGAGAGGATGCAGGCAGAGACGGCTGCATGGAAGAAATGATTTTCTGGGGCAAGTTTTGAAAGATGAGCAAGGGCAGCTGTAGGGATGAATAAGGAAGATAAGGCCTGCTGTGGTCCAGACACTTTGCTAAGAACTTAAGAAATACTATCTCACTTGAGTTCTCTCAGTGCTCCTCCAAAGTAGGTGTCCTTATTCTTATTTTAGTGACAAGGCAGCTAAGACTCAGAGTTTAAGAAACTTGCCCAAGGTAATGTCGTTATTCAGAGAGGGCGCCAGGCTTTGAATCTAGATTTGTCCAACACCAAAGCCCATTCATTATACCATAAATCTTGAATGTAGCAACGACCAACCCAGTATGTTTGGAGAAACTGGGTAGTATGGGATCACTGAAACACAGGATACAAAGAGGAGTAACTGAAGAGGCAAAGTAAAGATGTAAGATCATGAAAAATCATTGGTGCTCTGGTAAGTATGTTAGAACTTTTTTCTGTTAAGTTATATGGAGTCTTGGATGGGTTAGTTTTAGATTAGGTAATGACATCATGGTTCCTAAGGAAATTCAGGAGCTAAAATCAACAGCAGACTTGGCTAATTGTTTGACTTGAAGTTCTTTTTTTGAACTAGCTTTATTATTTCCTGAATGCACAGTTGCTGGGAAGTGGTTGAGTTCTACTCTGATGCGTGCTGGCTATCAGCCAACAGAGAAGTAAAAATTCACCATGAATAGTCAGCCAAGAGACACATGTGGATACTTAAGAAATAATTATAATTGCTTTTCACATGTCTGCCAATGGAATGGAAAACCTTTGCTATATTTGTGTTTTTTGATTGTGGGTTTATTTTAACGTGTGTTTTCAAAAACGTAAAGTAACAGGACAACAGATATCTGACCGAGTTGCCAAATCATTTCTAGGCTTTGGCCCAAGGTTTGATGATCCCTCTGCTGTTTTCTGGCTTCCTATGCTCACAGGCACCCACCCTCAGCTCTCAGCCCTGTGGCAAAAATGAGGAATGGGGTCAGAGTCAGGCAAGCAGAAACCAGAGCCAAGAGTTGCTCTGGGAAGTTTTACCATATGTTTTGTGTAGTGAGGAGTTCTCTGCTTTGTACTTGGCAACCTACATGAGACTCAAGCTATAAAAAGGGGGACTGATGATCTGAGACTGAGAGAGAAGAACCAGAGAGAAGACCTTGAATCATGACATGGCCCTTTCCCCACCTGTCTGATGGAGCTTTCTTCATGTTCACCCACAACTCAGACTAAAGCACGGCCCCTTGTTCTTCATGCAGAAGAAAACATACTTTGTTCTTAGTGTAGGGGTATGTTTTTCCTTTCCTTTCTGTTATATTCCTTCTTCTATTTCAAATACATTCCTTGCCCAACTCCTGGATGACTCTTTAGGACCTTTCCTTTTTTCCTCAGCTTATAAACATCAGATTAACCTGCAGGTGTGTAGAAACAGGCTGGCTTGATAGGAAGGAAACAGGCAGGCAGAGTTTTTAACTATCTACACAGAGTTGAAGCCAAGCACTGCTGTATAGTCTAGCTGCTTTGGATAAGAATTTATATTAGTAAAGAAGAGTGATGATATAATAGGGAACTTAAAAAATATATCTAGAAAACAATAGATGATAGAAATGCAATCAGACGTTTTAGTTAAGCATTTTGAGAAATGAATTTTAAAAAATTAAGTAGTGAACAAGTGATCATTGAAACCGATCACTGTCTTGACTATCAATGCATTTAATAATGATTGATAATACCCAGATCCAATTTGATGAGTAGCTCATTTAAAAATGATGTACATGTATATTTACACTACCTTTTGTTTTAAGAGTGAAATCTTGTTTTCACTGTTTTGGTCTTTTTTCAATAAGCTATATAAAGCTTGTGAATTAACTTTTTTTTATAATTTAATGTATGTTTATTTTTGAGAGGGAGAGAGAGAGAGAGAGAGAGTGCAAGTGGGGGAAGGACCTATAGAGAAGGAGACACAGAATGCGAAGCGGACTTCAGGCTTCAAGTTGTCAGCACAGAGTCCAGCACAGAGTCCAATGGAAGGCTTGAACTCTGGAGCCATGAATCATGACCTGCGCTGAAGTCAGATGCTTAATTCGCTGATCCACCTCATGGCCCCATGAATTAATAAGTTTCTTAAGGGTCTCCTGGGTGGCTCAATAGGCATTCAACTCTTCATTTCAGCTCAGGTCATGATCTTGCAGTTTGTGAGTTCGAGTCCTGTATCCAGCTCTTCGCTGACAATGTGGAACCTGCTTGGGATTTTCTCTCTCCCCCACTCTCTCTGCTCCTGCTCCTTCCTTGCATGGTCTCCCTTGCTTGCGCTTGCTTGCTTGCTCTCTAAATAAATAAATAAATAAATAAACATACATTAATAAAATGTTTCTAAATGTTTATTTTTGAGAGAGAGAGACACACAGAGCATGAGCCAGGGAGGGACAAAGAGGAAGGGAGACACAAAATCCGAAGTAGGCTCCAGGCTCTGAGCTCTTAGCACAGAGTTGAACACAGAGCTCAAACTCATGAACTGTGAGATGGTGACTTGAACCAAAGTCAGACGCTTAACTGACTGAGCCACCCAGGTGCCCCAAGGCTGTATGTGTTAAGAACAGATGGGGTGTTATCTTATGGGATCAGATTCCTGGTTCTCTCAACAGTGTGTTACAGGCTCCCCTTGAAATTTGGGGATCATGCATACAGCATACAAAACTGTTTAGGAGAAGAGAATGCCCCCTTTCCTCTGTTTCTGTTTTCATCTTCAGTTTTTTTCTCCCTTTGTCCATTTCCTGGATATTCACCAGGTAACTTCTTTGGTCCAGACAGCTAAGAAAAATTAATTTGGTTTGCCTTTTTTTTTTTTTTTCTGTAAGTTAATAGTACCTACATTACTTTAGAAATTGGCATATTTGGTACCACCCTGACAGAAGTTTTTCTTAATGTTAAATTAAAATGTTGATTTTTTGCATTCTACAACTTGGTATTTTCTGATATGATCATTAGAATTCCCTGTGTTATTGATCAAAACAACAATGGAATTTATAGTTTCCAACTGAGCCTATGATTCTTGGGATTTCCTTCAGAAAACACTTCTACAATGGAGGAGGCTATCACTTAAAATGAAAAGTATCTTTAAAATCTGAATTGTGAAAGAAAATAATCAGTAAATGATTCACTTCCTAGGAAAGTTCTTTGATCTTACCTAAGATTCAGACTGCTTTGGTGGGGAATCAAGTCTTGAACCTGGGTCTCCCATTGGCAATCTCACTTGTGGAACTGCCCACCATAGCCCCTGGGGAGTACCTTACAAGGGTGGAGGGGGACCTATAGGAAATAAACTCAGTAGAATGAGTCTTCATCAGCACTTCTGATTGATTCATTCATTCATTCAAAAATTTGTAAATGTTTATTTTTGAGAGAGAGAGAGCGTGAGAGCGTACACACATACAAGAGGGGGAGAGGCAGTGAGAGAGAGGGAGACGCAGAATCTGAAGCAGGCTTCAGGCTCTGAGCTGTCAGCACAGAGCCCAGCATGGGGCTCAAACTCAACAAACCACAAGTTCATGACCTGCGCTGCAGGTGGATGTGTAACTGACTGAGCCACCCAGGCACCCCAGTGCTCCTGATTTAACATATTCTTGTACTACTTACAGTGTTTAGGTTTGAGTGACATGTTTTCTTGGCAGTTGTGGCTTCACTTAAATCTGTACAGCTCTAAATTTCTAATGCTGTAAGGTATGTTAGTCATGTTCTGTCTGATTTTCTTGTTTTTAACTGAGAAAACCATGACCTCAAGTGGTTATTACTTGCCAAAGCTTATTTCTTAGAAGAATGGGAGATCTTCAAGTACCTTTCAGAATGTGACCAAAAATTACTCAAATCATGATGTGTGTTCACTAAAAGATGATAAACTTCTCCGTCTACATTTCAAACCCAGTAATGATGCCACTTGGGCCAACTTCTAAAATTTTTAGAATAGCTGTTTTCTTTAAAATTTTAAATTGTGGAATATATCATTAAAAAGAGCATATGTACCATATATTTTAATGTATTTTGTTATTTTAAATGTATATTTTTACTGTATATCCAAAACTATATATTTATGTATACACACACACACACACATATATATATAGTTAAAAAAAAAAAAAGAACAATTCCTAACTTGGGTGGCTCAGTCAGTTAAACATCCAACTCTTGGTTGCAGCTCAGGTCATGATCTCACAAACTGTGAGATCCAGCCCTGCACAGGGCTCTGTGCTGACAGTATGGAGCCTGCTTGGGATTCTCTCTCTCCCTCTCTCTCTCCTTCTCACTCTGCTCCTCCCCTGTTCACTCTCTCTCTCAAAATAAATAACAAACATTAAAATAAAATAATAAGAAAGTTGATGAAATATGAAACAGACAAACATGTACCAGTCATGGAGTATAAGAAATAAACATTCCAGAATCTTGAAGGGTTCCTGTGGATTCCTGATCTGTTTTGTCCCCTTCCTTGTTCTCAGAATAATCTCTGTGCAGTGCAGTCTAATGGTTACGAGTGTGAAGCTACATAGTTGCTCTGTAGTTGCTCTTGACCTTTTGGCAATTTATCTCTCTGTGGCTTAGTTTCCTCATCTTATTCTCTAAAGGGAATGTTAAAAAGTGTGCCTGGGTGGCTCAGTCAAACATCCGACTCTTGATTTTGGCTCAGGTCATGATCTCACAGTTTGTGGGAGCAAGCCCCACGTCAGGGTTTATGCTGACAGCGCAGAGCCTGCTTGGAGTCTCTCTCCATCTCTCTCTGACCCTCCCCCAACTTGCTAATGCTCTTTCTCTCAAAAATAATTAATTAAAGAAAGATTTCATTTCAACAGGATCTTGCTATTCTGCTTTGTAACAGTGCTGAATGCATTAGGATGCAGTGAAGAGTGATATTAAAAATTGACAGACTTTACAGAATACTATTTTGGGTCTTTCTGGGTTTGGGCCCTCTGCTGAGTTTACTAAGGAGTACTTCTAAAAGTAACAGAGAATAAATGATTAAAAGAGAGATAAGGGGACAGTTGGCAAAATAAGACTATAAAACAAGAAAATGAGTTTCTGAAAATTGCTATCTTATCAGTATGGAGAGCCAAAGAAAAATTTCCCTCTTGGAGATTTTTGCTTTTTCTCTTATTTTTTATAAATAAGGCTGGAAATCAACAGTACATTCTCCAAGTAAAAGAAAATACCCTTCTGCTCTAGGACTTCATTTTTGAGTTGCTGAGGCTTTGAATGCCAGTATCAAATTCACCAGTAGAGTATTTGGAAACTCTTGATGTCACTGTTCCTTTTCCTCTCAATTCATGCAAAGATTATGTCCAAGCTCTTTATTTTACCTTGAATGTCATATTTAATGACATCCCTTTACTAACTTTACACATTGGTTTAGACACTCTGGAGAATTTCTTATCCTGTATTTAGTTGGTACTGTTTTCCCCCAATAAAATTACTTTTCTTCTAGATAACATAATTCTCAAGTTGACTTCTAGTGAGCAAATCTGTAGGCACTCGTCTCTTGGTTCTTAGATTCTGTAATGCAGTGGACCAGCAATATTGCATTGCAACTTTGTTAAGAAACTTCTTTACATTTGTTTACATTTTTAAAATATATCTGGGATCTAGAGATTCACTTGGAAATTCACTTTTCTATCAAATTTGCTAAAGAAAAAAATGTTGCAATGAAAGCATGTCAACATAGGAAAACAAAATAATATGTGCATGTAGAACATGCCTTCTAAACCTTTGCGCCTCTGGGAGCAGAGATCTGTGTTTCATGGATGATCTACAAATCTGCTTAATGGGTTTATAACCGAGCACGTGGTGTTTAGAGTAGTGGAGATGATAGGGAAAGCTATCCTTCATTCATTTACTTCTGAAAACATTTAATGGTGGTCTTAGGCTAAATTTTTTTTTACTTGCTAAATCTCACTTTATAACAACTTGAGTTTATATTGGTCATATTTGGAATTGATGATGTATCCACGCCCCTCGGTGAAGTAAATTATGAACCTAAAAAGTTTTTTCATGTGTTAGGTCCATCAGGAAATATTTTTTCTTTGTATTTTTTAGCATGAGGAATAAAGCAGCAGAAACATAATAGCTCCCAAGCATCTGAAAAGATGAATATATTTCCCCTTTCTACATGAGATAGTCAAGAAAGAGTTAAACATTTCTAATCTTATATTTGATGATAATGTTTATGCAACCTAGTATTTGCTCCCTTTCCTCTCTTTTGCTTCCCTAATAATAACAGCACTGCTTCTGGCATTAAATGAGTACAAAATAAATAGAAAGGCCATGAGCTTGATGCGCTGTTTCCTCTCTTTTGCCTTGATCCTCCTCGCCTCCCAACCTACATTTCTTGGCATCTTTCCACCTTCTGTTTGTTAGAGCCCCGACTCTGACGTAAAGAACTCACAGAGAGTGACCCCCGTGGCAAACCTGTAAAACATTATACAACATGAATAAGAACTTTCTTATTAGATCTGCAGCTGGCTGGGTGCAGACATATGGCAGCAAGAATGTTTTGGAAGAAAGGCATTGCTTGACAAAGAACCCAGTCTCTTGAATAAAGGTTTACACTGGCACTTCTGGATGTTTACAATACCTGATGCCAGGAGCAAGACTCACCCCCCCCCCCATTATATTGTTATGTTACTCTTTAAACCCCATGGTTTCATATATTGAGGTGGCTAAAATGTAGAAGCAGACATTTTATATGTGTCTGTATAACTTTAAAAGAAAAAGAAAAGGCAAACCCCACAGAACTTTCTCAGGCTCTTCCTGCCCAGCTGGGAGTGCTCCATTCTCTGAGGCCCAGGCTGCGATGGAAAGTGAGGATGTTTCTTCCCTGCTGAGAAGACCCAAGTCTTCTGAGTTGGGTTGAAAATGGCCATCAAAGAGTCACCTGGCTGGCTTAGTTGGTAGGGGATGTGACTCTTGATCTCAGGGTTGTGAGTTAGAACTCCATGTTGGGTGTAGAATCACTTAAAAAAAAAAATTAACAACAACAACGCAACAACCATCAAAGGGCACATAGGCTTTGAATGCCTTGACAACATTCACCACGTCTCCTGGTCACTGTTGTTGAGAGTAGTTATTTTCAGATGCTAAAAAATTACCTAGGGAATGATTTGCAACCTAGGAGATTGTCACACTGGTTTTCACTTGACTTGCTATTTCTCCGTCTCTTCCTTGTTGCCCTGCTGCCATTTCTCAAATGCCGGCTGCTAGCATAGCAAAGACCATGGTCATGTTTTGTGATCTACCCGAGCACACTGGCATTGAATAATATAGTGAGGAATTTCCTGATGGTGGCACATGTGCAGTTGCCTTGGGAGGAATGATGACGCTTTGAATTATAGATACAGGAACAGACAGGTTATATCTATTGGCTAGCCAAGGTAAATGATGAAAGCTTCTGCTTCTACTAAGACTATCTATCCCCTTTTATTACTGATTCCTTGTAACCTTGATGATATTTAAAATATTCAAAATCTTAGACGTGGTCATTAGTCTCCTTCCTCTTATCACACCAATAATAATTTAGTGATAAGCTAAGTGAGGTATGCTCACTATTACATCCCTGATACTGTTTTTAAGTTAATTATCCCCATTTGACAGTTGAGAAAACTGAGGCAGGGAGCCAGTCGTGAGCTTCCCAGAGCACACATCTTAACAGAGGCAGATTGAGCTGGGAGTGTGTAACATCGAGCAAGTAGGTGTTTATTGGCACTTCTGACTTAGCATATGTTAAGAAGTATATATTTATAGAAGGAACCTAGTGTATACAGAGAATGGACTCGAGTTTTGGGAGATTGGAGAACATTAGGAAAGATGTTAATAAGAATAATGCTCTGAGTTATGAGAATGATTTTTCCCTTATTTTTAGGTTTTCATGTTAAAAATTCTTTGGCAAGACAGATATGTTTGTCATGGTTTGTTGATTTCATCTACATAGTAAGAATGCTGGTCCAAAAACTGCCCTAGAATTGTAAAAGTCATATCTGTAAAGGTCTTGGAGAACATCTAATTCAGGAGTCCTCAATCTCTAAGTCAAATCTACTGATGAACCATATGGTCAGTCACTAAACACAGCTGATCTTACTCAGGCTTTTCTAGAAAGTACAGAAAGCACAGCTCTTACCAGGATCTTGCATTCAGCAGGCGCTGTCAGTTAGCACTCTTGAAGTGTATTTTTTTTATTTTGAGAAAATGGAAATTGATTCATCTTTCAGTAATTGAGAGCCCCATTAGGTAGCCTCTCATACTAATTTTCTATGTGAGAAAATTAAGACCCATGTGTTGTGGATTGAATTGCGTCTTCCAAAAACAGATATTGACATTTTAACCCCCAGCATGATAAAAGGTGCCCTCATTTGGAAATAGGCTCTTTACAGGGGTAATCATGAGGTCTTTAGGTGAGCGCTAATCCAGTATGGCTGATGTCCTTCGTAAAAAAGTGGGAATTTGGACATAAAGATAGGCACATACAGAGGAAAGAGAGCTCTATAAAGACAGAGGACTGGAACAATGCATCTAGAAGCCAAGGAACATGAAAATTTACTAGGAAACCACCAGAACTAGGAAGAGGCAAGGAAGGATTTTTCCCTCTATTGATTTCAGAGGAGCTCTGCTGACACCTTGATTTCAGACTTCTGGCAATCAGAACTCTGAGGTAACACATTTCTCTTGTTCTGAGACACTCAGTTTGAGGTACTTTTGTGGTGGCCCTGGCAAACAGATGCGTCATAGGTATTACTGGTCATAGTCTCATGGGGTATTAATGAATAAGATGATCAAATCTGCAGCCCAGTCTGTCTGGGTCCTGAGTGTTCAGTGGCTCCCTGTAGAAATAAATGATTTCATTTCTTTCCTGTAAAGGTAAATGCATCATATTTAACAAATTGTTACAAGGGACTGCCATTTTATTGTTACCCATTTGAAGTTATCTTTGTCCACAAATGACTTCATTTAGAAATTCCTGAAATCTGACACATATTTTCAGGTTCAGCTTTCATTTATTAAAATTGAAGAATCAAATTTGAGGAGGTAAAATTTCTTCAGCCATTTCTTTCACATCTCACAATTGATCAATGAAATCCAGAGAACACTGTAATTACTCTAACTTTTCCTTTATTTCATGTGAACGCCAAAACCATAATTGATAAAAATGTGTCACATTCCATAGTTGTCAAAGAATTAGGGTCAGCTAAAGTCGACCCTACTATATCTCATGGGCATACCCTTCTCCAGAAAGTAGAAATAAGACTCCGAGTATGTATTTCATAAGATAAATCTATGTGACCACCAAGTAATAGATTCAAATATAATTTTTCAAGGATTCAACATGAGTCCACAAATCACTATTAATGACTGTAAAATACATTTTATTAAGAATTCGCGTCATGGCAAAATTGTATAAAAGCCTCACCCATTCTTTTCAAGTTAAAATTAGTTTGTAAATTAAAAAAGAGAAATGTGAATGCCTTACCAAGCTCAACAAATTAAAAATTGGTACATGGATCCATCAAGTCCTCTCTCCTCCAGGCCATGTCATCTGTGTACATTAATTGGAATAATGCTTTGTTCATTCTCTAGAAAATGAGTCTGTTTTTAAATACCTAATTCAATGTAAAGTATGACTGGGTTTAATTAAAATACTATAGTAAATCAGAATGGGGATCCTGAGCGTGAAAAGGGATTTATTGTTGTCTGGTTCAGAGTTCAGCCAAGAAAAACACTCTCATGATAATCTAGAGGTCTAATCCTTCGAAATGTCACCCCAGACTGAAGTTCCCAGAAGCTAATGGGGTTTTCCTTATCAGGACATATTTCTGATCCCCACACAACTCTCCTCTTCGCTTTATCCTATTAGACCAGTTTCTATTTATTTTGACATTCCAAAACAAAATTGTTCCATTATTCTGCTAACCTCCACAGAAGTAGTACTCCTTGTGTTAAAAAACAAAAACAAAAACAAAAAACCTTTATCTCTATGAACACATTTCCCATATTCTTGCAGGATACTTTACAGCACATTATAAACAATTATCTTTTTTATTCTATCATTTCAGGGCAAAATAATGTTCATTTGATATGAAGAGGAGTAATCTTTAAGATAATTCTGTATTTCTGATGCTTGGCCACATGTTACATTTATAAAATGCATAGTCAATAGTTTTAGGAATAGCTTCACAAGTTTAAATAGATTTGTCCTACTCACAATCATTACATCAAATAAGAAAGCACTTTTGTGTCTTTTCTCTCATTTGCTCCCTCATAAAATCCCTGTGAGATGGTTAAGACAAGTAGTGTCTCCATTGACTTACAAACTGAAGCTTGGAGACATCAAACACATTTCTGAAGGTCACTTAGGTAGTAAAGCTTAAACCTTAATGTGACATTTGCATTGTTGTGGGAAAAAATGACCCTGTAACAATGTATATGAACAGTCATTGGTGTAGCCTTATAAGGGAATTTTTTCAGTTAAGATATTGGGCCATTATTGAATAAATGATACCACTGTTTTTGATAAGACTAGTACTTTCTAAAATACCGAAGAAGTTAAGTGAATACTCAGACTATTTTAAGACTTGTTTTACGTGGAAAATTCTGAGTGATCTTTAAATTGTTTCTTCTATGTCTTAGGTTTTCTTTTAATAAACTTTTTAAAATTGATTTTTTTTTGAGAGGCAGAGTGTGAGAGAGGGAGGGAGGCACAGAATCTGAAGCAGGCTCTAGGCTCAGCTGTCAGCACAGACTCTGACACAGGGCTCCAGCTCACAAACTGCGACATCATGACCTGAGCCGAAGTCTGCTGCTTAACCGTCTGAGCCACCCAGACGCCCCTCTGTGTCTTAGGCTTCTATTTTTATTCAGTTTTAGCATCTGTGAAATAAGAGATTTTTTTTTAACGTCTTGTGTCTGGTGCTTAAGTCTGATAGATCTGTGTCCTCTGCTTGCTAAATGGACCATTACTCCTTTAAAGTTTCAGCCTCTTGCTTTAGAGTACAAGTAACAAACAGCAAGTTAAGAAACAAATACACTGGGATCTTCAAGGAATTTGTTCTTAATTAGTTTATGTTTATTTACTAACATATGCTCTAAACACAACGTACTTATACATCTGGAGTCATCTTGAACAAAGCTGTATAAAAGTAATACTAAAAGCTATAAATAAAAATCATGATAGATGCATTGGACAAAAAGGGTGAACTTTGGTAAAATCTGTGATAAGGCATTTGAAGATATGGATGCTTGGCATTTGTTACACATTTATTTAACACAGAGCAGTTAGTTGGTACACTGTATAGATATTTGAAAATGTGAATATTTGAAAAAAACTTTTGGAAATTATTTTCAATAGCCATAATCAGCAGCATTTATTAAGAACTAACTATGCTGTTTGGGTATAAAATGAATTAAGCCAGAGTCTCTAACGTTGAGTTTACAAATTAAGACTGACAACATTGATATAGTTAGATGTAACAGGCAGATGACCAGCATTTAATGTGAACGTTAGCAATGCTGACATCAGAGAAACATTTAGGTTGAGAAGGCACACTGGTATCAGGTTCCTATGTGATGGTTTCCTCTTTATGAAAGCTTATTCAAATCAATCTGTAACAATGCATTAAGGATCTCTTGCTAGATTGAAGGAGCTTCCAAACATAACACAATTGAAGTGTTAACTAGATATTAGAATTCAAGCTATACTATTATTTTCTTTTGGTAATTGCCATTGGTCCATGTTCTATTATGTTAATATTTCAGCACTTAAGTAATTGTTAGTTCTGGAGCATCTTCTAGTGAAGACACAGTGTTAGCTAAGCAGTTGGCAAATGTGCCTACCATTAAGAAATTTGCATTTTTTAAGCTAGAAGTCTATGGTACAGTAAGAGAGGTGTACATATCGTATTTGCCTTTTTTGGATGTTGCCTTTATTTGTCCTTGAGTAAATAAAACTCCACCTCAGAAATCTCTCTCCCTCTCCCTCATCTCCTCCATTCCTTTTGTCTCTGCCTTGCTCCAGATCCTCCTTATCTCTTACCCAGATTATAGAATTGTTTCCTAACTGGTCTTCATGCAGTCTCCCATCTTCACTTGACCCCAGTCTATTAAACATTGTTGTAGCTGATAACTTACTAAATCTGAACAAAGCAGTGACTGTCTTAAACCATGATGTAAGTATTCCAAGTTCTTAGCCTGCCATATCAGGCTTTCCAAAATGCGCTACACTTTTTTTTTTTTTTTTTTTTTTTAGTGCATATTAAGCACAGTCCATCAGTGAATTAGCCTTCTTTTCCTGAACAAACAATCCACGTGCTTTCAAATTCTGAGCATTTGCCAGTGGCCCGCCCGTCCTCCTGGGATGATCCTCCAAACCACTTGACCTCCCTCTCTCTCTTTTTTTTTTCTTTTTATCAAAACCATCTTCAACCTTCACAACACATAATAAATGGTTTATGCAGCCCTCCTTGTCTTTGGGAAACAGATATTTTAAGGGTTATAAGATTTTATTATAATTCTTCATTTACATGTTTTCTTTTCCTCTAGAAAATGAGAGTTCCTTCTAGGCAGACTCTTATCTTTTTATTTCTCTTCTATAACTCCGCTTCCAGCAGTTAGTAAGTGCTCAATAAGTTCAATTTGTGAAGAGTAAGTATGTATTATAGGTTTCTTCATCAAAGCATGTGTGTTCTTGGCTTTCTGAAGGCCTTTATCTTTGCTCTTACCAGGTTACCCTTTTGGTCTCTCCAATGATGAGGTAGAATCTACCTCTAATGGGTAATACATGTCATTAGATTAATTTTTTAGAATTTTCTTATCCATATTTACATTGATACTTTAAGTGCTGTGTCCTGAGTGGGACCAGCCCTTATACTGATCTGTGTAATTTAAAAAAATGGAAATCCGAGTGCTTGTTAACCACTCTAGACCTTTAGATACATTTTGTGGCTCATGGATCCTTTAAAAGTGCTCAAGCTGCAGTTGATTTAAATTACCGATTTAAAGGAAGAAAAGTGTAAGATTCTCCCCCACCTTTCTTCTGAGTTGTCAATTCTCTATCTCCTTTTGTTGGATTTCTAATTTATTAGCTTTTGATTTTCTTTGGTTAATTATACCTGTTGATACAGTTAACAACCTCAGATGAAAACATTGAGGAGAGCATAAATATTTTATGGCCTTAATCTTGGAATGTGAGAGGATGAGATGCTCATATTTCAATTCAAATATATCTTGAATTGATTAGTCATTTCCTTATGGGAATAAGGATGAATGAGTTGAACTTTAGTTTCAAAATGTTATATCCATTCCATGTTTAGCAGGGGTCTTATTCTAAGGGATCTTGCCATTATTCTCCTTCCCAAAAGTTGCTCCAGCGCTCAAACAATCCACAACTATGTTTATAGACTTGTCTTTCTTTTATTTATTTATTTTTTTTAATGTTTTATTTATTTCTAGGAGAGAGAGAGAGACAGCGCGAGCAGGGGAGGATCAGAGAGGGAGGGAGTCACAGACTGAAACAGGCTCCAGGCTCTGAGCTGGCAGTCAGCACAGAGCCCGATGCGGGGCTCGAACCCACGACCCGCAAGATCATGACCTAAGCAAAAGTCGGATGCTTAACCGACTAAGCCACCCAGGCGCCCCTAGACTTGTCTTTCTAAAGCACAGATATGGTCACATGTTTCTTACTTGAAAGTGTCTAATGTTTCCTTTTGCTTTTAAAATGTATTATGAACCCTTTAACTTTATGTATAAGAATCTCTATATCTTGACCCCAACTTACCTAGAATTTTCCCTCCTCTCTGGCAATCTCCTATGCATACCTTAAAAACCAATTCAAACACCATATCCTGTCTGTAGCTCAGCCTTCATTGTTACCCGCTACGTCTCAGGGAAGAATTTGTTGCTTCCATATCTGTGACTAATTCATAATATGTGGGGAGTACAATGTTGAGGATGAGAGCTGGTGTTTCAAAGGCAGACCTTGCTGTGTGTGCATTCTGGCTGTGAGAACTTTAGCAGATTCCACGTAATAAAGAGCTCTCTCTATGTCCGTCCCAGTTATATCATTTTTAAGAGAGGAGAAATGATATTACTCTAGAGAGATTATTTGGAGGATTTCTGAAATAATACATAGGAAATATTTAATGCATGCCTGGCACACAATAAGGACTCAGCCACAAGTGGGAAAAACAAATGTGTGCTTACCTTTTATTTTAATTGCTTATGTTTCTTTCTCCTTTATTAAAATGAGATGACCAGAATTCCATTGGTCTTCACTGTACACAAAATATCCAACAGCCCTTGGCATGGAATATTAGTTTATATGGTTATTGATATTAATATATATGAGAGGTCACATAGTGGCCAAAACATTAATTGCTTGGAGAAGAATCATAAGATTATTACAGTGTTTTAAATATCTATATGAATGTTGGAATCGACACTCGAATATTTTGAGAGGGGTTTTGCTTACAGAGAAAAGGAAAATGAAAGCTACTGTGTGAATCACAGTTTAAAATAACAAATCCAAAAATGTTAGATATTGTATCTCCAGTGGAGAATTACTCCTGGAGCCAATTTCGGGGAAAAAAAAACCACAACAGTATAAGTGCTTACAAAATCTTCCTTTGGTTCAAGCTCTGCAGATAGAGCTAGTATAGGTGGAAAGTTTCCTAAATATTTTCAGAGTACCTAGTAATATGAATAACGATCACCATGCACATACTTATCATTTTCTATTAGGAATAAAGCAGGCTTAAATAACTTCTAAATACAGCTAAAATATCTTACACATAAGGAAGTTAATTATAATTTTCTACTCTTTTCCACAATATTTTAGCAGCATACATCAAATTTAAATAGGGATGATTAATGCTTGTAATTTTTCCTTAAGCAGTTCTTTAGTGCAGAATGTGCATGCTTATTAAAAGAAAGTTTTAATTGAGATATAATTCACATACCATAAAATTTACCTACTTGAAGTATATAATTTATTGGTTTTTATATATTCATGGAGCTGTGCAACCATCACCACTCTCTAATTTAGAACATTTTTATCATTCCCCCAAAAGTGATCCTATATCCATCAGTAGTCACTTCCCATTTCTGCTTCTCTCCCTACCACCTCCAGCCCCAGTCAGTCACTAATTTATTTTGTCTCTGTAGATTTGGTTTGCTTCTAGATTTTTCTTATAAAAGGAATCAACTGTATTTTCTCTTTAGCATAATGTTTTGAAGGTTCATCTGTGTTAGAGTGTGTATCAGAACTTCATTCCTTTTTATTGCTAAATAAAATTGCATTGTATGACTATCCCACAATTTATTCATTGGTTAACGGCCAGTTAAATTGTACCCACTTTTCAGCTATTATGAACAATGTTTCTATGGACATTCATGTTCAAATTTTTGTGTGGATGTAGGTTTTCATTTCTCTTGGGTATATATTTAGGAGTGAAATTGCTGGATGATATGGTAACTCCACATTTAATATTTTGAGAAACTGCTAAATAGTTTTTCAAAGTGGCTGCACCATTATTTAATTTTTATTTTTATTTTTATTTTTAAAAGCTTGCTTATTTATTTATAATTTGTTTATTTAGAACATGAAAAGGGAAGGGGCAGAGAGAGAGAGAATCCTAAGCAGGCTCCATGCTGACAGCTCAGAGCCCAAAGCGGGGCTCAATTCCATGAACTGTGAAATCATGACCTGAGCCAAAATCAGGAGTCAGACGTTTAACCAACTCAGCCACCCAGGCACCTCGCAAAGTGACTGTATCATTTTCCGTTTTCACTAGCAAAGTCTAAGGTTTCCTATTTCTTCCTATTGACATCCTCACCAATACTGGTGTGTGTGTGTGTGTGTGTGTGTGTGTGTGTGTGTGTGTGTGTGTGTGTTGTGTATTAAATATTGTAGCCGTCCTAATGGGTGTGATGTGATATCTCATCGTTGTTTTGATTTGTATTTCCTTAATGGCTAACGATGTTGAGCATCTTCTTAATGTGCTCGCTGGACACTTGTGGATCTTCTTTGGGGCAACATCTATTTACTCTTTGCCCATTTTTTAGTTGGGTTAATTTCTTTTTGTTTACGGTTTCTGTATTTTGTGTACAAATATTCTAGATACGAGTCCTCTATCAGATTTATGATTCACATATATTTTTCTCCCATTCTTTGAATTTTTCTTTCACTTTCTTTATGCAGTTCTTGTTCATGTTTATTCCGAAAGCTAGATCTTAAATTTAATGTTCATTTTCATGACTCATGTAGAGGAACTTATTTTGATATTGTTCTCTGAAATTCTTGGGGTTTTTTTTAATTGAAACTAGAATTTTGAAGAACAGAATTCTTCATTGTTTCCCAGACTGTGCTTTCATGGTAAGAAAAGATGCTCCCTGAGAAATGAGTTAAATTTTTGAGGTAAAATATAGTTTGGAAATTGAGAATATTAAGAAATTCATTTGCTTTATTTCTCAGAGGTCGGATATGAAAGGACACACAAAATTCTGTATTAAAAATAACATGTGTCTAGCCCATTCTTTCTAAAATCTGTTTTAATGATTTTTAAAAATGAGTCAGCTATTAACACGCTCCAGAAACATTGTTTTAATCTGTTCTACAAACTGGTTTTACATGGCTCTCAGCATGTGAGCATTTGTCTTTTTTTTAAAGCAGTAATAGTCGTTTTTTATTCAAGATCCAAGTGTCTAGCAACACAGAGAACTGGGACATCCACAGGTTACTTCTGTGTTTAATTCATGAGGTTGCGTTTAATACATGTGTCATTGTTTGATACATGTGTCAGATACATAGTCAAACTAATGATATAAATTATTCCTTTGTGTACCACTCTTACAGTTAGCATGTTATAATTTTGTTGGAGTAAATCCAAAGTCAGTTAATATGTGTGGATCTGCTTCTCTTCCATTTCCAAGGCCTTTCCTGGTATGTATTGATTGATTTTCATTATTGCCACTCTTCCATGAGAGAGAGGGAAAGAGTTTGTATTTGTACGTTTGCTCAAATAGAACTCAATAATGACATTTGCATGTCTTCAGGATGTTGGGGCACAAGCATTTATCTTTCTCTTATGGTCATTTGTTTCCAGTGATGATTGTTTCATTTCCAGAATGCTATACCCCTTCCAGGCAGGAAGAATGGGAAGGCAGAAGGGCAAAGGAGACATGCTAGCCAAGTTTCTTCTTTTAAAGAATTTTCCAGAAACTTTACACAGTGACTTCTGCTTATATCTTACTGGCCAAGATTGTCCCATGGCTGCCTGATTTGTAAGGGTGGGAAGGTAGGGAAATGTAATTTTTAAGCTGGGCACATTGCCATCTCTCTGAAAATTGGGGTTCTATGATGAAGGGAAAAAAGGTCTTTGGTCACATAAGGCAAACAACAAAAGAGAAGATTCTAAGCTGGAATGAAGAGACAAAGTATCTTTACTACTTATGTGTTCTTTTTCTCCTCTTGGTTTGATTGTTTTTATTTTTTATTGTATTTTTATTTGAGTATAGTTGACACACAAAGTTACATTAGTTTCAGGGGTACTAACATACTTCTGTCTGTACCTCTGAGCTTAAAGCAGCTTGGTATACCAAGCAATGTTGATAAGCAACATTTCCATCAAGAAGTGCCACAGAATTGTAAAGCTAAAATAGTAGGCATTTTATTCTTTATAATTTGAAAACTTATGTATTTCACAAGATGTGTTTTCATAGCAAGAGAACTCTAGGGAGAATGAAATTGAAGACAAAGGATTCACAGCTATAGAATTTTTTATTCAACTCCTCATTATTTAAATTTCTATCTGGCTAACTTCCCTTATTAAATTTTCTTTGGGGCAAAGCAGTCATTTTTAAACAATGTTTATTGAGTACCGTAAGTGGTACCAGGCACAGTGCACTTAGAAAATAAGACCGAAAGTTTGTGCTAACTTCAAACTCACTTTCTAGAATGGGAGACCAATAATATACAAGTAATGAAATAAACAGACAAGGTAATTTCATATTGCAATAAGTATAGGGAACAAATGGTGATGTTGAAGAGTAATGGTGGAAGATGACGACAAAGCTGGCCTCTTTTCTTTACTCCCTAACCCTAGTGTCTCGTATCAAGCATGGCTGAGAGTAGGTGTTCAGTCTGTATTGGTTGATGCTGGATGGATGGGTGGATGGATGGGTGGATGGATGGATGGATGGATGGCTGGAGCAAAGGATGGATAGATGAAATGGGGAAGTTTCATTCCACGCCTGATCAATAATATTCAAAGTTTGAGGTTTTGGTAGAGAATTCAAATTTAATTCTAAAATAAGTGAGAAACCAATTGTATGGTTTTATACAGGTTATCTCATCTTCATAAAAATTATGTGAAGTTGATAATATTATTATCTCTATTTTAGAAACAAGGAAACTAAACCTAGCATTGATAAAATAAGTTACCCAGATTGATGAGACGAGGAAGAGTGAAATAGGGAGTTGATTTCAGGAAATTTGACTTGGGTGTCTACCTTTCCAAGGATACTGTCTTGGGGACATCACACATACCCTGAAGCCACAAACAGCATGAAAAGAGTCATTCCCTCAATACCACTTCCAGAAAAGAAGAAATGTGGGCTAACAGGAAAATCGCCCTAATATTCCCATAAATGACCATAATTTTCCATTTTCAGATGTGATTTTCTGATCTATTTGGAATCCCACAGCTCTAATTCTTAAATTTCTCAACAAAGGTTGAGAAACTAAAAAATTTTCTGTGGCAGTTTCGTTAAAGAGGTTTGGCTGTGACGTGGCATTGAAGAACAAATATTTTGCCATATTCCATCCCTCTCCCTATTTCTAAATCACAATTAAATTGAAACATGATTGTTGGTAAAATATTCAGTACTCCCAGTTACAGTTGGAAGCAAAGAAAATGCCTTTAATAAAAAAAATTATATACTTTATTGAAGGTGTCCCTTTCTCTTCCCAAAAGAATATCAAGGAAGTTTTCAATTTATATAAATAATCTAAGAAGCAGGAATCCATTATACATTATGATTCAAATTGACAAGGTCAGGTCAGTGAGAAATTGGTATATCAATCAAGACTCATCTTCTACAACCCAGAATAGCCATCATTAGATAGCTGTGTATCTATTTCCTTGTGTTTCTTCTCTCCAAATTAACTGTTTAGTTTTTCCTCTTTTTTATGTTTGGCCTTTAATATAGGCTCTGGCATATAGTAATGCTTAAAAAGAAAGAAAGAAAAAAGGCAAGAAGTCTCTCTGCTCTACTACTTGAAGTAAGAATAGAGTTAGATAAGAGCATGATAATTCTTTTTTGCACCTGTAATTCTACTGACCTCATAAAATACAAGGAATTTATTAAATTCCTAATTCAAAGTTAATAAAGTTTGAAATTCAGAGAGTTCATAGAATACAAAGAACTTTAGATCTTCATATACTCCTACTATTTTCCTCCCCCTTCCCTTTTCTTTGCCACATCTTATATTCTAATTTATTTCCCTTCATTCCCAGTGACCCCCATAATATATCCCCAAAGGGAATACATTTCCAAGGAAAGTTTTTTTTTTTTTTATGAAAAGAACATTGGTTACAATATAAACAGACACATGAAATTACTCTCAACATATCTAATAGTTCTTGGAGCTATGAAGAAGAATTGAGGGGCTAGGTCAAATTTGGTAGTTCTGCCTTAAACTTGAGCTAAGAAAATATTTTCTGGCCTTATAATAAATTATTTCCATCAACATTTAAGAATTTGAGGACAGAATGCACATATTTTGTTAAACTTGCTAATTATAGAAAGTAGAAGTAAAATAATTTTGGCAATACCAAGTTTAGAGGAAAAAGAAGAAACCCAAGGGACATGTAATGGAGTTGGCATATATTGTTCTCTGCCATGTAAGAGAATCTGCCCTTTTCTCACCAACCCCTAAGTGAAGCTGTTTGACAAGGAGGAAGTAGCCTGGAAAATGTTGGGAATTATGTCATTTTGCTGAAGGTTTTTTTGCGCTAATGAGAAACCTGGCTTAGCATTGAATAAGACTTAAAAATTTATAAAAAGCATCTTTGGGCAAATGTAACTTTCATGTTAAGAGGAAATTGTAAAAAAAAATAATTCAGTATTTTATGTCATTTATGAGACTTAAAATGAGTTCAGTTTTTTAAAGTCACATGAATTGTTGAGATTTATTTGAAAAAGTCATGCTATGGACTTTTAAGACCATTTCTGAGAAAGATGGTTTGAAGGGGAGAATTTTCCTCTGAGTGAGTTAGTTTTGTTGATATATTACTGCTCTGTTTTTAAGCTGTTATGTATCTGTATTTTTAATGGGTCCACATGGGTTAAACTATTTGGGGACCAAAGTAATTTCCCCACTTTTCAGTTTACAATGTTAATTTTAATGCTTTTACATTAGAGAAACTTCTTGTTCACACCACAGACAATACGTAAGAATGTTTGATTAAGAAAAAGGAAAAAAAATTCCTTAAAATTAAGACCTCTTGAATATTGAGTTAAAGCTTTGCCACAACTGAGGCTATTTCTGGTGTTATTACTTCCCTGGAATTTCCAAATTTTTCTTCTATGTAAAGATCAGTTTTATATATTAGTTTCATGAATTTGCCCTCCTACGTTTGACTGAGTTCTAGTTTTTCTGAGGAAAAATTTTTGAATGACTCCTTTCAGCAGGCATTGTATAAATGCAATCTGAATGAATATAGGGAAACCGAGAAATATTGGCATGATACAGTCTAAAAATAACAGGCCAAAAGCTGGAAATAATAAATGAGATCCCCGTTTTTAAAGATATCTACTCAGTTACAGAAATTGGCAGAAATCCTATAAGAGGTAGTTTAACAAACTATAAAATACAGATTTATAATCACATTCAAGATTACTCGTAGATTTGGGTTCCACGTGAAGTAAAGGTGATAGAGTTAATCACTTGAAGCCATAATGCCTCTTTAATATTTCACAAGAAAAAATGTATTTGTTTTGCTCAGAATTTAAAAGGTTTTTTCCTGTGATTGTTTTACATGGATTTGTTTCGGGGTTTTTTGCTATATTTTTCAGGGCTAATTAACTACTTGCATAGGAAATTTGGTTGCATTTCCAACTAGTAGATGATACACCTGAAGGTGCAAGTCTTTTCCATATTGAAGAAACATAGCATAGCTTTTACCTGACTGATCTTTTCAAGTGTTGTCTCTTTGTGATGCTCAGTTTTTTGCTACTCTTTATGCGTTAGGAAGAATAAGCCATCCTAGTTGTCATTACTGCATGCTTCACTAAAGGCGCCTACTAATGTTACAGTTTGGATTTTCCAATTGGTACACAGAAAGTAAATCTGACCTGATGCAGTAGACTCCGTAGACTGCATGGTCATGCACCTCTCTTATGTTACTGTGAGTAATGATGTTTGAAGTTTTATTTTAATTATGACTTTGATCAAATTTTGTAAATTGTGTGGTGGCATGGGTCAAGGAATGGGTTTCTCCAATTCTAGTTTAATAGAAAGTAACTGTATATATTGTCTGATTTATATTTTAAAAATAATCAGAATACAGTAACACCTAAATAATATTCTATAATTACTAATGGTGATAAAAATAACAGCTAAGATTTATTGAGTGGTACTTATTACACACCAGGTACTGTACTAAGCCTTCTTTATGTAATCATTCATTTAACACTCCCCAAACCCACATGAGTTAAATGCTATTATTATCTGAATTCTAATGATACAGAAACTGAAACAGAGAATTTATTCATTATATTTTCCAAGATCATGTATCTAGTAAGTATTATGTCAGATGTGAGATTTAAACTAATCAACCTTCTAGAACCCATGTGCTTAACCACTATGCTGTACTTTATTAATAATTGAGAGAGAGCACTTCAAGATTCTGTGGTGCCTCTGGGTTGGCAATATCAGTATTTGTTATGTTTATGAAGAGCATGGGACTAGATATATTGTGGGTACCCAGTAAATACTTTTATGAATAAATATGTGAATGTAGCAATGAAAATATGTACTAAAAAGACATATTAGTAGAATTTTGCCTAACTTTCTGACATACTTACTGTATACATTTTGAGGTAATTCTATAGCCCACATTTAAAAATATAATTAACTTGTAAGATTTACATAGGATTTTCTGAGAAATTAAATTTTTATCCTGTTCCAGTTTTTGAAGGAGGTGGAGACTAGAGAGTGGAAAATGGATTTTAAAGAAATAAATCTGTCACATTAACTATCATCATTATTAATTCCATGAAGACATATCAACTCCCATGCCTTTTTCTTTTTTCTTACCAATATACTTCATTGCCCAGGACGGGTTATTTGGTTTGACTCAGGAATTCCTTATTGTGAAGAGTAATACAGTAGTAGAGAATTATGTGATCATACATGATTATATAAATTGTATGAAAATAATGTATATGAAAAGCATTTAGAAAACTGTAAAAAAATAGTTTCTCAGAATGTGCTCCAAATAAAATTATTAATCCCTTTTGAAACAAAAGTATTCTGTGATCAAATATTACTGGAAATGTTTAGTTGAATTATGTTCCTTTGTTTAAGACTTCTTCAACCTTTAACAATGCTAATATATATTGGAACTAAGTAGAATTATATTTTGCAGAGTTTCCCAAGCTTGTTTAACTTTACTGCTATTTCTTTGTGAAATGTTGCACTGTTTAAGCACAAGACTGATGTGATGGCATCACTAATAGTAGTACCAAAAATGCATATTAGCAGTAAAAGTGTCACAATTTATGTAATCAAGATAGTCGAGATGTCATATGTAAATATGTAAGAATAATAGAAGCTTCAATTTGATCAGTGGTCACATATAGGTTTAGAGTAATGATTGTCATTGTGCTAAAAGAGACAGAAATAGAATTATGGAAACACTTCTAAATCAGTGTGTGAATATCATCATAATTGTCAGAAATAGAGGATTTACAGTAGAAAGGCTGGGATTTCAAAATTCAGAATATTTGAATTTCTTTCTATTTGAAGTCTTTTGATTCCTCATGTTTATGAAATTTATACTAGGTTGGCATGCTAGGAGTCAGGATCAGAGATTTATTCTGTGCAGAGTGGATGGAACTTAGGTAGTTATCACTGTGAAAACAAACAAAGATATCCCTTAATTTCAGTTATTCAGTGCTTTAATATTTTCAGGGTCTCAATGCTAAGGAAAGTTAGTTCTAAAGAATCTTATTTCTCCCTGATAATTTGTCTAAATATTTAAGATGAGGAGTATAGGAGAAAGCTATATTATTCTGGGAAAAAACAAAACAAAACATTTAGAGCCTGAGAAAGATCCTTGAGGCATGAAAGGCTGGGACCAGTAAGCTGAAAAGACTCACTTCCCTTGACCTTCCTCAAGAGTGAAGAGCGAGGGGTGTGACAGCTCCCTCCCCACCCCCGCATCCCTTCCCCCAAATGCTTTATGATGCCTTTGGAGTATCTGATGAATATTTTTGTGGCTTTCTGCAGCATTCAGTGTAATATAACCACATCCTGTCTCCCCCTAAAATCTTTGGTAGTATCTCCATCACTTGCTAATGCCTTGTAGAATGGCATGGACTTGGGGTATGTGTGATGTGATAAAGTGGCGGTGATGAAGGAAAGCTATGGGGTAAGAACCGAGGCTACTGATCAAACCTATCTGGTTTACATATGGAGGCTGTATGGAGTCTCCCAGTTTGTAAATTTAATTATAAAGGAGGGTAAATCTTGTCACTCTCACCTGCATTAGGCCTTTCTATGCCCTAAACCCCAGGGAAGAACCGTGCAGGGCTGGGTGACAGTGTGTGGGAGCCTCAGGGATTCTTTTAACACCTTTGGCCTAAGGCCTAAATTAAATAAAGATTTCAGTGTCCCTTTTCTGCAGAGCACAGTGTCCTCTTGAACTTCTTACTACACTGATAACAAGAAGTGAAGGAAAGAAATAAAGGATGAAGAGCAGTTCCTCTCAAAGGGCTAGATAGGAACTGAGCTTAGCTGAACTGTCTATCGCAAACTTCCCAGGCTAACAACACACTGCCATCTAGTCCATCTTCCCACATGGAATCCTGGAGAGAGAAAACATAAGGAGTAAAGAGATTTTGAAAAGAGTATGCGGAGGGGAAGAATCCAAAGGGAACATGCTAAGGGTTAAGATGAGCTTTAATTTGCTTATCAAATGGAAGGTTTCATGCCTCTCCTAATAAATGGAGTTAAAAGGCAGCCTGCTCTTGTGTATTTCATGACTCTTGAAAAAAATGGGTAAAGAGACAACAGATTTGTGCTATGTGCTATGGCTAATCTAAGGATGCCTTTGTGGAATGTGGGATCTGTTCCATAAATTTGAGGAAGAGTTTGGGGAAGGGTCGATCCCTGGTCTCTTATTGGTCTAGGGAATGGACTTTGCAATTTTTATTTAGTGGATTGAAAGATTAACTTTTGGGCAATTTCATACCAGAGGAAGGGAGTAAATACCAAATATATACCTATGGTTAAAAAGATCAACCCTTTTTAAAATGTTAGCTTAAGGACACTGCTGCTTCCCAAATCCCATCCAAAAGGAACCCTTCTCCCATCTTGAGATTGTTGCATCTTCTACTCCCTCCGTCTGGCACATCTTCCCCCAGATATTTGTGCATGGCTCTCACTTGATGCAGTTCTCATCTAAAAAGCCGCTTTTTCATAAAGGTTTTCCCTGATCTACTTCTATGAAATTAGCTATGTTCCCAGGCCATCCCTGCCTTGAGCCACTTTTATCCTCCATCCTTTATTCTAAGCTTGTGTAACTTTATCATCACCTGCTATATTCTGTCTATTCGTTTGTGTTCTGTCTCCTTTCAGTAGGATTGTAAGAGCCGGGTGAATAGATGTGCATCTTGGTTTGCTCACATCTAGATTGTGCCTAGAACAGTTCCTTGAACACAGTAGGCTTACAATAAATATGTGTTAAAGATTTAGTGAATAAATGATGCAATGAAAAGGAGGTTTATATAGCAGCTTTGACATCCTCCTATGCACCATCTATAGTATATATAAGTATACGTAGTGTATATACACTATATTATGTATTACATATAATTATATATATTATAGTGTATGATAACAGTGTATATATGTTATTTTTATATATTTTTTAAAATATGCTTTAGTTAATTTTTGACAAGTGAATTAGAAGAATGGTTTCTGGAGAGGAAGGCCAGGAATACAATGTGATTGTCACTCTCTGTTGTTACCATTTTTTCTTATCTAAAGCCTCATACCTCTTCAAGTATGTGCAATGAATTATTTTTTTCCAACCTAGTGGGTCTCACGCAGCTTTCATCTCTCTGCAGTAATAGCAATGTTGAAGTTTTTCCTCCCATGAAGTCCCTTAAAAGGTATTCTTTTTTATATTAACAAACAAAAAATAATGGAATATAGCTCAGGGAAAAATCTAGAAACAAGAAAGAAAAATATTTTACCTACAGAAGCATACTTTCAACTGTCTGCATTTCTCTCGCTATTATTAAAAATACCTCTGCTTGGATAGAACCATTTTGTTTCCATGCTGACTTCTCCTTTGCTTTCTCCTATGAACTTTTTAAATTTGGTGTTTGGCAGCAGTTTTGTTTTCCTTGGAACTAAGTACTGTGTAACATACTGTTAGCTGAAGACTGTGATGTAGAAATGCATTATTAAAAATAAAAGAGAAAAGAATTTATTCCATAAGGTTGAAAATGACTCCATGTCAAGGAAGTTAGGATTTTCAAGATGCTTTAAATAACAAATTGTGTTTCTTTTAAAGGAAGTATACTATTTCTCCTAGAAATAAATGTAAGGGCCTCCATTTTGCCTATCTTGATTAATGGGACCTGGAAAAGAAGAAAGATACTCTTTTTTTTTTTTTTTTTTTTTTAAATAAGAGAATCCCTTCATCAGATGGAAAGATTTTTATTTATCATTTCTGGACATAACTTTGGTGACCTATATATCCCTAAATCTTATTAAAATGCCTTTACCTAGAGGGGTAATCTATTTCAGTAGTTAAGAAGGTATTTTTTTAAAGGTGAGAGACAAACATTCTTCCTGAATTAAGCAGCCATGTATTCTTGACCAACTAGAATACATTTGAACCCCTACTTTTGTTTTCATTTTTCTAATCTTAGTCTCAGTATCTGTCTCTTATTCTTTCTTGCATTTCTAGAAACTATATGTAACCAATCATAAAATCCTAAGCATTCTTTCTCCAGAAAGAGTATCATACCATGTTGATGAACTGTCTCTTTTCCCAGAGTTATCTAGTTATCATGCTGCTATTCGTTTTTCTTGCAAGTTTAGTCCAGATGAATTCAAGTGCAAAAAGAAAAAATAATTCCCCAGTTTCTACTTCTCTTCTGCTCCTCATGGTCCATAACCCATTTCTGTCTTTTCTAAGCCCATGAAAATGTCAAATGATTACTCTTGTCTTCTGCAACTTAATACTAATCCTATCCGTTTGATTTAAAGGATGTTTTGACTTTCTCATCAATATCAGTTTGCACTTAATTCTGAAATTCACTGACTTCAGTGTTCAAGATCTCCTTTTCACTATTTATTATAACCAAGTTTTTTGGTTTGTCCTAATTAGTCACAGGAGGGAGGCTACTGAGATGTGTATATACTTCCTAAAGCAGTTAGCCCAATGATACAACATTAACAGGAATACTTACCTGTGGGTAAATGCTTCATTTTAATTTAAATAATCTGTAATAATAAATAATTCAGGTTTATCACACCAGAGATGGTTTTATAAAAAGGATAGTAAAAGACATTGTGGTTACTTTAATCATTGGTCTCTGATCTAAGGACAGTGCTGTTATGATAGTAAAATAAATTCTATGTGCAAATAAGATAAAAATTCATGTGCTATCATGTAGTCATCCTCACGGCCTCCCTCACCCCCACCTGTGCCAGGTACACTGTAATCACTGAGAGAGTAGAGCTCTGATACCCTGTACAGCACCCCCACCACTTCTTTCTCTGCGTTTAAGAAACAAATTACAGAGAGTATTATAACAAAACCCATATATTCAACACTGAAATGATTAATGTTACATTTTGGCTCAGATTATTTTAATTAAAAACAAAGTCTTTGTATGATTTCTTCAAGTCCAAAGGGGAGAAACATCTTGTTGAATTTTCTTTGACTCTTTCCATCAAATAGAGACTATTATAGTATCTTGTTTATCATTTCAGAGTTTATTGCTCTCTAGATTTTATTTTATGACATGTAGATTTCTATAACTTCATTATTTTGAAAAAAGGGTAATAGTATCATTTAAAATACATTTTGAAATCCTACCACATGGCTGGTCAACTCAGAATTTTAACTATATTATAATAAATATATAATAACAGAATAAAATAGAATGCCTTTACCCTAAGTCTCCCTCTCATTATTCTATTGTATAATGCTAGGAAAGAACTCTCTCTGATAAAACATATTTGCAAATTTTACTATATCTTTCAAAATTAAAGGGTGGATTTACAGAGTGAACTTAGGTTTATAAGCTCTGGCTTATTATTATCAAGTTTAACTTCTTGTTCTATACTAAGTGATGACTCAAATTAGTCTCTATTTTGAAAGTTTTTGTTCTCTGACTAAAAATCATTATTTTTAAGGTAGTTAATGTTAAAAGGCAGTGAAATTTGTGCTTTTCTTATTTCAATTCTGATCCTGGAGAAATGTTACCTTCTTGACTTTACTACCCATCATTATCAAATATTCTAGGTCAATGTATTATGGGTTATAATTTGTGTTTATGGTTTATGTGCCTCTTTTTATTGTGACACTCATGATAGTAGAATTTACTAAATTATCCTGTTAATGTCATTAGCAAGAAAACGTAGGCATAACAGACTTTTATAAAATATTATTTTCAGAAAATTTACATAATATTCAAGTTTATCATGTCTTTAAAGTTGTCAAAGCAAGCATCTCATCTTCCTATTTTTTTCTTCCTATTCAAAAAAAGGTCAATAATAATAAATAGGTCAATAAGGCAGGTGATTGAAATGTGTCAGGAATGAGTTTTGAAGTGAACAACTAATTAAATGTTCTTAGTTTATATGTTTCTAAATCAGACTATTTCATTAGTTGATTGCTGTTTAAGCTTTTTAATAATCAGTGTTCTATAAGTACTAATATTTACTAGCAGATATAATGCCATTAAATCCAGAAATTAAAAATAATGAAACCATTGGGGCTCCTGGAATGGCCTAGTTGGTTAAGTGTTCGACTTGGGCTCAGGTCATTATCTCACAGTCTGTGAATTTAAGCCCCATGTGGGGCTCTGTGCTGACAGTTCAGAGCCTGCAACCTGCTTTGGATTCTACATCTCCCTCTCTCTCTGACCCTCTCCTGCTTTCACTCTCTTTCTCTCTCCAAAATATATAAATGTTAAATTTTTTTTAAAAATTAAACAATTAAAGAACTGTCAACTATGTAAGCATTCAATTTCTGTGATGATTACCTGGGCTAATTTACCCCAAATTGTGTGCTAGCCAAATTATAATTAAACTATTTCACTAATTCAAAGGAATGCAATAAATTAAAAAGGAGTAAAAATGAGTAAATCATACTTAAATAGATAATTAAAAGTTACTTTATTCTGTTTTTCACTTACCAAAACTTGAGAATTTTGCATATAATTTTTTAAAAAGCTGTGAAGACCACATTTTAAAATGCTACATTATGTTCTTTTGTATACCCTAATTTAGTGGAGAGTTCCTCTTTTGTTGGATAACACAGTGATTGAAACATTGTAATTACTGGATGTTTACGTTTTTATTTTCTAATTCAAAGGGTATGAAGTTTTAAGAATATGCAATATGTGATATATTGCATTGATATATATATAGTGTATATAAATCCGTGTATTTACAAGTGTGTAAATATATACCTATGTATGTACCTATGCATTACCTACTAGCAATATATAGGCATACTCAGCTCCCTCAATTCTGCCAGAATATTATCAGTTTGCTAATTTAATAGGCAGGGGTCATTCTTGCTATTGTTTATATTGATATTTTTCACTTCAAATAAAATTGTTTACTAGTATTGATTATTGATATTTATTTTGTGTACTATCTTTTCCTCTATTTTGTTAAGTCACATTACTTTAAAATTTGTAGAATTTTAGTGTACTGAAGATATTATATCTTTATTATATCTGGTGACATTTGTACCCAGATATTTGAAGATTTTATGTAGCTGGATCATAATCTTGTATGTGTATGTGTGTGTGTTTGTATGCACGTGTGTGTTTGTGTGTGTGTGTTTGTGTGTGTGTGTGTATTTTGATTCTCTGTGTATGTGTGTGTTTAGTTTGGAAAATCTTTTCACATTTCAAGGTAGTTTAAATATTTGCTTGGATTTTATTTTATTTTATACTTACTGTTTCATCTTTTTAAATGTCTTTTTATCTACCTAGAATTTGTGTTACTAGAAGGTTCAGGTCTAATTTTTTTCCAAAGATTCTTACTCTTTTTTTCCATTTGTTGACTAAACATCAAATACTCATTCATTTTTGTATTTTCTTTTTCATATTTTTTGCTTTATGTATTTGAGTTTATTTCACAACTGTTTACTACATATCATTTGTTTATATTTTGAGTCATAAATTGCCAACTCATAACTAGGGTTAAATTTAGGATATATTTTAATATCCCCTATGGTATTACTATCTCTCCTACTATTTTATCATTCTTAGGTTTATTCTCTCAGATAAAATTTACCTAGTTGTTTTTTTTAGTATCCTGAGCAAATATAAGTCACTTTTGACTAAAATTAGGTTAAACTTGTCAATTTGTGTGGGTAGAATTGAACACTTGATAATTTTATAGAATCCAGTCTTCTTAATCAGGAGCACTGTATTACTGTTAGAAAAGTGTTACCATTTTCTGTTTATGGTTATCAAACTTTCTTGATAATGTTCACAAATTTAATACTTTTTGTTACTGTTGTATTGTGAACAGAACTTTTAAAAAATCTACTAAGAAGTCATCACTGTTGTATAGAAAACCTAGTTATGTATTCTCATGTGTTGAAGAGTCTGTGCTGTTGGGGTGCTGGTTTATGAGTGATGGGGAACTCTTCCATGGGGACACATGAGGAGTAAGTGTACTGGACAGATCAATGGAGTTTTATTCCTTTCAGCCAACATCTTCTATTTTCTTAGTATTCTTCTATTTGAATGTTACTTTCAAGAAAGAAATGTCATGCTTTGTAAGTAGAGTAGTTCAGGGCTATTACAACTATGGGACTAACTTGGTAATGTCTTACAGGTCTCTTTTCATATAAACTTACATTTTGTGACCTTGGGGGCATTTTTCACAGTACATCATTTTACTCTTTAGAATTCTCATGTTTTGTGAAATCATTAAAACAATTAAAAATAATGGAAATATTTTGGCCTTCTCATTTTTGTCATGCATGACCGTAAACTAAGGTATACTAGTGATTTATTTAGGATGTTTTGTTAATAAACTAGAAACTTAATGGCTTACAAACTTAAAAAGCTTAACCTGGGTTAACATCTCTCTAGGACACTCTGACAAAGAACCATAAAGCTATGTATTAGCAAATTCTTTCTATCACACAGTAATATTAAGATATTTTCCAGACAACTACCAGTTGAAATACTAGCTATCAAAGAAATTATTATGACTTTAGGTATGTTAACTTATTAATTACAGCTATTTAATAATACATTATTATTAAAACTTAGATTTCGAAAATTTAATTATCCTTTAGAAGAAAGAGTACACATTTTTGCCATATAAAATAAGCATCATTGAATTTACGGTAAATATTATATTGTGTTACAGCTCATGGGGCATTCAGAATGGGATCACAAACGAGGGCCAAGAGGATCACAGGTAAGTTTGTTTCCCTTTTTTTTTTTTTTTTTGCATTTTATTTCTTAACATTTTGAGCCACAAATCTTCTAAAACTCAAGAAATAACAAGTAGAGAGAGGAAGAGGCAAATAATCATGCCATTTGTTTTTATTTAAGTTAGCTGTGATTAAAGTCTGGTTTCAAATCCCAAAGGCAGATGCCTGTGTATTCTTCCTGAGAGCTTTCTGGTATCCCAGATTGGTTGTGTTTATATGAATGTAGATTTTATATTCATCTTGTCTCTGCACAATGCATTTTGATCAGCAACCCACTCTCTTGCTTTTATTCATTTCCTTTGATAATTTTTCAATGTATTTTCTTTCTTTCTCTATCTTCCTGTTTTTGGTTAAATATTTTGAAACATAATCAAAGTAAACCCTGAACTAATTACAGATTTTGTCTCTAAATTAACTGTCTTCGTCTTAGGGAAATTGAAAGATGAAAGGACCTATTATTTTTGAAAAGAAACAAATTCTGAACCTTTCTATATTACCAGATTGTTTTCATTGTCTTACTTTATGTCTTAGGCAAGGGGAAAAGCTTCCATGACGCATTTATGCTTTTTAATGACCTAATTAGACAATGTGGATTTGTTTTGCTTCCATAATTACTTTGCCTGACAGAATCAGGACTAAGTTTTATACTAAGAAAATTTTCTCTCCTCCTAGGGTATTTTGTGAAGAAATATGAAAATCATTTATCTCCTAGCAGCCTGTGTGTTTAGCTGACTGTAGACAGGCCAAAAAAAATTAAGTGGCTGGAGAATTTTTACCTTTCCTGCTCACACTTTCTATTTGCCACTAAAAAATATGGCTAAAAGAAAGTTCAATGTGCAGCACTGTATACGAAAGTTCATTGTGAAATGTGAGATTCTCCCCAGTGTTTTACAAAGCTGATGTGGACCTGCACTGTCATCAAGTTGGCATGGTAGCTATTTAATTTAGGTCATGGGAAAATAAAATGCAGTCAATCAGTTGTTTTTATTGAGATTTTAATAGCTGTGGTTTTATTTTTGTCCATTATCAACTTGATTAGTAAATAATATAAGCCAGGCCAATTAAATCAATTACCCCAAAGAATTTATGCCCTGCTTTCCTTCACTCTTACTTCCCCTTCTCCATTTTCTCTGTCAGCTCTCCATCTGTACACATCTGTAATGTTTTAAATCAGAATTTGCTGTAAGATTGGTAATGAAATGATGACTGTGTGGTAAATGCTTTGTGATTCCAAATCAATTAAAAAGTAAAGATGAGCGCAAGTAAGAAATTCAACAGTTTCTGATAATTGCCACCAAAAACATTTGACATTCAAAACATGGCAAGTGACTTCATGCTGACATGCCCCTTTAGAGTAATGTAGTGATATACGTTTGTTTAAAATTTGTATTATTTACTTCTCATATGACCAATTTGGGCTTTATTTAAATTTCATTTTGTTAACATACAGTATAATATTAGTTTCAAGTGTACAATATAGTGATATAGCACTTCCATATAACACCTGGTTCTCTTCACAACAAGTGTACTCCTTAATCCCCATCACCTATTCAACTCCTATACCTACCCATTTCCCCACTGGTAACCATCTGTTTGTTCTCTATCATTAAGAGTCTCTTTCTTGGTTTGTTTCTCTTTTTTTCCCGTTTTGCTTATTTGTTTCTTAAATTCCACATATGAATGAAATCATATAGTGTTTTTCTTTCTCTGACTTCATTTAGCATAATACTCTCTAGCTCCATCCATATCGTTCATTGACTGATGAGTGGATAAAGAGAATATGAAACACACACACACACACACACACACACACACACACACACACTGAAATATTACTCAGGGATAAAAGAAAGAATGAAATCTTGCCATTTGGAACTTGTATGACCTATTGGATAGAATATATCTTCAGGTTTGGATTGGTCATTCTGTTATTATAAATTAGGAAAAAAAGTCATAAAAGCACAATATTGCTTGTGTTAAATTTAAACATGAAGAACTCAGAGTGAAAAAATTTTTAAATTCCGGACACTGCATGTAGCTAGGAAACTTCAAAATTCCATACACACAAAATATTTTTATAAATAAAGTTTAATCATATTTGAAAGCTCGAGATGGTTCTGAAAAGCAAAGGTATTTGAACATTCTTACATGAACTACCATTATCAACATGAAGGTCAGTCTTAGACCTTTCAACTAGCTAAATAAGTATTCTAAATATGTATTCCTTTGTCTCCCTTTGACGCATCAACTCAGCTAAAAATTGTCAAGGTAAAAAGCAAAAATACACACTCCAAACTGAACACAGTAACTATAACATAAAATGTTATTCTTTGGAAATTTCAGATAAACAAATTAAGTATTAGGTAATAATTTCTTATCTAATTTTCATTGCTCACTATGGGGGGTAAGATACTGTATTTATGTTTAAAATCATTGATCCCTTATCTTGCCTTTATTTCTTGGGATAATATGTCAAAAGCCTTTTACCCATCTCAAAGGAATTTCTGGCAGTCTGCATCTGAATACAGATTTCTTGATAATTTACTAATACTCAAACTCCATCTCAATTTCATTAAATTGGAGACAGTAAGTTTTTAAATATTTGCTATGTATAAACATTGTGGCAGTTCTATGTCTTAGGAAAAACTGAGTTGACAAAGTTACTGTGTTCAAAGAGCTCACAAGTTATATTTGGAAATAGAACAATATTTTTATATATAATTTGCATATAAGGCAGTCTGATAAGTGTAAAAGTAAATATATAAACAAAATGTGAAGGGGTTTAGGTAGGACAGAGTATTTATCCCTAGTAGAACTAAGCCTTAGAGCTGATAGCGGACGTGAACTTTCAACACTGGATAAGGTCTTAGAAGTGCAAAGGGAGGAGAGGAAAAAGCTTGAGTAAGAGTCTGAACTGGCAGAAAGTAGGACATGTTTGGATATATATGAATTTTCTTTACAACTGCTTTGTAAACATTTATTGGTTAGGGACTGTTGCAGGAACTATAGCAAGGGAATTATTCAGAGAATGTCATGCATTATTGATTAAACATGAGGAAGAAGTAAGATGGGTCTAGATGTTGAAATCCAGTACTTGAGAAATGAGCACCATCACACAGCCCACTTGACAGAGAAGATGATGTTTGGTGTTTGCAATGTTAAGTGAGAACTGACAGTGACCATTCCACAAGGAAATTTCAGACAACCACTTGAAGTACCATTCTGATACTCTGTAACCAGATTAGAGCTCTGTAATCAATGGAGAATGCTAATCATACATGTGATAATTGAACTACATCAGACATAGATACCAGAGGAAGAATATTAAAAGGGAAAAATGGAAGAAAGACTAATTCTTGGGAAAGGCTAATTGGAACGGATGGGAGAAGTCTGGGGAGAGAATTCAAGCATGCCCATGTTCTTTCTAGGAGACCATTTGAAAGAGAAATGATGCAGAATCGAAAGCAGCATACTATCAAGTTACACTAGAAAGAAGGTTGAGACAATAAACAAAATTTCAGAAAAAAAAAGTAGGAAATGCCTTTCAATATAGTGATTAGCAGGACAGTAGTGAACTTTGAGGATGCTGTTTCAATCAAGAAGTGATAGAAAGCAGAATATAGAAATTAAATGAATAGTATAAGATAGTAGAATATTCTCTTGGAAGGGTTTTGTTTTAGAAGAGAGATGGTAGCAGAAGTGAGTGAAATTTCTTTTCATGCTAAAGTGAGATGTGTGTCTCAACAGTAATTAATAGCAACAAAAAAAGAATCAGTGTAGAGAAGAAAACACTGAAAATTCTTGACACTGGCCTGTTTAGGGACTCAAAAAATGGTGTGGTTCAGGAAAGAAATGTATGTTCTTCTAAAGTGGTCCTTTTGGCACATGTTTATGTGCTTTTTTACATGCCATCAGTCCCCTCACCAAACCCCACCATTCATATTTTAGTCAGAAAACTGACCATGTTTTCAAATGAACTATGGATAGATTCACCAAAAAGCACAAATGAAGATGCTTTGGGAAGAAAGTAGAGGCATCTATACCAGAACAAGGGTAAGAAAAAGAGACAGATAGTACAAAGTAAAAGAAATACTGTGAGCCTAATGACTTTAATTTTCTTGGTAGACAAAGGGTGCAAAACATTGATGACTAATAGTGGGACATCTTGAATGGTAGAAAAATAGGTGGAATGTACTTGTTTTGGGTATCTAAAAAAGGGGACTGGCTTGATGTTTGAGAATCAAGAAATGCCTAGTAAAACCAGAGGCATTTTCTGTGAGTGGGCAGCCTAAGTGACAAATTTTCACCCCTTTTATGTTGATTCAAAAAACTCAGGCACTTTCTTTATTTAAGCCTTTAAAGGGTCAAAAATGAACTGAACAGCTTTGGTCTTCAGGAAGCATACAGTTTTACCTAAAGTCAGTCTTAGAGGATAAAAAATAATCAGCTAGTGTTTTTTAATGTATTTTTATTATTTTTTGAGAAAGAGAGTTCGTGTGTGAGCAGGGGAGGGGCAGTCAGAGGGAGAACAGAACGCGAACCAGGCTCCAGGCTCCAGTTTGTCAGCATCGAGCCTGATGTGTGGGGCTCCAACTCGTGAACCCTGAAATCATGACCTGAGCAGAAGACAGATGTTTAACTGACTGAACTGCCCAGGTGCCCCTCAGCAAGTGTGGAGAGCATTAATCATTATGAAGATAGAGTCAAGCTTATCCTGGATCCAACCCCCCACCATGTGCTTATTACTAAGTAAAAGATTTTCTCAAATTTGATGTGGTCCTCCAAATTGTATCATGTGTGCACTATTACAGATAATAAGAAAGTGTACCCTTCAAATATTTATCATATGGAAAAATTTAATTCTTAATTGTACTACTTAATTGCATATGACTTTTCAGACTCAGCAATAATTTAATTCGAATTGATTTATTGCAATAATTTTGTGACATAATTTATCAGCTCACTCACAGCTTTCTAACAGTTTCTTCCTCTTCCTCCCTTTCCCCCCTCTCCCTTTTCTTCCTCTCCATCCCCTTCCTCTTCTTCTTCCCCTTCTCTTTCTCTGCCTTTTATCCCTCCCCCTCCTCCCCTTCTCTTGTTCCTAATCTCCCTCCTTCCCTTCTCTTCCTCCCCACTCCCCCAGCCCTCTTCCTCCTTCCCCTCCTTCTTTTCCTCCTCCGCCATGTTTTTTAAGTATATATTCTCAAATAGTAGATCATCCAAATTAGGGAATATGCTAAACGATTAACTTCCAACTACATGCAGAACTCTTTCCTCTGGCAGCATTCCCAGTAATACCAAATGAAGCCAGGGCTGAAATTCTCAGAAGGCAATTAGTTTTTTATTTTTATTTAAATTCTTGAAGAAAAGTTTTCCAGTGGGAAGTGAAGGAGGGCAATAGAAAATCGCTCTCCTTTGGAAAAGTTAAAAATGCAAGGAGTGGATTCCAAGGAGCCTTGTGGGAAAAGATTACTTCAGTTTGTGAATTTGTTGATCTTGCTAAGAATTTAATATACTAGAAACAAGCAGGCTTTTATTTACCAATAGTTAGAGACTAGCAGGTTCTTGAGTGTTTAGTATATTATTGATGACTTAAGAGTACCAGTCAGGCTTTATCAAATAGACTTAAGACTACTTATTGAAGAAAAACCTTTCTGTATGATTTACTTAGTTTTGTAGACAATGAAATTCTGGTTTGTATGTCCCTAAATGAGTGAAGTACTGTATGTATACTAGAAGAACACAGCTGAATATTCTGATGGAAAAGTAAGTTATCATATACACTAAGCTATCGGTATGCTTAAAAATGAAACAAAAATGGATATGTAACATACCAAAATTTATGGGTACAGCAGAAGTAGTTTTAAGACGAAAATTCATAAAGATAGAGTCTACGTCAAAAAAACAAGGAAAGTCTCAAACAATCATTTAAGAGGAAAGTTCATAAAGATAGTCTACCTCAAGAAACAAGAAAAGTCTCAAACAATCATTTAAGAGGAAAGTTCATAAAGATAGTCTACCTCAAGAAACAAGAAAAGTCTCAAACAATCTAACTTTATATCTCAAGGAACTAAAGAAAAATAAATGAACCCCAAGGATAGTAGAAGGAAGGAGATGACAGAGATTAGAGAATAAATAAATGAAATAGAGACTAAAAAGAAAATTAAATTAAAAGCTGGTTTTTTGAAAAGATAAAATTGATAAACCTTTAATTAGACTCACCAAGAAAAGAGAGAGGACACAAATAAATAAAATCAGAGATGAAAGAGTAGATGTTATACCAATACCACAGAAATACAAAGGACCTAGGGCGCCTGGGTGGCTTAGTCGGTTAAGCGTCCGACTTTCACTTGGGTCATGATCTCGCAGTTCGTGGGTTCGAGCCCCGCGTCGGGCTCTGTGCTGACTGCCAGCTCAGAGCCTGGAGCCTGTTTCAGCCTGTGACTCCCTCTCTCTCTGACCCTCCCCTGCTCACGCTGTCATTCTCTCTCTCCTAAAAATAAATTTAAAAAAAAAATTAAAAAAAAAAAAGAAATACAAAGGACCATAAGAGGCTAATATGAGCAATTATATGCCAGTAATTGGACAGCCCAAAAGGAATGGATACATTCCTGTAAGCATACAACCTACCAAGGCTGAATCATGATGAAATAGAAAATCTGAATGGACCAATGACTAGTAGGGAGATTGAGTCAGTAATCAAAAAGTTCCAACAATCAAAAGTCTAAGACCAGATGGTTTCACTGGTGAGTTCTACCAAATATTCAAACAACAATTAATTAAGATTCCTTCTTAAACTCTTTTAAAAAATAAAAGAGGAGAAACTCTTTCAAACAAATTTTTTGAGCTCTGCATAATCCTGATACCAAAATCAGACAAGGATGACACACAAAAAGAAAACCACAGGGCAATAGCTCTAATGAACATAGTTGTGAAAATTCTTAACACTATATTAGAAAATCAAAATTAACAATACATTAAAAGGATCATCCACTGTAATTTATTCTAGGGATTTATTCACTGGAATTTATTCTAGGGATGCAATGATGGTCCAACATTCACAAATCCATCAATGTGATATATCACATTAACAAGGTGAAGGATAAAAATCATATAGTCATCTCAGCATGTGTAGATAAAGTGATAGAATTCAGCAGCCATTTATGATTAAAACTCCCAACAAAGTACATATAGAAGGAATGTATCTTAATGTATTAAAGGCCATCCATGACAAGCCCATAGCTAATATCATATTCAACAGTGATAAGCTGAAGACTTTTCTTGTAAGATCAGGTATAGATGTTCACTCTTAACCAACTTTATCCAACATAGTATTGGAAATCTTAGCCAGAGTGATGAGGCAAAAGGAAAGAAAAAACGAAACAAAACAACAACAAAAACACCAAAGGCATCCAATTTGAAAAGAAGAACTAAAATTGTGAGCTATTTGCAGATGTCTTGATATTACATATGGAAAACCTTGAAGACTCCATTAAAAAACTGTTAGAACTAATAAGTGGCTTCAGTAAAGTTGCAGGATACAAACTTAACACACAAAAATCTGTTAAGTTTCTTCACGCTAATAATGAACTACCAGAAAGAGAAATTAAGAAAACAATCTCACTTAAAATTGCATCAAAAAGGATAAAATAGGGGCATCTGGGTGGCTCAGTCGGTTAAGATTCGTGGGTTTGAGCCCCGCATCGGGCTCTGTGCTGACAGCTCAGAGCCTGGAGCCTGCTTTGGATTCTGTGTCTCCCTCTCTCTCTGACCCTCCCCTGTTCTCTCTCTCTCTCTCTCTCTTTCTCAAAAATAAATAAAACATTAAAAAACATTTAAAAAGATAAAATACCTAAGAATTAATTTAATAAAGGAAGCAAACGACTGTCTATTGAAAACTGTAAGGCATTAATGAAAGAAATTAAAGACATAAATAAATGAAAAGATAGTCTGTGCTCATGTGTTCAAAGAATTAATATTGTTAAAATATTCATACTGCCCAAACCAATCTACAGATTCAGTGTAGTCCATATCAAAATTCTAATGGCATTCTCCCAGAAATAGAATAATCCTAAAAGTTTCATGGAGCAACACACACACACACACACACACACACACACACACACACACACACACACACCAACACACCAACAACTAAATAGCCAAAGCAATCTTGAGAAAGGACAAAGTTGGAGGCATCATGCTCCATGATTTCAAACTGTATTACAAAACTCCTGAACCTACTGTAATTAAATCAGTATGGTTTGGGATAAAAACAGAGATATGGGTCAATGAAACAGAATGGAGAGCCCAGAAATAAACCTATATATATGGTCAATTTATGGCAAAAGAGCCAACAATATACAGTGGGTGAAAGATTATTAAATTATTAAAGCCTCTCTTTAATAAATGATGCTGGGAAAATTGGGTAGCCACAAGCAAAAGAATGACACTGCATTACTGTCTTACACCATCCACAAAAAAATAAATGGGTGGAAGATCTGAATATAAGACCTGAAACCATAAAACTCCTAGTTAAGAACAGAGGCAGTAAGTACCTCGACATTGGTATTGGCAGTATTTTTTTTAATCTGACACCCAAAGCAAAAGCAACAAAAGCAAAAGTTAACATCAAACTGAAGATCTTCTAAGTGCCAACAAAATGAAAAAGCAACCCACTGATTAAGAAAAAATAATCATTAGGTCATATATCTGACAAAGGGCTGATATCCAAAACACATACAGAACTCCTACAACTCAATAGCAAAAATGTAATTTGATTTTAAAAAATGGGCAGAGTATCTGAATAGACATGTTTCCAAAGAAGGTATACAGATGGCCAACAGGGATGCTCAACATCATTAATCATAAGAGAAATGCACATCAAAACCACAAGTTATCACTTCACACCTGTCAGAATAAATATTATCAAAAAGATGAGGAATACCAAAGTGTTGGTGAGCATGTGGGGTAAAGAGAACTCTTATCCATTGTTGTTAAGAATGTAAATTGGTGCACCACTGTGGAGAACAGTAGAAGGTTTCCTCAAAAAATTAAAAATAATACTGCCATATGATTCAGCAATTCCACCTCTGGGTATTTTTCCAAAGAAACTTAAATGCCAATTTGTAAAGATACCTGCATGCCACCTTCACTGTAACACTGTTTACAATGGCCAAGACATGGAAACAGCCTAAGTGTACATTGATAGGGGAATGGATAAAGAAATTATTATATGTATTATGGACACATACCCCCACATACTTGTGGAATATTATTCAGCCAGAAAGAAGAACAGAATCTTAGGATTTGCGACAATGTGAATGGACCTCCAGGGCATTATCTATGTGAAATAAGTCAGACAGAGAAAGACAATACTATATGGTCTGTCTTCTGTGTGAAATCTTAAAAAAGGAATTATTACATACAGAGAATGGGTTGTGTGATGCAAGAGGTAGAGGGTAGGAGATAGAAATGGGCGAACTGGTTTTGATTTTTAGTTTAAACTGAATAAAAATTTTAAAAATAAGTATTAAAAGTAAGAAAATAAATTATCTGTGTCTCATTTAGTAGCATGGCTTTAAGTGTCTGTCTCCTACAAGAAACTCCAAACAATGAAACTTCTAATATAAGAAGCATGTACATAGATAAATTAGCTTTTGCAGTAACATTTTAAGTCTTAAAGATGGATTTTGATGGCAAGTTATTATATTTGAGTATCCTGTCCAGTCAGGTGTTCAAGAGAATGATATGTTAACGACAGCTATTCAGGTTGATAAACCTAACTAAGCATTTCCATCCTAGGAATCTAATTCAGGACAAAGCAGTTCTTTTCTAGATTAAATGATTTGCTTTTGTTAAGAGAGTAATTTAAATGCTGTCCAGTCTTACCTGGAATAATACCATATAAATTTATTAAAGTTAATTCCTTTTAATGCATTTAGCAAAACAACCATCCCGGTTTTTCAGGAATTTTTTCCAAAGGATTAATGTGAGCAGATTGAGAGTTCATTATTACATTGCCCAAACTCCTGATGAATTACCAAGGAATAATTCATACCCTAAGTGAAGCTAGCTTCACTCAGTGTTACTTTTTCTGCAGGCATAGTGTTTTTCACTAGTACTTCCTTCTCCTTCTCTACTTTACCATGTATTTATCTTTTTTTAAAAAAAGTTTATTGTCAAGTTGGTTTCCATATAATACCCAGTGCTCATCCCCACAAGTGCCCTCCTCCATGCCCATCACTCCCCTTCCCCCCTCACCGTCATCAGCCCTCAGTTTGTTCTCAGCATTCAAGAGTCTCTCATGGTTTGCCTCCCTCCCTCTCCCCAATTATTTTTCCCCTTCTTCTTCCCCATGGTCCTCCAATAAGTTCCTCCTAATCCTCCTATATGTGCAAACATATGGTAGCTGTCCTTCTCTGCCTGACTTATTTTGCTCAGCATAACACCCTCAAGGTCCATCCATGTTGCTACATGTGGCCAGATTTCATTCTTTCTCATTGCCATACCATGTATTTATCTAATAATTATCATTTTTTGGCAACTCTCCAAAGGAAGTTTTTTGGTTGTCATGTTGTAAAATTTGTTTGAGTTTTGTTTATATGGGCCAAAATGCCAAATATTTGCCTGGGCCCTATGCGTTTTAGGAATGGCCTCGTCGTCTCATACAATAGCAACATGACAGGACCTGATTGTTTAATACTTAATGAATGACCCCTCTTACTTGGGGGTTATAGACATCATCTACATGACATGTACACTGCCTTATACTTGTTTTTGTCAAATCAGAACTTTTTGATACATCTAGAAAACAAAACTGTCCATTAAATCCTTCTCTAAGTGTTTTAAATTTTAGCCATTATTCAGATCTAAACTTTTGGACAGTCTCTCCCCCACATTCTGTGAAATTGCTTTTATCTAGTTTTATTTTACTGTTATGTCTTTAATTTACATTGACAAATGTAAGGTACAGTCTTAAAAATTTGTCCTGATGTTTACATCCAAAGAGTACACATAGATGTTTCTCTTTATCTTTGTTCAGAGAAAGGGAAATGGTGTTTCTCTTTAACAGTTGAACCCAGGGGTTTATTACTTCTCCAGCATCTCTGGTCTCTCCCTAGTAAAAACCAGTAGCAAACTCCCTAGTAGAGGCTACCCACTATTCATATTTTAATGAAACCTGTGACCAGACATGGTCAAGTGCCCCCTGGGAGGCAAAATTGCCTCTGGTTGAGAACCACTGGGATTACAGTATAATATCTTTGCTATCCACATAAAGATAATAAATAAATATCTACTAATGAATGTTGATATTTCATAAAGGAAAACAGGAAAATACTTCTTAGGTGTAGTTTTTGAGCTTTCAAGTTCCATCTTTGAGTCTACTAAGCAATTTTAAAGAGCATGTTCATTTTGTTATAAGGTAGTTACTCACAGTAGAATTATTCCTAGAAAAGTTGGAGGAGAAAATGCACTCTTTACACACTTAAGCATCCAAGTGATTCAGAGGAACAGCCTCAAAGAGAACGCAGCTCTGTCTATGCAGTGGTTGCACAGAACATGTGTTTCTGGTGAACTGATAGATGACCTTGAGTAAATCACTCTTTATCAAGGTCCCTGGTCTTTAAAAAGGCATCGATTGATGAACAGGAATTAAACAAGTCCACAGAAATAAAAGGGGAAATTGCCAGTGGCATTTATGCTCTCCTCTCTCTATGTTTATAGATCAGTAGAACTGTTGCTTAATAATTATTGAGTGAACCTCTTATTTGGGGACTGTGAATAGCATTCACATGACATGTCTACTGCCTTATGCTTGTATTTGCCCAATCAGAGGCTTGTGGTCCATTATATGGATCACAACAAAAAAATGAAATAAGCAGCCAGAGATGACACATGTTTATCTAAAGGAGCTGTAAATAGCTCAAGCAACAGTCAAATGTACTAAGTGTATAAAAGTGTACTTTGAAGAAAATAGAAACAATATTAATACTTTCCACTGGTAGGAAAAACAGAAGAAAGGTAGGCTATCTGGAGAATTGTTAGTTTTGTCTTTGCATTAAAATACTTGTCAGAGGGAAGTAATTTTTATTGCATGCTGGGTGATTTTATGCAATCTCTGGCATAGAGTAAGATCTTGTTCTTCATTCATTATGGAGCTTTCCTCTACAAGGAAAGCTTTGGGGATTGACTTTAAAAATTTTTACTCATAGATAAAGCTGATGAAAAAAGATTGAGCTGAGCATCATTAGATTTTCGTGGGAGACAAAAATCCAAGGCTAGGATATATTGACTTGAACAAACCATTGGGTAGAGCAGTCGGTGAAGGTGAGGTGAAGTGAAGGTCATATGAGAATTAGAAAGCCAGTTAACTAGAAGGGTGAATTAAGGCAACAGAAATAAGAAGTGGCTGCAAGAAATATTTGATCTTTTAAAATGAACATGGACATCTGTTTAAGTATACTAACAACAACAACAAAAAAAAACCAAGTTGCAGGATTTTTAGAATCTTCTTTGTATAATTGGTAGACATTTGGAGACAGTATTTTATTTAATTTCTTGGTAATGAAAATCTAGGTTATAGGCAAAAATACGCATTTCTAAAACATAACACACTTACTCATGTATAGGAATTTTTCTTTGCTTCCTTCCTAGGGGGTGAACTAAAAGCTTATTTAAGAGCTTTCCCCACATCATTTTGTATTGTCATCAAAGCTACTGATTTTTTAAATAACATTTTACATTGGAGAAGGAAGGTTGCTTAGCAGTTCTGTTCTCAATTTAAGTGATTGTCCCATTTTGTGTAGAATGCAGCCATTGTGTAAAATTAAGTAAATCTAAGGAACTGAGGCTAATAATTACAAAGCAAAATCCTGGCACAACATTAGAGATATTAGTGAACTGAAATTTCTCAAACTTCACAAAAAAATGAAGCTTCTTGTCAAGGTTGATTTTCCAGATCATAGAGCGTTTTTTTGTTTTGTTTTGTTTTTTTCATTTTTTGTTTTTGTTTTTGTGGTGATGCCTTGTGCAATGACCCATTTCCAGGAAACTCTTCATGTTACTAGTTAAAGCTTGTTCTCATTGGTAATCTTCAGGTTATCAAACTTGAATCAAAATAGTTTGCTTGCTGAATTCTCTGGCTGTATGGTTAAATATTTCTGGGTGACAGTTCACACTTGGATCTCTACAACTATTTCCATTTTAGAATTTTGTAACCATGCTGTTTTCTTTTCAAATCATTTTAACCCCAACTGTACAGAAAGTTGTTTACATACCATCAGTGATACACACTTAAATGAGCAATTTAGAAAAAAGTTAGAAAAACTTTCAGAAGGAGATTGTGGGTGAGACAAACAGATGGAATGGAAATTTCAAAAGTTAATGTGATCAGTAGGAAGATAAAGAAGTACAAACAGATTTAAAGCTCTAGTTCTCCAAGGATTGAAATCAAAAGAATAGAAAGAAGTTGTCTATCAAAATTGATGCAAAAGAGACCCAAGGGAAAAAAGTATTAGTCAATAGAGGATAGGTCATTTCACGAAGTGAGATAAGGACATGACAATTTCAGCCATGTTGAGAAGGTTAACATGCATAAAACCTTGCATAAAAGCCCTTTCTTGGATCCTGGGCATCATGATTTGGGGCAGTGGGGGGGATGGGGTTCGCATGTCTTAAACCCATTTTTACTAGTCAGGATTATAGTGACTCACATCCATAACTTATTGACATTTCTTTGGTTCTTCACGAATGTCTCAGTGTAATACACATTTGTTGTGTTTTTATGCCTCTATGGTTCATAAAAAATATTCCAATGCACCAAGTCAAACTTGTGAAAACTAATCCTAGTGTAATTTTGTTTTCATTTTGTTTTTAATTTTTTAATGTTTTATTTATTTCTGAGAGAGAGAGACAGACAGACAGACAGACAGACAGTGTGAGCAGGGAAAGGTTAGAGAGAGAGGGAGACAAAGAATCTGAAACAGGCTCCAGGCTCTGAGCTGGCAGTCAGCACAGAGCCCGACACAGGGCCCAAGCTCACAAACTGTGAGATCATAACCCAAGGCAAAGTCAGATGCTCAACCGACTGAGCCGTGCAGGTCCCCCTGTTTTCATTTTGATGTAGAAATACAGCATGACTTTAAATAAGGTTTGGTAAGTACTATAGTATCATCCCAGCAATCAGTTTTATTTTATGCTGATTATGGCAACTCCATACCCCAAACAGATTCTTAATGAATATTTCTAAAATAAATGGAAACATGTTGGAATTTAATAACTTAGAGTTTAATTTAGTCAGTTTTGTTGAACCAGTGTGTTTTAAAGAAATTTCTATTAATCCACAATAAAATAGAGCAACCCCCTAGGATTTATTGAAATCATTTCTAAAGCGTAAAATAATAAGGCCAAAAAGCCTTTTATTTATGCTATTCCTTTGCCTTCCGATTTCTCTTCTTTCAAAGCTTACAGGTAAGTTGATATTCCCTCATTTTACTGTCTGTGATGCCATACTGTAGAATGGTATTTGATTACTTGAACTGTAAACTGACATTGTGATCTGAGGGAAAGTGGTATTGATATTAATTAAGGAGAAGATAGAATTTAAATATATACTTTTCCATATTGGAACAGTTCCTCTGATTCTCCAGGCCCCTGAGACCTCTCCCTCCTTTCTCCCCACTTCCTTTGTTCTCATGACATGGACTTTTTGAGCACAGGAGTGGCCATGTCTCATGGAACACAGAGATCTGAAATTTACATAAGGACTTTAATAGAATCTTGTGACACATGATATGACCAGGCTTTTCATTATTTTTTTGTTACTTATTTGGCTTAAAACCAGTGGAACAAACTGAACTTGGCATTGCTATTTCTGTTCAAAAAGAAGAAAAATATATAATTTTACTATTTCTTATGTTTTTATCTTGGCACTGTGGCTTTTGTTTATGGAAAAAGACAGGAGAGGAAAGTGCATTATTTTAAAGTCACATGATAAATAATCATACCAAACTAAAATTTCCTTAAAAAGCATTTATTTTTTTTATCATCATTATTGTAATGCGCATTGCCACTAAATCAGTGCAAGCTTGAGAAGAGAAATACTAGTATTTTCTTTAACATTATGTGTTCAAATGCATCACTAAGATTACATAATGTATTCCATTAGAATTCAACTAGTTTCTGTGCCTCTACATGAAAGGGAAACATTTCATTTTATTAGTGATGTTATTTCCTCTTAACAAATTCTTTTTAAAATTTTTTTTTAATGTTTTATTTATTTACAGGAGAGAGAGAGAGAGAGACAGTGTAGCAGGGGAGGGTCAGAGAGAGAGGGAGTCACAGACTCTGAAACAGGCTCCAGGCTCTGAGCTGGCAGTCAGCACAGAGCCCAACGCAGGGCTCGAACCCACAAACCGCGAGATCATGACCTAAGCGAAAGTCGGACGCTTAACCGACTAAGCCACCCAGGCGCCCCTCCTCTTAATAAATTCTTACAGAATTTATGGAAAAGCATTTCGATTTACTATCCTTTTTAAGAATGGGGGACAGTGCATGCTCATGCCCACCTACAAGCAAGAGAAGGGGCAGAGAGAGAGAGGGAGAGAGAATCTCAAACAGGTTCCATGCCAAGGCATGGGGCCTGATGTGGGGACTGAACCAAAATCAAGAGTCAGATGCTTCACCTACTGAGCCACTCAGGCATCTCTTGATTTACTTTTAATAAAAATGACAACTCTCACTTACTGTTAAGCGTTCTTCTGAGTGTTTTATGAACACATTAATAGCTACTTTAAAATATTAACTATTTTTACCTGAAGTAAATACATACCAAATACTAATAAAGAAAACTGGGAATATAAGTAATGTAATGTCTGACTTATAAATGTTTCTGAGAAATTCTGTTTTCATCATTTTATGCACTAGTCGTCATGAAAGTTTTCATTGGGAGATGCAGTGTAGGAAATAAACAATTTTCCCAGAATGAACAGCATATTATCCATATTAAGTACATAGATAGCATATAGGAGATGCTATGTTACATTAAATATCAAATAGTTGAAGACTTCCTCCCTTTTCTTGTATTATTCAAACATGCAGCAAAGTGTAGTGAATAATGTACAAAAACCATATGCTCACCAGTTGTGTACATTTTTCTCATTAAAAGATATGTAATTAGTTAAATTTATTTCACTATACTTGACAATGGGAATGTATAGAATATGGAAAAAATTAGAGGGTATGGAAAAGAATTAAACAATATGGAAAGGAATATAGAAAAATTAGTTTTTCAAGGAGATAAACAAGATATAGGGATTTTTTTTTGTATGTAAGCAAATACATTACTAAATATGTATACAAATAATCTATTTTAACACCATTTGGAATGAGCTGGTGGTATATGACCAACATATTGATAAATACATTAATTCATATCCAGAAATAGGTTAACATAAATTATGAGTGTAGTCATAAGCATGCCCTGTATTAAAATAATCTCTTAGGAGATATTAAGGATATAAGAAATTTTATTAATATTAAATATTATCTTACACATTAGCTTTGTTAACTGGACCTAAAATTCTTTTTAATCTTTTTTTAAATATTTTAATGTTTATTTTACTTTTGTGAGAGGCAGAAACAGAGCATGAGCAGGGGAGGGGATAGCAGAGAGAGAGAGATAGAGAGAGAGAATCAGAATCAGAAGCAGGCTCCAGACTCTGAGCTGTCAGCATAGAGCCCAACATGGGACTCAAACTCATGAACCATGAGATCATGACCTGAGCTGAAGTCAGACACTCAACCAATGGAACCACCCAGATACCCCTAAATCATATTTTAGAAAATGGGTCATCAGATCACTTCTTAAAACCGACTCTATGTAAAACTGGAAATGGATGTTACTATCTATCCCTGTAATATCTTCAGAAAGTGTTACTTTCTATAGATTATACATAAATATTGCATGGTTATTTTAACAGCTTAAAAGACAAAGATGTTTTATATATTTTTAAAAGTGTATTATTTATGTGGGAGTTAGTTACCAATAGTATATTCATCTCTTCAAAACCTTTCAAGAGTGTCACATTTGCATACATAGTGAATAGGTTTTGCAGAGCAGAATCAAAGAATGAAATAAGAATTGTAAAACTCCTTAAGATACCATCCTATTTAACATTTTTATTGATGACTAATATAGACAAAAATATACACTTATATTCTGATATTAAAAATAGGATATAAAGCTTATATGTGAACGGCAGAGTATATTTTCATTAAACTCCAGCTAAAATTCTGAACCAATAAAATTAAAATTAGGAGGAAACAAAATTTTGCACTTAAGTTTTTAATAAATTTCTAGTATGGAAAGTGCCTGCAGATTTTTATAAACAAGTGAAGAAATAGAAAATAAGGCTTAAAGGTCTGGGTTAACTTCAAGCCCAAATGATGGCTTTTCTGACATGGGCTGTATTTGGGCTCTCTTACCAGTGGTTAGTAATGGCATACAGAGAGGGATTCATCTAATAAAATCTGCACTGGCCACATGACCCCTGCAGGGTTGCATTGAGTCCACAGTCCCAGATTTCAGGAAGGGTATTGAAAAGCTGATTAACTTACATAGAAGATCACCATGTGTAGACAGTGTGGAAGAAAAAGTGCTTTCCTGAGTCGTCAGAAGTATTAGGATACTGAAGGGGAGTGAGAATTTTTTTCTCTTTGGAGTCCTACAAGATGCTATTTGAACAAATGGATAGAACTCAAGAGCAGTCAGATTTTGTTTGGATATATGGAGGGCATTTCTGGCTATTCAAATTGACCTAGAAATAAAATAAGATAATAGTGTCCCTGACTATTAAGTTGTTTAAATGATTATGATGTAGAATGGTTTCTATTAGAGTAGATGAGCTAACTTCATATGAGTGTCCCTGATTGTTTCTGAACAGTGATTAATAGTCAAGATACTAAAATCTCAACCTCCTAAGTTAGTGTGCCTCAGAAAAGAGTCCTTTTTTTATTATTCATTTGATGGAAATTTCCAAATCTGGGCAAACCGTAAGTTTTAAACTCAGATATAGGCTGTATTCTTTATAGAGTACAATTGTCAATTCTCCTTGGGGAACAGCTTTAAAACAGTTGTTTACAGGGATTAGCAGTATCCCAAACACCTAGGATATTTATCAGAGACTGATTGACAAGGTTTTAGATGGATCTAGGTAACTTTCATTTTAAGAAGTTTCCCAGGTGATGTGAAGAGTACCTATGTATTCTGCCATTGACTTAAAGGAGTTGTAGTGGATGGGAATGGATTTCCGTACCTAAACTAATCTTTGTCTCACTCCTGTCTGACATTCTGAAGTTAGAGATATATTTCTTTACTACTCCTTGCTTGTTGATTGGTATATTGTGAAAGTTTACATTTTGTATTGATATCAGTCATTTATTAATAAGTATGAATTAAGCATAATGAGAATGTTTGATGAGGGAGAGTATAAGGGCCAAGAAACAAAGGTACTGAATACTGTAATTGAAAAGACAGGGCACAATGGTGACAACAGATACTGATTTCTCTTCCCCCGTTATAAGGCACTGAGACAATAAATTGCACAACTCCAAGAAGAGTCATTCATTGTGTAATCTACATGATTGAGGCACATACCCCTCCCCTGAATTGTGCAATGAACAACTGCACATGTTTAAGGGCCCCTAATGCCCTTTAAACCTATTTCTACACTCACATCAAAAATGCTTGTTCTAAAACCTAAACTTGATTGTGTTCCTCTAGTTAACTCTAGGGAAAAGGACATAAGGCCTGATATTGACTCCTAGCTTTCTACTAACATTTTCACTCCCCAATATAGATCAGGTTTCCTGTTCCTTGGCATTGTGTTATTTCACCCTTCATGCTTTTTTAAATGTCTTTTCTCTGCCCGTAATAAATGCTCCCCTACCATTTTTGTCTTGAAATCATTCTTCAGTGCAGTGAAACATTGGGTACCAATGCTTTATTTAAGCATTAACCATCCTCTCATAGCACATTTTTATCTATCATACATTTGTCATAGAGCATTATGGAAAACTTCACACCAGCCTAAAACTTCTAATATTCAGGAATGATGTCTTGTTTTAATCTCCCATAGTGACTGCCACTCAGAAGTTGGTCAAGAAATGTTGAATTAGTGAATGAGTGAATGGGGAGAAGCATGTGAAATCTGAGCATGTAGAATTTTCATTTAATTCTACTTCATGATTTGGCTCTGGTGTGGCCTTGCTTTGATTTGAAGGATACCTGGAGTTTCAGCCAATATTCAGGAAAAGCATATTTTGAAGAAATGAGAATTTTTTAAGTTTCTGACCATTAAAATATCTTATTGATATCCTACTGATCATACATGGTAACAATATTTACCAAATTGTAGAGCTCCTATTTATGAAAGGCATCAATAAATTTTTTATCCTATAAGAGTTTTCAGTAGAAGTTGCATCAGTTAGAGAAGATGAATTGAAAAACGTTTAAAAACAAGGAATCTAGAATGTAAGAGAAATCGCATTTATGATAAACTTGTTCAGCTTACTTCTTAAGTATTTTGTTAGGTAATAAATATATAAACAAAACACTTCACAGCCAGATTTTTTGAATGACTTTTAAACTTCTACAAAACTATCTTAGAATGTTAAATATAATTTTTATAAGCTTAGAACTCTTGAGTAACATCCCAAATAGAAATCTAATCTCTCTAAATAATTAAAGATTCAAGTCTTCTGAAACTTGAAAATCTTTATCCATTACCAAATCTACATTGATCTAAAGATTGATAATATCTTTCCTTCTGCAGTTTTTCTATTTTCTTTGTGCATTGATTACATACTTAGGATTTTTAAGTTAATGTTAAATGTTAAAATTCATGGAAGAACATAAAAATATATAATACCCTGTAACCATAGCAGAGAGTAATAAGCATCTGTTGAAAGAATCATTCTTTGAGCAAACAAGTCATTTATGTATAAGATATGCAAGTGATTTAGTGTTTCTGTGGCTGCTAAGCATGTATTTCATACTTAGAAGTTATCTTTGTAATATATATATGAAATACAAAATCAGAAATGTCAATATATAATGTCTTACCCCACATTGTATTGGTTAGTACCTATCAGTCATTACCAGCCAAAATGGTGATCCTGTGTCTCTGACTTTATTAAACTTTACAAAGTTGGGTTTTGGTTTATCTTGGGCTAACATGCTAAACTAGAGATTCTGCATGCCTTTTCTTTTCACTGACTTTGGTAGTAATTTTTTTCCTATAGTAAATAATTCCTCACTGCTTCTTATACCAAAAGGTAAACAATTTGAAGTAAAATATTAAAAACATATCTTGAGTTAACTTCAGAAAAAGAAACGTTCATTGGATACGTTTTTTTTTTTTTTTTGGCCACATACTGCGCGAGGCACTTCATTCACATAATTTATTTTAATAAATAATTCTGGAAGACCAAAATTAATTTATTTATTCAGCTGAAGTTTTTTTTTTTTTTTTTTTGAGCACTTCCTGTGAATGGGCTTAATGCTAGTGATGGGGCAGTTCCATGAAAACAGGACAGACAAATTTTGTCCCTTAAGAAGTTAATATTCAAGAGTTCTGGAAAACATTACACATCACAAATGAAGAGAAAGACTTAAACAGTTTATAGGACTTGGCAAACGTCATAGAGCTAGAAAGGGGTAAGGTTGTATTCGAACCCGATCTGGCTCTAGAGTGCTGCTTCTTTAAAAACAAATTTTTTTTTAACATTTATTCATTTCTGACAGACAGTATAACTGGGAGAGGGGCAAGAGAGCGAGGAAGACACAGAATCTGAAGCAGGCTCCAGTCTCTGAGCTGTCAGCACAGAGCCTGATGCGGGGCTCAAACTTACAGACGGCGAGATCATGACCTGAGCTGAAGTCAGACGCTTAATTGACTGAGCCACCCAGGCACCCCTAGAGTGCTGCTTCTGACTCCACTGCACTATATTACCTTTCACCAAGATATATTTAATATCTGATTTATGAGGCCATCAAAACACTTTACCAGATAAGATAAAAGTTCAATTTTTTATACCACTGCTAATTACCATCTTTTAAAATAAACTCATTGTTATTGCATGAATGGTGAAACCTTAATTTTAATTAGCAATAAAGCCCCATATCATGATGAAGGTTATAAAGTTAGAGTCTCAGAAATTTAAATAACTTCAGGGTTAATCTCTGAACACTGTCTTTTCCAAACAGCCTTAAAAATGTGCAGGAAATAAACATTTCAGAATTACTTTTCTGACAAAAAAAAAAAAAAAAAAAAACAAGGTGGTTCGGGCAACGCACATATACCACTGCATTTTCTACTGCCAAGCCTGCCCTCCATAAATTAGATTTATTACATACAGTGCATGAGGAAGTTCTCCTCCAAACCCTTGCAGCTCTCAGGCCCTCCCACTTGACCACGTGGACTGTTAAAGTCCTGGCAGCAGCACTGTTAAAGAGGTTAGTTTATTTATGATGGAGCAGAAGTTACCTCTACATATGAACTTTGGAAGACCTCTAAAAGTGCTACAACCTTTCATTTTCCCACTGAAGTAAAGTTTACTATACTTCAGTAGTCTTCAAGCTGCACATCTGTCAAAGCAAAAGATTGTAATTAAATTTCCTTGGAATTTTATGGAACTACAAATTTTTGAGTACAGTCCTGCCGAATTCCACACTAACTGAAATGAAAAACAGTTCAGTGTGGTGGTTAGGAGAATGCTCTTTGAAGTAATAAAGATCCCAGCTCCACCATGGAACACATATGTCATCTTAATACGACATTTAACGGCTGGAAGTCATAATTTTCTCATCTGGAAAATGAGATAATATCTACTGTGTTAGGGTTGTTCTGTGGATACAGTACATTGTAAAGCGTTAAGTCAAAACGAGTATCTGGAATAGAGTAAACATGCTTATTTATTTGTTTGTTTGTTTGTTTTTTACAAACAGTTTATTGTCAAGTTGGTTTCCATATAGTGCCCAGTGCTCATCCCCACAAGTGCCCTCCTCCATGCCCATCTCCCCCCTCCCCCCACACCCATTAGTCCTCAGTTTGTTTCTCAGCATCCAAGAGTCTCTCATGGTTTACCTCCTTCCCTCTTTCCCACTATTTCTCCCCTTCTTCTCCCCCTTGATCCTCCGTTAAGTTCCTCCTAATCCTCCTATATGTGCAAACATATGATATTTGTCCTTCTCTGCCTGACTTATTTTGCTCAGCATAACACACTCAAGGTCCATCCATGTTGCTACACATGGCCAGATTTCATTTTTTCTCATTGCCATGTAGTAATCCATGGTATAGATAAACCACAGCTTCTTGATCTATTTGTCCATTGATGGACACTTAGGCTCTTTCCATGTTTTAGCTATTGTGGAGAGTGCTGCTATGAACATTGGGGTACATGTGCTCCTATGCATCAGCATTTCTGTATCCCTTGGGTAAATTCCTAGCAGTGCTATTGCTGGGTCATAGGGGAGTTCTATTGTTAGTTTCCTGAGGAACCTCCACACTGTTTTCCAGAGGGGCTGTACCAGTTTGCATTCCCACCAACCGTGTAGGAGGGTGCCCATTTCTCCACATCCTCGCCAGCATCTAGAGTTATTTAAATGGTAGCTTGAAACACCTTGTCACCCATCATCTGCCACCACAACCATCACCAACTGCCTTTATCTGTTTATGTTCAAGAACTATGCATGGCATGAAGGACCCAGGCCTTCCCTCCCATCTGATCCCTCAGAACATATACTCCTTGGTTACCCCAGTGCCACAGAGAACCAACTTACATGGTCACATTTGTCAAAAAGTCCTGCATACATCAGTTCAGCATTTCTTTTTCTTGTGTTTCTTTCCCAAAGACTGCAAGATCTCTCAGAGAGATCATGCTACCTCACGAACTATTCCACTGAAAAATAATTACCTTGAGCTCACCATTACACAGATTTCTTTGTTCTCTGAGAAATGGTATTGTAACTGAGCTCCAAAATGGAGATATCTTCCTTCCAAGGGTCTATAAATGTCATTTAACATATTATTTATTGAGTTACCTCTGATTACATAGGTAAGATAAATTAATTACCTGCATCATTTGGAATGCCCACTTATCAAGTAATTTATGAGGATGAATTGTAACATCATCCATAAAGTACTTTGCAGGTATTTTCACTGAGGATATTAATTTTTATGTTTTGTATTTTGCAAAACAAGTTAAGTTGTCCTCATTAAACTTGGATTTCAACTTTTTTATTTTTTTTTGAATTTGAAGCAAAACAAGCTTACACAAAGTAAATTTCAGCTCTCTTAACAGTTACTTAACCATTTCATTAGAGCTAATATATTATTTAAGATTGAGCTATAAAATTAAGCTGTAAAAAATGATTCAAAGCAGGAGAAGAAAATAAAGCTCTTACTAAATAAACAGTTACCAAAAAATAGAATTTAATCTAGCCATAGAAAGAATTTAATCATAGAAAGAATTTTTTATAGCCTTGCGAGATGATTTTGATGTGTACTTTGGGTTTTACCTAATTAAGCAACTTTAAAAATCACCTGATGATGTTCACTGGTAATCTTTTGGTGTTTGGGAGTTTTATCTATATAAAATTTATTAAGTAATTTAATGTATAGCATGTTAATCTCTATGATCATTTGGGATCATCTACAGACTTCCATTCATGTAGAAAGAATTCTTTTTCTGCTTCATTCTGAGTTATATCATGTTACTTGATTCTGTTAAAATTAGCTGTTGATGGAATTTTCAGTCAAGAGACTTTCTTTTACCTTCCTATCTTTTTTATTCCCAAAATACTTGATTGGCCCTGACAAAGAAACTCTAATTTCAAATTGTAATCTGACAGTTTCATTTAGTTTCTTGAACACATGATGGTTGAAAAGATCTTTTCTAAATGTACAGCTAACTTCATATCCATAAAATTAATAGAAACTAGGTTGACATTTGCATATATTCACAAATCAAAGAATTTATGCCTAGAAACTATCACCACATCTTCATTTGGACCTTTTATAACACTAAACTATCTATTGCTTAAATTTTAGCATTACTGGTCTTTAAGTTTGTAAATGTGGTTTTGGAGTAAAATATTACCTTATTCTGAGGCGGGAATTTGAGAACAAAATTGGTCTCTAATATACCTTGAAATGTGAGCAGTATTTCATGTGCTATAATTTTTTTATGTTCACTTAATGTTAGATTAGCAGGAAGTGGCATAATTGACAGAAATGAAGATGTGAACATCTTTGAAATAGAGACAGTACTATATGCAAACTAATTAAAAACAGAGGGATGAATAGCTTGGCAGAAGCATTAAGATATCCTAAAAACAGGAAATAAGGATTGCCTTGGTCTTACATAACGTGATAGAACTAAATCCTTTACTAGCAATAAACAGAAACGAGGCACTGACTCTCTAAGCATTAAACTGTCCTTCACCAGTGGAAATGAAATTAGACAGTATTTTAAATATGTTCAATTTATGGAAATTTACAAAAATAAAATTTGTCTCATAGAGAACAATTTTCTTGTCAGCCACCTAAAGACCTTCCTTGATAATGAGAATATCATATATTCTTTCTTAGTTACTTGCTATTATAGGCACAGATGGACTTTCTTATTTTTCAAATGGAATGTGTCCAGTTGTGAGAATACAAGATTCAGTGACCCAGAAAGAGTAACATGGAATTACACAAAGGAATAAAAGAAAAGGGAAAATTGATAAATATTGAATGAATGTATGCTTTCCAGTTACTACTTTTAGATCTTTAAGTTTCAGAGCCACTCATAAGTTTACAGTTAGTTATTTGTAATCTTTGTTAGGCTTATCTTTTACATTTTCACTATGACACACAACTATACCATGTTTCTGTAAGTGTTCATTCAGAAAATATTCTTTGAGTATCTATTTTTGTGTTAAGTGCTATCATTGTGAGAATAATTAAGCATGATTCTTGCATGTCTGAAAAAAAAAACAGCTACACATCATTCATCAATTCATTAAATAATTCATCGAACATTGTGACTCTTCTGCATGGGCAGACATTACGTTAGGTGCTAGGAATAGGAACACAGAAATGAAATTGCCATGTTCTTAGTATGGATGGAAGTGTGGTTCATACTGTGTTGGCAGCATGCTCTGAGAATGATAGAGTCTATAAGAAAGATATAAATACATTTGGTATTCAGGGCATGTCTGATAGGAGGGTGGATTTGAGTTGACTCTTGAGAGTTGATTCAATATTAGACAAGGGAAGGGTTGTGTATGACTTCCCATGAAAAGGAAAGGTGTATAAAAGCTCAACAGAATTGTCATTCAGTAAAACAGAGCAAAGAGTGCTGGTTGGGAAGTAGCTTGAGACTGACAGAAGTCACATCTTGCTCATCCTTGTAATTTTTCTATTTTACTTCAAGTGTAATTAACATACAGTGTCGTGTTTGTGTCAGGTATACAATATAGTGATATAGCAATTCCATGTATTACTCAGTACTCATCATGATAAATGTACTCTTAATCTTCTTTACATATATCATCCTCCTCCCTTCCCCTGCTTCCCCTCTCGCAACCATCTGTTTGTTCTCCATAGTTTAGTGTTTATTTTTCTTTGCTTGTTTGCTTTCTTTTTAGTTTGTCTTCTTTTTCCCCTTTTGTTTTGTTTTGCTTTTTTTTTTCTTTAAAGCTTCTTCCTTTTGAGAGAAAGAGGGAGAGAGAGCAGATGAGGGGCAGAAAGTGAGGGAGAGAAGACAACCCCAAGCAGGCTTTGCACAGCCAGTGCAGAACCCAATGAGGGGCTTGAACTCCTCAACTGCCGAGATCATGACCTGAGCCGAAACCAAAAGTCAGATGCTTAACTGACTGAGCCATCCAGGTGCCCCTTGTTTTGCTTCCTAAATTCCACATACGAGTGATGGTGTTTGTCTTTCTCTGGCTTTGCTTAGCCTTATACTCTAGATGTATCCCTGTTGTTGCAAATGATAAGGATTCCATTCTTTTTTTTATGGCTGAATAATATTCCATTGTATATATAATGTATGTATATATATACACACATACACATCATACACACACACACCTTTCATCTATTGATGGACACTTGAACTATTTCCATAATTTGGCTATTTTAAATGATGCTGCAATAAATATAGGGGTGCATGTTTTTTTTTTAATTTTTACCCTTTCTGACAGGTGTAAAGCGATATCTGATTGTGGTTTTAATTTACATTTTCCTGATGATTAGTGATGTTGAGTCATCTTTTTATATAATTGCTGGCTATCTGTTTAGAAAAATGTCTATTCAAGTCCTCTGCCCATTTTTGATTAGATTATTTGTGGGTTTTGGTGCTGAGTTGTGTAAGTTCTATATGTATTTCAGACTCTAATCCCTTATCAATACGTCATTTGCAAATATATTTTCCAAATGAGTATATTTACTTTTTGTTGTGTTGATGATTTCCCTCATGATACAAAAGCCTTTTATTTTGGTGTAGTCCCAATAGTTTTATTTTTCTTTTGTTCCCTTGCCAGAAAAGACATATATAAAAAAATGTGTTTTCAGCCAGTCTCAAAGAGACTACTGCCTATGTTTTCTTCTAGAAATGGTATGGTTTCAGGTCTCATTTAGGTTTTCAATCTAGTTTGTGTATGGTATAATAAAGAGGTCCAACTTCATTCTTTTGCATGCTCAGTGTTCTCAGTACCACTTGTTGAAGAGACTTTTTTCCCCCTTATACATTCTTGCCTCCTTTGCTTTAGACTAACTGACCATATAAATACAGACTTATTTCTGGTCTCTCTATTCTGTTCCATTGATCTATGTATCTGCTTTTGTGCCTCTACCATACTGTTTTGAATACTGTAGTTTTTGGTAAAGCTTAAAATCTGGGATCACGATAGCTCCAGCTTTATTCTTTTTCAAACTTGCTTTGGCATTCATGGTCTTTGTGGTTCCAAACAAATTTTAGGATTGTCTAGTTCTGTAAAAAATGTTGGCCTTCTGATAGAGATTGTATTAAATCTTTAGACTGCTTAGAGTAATATGGACATTTTAACAATACTGTATTTTTAGATGATACTTTGCTAAAGCTTTTGAAGGACCTTGAATTGGGAATGAATATAATTATATCTGTAATTGAGGAAGATGATTCTGATAGCAATGTAAATAGGAGATGGATTGACTAACACTTTTCAAAGTCATTCTGTTAGCACTTGGGTAAGAGATGAGCTGAAAGCAATCGATATAATGCAGGAGACACATTAGGACACTCTGATAATAAAGATAAAGACAAGCTGGACAAGTGTGATTGTAGAGATTCACAAGAAGGTGATGTCCTGTCATGTGTTCTGTCTTTTCCTCAAAGACACCTTCTTTTACAAACTCCTCTAAACTAGCTACTCCCCTGGGGCACCTGGGTGGCTCAGTTGGTTAAGCATCCAACTTTGGCTCCGGTCAAGATCTCTCAGTTCGTGGGTTCGAGTCCCGTGTTGGTCTCTGTGCTGACAGCCAGCTCAGAGCCTCGAGCCTGCTTCGGATTCTGTGTCTCCCTCTCTCTCTGACCCTCCCCTGCTCATGCTGTCTCTCTCTCTCTCTTAGAAATAAATAAAACATTAAAAAAAAAAAAGTAGCTACTCCCCTCATCATACATTCCTGTTATTTACTACCACAGCCTTCTGTTTCCTTTATACCTTTTATTATAATTTGTAATACTTTTTATTTACTTATTTATCTCACTACTAGAGTATAGCTATAAATGGACTGAACCCAGGCATGCTTTGTTCACAGTTGTGTTCCCAGTGCCTGAGCAAAATATTTGGCACATAGTAGCTACTTGATAAATAGTTATCAATATATGTGAAGAACAAGCAAGAGATATCTTTTTTTTTTTTAATTGAGGTAACTAGGTATATGGTGTAATCATTGAGATAGGAAATGGAGGAGGAGGAGCAGATTTTGGGGGAAGGAGAATATGAATCAAATTTTGGGCCCATAGAGATAGTTTCACTTTAAAGTGGTCACCATCTAAGAGGCAATTGCACATATAATTGTGAAATTCATGAGAAGGGGCCACCCTAGAGATGTACATTTGGAAATTTGTGAACTAAGCCAGATGAAATTGCCCAAACAGTGAGAAAGAATAAGGAAATGGCATCCTGTGATACAACACAGCTTTAGTAAATACAATAGCATTACTAACAGCATTAGAAGAGAAAAGTATTAAAGCTTCCCAGGATACCAAGCAGAAAGCAGAACAAGGACTACCCACACTATCCAAGAATTACCCAAAGAACCCGAGGAATTGCTTTCAACTCTAAAGAGTCAACTGATACAAAATTATAAGAGGAGGCATAAAACTACAGTGCTTTGAGAGCCTAGTGAATAGGTCAACATGGTGGAGCAGCCATCTAGCGCCTGTGATCCCTGTGGATCAGGAGTGGTGGAAAAGAATGGTTACATAGGAACCACTGTGACACCTCCTTGTTTGCCCTACTAAGGAGTTGGGAATGAAACTAGTACGTAATAGTCATTGAAGGATTTTAAGGAAGGAAGATCCACTACATTAAGTCCACCCCCTCCTCCCACAGTGTCACTGAATTCTGTATTTTTTGGATCAGAGCATATTCACATTCGTGTGTATTTTTGCATAGCTTCCACAAGGCTAGGAATCAGAGTGTGAACTTGGATTCTAACTGGCTTAGCCCCTAACTAGTACCATGATTTTAGATCTTAAATAACTTCTTTATGTTCCAGACTTCTTCATTTAAAAAAAAACAAAAACAAAAACATGATTTTGGCTGAGTTATCTCTAATGTCAGCTCTTGCTTTACAATTTTGTGATTGTGGTATGTGCTTTGGAAATGGAATTTGTTGTATACTAAAAATACCCAGTCATTTTATTTGCCAAAAAGAAGGGGGAGAATTCTTTGGTTCCTTTTATGATTATGGGAAAGCTGATGAAAAATGTAAAGACTACTGAAGTAATAGTTTTCTAGAGATGGGACAAAAGTGTAGATGTGCAGTTGGAAACTAGTAATAAATTTAGATTTGAAAAATTCATCAGAGTAGAAGAGGAGCTGTTCTATGAGAATTGCACCCATCTCATTACTTGTTCCAGGGAGAAACCTTAATGGAGTCAGAAGAAATTCTTAATGATTATTTGTGCACTAGGCTTCACTTCCTCTATGAGAGTTTCACACTATTCCAGAGGAGTACAATGCCAAGAAAGACTTCCTAAATAAGTCTGTATTTCTTATGATTTTTTTTTAAATTTAATTTAAGGATAATATCAGTCAGGATAGACAAGGACTAGAGTATTAAACAGACCTCAAACCTCAATACCATAAGATTTATTTCATGCTCCATCATGTGTTGTCCATCATGCTTTGGCTTGGATCTGTGTCCATATTGCCCTCCCTTTAAAATGAGGTGGTGGGGCAGCTGCCATCTAAGTCATTGCCAATCATTGGCTGGGGAGGGGGAGGGAGATTCTTAGTTGGGCAATTAAGTACCAGTCTCTGAAAGGATGCATCACTTCTCCCTACAGTTCATTGGCCACAGCTAGTGGCATGGCTCCACCTAACCACAGAGGAAGCAGGCAGTTGTAATCCCTCCAATGTGTCTAGAAGAGAGGGAAGTTGGGAATATTTTACAAATACCACTTTGCTTTATCCTTCTAATTATTGCTAGATGAAAATATTCATTCTCCCCAAATACACTTCTCTCCTCAAGGGAGACAACCAAAAAGTTTCATCTAGTGTCCATGTGATGTATTTTTTCCTCCTTATGGAGTGTATTAGTTCGCTCAGGCTTGTGTGACAAAGTGACTTAACCTGAGTAGCTTAAACAAAAGAAATTTATGATCTCACAGTTCTGGAGGCTAGAAATCTAAGATGAAGATGTTCATGAGGTTGGTTCCTTCTGAGAACTATGAGAGAGAATTTATCCCATGCCTCTTACATAGATTCTGGTGATTTTTCTGGCCAAATTTGGTATTCCTTGGCTTGAATAAGCATCATTCCAGTCTCTGCCTCTATCCATACATAGCATTCACCCTGCATATGCATCAGTCTCCAAATTCTCCCTTTTTATAAGGACAGCAGTCCTATTGCGTTAGGACCACCCTACAGACCTCATCTCCAAAATAATGTCACACTCCAGGGTATATGGGGACATTCTTATTTCAACTTATGAATTTTGAGGAACACAATTTAACCCATAACAGGGAGTGATGTGCAATAATTTCTGTATCAGATGTGGATGTGGCCCATACTGATCCAGAGACCTCTAAATGTAAAAGATAGGTTAGCAGACTTCTCCCTCTTCCCCATCTAATACACACACATACAGACACACTCACACAGCATGCACAGGTGGAAGATGGACAGGATCAGCATAGTCAACGTTGTTGCTTGGAAAGGGAAGAAAGGAAGTCACACAGCATCACTAATGTGAAACAGTTCCAAAGCCTGATTAAGAAACCCTTATCTTGGAATAGTATACATTTTTTTTCTTAGATCTTAGTTCTGCTCACTGGAAGAAGGGCCCTGTTGACTGTTCCATAGGTCCCTGGCTCTGACCTTAGAGGCTCTCCCTGGTCTGATTATCCTCTGGGACCACCTGTAAACTGGACATTGGCAAGCATGCCCTTGTTTGGAACTGAGCACCTTTATTTGATCACTACCTACAAAGTGTTAGGACCCAAAATATTGTGTTAAGTACTGAAAAATCATTCTTTTCCTGGTATAACCCTCTCAAAAACATAGTTCCTATTTAAGCTGATTGCATTCAGCGTTGTATGCTAATTATATCTGCAGTTTGTTTCTGCATATGTGTCTTAGATGTGCTATATCTGTCCTGTAGGCTGGATGATTCTTACTCCCAATTTAGATGCTAATATAAGACTATTAGACTTTATTGGAAAACCCTACCAGATTTTCATAAGAAAAGCATCTTTCTTTAGTCTCCTTTCTCAGAGTTATTTTATCCTACTTTAAGGATATATTGAGTGCTGCAACCTTAATTTGCTTTTAAGACAATCTGGTCCCTTCAGAGATTTCAGCAACGGGGGTGATGCCCATATTCTTATTAATCCTTACCAAGGCTGAATAGTTACAGGCATTTTTAGCTCAGTGTCCTTCTCAGATTGCTCTTTGGCTATTTGAGAATGGGAAGCAATTGACTCTTTTCTTTCTTATAAATGATACCACTTTTTTTGAGCTCATCTGTTTCTTGCTCTACCTTATCAAATACAGCCCAACGTAACCAACACATGCTACCTACATCCCATTTTTCACTCTCTGTGAGAGCTACAAGCTCATTAGGTCCATCATCCACCTTCAGAGATACTGAGCAACAGTGTTACCATACATTCCTTTTCTGCTTCATGTGGACTGTCTCTTTGCAGCCTCTAAGGGTAGGTTTCTCAGCACCTACCACCAGAACCCCAACTCATTGCCATAGTGATTTTTTACAGTAACACTCCAGTTTTGTCTGTCAGTTTCTGAATGGCTTTTTATTACCTTACATAATGCTTTGTTAAAATCAAACCAAAGATCTTAGACTCAATCTTCATGGTACAGAGAAAGCAGTTGAAGAGCCAAGTAGAACTGGAGTGGGTGAAGACATTCTTGACAGAAAGAAAAACACTTAAAAAGTATGACTTAGAGTTGATTCATTCATAAAAGAAATTCTAAAAGCTTTAAGAGGCACCTCTTTGGGATGGAGAAATGAGACCAGGCATATTAGACCAAAATTTAATGTAAAAACAAAATATAGCCAGTTAAATTGTGTAGTTAGCACTATAGAGGTGTCTGTTCAATCAGATTAAATTCACTGTACTCACATTATATTTATCATGTAATAGGCCATGGGTGGGGGGAGGAATCTTCTGTACCACTTTTAATGAGCTCATGACTTGGGGGCAGGGGATTCTGGGGAGGGAGCAAAGAGGTCTTAGTAATTCTTGGGGTTCAAAAACATGACTTCAGAATTTAAAATTTGAATTAGAACAGTGGGAACACATAAAAGTTAAGAAAACAGAACATAACATTTTAATGGTCTAATGTTGACTATAGTGGGTGGAAGTCAGAGAAGAGAAAAATCAGTGTAGACTGAAGTCTTCAGGGGTAATTTCACAGAAGCTGTTGGCTTTGAAGAATGAATAAAAGATGATGGGGTGGTTATGAAGAAAAGGTCATTTCAAAATTCAACCCTTGTAACCACACCAGTAATATTAAAAGTATTCTAAGGTCCAAAAGCATTTAGTCAATTTAGTGCTCTGATCCTAGCAATCAATGAACCAGTGTGTGTTTTGACAGGCAAGAGCCTTTTGATTCTTCTCTGTTTCTATTTCTATCGATTGTGGAGCTGGGAAAATGACTGCAAACTATTTTTTGCTCTTTATTTTTTGTGACACAGAGCTCAGTAGTGTGTGCTAAGTCAGAGGAATAAATGCACAGCCTACTATTAAAGTAGTGCTTCTCCACACCCTCTCTACATACTCATATTGCCTTCCTGACACACATGAAAATGTGGGAGTATTTCCTAAAAGTGACAGCTCATGGTATAAATTAACCTCCTGAATCTGGTTCTGTCATTTTCAAAAGTACCATAACACATGAAAGATAGTGATGAAATATGAATAATAAATGGGAAGAAGAATGGCACGCCCTCCTCCCGCTTTCAGAAGCAGACGGGAGGGTTCCACTATCAAGAAAATTATAACCTCTCGGTTTGTTTATTACTGAGATTTTCAAACAACCTTCCTTTACAATGGAACCCTAATTTAGGCTTGGGGGAAAATAGCAGAGGATGATTCTGTTTAGATTTCCTTTTAAAATTATGAAAGGCTCGCTGAATACTGAACTTCACCACTGATGGGATAAAGGCAAACTAGCAGTAGTTTGTCTCCATGGCAAACATATTCAGTTCAACTTGAATAGCAGGTAAACATTTAATGCCAAATGGAATGCTTAGTGCCTAGTGATTTTAGACTTTTAGAACTTCAAGGTAAATTTCTAGTTTTTGTTTTGTTTTGTTTTCCTAAAGAATCATTAAGCAACAGGTGCCTAATATCGATAGAGGTCATCATATGAGAAAGATCCAAGAAATAAAGGAGAACATGCTTTGTAGCTTGGAACCAAATATGTCTCCCACCCCCTCACCTCGTGACCTCCCTCTTACACGTTGGTACTACACTAGTTAAATACACACATTCATAGACATTGCAACAGCCACATAATAGAGCTTGCAGTATCTTTCCGACTTTGGAATCGTGGAACACCAGAATTTTAAAATTGGGTGCAACTTCATTGGCTAATAGGATTAAGAAGAGAAACTCCTTTAAAAGACTTAAGTTTACATTCTGAAAATGTTGTTTTTCTTTGTATTGTTTAGTTTGGTGGATTTTTATTTTTCATACTCTTAGCAAGTCTCTGTTCACTGATTCAGCAACTTATGAAGACACATTTTTACAAAGAGACATTGCCCTCCAGGAGAAAGAATGAAATCTGGCCATTTGTAGCAACAGGGATGGAACTTGAGGGTGTTATGCTGAGCCAAATAAGTCAGGCAGAGAAGGACAGATACCATATGGGTTTTTTTTTTTTTAATTTTTTTTAAATTTTTTTTTTCCTAAGAGAGAGAGAGAGTGAGCAGGGGAGTGTCAGAGAGAGAGGGAGGCCCTGAATCCAAAACAGTCTCCAGGTTCTGAGTTGGCTATCATCACAGAACCTGATGGGGGGCTTGAACCCACAAACTGTGAGATCGTGACCTGAGCCTAAGTCAGACGCTTAACTGACTGAGCCACCCAGGCGCCCCACCATATGTTTTCAGGTATAGGTGGATTAGGAGAAACTTAATGGAGGACCATGGGGGAGGAGGAGGGGAAAAATAGCTGGGGAGAGGGAGGGAGGCAAACCATGAGAGACTCTTGAATGCTGAGAACAAACTGAGGGCTGATGGGGGTGAGGGAGAGGGAAGGGGGGGTGATGGGCATGAAGGAGGGCACTTGTTGGGATGAGCACTGGGTGCTATATGGAAACCAACTTGACAATAAACTATGAAGGGGAAAAAAATGAAATTGCCTTCCAAATTAAGACAAAGTGGAAATAGCCTTCTCTGATCTGTTGCTTTAAAAATGGATATAAATGAAATTACTTTGATCAAAAGAATTAAAGTTGTTTTGGAAATAATGACAATACTCTTAATTTATATTTAAAATGTTTCAGAATACTGAAGTCGGAACATTATAGTGAAAAGCTGTATACAATATATTGTAAATTATTAAACTTACAATGGATTGTCACCATTGGTTCATGGTACAAGTTAAAATCTGAAACAATAGTCATTTCAAATGCACATATTGATGTTTTTTTTTTTTAATGTTTTATTTATTTCTAGGAATGAGAGAGAGAGAGAGACAGCGTGAGCAGGGGAGGGTCAGAGAGAGAGGGAGTCACAGACTGAAACAGGCTCCAGGCTCTGAGCTAGCTGTCAGCACAGAGCCCGACCCGGGGCTCGAACCCACGAACTGCGAGATCATGACCTAAGCGAAAGTCGGACGCTTAACTGACTAAGCCACCCAGGCGCCCCAAACATATTGCTGCTTATAGCAATATGTTTGGGACTGTAGACTTTTTTTTTTTTTCCATTTTGTGTTTGGTCTCTCTGCCTATAAATAAAATACTTAATCTGATGTGATTCTTGCTTGTACTTGAAAATAAGTGCCCTGTTGTAGAGTGAAGTCATCGTGAAATATAGAGGTGAAAAAATAAAAGGAAGTACATTTAGAAATAATACTCTCCCACAGTCCTAATATGCAGAGGGGGAACAAAAGGACAATTTGGTAATTACTGAAACTATTCTTAAGAAACTACCGCCTAAGGAGCTCTTGAATTCTGCAGAACAGCTTCATAATTGCAGACCTATTCCCTGTTCTTTCCCTTTTTTCCGCCTAGCCCCCCACCCCATTGTCTGAAAACTGGTTTTTGTTTGTAACATATCCAAAATCTACCAAGCCAAGCCTCCACCAGAATGCTAGAATTACTTCCCCGTCCCAAAAAACTCAGATTCTGAAATACTCTCCTTACCCCCACCTTGCCTCATGTAAGGTGTAAATTCTTGAATATAGAAAATGATTTTTAATCTCCTACGTTTCCTGTGCTTTCCACAAATAAATAGTTGTGAATTTAGAAAGCACTAAGTAAAGATAGATAATTTTCCCACTGATTTCTAGATTGCCCTCAAGCAGTTGCTTTATTTGCCTTACTATAGTTCCTACAAGTCATTTCTTCTAGAATGAGAGATTGGTAAGAATCTCTTTTAATTGGGTTTCACTAAGGGGAATAGCATAGAGGATAATGGTGAAGAGAGCATAGACTCTTCTGCTCCAATTTCATGCAGTCAGAGACTGGAATCATACCTTGCCCCATCACTTACTACCTGTATGCCCTTGAGTAGGTTAATTTAACTCTACCAGCTCCTCTATAAAATATGCATAATGTCAGTACCTTCTTGCCAGGGTGATATGAGGACTAAATGGCAAAGTTATATTAAGTGTTAAATTAGTCCTAGGCATAAAATAAGTCCTTAGCAAGTGCTAATTTTTAGTCATTTTCTCACTATGATTTTTGTTCGCTTTTTTTTTTTTTGGATCAATGAAATTATTTTAAGGAACTACTAATGTTCCTACAAAAAAAAGTTTCATTTCTATAGTCTACAAGTAAGAGAAAACACAGATGGTGTGAGGCATGTATTAATTCTGGTATAGTATGGAACAGGAAAGCCACTTAATTTCTGTGGAGAGCTGTGGGTTCAGAAGAGGTTTGACTCACAAGGACAGAATAAGAGCTGATTGGCGAAGCCCAGTTTCAGCCCAGGTTTAAGAAAAGTCTTCTAATGACTACAGCCTTCCAGTTTAGAAAGACTGCTTTGTCAAGTGGTGCAGTCCTTGTTACTTTCCACAAAAGAGGATCCCAAGAAAGACTGTGTAGCAGAGTCACACAGATGGGCAGTGTCCCTCGTCAAAAGTTTGACCCTAGATATTCTGAATTTTTTGGAAATACTAGGTCATTAGAGATTCACATTCGAGTGGAATAAAATGCTATCAACTCAAAAAACAAATGACAGTATGAACAGAAATTATAGATTTTGGTTAGTTGCCTAGGAGACTGTATTAAGTAGTGTATGACATGACTCAGAATCTTAAATTGTTGACCAAAAGGAGTGGACCAAAATTATTGCCATAAAGGGCACCTTGGTGGTTCAGTTGGTTAAGCGTCTGACTTGTGGTTTTGCCTCAGGTCACGATCTCATTGTTTGTGAGTTCGAGCTCCGTGTCTGGCTCTGCACTGAGTGTGCAGGGCCTGCTTGGGATTCTCTCTCCCTCTCTCTCTGCCCCTTCCCTGCTCACATGATCTCGCTCTCAAAAATGAATAAACATTTAAAAAAAATTGTTGCCATATGAATGTGATGCCCTTAAGTTTCTTAGCTCTCTAGAATGTTTCCATCTAGGTAAGGTTTAGCAGCATCGTTGTCCAATATCAGGACCTTCTACTTCACCTTGACAGGCTTTATATGTACCGATTGTTCCGTGGTAGCAACCAGTATTCCTGACTTGATATAGTAATGCCAGGCACTTGATTAAAATATCCATCTTTTAAACCGATTATAAGACTGTTGTATAAGTTCTCTTGTCTTTTTTTATATTACAGTCCTAGGAGTAACTCCCCAAAGTCCTATGATGAATATGAGATGTTTCTTATTTTACGTGTACTCAAACTCAGGCTGGGTCTTAGACAAGACAAAGCTTGTTCTGTCTAATGGATCTGTCTCAAGTGTGCCATTAAAATGTTGAATATCTTCTTTTTTCTGAGGATTTTTATCTTTGTGTCCTTGCTTTCCTTCCTCTAAAAACATGTTAACTGTTTTCTGGACAGTTTTAGAGTCTGTTCTCTTGACTTCTCTATGTTATTAAAAGAAAAGTAGTTTTCACTTAAAGATAGTTATGATTAGGTAAGGCACTCAGAACTGTGTTTTGCTTTTCTGTTTTATTTAATACTTTCTAGAAAGGCTGTTAGATCTTTTTGCCTATTATTAGAAGCTTAAAGGTACAAATCCTTGATCTTATTCTGTCTTCCTTTGCGAAATTGGTATTTTCCCTTGCCTGATTCTTCCAGGGCCTTCTGAGTTTCTTATTTTCCATCCTTAACCCAATACACAGAGCTTATAAAAAACAGTAGTTACCAAGTGACTGGTGTTTTTGAAAAACTTGCTTAGTTTATACGTTGAGTGAAGATGTTGCCTCTAAATCAGCAGCTGCTAATGACCTTTTGTTCCAGGAAGCTGTGAGAAATCCAGATGAAGTCCTGGAGCTGAAGCATAGTTTACACTTCACCCCAAGTTGGTATTTTCCAAATGTACCTTGTTGAATTTTATCTTATGCCCTAATGGATTTATTCTTAGACTTTGCAAGATTCACCTCAAGTTTAATAATAGGATATTCATTTCTTTGCCTTCTCTTTTCCATTCCCTCTTTTGCCTTAAGTAAAACAACATAAGGTATTGAATATCTTGTAAAGCTGCAGTGTGGACATATCTGCCTTCCATTCTGCCACCGCTGTTTGCCAGCTGATGGGCTTTTTAGTAGTTTACAGAATCTCTCTGAATCGGATTCTTCTTGTGTAAATAGTAATAACAACTCCCATTTATCAGATTTTTGTTTTGTTGTTATTAAAAAGGATACTGTGTGAAAATACCCGGCTTGTTACTAGGCACATATTAAATATCCAGTAAATCCTAGCTGGTTTTCTCCAGCTATAAAAAAAAAATTGTCTTTTGAATTCTTTTTTCCCCTCTGCTGCACTTGTTTTGCCTTCTTTCCTTTCTTTCGTTACTTCCATAGCCATCCATTGAACACTTAATACCATGCTCGACACTGACAAAGATAAATAATACTCTCCCTACAGTGGAGAGAGTTCACAGTTTCATGTGCAAATGGACATACACCATCAAGTGTTGAAATTAAATTGAGGATGTGTGCACAGGGCATTTGCAAAAAAACTTCAGAAGAAGGGTCAGCAGAGCCCTTCTGAAGGACAGGGATTCCTGAGCTAAAGCTTAATAGATGAGCAAAAAGGCTTGATGAGGAGATATGTCTTTAATGTAGAGGAAACAGCATAATCTAGAGGCATGCAGCAGCCTGTTGAGAAGAACAAACCACAAATATTTTGTAGAAAGAAAAAGAATGACAAGAGTTAAGTTGAAAATGAGGGAGCATGAGCTCAGTCACACAAGGCCTCAGTTTGGATATGCCATGCTCCTTTTCAGAGTTAGTGGGTGTCGGTTTCCCAATTTTACATCCCTCCTATTATTTCTTCTCCCTGCACCCCAACTGCCATGCGTACATCACTAACTTTGCTCTTTCTCCTATTGGAACCGTATCCTATTCCTCACATGAGTTGAAGCAGGGTGAAAAGTTTAATACATAAGAGGGAACTATTGAAGAAAGTCAGCCTAGAACACACAGAGTCCTATCTGTACTTCATAATTTCTCACCTAACTTATGGGATGAATGTATTTTCATCATAAATTATAATTGGAAATTAAGGATATTAAAAGTTCTTTTCAGTATTAGATGTTTAAGATTTTTTAAAAGTGGAAAAGCAAAACTTTTAGGAAAGGCAGAGAATGAGGTCTATAGCAGTGTACTTTAGCAATACAAAGATTGGTTAATCTTACTCACTAGACTTATCCTTAATATATGAAATTATTTTTTCAGAATTGTTTACATTTCATACAGGTCCACCTAGGTAAGAATATGTACCAGGATATGGATAAAATTATCTGAGTCAAATGTGTATGCTTTTACCTTGAAAAGTAAAGGGAGCCTAAAAAGGAGCTGATTGATTGGCTTTTAATGAGACCAGTTTACTCTTTATGGTTAATAGTGCTTTCCCACTTCCAGGAACAGACTGGGTATTGTGAGTATTCAACTTCTCCCTTTTAAATAAAAAAGTCATAACAGGCAATAATAATTTAAATTGTCCATCCTCTTTTATACTATGTGTAAATATTAGAGTTTGTTTTTTGTTTGTTTTGTTTTAATTAGGGCTTCTGGAAAGAATTTGTGTTGGATGGGTGTCTCTTTTATGATTCTGTTTCTTTGATGAGGTGCAAACATTCAGTTGACTTATTTGCTTTTTTTTCAATAATTTAGAAAAATATGTTTTTCATGGAGTTAGATCTGAGGCAAAGAGCTTGATAACTATATAATATGATTTCAACATTGAAAAAAAATGTGTCCACCCAAGCTTCTAGTGAACTATTAAAAGATGTGTGCAGATATGTTAGCTCTCAAGCCATTGCATTCAGCTTAAGGCTGCAGACTTATTCTCGGTGTAACACTAGGTGTTTATTTACCGTGATCAAAGAGAGCATGTGTGGAATCACAAGTCAGATTAACAGTTTTCTTTAACACCTCTAGTCTTGGAACAAATGTACTTCAATTCCTAAAACACAAATAGAAAAGACTTTAAAATTTCTTTTTAATATAATGATCTATACAACCTCCCACTGGAATTTGGAGAGCTGGGACCAAATGGCACTGTTGCTCTGATGCTAAAGCTGGTTCTTAAAACGGAACAGACAAGAAATAGAGAAAAATCTTTTAAAATGGCGACTTTGCTCCTGTCCTCCACAACTAGAAGTCGGAGCTTTTTGCCAGGGAGGAGGGGAGAGCAAAGTTGGGGGTGGAAGGGAATGATGAAGAAGGCAGTGGGGGCAGTTGTTTTTCTGTGCCTGCTGACGTCAACGAAATTGCCAGATGGCATTTGAATGTTTTGCAAAAAGACAGGAGCCTTTTATTACAGCTGTCACATGGGGTTTCATTCATTTGCATTCCCAGAAGTGGTCCAAAGCTTTCCCTGACTGTAGGAGTAATGAGGGCTGTCTGTGTACCTTCAGAGACCCAGAGAGCCTTTTGTAGGACGTTGTTACCTTAAGTGGCTCTGATAAGGGACACATGCTCAGAGAATGGCATATTTCACTGTCAGCTTCAGAGGGCCATGAACTACACAGCTTCAATTAGGACTATAATGTGATCATTCAGAAATATTATCTGCAAAAGGTCTTTTGTGGATGCTGACAGCCTTGGAAGCACACTGAGCAGCACCTGAAGGGTTAAAAATGGCAACAATGGGCTCTGGTGGAGGGGGGCGGGTGGAACCAGGTTCTGTGGACTTATCCCAGGACTGAAAAATACCTAATGGATAACAGACCTGTGCATATGTACAGACAGCTTTGGCATCACCATCTTTCCCTGTGTTGCCTGTGATCCCCACATCATTTGGAGGAATGAGAAAGGAAAAAAGGAACTTTTAGAAAATCTATGTGTCCATGCGTAGAAGCAAGGATATCTGAAATACCAGGGACTGCTCTCAGAAACGGACTCCAGGCCACTCTCTTGAGCCAGGCTGACCTGTTCCTTTCATACTACATCCCTCCCACTGCCAGAAACTTTCATGTTTTACTTAATTTTAATGCCTGGAATTTCTCAAAATTTTAACTCACTGGATTGTCAGCTACGTTTTTAAATGAGGTGCCTATTCCTGGGCCAGGTAATTGGATGTATTGATTTCCACAGTTAATTCAGGGATGACAAAAGGGGTAAGGTATTTAGACCAGAGAAAGTTTTTGTCATTGTTTGCCATCACTCACATTACTTGTTACCACAAATACCAAAATGAGTTGATATTTGAAGATGGAGCTGTGTTACCCAGGTCACTTCCTCCTTCTTATCTGAAGTGAATGATACTGTTTTGATGGCAGTAAACCTGTGTGCTGTGCTGAAATGAAAAGCATCTTGTATACCAAGGGAATTGGAGGCAAGGGACAAGAAGGGCTTAAAAAGTTAGCTATTTGTGTTACCCGGTTTCAGTCTTAGGCCCACACTGGCAGTGATAACAGAGTGCTTACAAGGGGACTGATCATCTCAGTTTGGTAAAAAAATCTTTTGCCCTTTTCTCAGTGGCAACAGATAATGTAGATGTCAAGACTACTGGCTCAAGTGATGGACAAACCTAGAGCAGTTTCTGTGTGCCTGTTATGCTGCCAATGAAACCAGTACAGTCACTGTTACCATTCCATGCTCCAAATACATATACAGGCTCAGCCATGAAATATTTTCCAAATATAAACAGTAAGAGTGCAGTTGTGGGGAGTGTGTTCATCTCATTTTAATTTCACTTTCTGGTTCTGACTTAGGGTCTAGGGAGATGTAGGAGATGATGATGAAGATTATGAAGGTTTCATACAGCCCCTTACAGTTTCCTCTGATTCCTTTTCCCCTCTCATTGATAGGAGGCAGGGGCCCATATAGTGGCATGATCAGTGTCTTTTATTCCTGAGTAGATCCAGATCTCAGAGGAGGCATGAGGTCAAGAGCAAGGAACATAACGCCAGCATCAAAGAATACCTCTTAGAAAGCTGGTGTCAAGAAACACAACCAAAATGGGCAGGACAATGGGAATTAGAGAGGGGATATAAGTACAAATCACCCATACACCCCCCTCAGACAGCACCAAGGTGTTTTACAGATAGACTCAAGATTAGAAATCTATTCCTAAAGACATTTTTCACACACAGTATACTTGGATGTAAATCTCAAGAGCATGCAGGCAGTGGTAGATCCATTACATACTGTGTTCCTGTTTCCCCGATAATGAACTTTAGGACAGCTGTAGTGTTAATAGCAGTGCCCTACTTTGCATGTCCTCTCTGTCCGCTCAGAAAGTACAGAGCACTTGTGCCAGGCATAAGTATTGCCATTGTTGATACTACAATGGCCATTATTCAGTATCACCTATCTAACATGCTGGAGTTTGCCTGAGCATTACCAGAATCAAAACAATATTTTCCTGAATATAACTTCAGGTGATAGTCATTATTGCCATGTTGCACTTGTCCCCATAAAGTCCTAAAACAGCAAGCCTATGATTCATTTATTTCTCAGCTATAGAGACATAATGTTCTGTAAACTTATCTCCCTTTTTCATGAAATAAGGTTTTGATTGGGCAGTGATATGGTATATTGCATATATTGGGCAGTGCTGCAGTTCAAAGACCATATAAAACCATATGTAGATTTCACTGTTTTGAGTGGAGTGTCATAACAAAGAAATGAATAGCCAATTGTCAAGTTACATTAGAGCCAGACCAGCATCTAATCTTACTTTAATAACAACATTTCTCAATCAGAAGCAGTTAGTATACAGTTTTAAGGTCTAGTATCTCATTGCTGGTATCATAATCCAAAACACAATTCCATTTCACAAGGGAGTAGTGACAGGATCAGCTTCATTCTAACACACAGGTGTAACCTTCCCATGCCTGAGGCAAATGGCCAAGACCTGTGCCTTGTTAAGGGATCATAGGCGGTGATGACAGGCTGTGTTGGCTGGGTGTCATGAGCCTTACTAAGGGCCTGGTGAAAAATAACACCTAGTTATTTTTCTACTGAATTCATCCAGAGAATCAAGGTTTCAAAGAACTTATGAATTTTAGCTTATCTCACGAGAGACTGATAAATAAACCATAATGCTGGTGTACTCACTTTTCTTGAGAATTATCATTGCCAAACAGACCATAACATGCTGGCTATTCCGTTTTTGGTTTTGAACTAGAAAAGTCTACCTGGGAAGGGGCCCCTGGGTGGCTCAGTCCATTAAGCATGCAACTGTTGATTTTGACTCAGGTCATCGTCTCACAGTCGTGAGATTGAGCATGGGGTCTGGCTCTGTTCTGAGCATGGACCCTGTTTTGGATTTTCTGTCTCCCTCTCCCTCCTCTGCTCACACACATGCTTGTGCTTTTCCTCTCTCTCCCCTCCCTCTCTGCTCCTCCTCTTCTCACACACATGAGCTCACTTGCTATCGCTCTCAATAAATAAATGAATAAATAAGTAAACATTAAAAATATAAAAAGTCTACCTGGGCAAATAAATCAGTGAATAAATGCATCTAATAACTTGCTAAGCATTTTGTATGCAACTAATGGATTATACACCCTGAGATAAGCACTGGAGATAAAAGAGTTAAAGCCTAGTGGTGAAGACAGATATGCAAACAAAGCATTCTAATTTCAGGCCAGTGACTGATATATAATTAGGATGATATAGAAGTACAGATGATGGGTATCTACCCCAATTTGGTATACAGTGGGGAGTCAGAAAAAGTGTTTTTGGAAGAATTAAGTAGTAATGGAACAGTAGGAATAAACCAAAGAAAGGTGGTAATGAGAGATGGAGGGCAGGGAATATTGAGGAAGTAACTACTTTCACCATGGTGTATGATTTTTAAAAAGGCATGTGGGGGCGCCTGGGTGGCTCAGTCGGTTGAGCGTCCGACTTCGGCTCAGGTCATGATCTCACAGTTTGTGGGTTCGAGCCCCACGTTGACTCTGTGCTGACTGCCAGCTCAGAGCCTGGAGCCAGTTTCAGATTCTGTGTCTTCCTCTCTCTCTGACCCTCCCTGCTCACACTGTCTCTCTCTCTCACAAATAAATAAAAAACATTAAAAAAAATTTTTTTTTAAATGTGGCAAATATAAGTTAAGTGCTTCTAGAGCATTAAAAAACAGTGAATACTCTTTTTAAGAGTGAAATAGAGTAGCAAGCTATATTGCAGGTGAAAATGCCAAGGCTCAGTCAGTGATCAATGAAATGAAGTTGAGGAAGGGGAGTTAAGGCTTGCAAGATAAGGTGAATGATTTGGGGGAGGGGGGATTGAACATGCCATGAGGTTATAGTGTCAGAGAAGCAGATTAGGAAAGTCTGTAAGTAAGGTATGGGTGCTACGCTCTGAGGAGCCATGGCATCTCCATGGAGTCCAGCGACAGTAGAGGCACCGGACAGAGAAGTTTTGGGCAGAGATGGTTTAGGTGTGTTAGCTAGAAAAGATTATACAGATTTCATGAGACCATGTGAACAAGTTTGGGGAGTGTCTATAGAATAGAGAAGAGCAGTGGGCTAAGAGGGAAACCTATGGAAATGGCTTTTAAAATGTTGAAGGATAGGGAAAGAGGAGGAAAAAATCCAGAAGAGAGAAGAAAACTGTACAGAGAGATAGGAAAAGAGCTAGAAGGACATGATATCATGGGAGTAGAAGCAAATGAGGTTTCCAGAAAATGCATGTTACCAATACCGTAAATGTCTATCAAGAAGTCGAGTAATGCAGGACCTGAAAAGTATCTTTTGAATTTGGCAATTAAAACCCACTGGGATGGCAAGAGAAATTATAGTCTTGGTTCTGGAAGATCAGCTCAGTGCATTGGAATCTGAATTGAAAATTAGAAAATGAAGACTGTAAATACTAATCCTTATTTCAAAAACGGTTGGTAGAAAAAAATGGTCGTTAACAGAAGTGTAGAGATTTGGGAAGAATATAGGATTAAAGAAGAGTAAGAGGTATTCTACCAAGGCAGAAACTGGGGTGTGTCCGAAATGGTGGGTTTTATATAGGCTGAGGAGGAGACTCTAGTGTCAGAAGTTCAGTCACAACATATACTTTCAGAGTAAAGAGACAAATGATGTTAATGGTTACTGTCATCTTGCCATCAGCTTAGTGTGTCCTTCTCAATGTCAGAGCCTTTTCTGCCAGCTTCTTTTGAGAACGAGTTGGCGAGTTAGGAATATTTGAGTTGCAACAAAACAAGCTCTTCCTTCCCAGCTGCTCCTTTCTAATATTCGCTATCATAACTCATCAGCAAGAAATACTTACCACAGTACATTCTTCCTGACAAACATAACTTCCAATATAGCATTTACAGTTTATGGCTAAAATCTCAGGACAGATACCAGTATGTCTCCCGAGCATAAAGGCAATTATTCACCATCTTGAGTAGTTATATTGAGGAAAGGTGGTAAATCTCATCTGTTTAAATATTTGACTTAACAGGCTTTTTTAAAATTTTGTAAATCTGAAGGAAAAATGTTGTCTCAAAGACCATATGGGGTGATATGTGCTAATAACAGTGGAAAGCTCAAAAGTCAGTATTTGTTTTGAGAAAACAGATTAATAGCAGATACCCAGAATTCTCTCTTCAGAGGAATAGATGATCAGCCTGCACTCAATAAAGAAATTTAAACATTGTATATAGCCATAGAATTATATAGGAATACTATATAAAACTACTATTTTAGCAATGCATCCAAATTTTTTTAATCTTCTGTTTCCCTCTGTGTTCTAGAATTTGCCAATAATGTGACTATATCATTACCACAAACAAAGCCACTTTTTCTGTCAGATGTGCACATATGCTTGAGTAATAACCACAAACAGAGCCCTGAAAATAAGTAGTGTGTCCCATCGTCAAGGACTAAGGAAAATCAGAGAGGGCATCCAAAGAAAATTCAAACACGCCACCTCTCCTTTCTTCAACACTCCCTTTTTGTTCGCGGCTCCTGGGAATCTGTGTTTGCCAGTCAGTCGAGCATGTTGATTGCAGGCCATCACCTTAAGTAACATGATACTCAGTAGGAGGTTATGAGAACATGAAGGGGACGTTGTTTGACTATACGGACCAGGCAAAGGCACGCTTTTTGGACTGATTAGTGTGATTGAGAGCCTACAAACTTTTGAGAACAATTTTTAAGAATAACATATTGTGTTAGAAGGCAGAATTCATTTAATAATTATGTTTCTGGAGTTCTTACAGCATGCTGAGTGCTAAGATTATAAAAATTAATAAAAATCATTCTTGCTTCAAATTCACAGTCTGGCAAGGAAGTTATTCACAAACAGGCAATAGTGCAATATGATAATAGATGTTGGGAAAGAGTGCTACAGAGCCTTTGAGGCTGAAATGATTACTTTGGTGTCAGTTTGGGAATGAGGCTAAAATGTTTTATGTTTTGATGTTGGATCTTGATCCTTAAAGCCAATCTATCAGAGAAATGAAGTGGTAGGCAGAAGTAATACCATAAGCAAAGGCATGGGGTTGTGGAAGCATATTGAGGAGATAATCTAGGACAGTTGAGGAGGAAACACATTAGTCGGATAGGTGGAAATGTAACTGGGGAAGAAACGGGGGTTAAGGGTTAAGTTTTAGATACCTAAAGCCAAACCAAGAAGTTGAATCTTGTTCTGTAGTAGGAATAAACCGAAGAAAGGTGGTAATGAGAGATGGAGGGCATCTTCAGGAAACCATCTAAGAAAATGACAGAGCAGCATATTAGTATCTCTGTATTCGGAAAAACAAGTTTGTGGTAGGAAAACACTGGGAGAAAAAACCCTGCAGCCATTCTCATGTGAAATAATGAGATGGATTATGGCAGGGGTTAAGGAATTCTAAAGGAAGGAGTAGTTGAGTGACTCCTCAGTAGAAATTTTCAGGTGCAGTGATCAGTTTGATGTTGGAGGTGAGAAAGTTAAAAATCCGTTAGAAAAAGTCAAGAGTGTCCAGTTCAGGTAAGTAATTTTGTCATTAGCCAAAATAAAAACTAAAGGAGAGAAAGAAGAGTCTAGAAGATGGAGGTGAATTATTTTCCTTGGGAAGGTAATGATTGTGAGGTATCTGAGTGAATCTGTCCAGGGAGCAGATAAGTACACTGGCCTGAGCCCAGAGAAATGGTCAGTGTTGGAGCTCCACATTGGCAGGTTTTCACTCTAATGCAAGGCGAGAGCTGAAAGGGAAGGGCATAGATAGAAGGAGGAAAAACCAGTACAGAGGTTCTGTAACGTTTAAGGAGGGAAGAAGACCCAGCAAAGGAGGCATGGAGTTCCTTCTCAGAGGGACTAGGGAGAGCCAGGGCAAGAGAAAGAGGCTGTGATGCTGGGCGAAGGAAGACAAAACCAGAAGTATTGTTGTTAGATATTTTTACGAAGATCTTGATTGCACTTGATAGAGGATTTTACTTTATTTAGTTTATTTAATTATTTTGAAAGGGAGCGAGAGAGCATGCTCATGCATGCTCAAACAGGGGAGAGGTAGAGAGAGAGGGTGAGAGAGAATCCCAGGCAGACTCCGTGCTGTCAGTGCAGAACCCCACTTGGGACTTGATCCCATGAACCATGAGATCATGAACCGTGAGATCATGACCTGAGCTGAGATCAAGAGTCAGACGCTTAACCAACTGAGCCAGCCGGGTACCCTGAGGATTTAATTTTATCAGAGACATAAATCAGATTGCCATCAACTGAAGATTAAATATCTTTAAAAAGGGTGTCAAGAGAGAGGAGAGCTCACTTTCCAAGGGCTTAATAGATTAGTATTTAAAAGGAATAAATATCATTTTAGATGAGGTCAAAGAATAATTTTTGGGGAAGGAAAATGCTAATGATATTCTTAGGTTGAGAGGAGGGAAAGGGGAGAAAAAAAGAGTGAATAAGAAAAACACAGATTAAAAGAACTATGCTGTCCATGTTTGAAGAATGAGTTTAAAATTATAGAGGAAAGGACCGGTATTGGAAAGAAGAAAAAATAATTAACTGAAACAATAGGGAAGAAATTAAGAATTATGAAATTCTGCCTGTTTTAGAAATGCATAGAAAGCCAAATTAAAATTTTCAACCCAATAAAGGGCTGGATAAATTTTGTGTATTTTCTATCAAGAAGAACTGGAGTAAGACAATTCATTTAAAGTAATTAGGCATCTTTTTGCTAAACATGGTTAAAGTTGCTGTGGGAGTAGAAATAAATATAAAACGATTCTTATTGTCAAAAAGCTCACAAAATGCACATGTGAGAGTAGAGTACATTTGCACAGGAAGATTTTATGAATGGCATTTTGATTATCGCAAGTCATATTGAAAGCCCCTAGCATTGGTAATTTGCATTGAGACACATATAGGGATAGTGTACTGAGTGCTGATGTTAGACGTGAGTCACTTAGCTAGAGTGAAACTAATCATCGCTGTGCTCTCATAGCCCCCAGTAAACCTCCAGGGTTTGCTGAACCTATGATAATCATATTTCATTGCCTCATAATATCCTGAATATAATAAAGTAACTGAAACCAATTTTTCAAATTAAAGTGATGAGCTCTGTAGATAATGCTGCTATAAACATTGTCTATCTATAATAGCCAAATTATGGAAATAGCCCAAGGGTCCATCAACTGATGAATGGATAAAGAAGAGAAGGGGTGTGTGTGTGTGTGTGTGTGTTTGTGTGTGTGTAGATATGTATATGTGTGTACATATTATATGCAATGGAATATTACTCAGCCATAAGATTACAGTGAAATCTTGCCATTTGCAATGACATGGATAGAGCTAAAGAGTATGATGCTAAGTGAAATAAGTCAGTCAGAAAAAGACCAATACCATATGATTTCACTTATATGTGGAATTTAAGAAACAGAACAGACCAAGGGGAAAAGCATAAAAAAACAACACTCTTAACTATAGAGAACAAACTGATGGTTACCAGAGGGAGATGTGGAAGGAGGGGGAAGAAGATGGATAAAATAGGCGAATGGGGATTAAAGACTGCACTTGTTGTGATGAACACTGGCTAGTATATACAAGTGTTGAGACACTGTATTGTACACCTGAAACTAATGTAGTGCTGTATGTTAACTAACTGGAAGTTAAATGAAAATGAAAAAAACCATAAAGTGATTAACTCAGACTTGTAGACAGAAACATTATAAAACTTTATATTCATTATCACCTCCTTATCTACTAATTCCCTATACATTTGGTAGAGTTTTGTGCTGTATTAGTTACTTCCAACCATAAGAAAAAGAAAACTTTATTCAGATTAGTGGTAGTTTATAATTTGAAATGCTTGTTATGTTATTTCTTATAATAAGTCCAGGGGAAAGAAGGCTTCAGGGCTAATGAATTCATCACTCAATAACATTGTAACAGACCTAGGTTTTTTTTATTCTTTCTACTTTGCTACTGTCTACACTATTGGCATCATCCTAAAGCAGATGCCACTTGTGATCCAAAGGTGACTGCTGGCGGTAACATTGCTTCCTTTTGGAGGGTTAAGATTTTTTTCCCTAGAAGCACTGAGCAAAGTTTCCCTCGTGTTTTATTGAATCACAGTACCTCAGACTTACCTACACATCCTTGACCAAATTCCTGGCCTTAGATGTGGAATCACCATAATTACTGTAGAGAGTCAGTCACAACATCCATTGTGTATAGTATGAAGAGAGTTAAGAACTGGGACATCTCACTGGACATAGGCGTTGATATCAAAATGTTATAGTAATCCCAAGGGCAACAGTCAACTCTGTCGACTGATCAAAAGCTACAAGACCTGCTTGATGGGTATCTGAAAGTCTGTTCAATCTACTGGGCCCGTGTAGAGTATGGTTAATAACCGAGATACGATAGTGAATTTAAATTATCTTTTAGAAATATTGAAACCAGCAGGAAGACAATTTATAGCTAGATCTCACTCTATATTAATTTCAGCCTTTAGTTTGCATCAGAATCAGCATGTGAAAACATTCATTGCTTCTGTTCTGTGTTTGTTTTAATCAAGCTTTGCTTATTTTTTTTTCTATGGGATATTTTAATTAAGTTCTTGAATTATATTTCCATTCACATCTTCTTTTAAGATGAAATAAAACTAAAAGACTGAAATGATGGCTAAAGAGGAATTCACTATCAACTTCTCCCTGGATCCTCCCTCTTGTTCCCCAGGGGAAAAAATTAACCACTTTTTAATTGACACTTAATAAAAGTGTCTTGTAAGATCATAATCTTAGGAGATAATTTCTGAAGTCACTTTGTCTTCTTTGCATAGACCTTTGTCTTAAAGAATCTATGCTGAATTTCAACAAATTGTTGGCCATTTGTATTCCTTCAATATGCTATTATTGCTATACTAACAGCATATGGAAGCACTGACCAAACTAACAATTATGTCCACAAGGAAGAAAACAAATCTGTGACATAAATGTTGAGTGACTCATCATTATGACCAAATGACTTCTTTTCTTGCCTGATTTCCTCTTCACTCAGCAACACATTGTTGCTAAACATGAGGAGTAGGGTATCATTTTGAAATGCTTCTCATACAGAACCTCTATAATCTGACTCAACATCTGCCTATTAAATATCTTGGTGAGTTACTGGGGTCTATTGACCCAAAGATAATCATATTTATTATCAGAGTGTCTCATAACATTATGAATATAATAAGATTATAACTGAAACCAGTTTCTTAAACTGAAGTAATTAACCCAGACTTGTAGACAGATGCATTATAAAATTTTATTTTCATTACCACCTAAAAGGAAAATGAAGACAGATGCTTTCCTATTAGCAGCAGAAGTCTTGACAAGAACCACCAGTTTTTCCTTCCAGGAGCAAATATTATATGATATCTGGCTCAAGTAAGAGAAATAAGGACAAAGACTAAATGGCATTTTCCTTGATGGAGAAACATAATACTGGGACCGTCCCCAAAAATTCATTCTGGAAAGAGTCCAATTTGATTTTCAAAAAAAGATGTGAAGGAAGGGTATATAATGATATGAATTCTCAGAGTATACTCATGACGTTAGTAAGTTCTCCGTGATACAGAGAGCCTAAATTGATGAAGATTAATTGAAGGAAGAGTTTATAGAACTAATAATAGGTAACAAATTGTCAAAGATATTTTATATCATCAAAAGTAAGTGACCATATATAGGAGTAGTTATCCCAGATATGGATAGGCAGTTATGTTCTATGATTAATAGTGTAGGTCCAGATGCCTGGGTTGGAATACCACCTATCTGTGCAATGTTGGACAAGTTACTTAACCTTTTGTGCATTAGTTTCAAACTTTGAAAGTCATTCCTTTTATAATGTGTAGAGCTATGAGTTGCCTTCTGGAAAACCCAGAAATGATATTACTCAATATCATTTTTTTAATGTAATATTTTTTATTTGTAATATTTTTAATATTTTACTCAAACCTTCTCTGCATGCCAAATGGTTCACAGGTAAGCCTACTTCATCCCTTAAAACCAGTTAGCAAGAAGCAGACTCTCAAGTACTTTGAGAGTCAAGGGAGCTTCAAGCTCCCTACTCTTTACTGGGGAATGGGAAGCTGGGGAGTTAGTTGGTACAGGATGTTAGAGCTATGAGAGTTCTACGGGCTGAAGGTTTTGAGGGAAGTGTCAAGACCCCGGACGTTTCTATGTCTGAGTGATGAGTATCTTTGCAACCAATCCCTCTCCCTTCTCATGCTTCTCTTCGCTAGAGAATTGATTTTTATTTTAATCACATACTGAGGAGAGGTATGGATGATAATGGTGACTCAGTTCAGGGCACTCATGTTGACCAGATCTGGGTGTTTTGAGACCTGCATTTTAAGAAACAACTTACTTCCCTCCTGGTAACCAGAGGCGGTGGTGGTTCATCACTGGGTCCCTTTAGTTTCCTATTCAGTCCTCCTATCGCTTTTAGTCCCCTGAACATCTTCCACTAATCTGCAGGCCTTTTGAGGGCAGCTGCCAAATTCATTTATCTCCATAGCCCTAGGGTATAGACAGTACCAAGCATCCAGTAGATGTCCAGTTAATATTTGTTGAACAAATGAGGCAGAAATGGATGTTTCCCTGTGCCTCCATATTTCCTTTTTGAATGACATGTGAACTCTCCACCTTTTATTTGTGAGGGCAAGAGCACTTGAAGAGATTCTTGAAAGAAGGAACTGAAAGAATATTATGGGCAGAGCAAAAGAAAACTACTGCAGGAGTCAATACATTGTATTTTTTTCATGTCTCAGCCTTGAATGAATTTACGGGTGCAATTGATTCTTAATGTTACTTTCACTCTTCCCTCCCTGGTCATTTATACTGTATCTTAGTTCCACAGAATCATTGTGGTGGCAGCCCCTGGTCAAATCTGGCTTCTTCTCTCCACACCTTAATCTTCCTCAAACACTGTGCACTGTCCAATTACATCATTTTCCTACTCAGACATCTTTCATCAATTACCAACTGATAGAATTAGAAAACTTTGTCCTTCATTCATGCGCATCTAAAATCAGGCTTCATATTTCCTTTTCAGCCTTATTTTCTGCTAATAAAAAGCAGAAGCCTTCCATGTCTGAGAGACTAGTCTACTAATGGAATCCTGTGTTTGTTTTTCTCATACAAACACCCGACCCTGTATCCTGACTCCCTGCTTCTTCAAGCTTTACTCCTCTGTTTCTCACCTACTCTGTGCCTGCTCTTCCACTTCGCCAGAATCTCTGGTCCAGTTGTTCAGTCTTCTTTCTTTTCCATCTGGCAGATCCCTCCTGTTTCACTTTGTTGCCTTTTTGTGTAAAATTTCATGCTGAGTTACACTGGAAAGTACACAAACAACATATTGGAGCTGAGGTCTCTAACCTCAGCTGGACCTTCAGGATTGCCTGAGAATCTAGCCAGCTATTTCTTACTCCTTTCCCAAACATTATTCTCCTTTATAATTCTAACCTCAACATTGCCTACATCACTTTCTTTACAAGGGACTCCTGGCTAATCTTCAGAGTTAAATAAAAACCAAAGTATAGGAACTCCAACCTCTCACCTGCAAATCTATAATCTTTTTTCTCACTGTTACCATGGAAAACGTTAGTCACCCTCTACCCCCTTCTCTTAGACCTTGATCTCTGTAATATCTCACTGTTTTTACTGCAGTTTAAACCCCTCACACTAGCTAGTGGGATTCCTCCCTTCAACATTTATGCTTGCTCACTTGCTACACAGTTCTTTAGAGCTTGTTTTCCCTCTAGATACAGACATATCGCTATCTTCCATTTTATAGCTAGTTTTCAGGAAAGAGTTGTCTATATTGTTTCCGTTTTCATATCTTTTCTTTGCTTGATTTATTGCAGTGTGACCTACAACCTCAGCATGTCACTAAAATTGTTCTCTCCAGTGTTACCAGTGACCTTCCAGATACTAAACTAATGGATATATTTTCAGAATTTATTAATCTTTCAAATTCACCGGCCATACCTCTCCTCTTGACAGAAGCATTTCTTCGATCCATTTGACCCCATACTCTTAATTTTCAGTTGTCCTTTCTATTTTCCTTTGCTGGTTTCTCTTCTCCCTGACCTTTTCAAATTGGTATTGATTATGGTCCTGCCTTAAGTCTACGTTTCTTTCTCCTTATACGCTACCACATAGGGTATTACTGAAATGACTGTATCTGTGTCATTAACACCCAGGTGTATATTTTCAGTTCAGATATCTCTCTCTCTTTTTTTTTTAATGTTTTATTTATTTCTAGGAGAGAGAGAGAGAGACAACGTGAGCAGGGGAGGGTCAGAGAGAGAGGGAGTCACAGACTGAAACAGGCTCCAGGCTCTGAACTGGCAGTCAGCACAGAGCCCGACGCGGGGCTCGAACCCAGGAACCGCGAGATCATGACCTAAGCGAAAGTCGGACGCTTAACCGACTAAGCCACCCAGGCGCCCCCAGATATCTCTCTTAATGTGCAACTTGAATCATCCTGTGAATATCACATAATTTACTGTAAGATGAATATCTCAGCATCCACATCAAAATTCATTCCTTCTCTTGTGATTTCTAATTTCGGGAGAGATTCTTAACTATCATGTGTCCAAGTCATAAGCCTGAAAGTCAGCCTGACTCCTTCCTCCACACGTACTGATGATGTCACTACCCTGCAGGGGTTTCTCATTACTCTTAGTAGGTAATCATTTGGCTCATGTTCCTGTCACGATGTATTCCCTCAAACCTCTCCAGATACATCCTTTTCTTCTTTTGTTTTAAAATTTAAGTATGATTGACATGTAATATTATATTAGTTGCAGGTGTACAGTATAGTGATTCGATATATATGTACATTACAAAATGATCACCACAATAAGTGTAGTTAACATCCAACACCATGCATCATTACAGATTTTTTCTTGTGATGAAAACTTTCAAGATCTACCCTCTTAGCAACTGTCAGACATATATTATAGAATTATTAACTACAGTTATTATGCTGTACACAGACACATCCTTTTCATCCTGAAGCACTCTACTTCATCTGAGTGTTTTCACTAAAAGGTCATTCTTTTTCTTCCTCTAGTCCTTAAATCCTACCCCCACCCCCCAAAAAAAATACTCATGTATTTACCTGAATCCTCTACTTACTCATTTCATATATGTACCAGATTATAGAAAAATGTGTAGAATCACTTTCTTCATTTTAGTTTTTTAATGTTTATTTATTTTTGAGAGAGACAGAGCACAAACAAGGGAGGGCAGAGAGAGAGGGAGACACAGAATCTGAAGCACACTCCAGGCTCTAAACTGTCAGCTCAGAGCCTGACATGGGGCTCAAACTCACAGACCATGAGATTATGACCTGACCTGAAATCGGACGCTTAACTGACTGAGCCATCCAGGTGCCCCCAGGATCACTTTCTTTTATCAATACTATTTCCCTGGGCAATTTCACTATGTTCTCCTACTAGTTATTCCAGAATCAGTTTGTTAAATATAATTTTATTTATGTATCCAGTATTTCAGTCTAACAATTCTCAATATTTTTATTTAAATTAAAATTAAAGCATGAAATTGTGCTAGAAGGTTAAATGTTTTAGGATGGCTTCCAGAAAATTCAGTTATCCATCTTAAAGAAATACCTTGGACACTGTAATTTGTCTTTTTATATTCTTTTTTTTTAAATATTTTTATTTATTTCTAGGAGAGAGAGAGAAAGACAGCATGAGCAGGGGAGGGTCAGAGAGAGGGAGTCACAGACTAAAACAGGCTCCAGGCTCTGAGCTGACAGTCAGCACAGAGCCCAACGCGGGGCTCGAACCCACGAACCGCGAGATCATGACCTAAGCGAAAGTCGGACGCTTAACCGACTAAGCCACCCAGGAGCCCCTGTCTTTTTATATTCTTAAAGGTATAGAACTGGAGAGAGGAAATTTATTTCTCTGGAGGTTTAGAATATGCCACTTGAGACTTCACTCATTTTTAAAATCATTGAGTACCTAAAAGCTATCAGAAACTCAAGTAGGGTCTAAGGTTAAACCGGTAAAGGAAAATTGGCATTGACTTTGTCCTCCTAACACAGCCTAAAAGAGGAAGACAAACCTTTATCAAGATCACCCATCAAAAGTTGAATTGAAAACTGTCACAAGTTCTTATAACAGAGATAGTCTAAGAATACATGTGAGAATTGGTCAGAGATGCAAGGTTTCTCTGAAGTTACAGCTGCCGGTTTTTCATTTGTTTTTGTTTTTGATGCTCCCAGCATGAGGTGGTGAGCAGTGTGGGTGCTTCTGCAGCAGTCCAAGGGAAGATCTCCAGGTTGGGCACCTGTTGGAGAAAATCAGTAGCATAGATAAGTGCCCATTGCCCACGAGATCGGGAAGAGTCTAGTGACAGATAACACAGGCCAGATAAAACAGATGCCAATGAAGGCTCACAAAACCAATGTGTTAGAATACATACTTTGATATTTTTGTTTTGTTGGGTTGTTGTTTTTTTTGTTTTTTTTTTTTGGGGGGTTTATTTTTTACATATACTTTAGTCACAATGGAAAATTACATGTGGAAAAATTTAAATTGTATATGCAAATAGGTCATCTTTACAGTGTTTACCTTATGAAAATGGGAAAATGTGACAACTGAAATGTTTAGAATTTAAAAGATTTAGTAGTGATGTAATTACAGTTTTTCTTTGACAGTGATCCTGAGACATATATCACAGTTTAAAATTTTGTATTACTTCCTACCAATAATCTTATGTATGCTATTCTTCTTTTAGCATTTGTTTGTTTTCCACCCTGCAAAAAAAAGAAACTACTATGCCCATTACTGAGGGAGCAGCCCTCATTCAAAAAGATCTTCAATTAGACTTCTTTAAAAAGGCAGAATGCTGCCATCTGTTGTTCACTGAAATTGTTTTCAGGCTAAGCAAACAGAAACCTCAAGTTCAAGTTTAATAACAATTCTTAAAATTTAACAGATAAAACACCATTAAAATTCATTAGCTTTTATGAGTTCATACTTACATCTCAGAGTATTAAATTTTCTAGATTTATAAACTCATGCTCAATCAGAAAACGTAGTTTCTTCCACCAACAGAAAAATAATGCTTTTTATTTATGTAACAGTTGATACTTTACAGGATACTTGCTTACCTTCATTTGTGGGAGCAGTCACGCGAATGGTTCTATACCTGAATTCCTCATAGATCCACCAGCCGCCTCATCTTTTCTAATTAGAAGAAACCGAGAGAAGCAGCCTGGAAATCAAAGACAGCTAAGCTTATCTTAGCAATATGGGTGCTTAATAAGTATGTTTTATTTCCTAAATGATAAAACAGTGTTCTGTGTTAATTGTTGTTTTTGCAGCTGTTGAGTGACTTTGCTAGTGTCTGGAAGACACTGAGAAAACAGAGGGACCGGATGAACAATTTTGGGGTTATCTGCAGATTATAAGGAAGGATATAAGGACATAAGACCATGTACTACATCCTATTTGGTGGCACGGAATGTTCTTTAAACATCAAAAGAGAAGGAAGTTAAGAACTCTGATAATTTTGCTGCGTCTCACCTCTCTCACATGAGGCCAGCCCACAAAGATGTTGAAACACAGTTTGATAAAGGGGCCTATATGTTTTCCTCCTACTGTACATATATATTATCTTAAGGAGAAAATCCAAATGTAAACTCCTATGCCCTGCCAGAAAATTAAAATAAGCAAACATCTGCTTCCTTAGGATGGCATTTAGCCAAAGTTCAGCCTACAATGAGTTACTGCAAAATTTTCACATGATTTCATTTTTAAAAAATTTCCCAACCAGCTTCAAGTCTAAAATTATAAATGGGTCCTATGAAAGTATAAACACATATGCAATTTTGCTGGCTTTGAGGTCAGAACCAGTAGTACACCAAAGACCATTTATCAATCCAGCTCACCTTCTAAGTGAATTTGATGCCTTAAAGACCAAGATACTACTTCCTGGTACCACAGATAGCCTCCCAGAAAATGATTTGGAGGGTTAGGGGTGGCAAACTGGGCTTTAGAGATTCAGGAGACTGTTCCCGAAAACCCATCAGGCATCTTTTCCCAGCATTGAGGACCAAAGTTGGGTAAGAAAAGTTCCAGTGACTCTTTCCTTTTATGTGTCATCTCTTACACTGTTTATTCCTCTTTTACCCCAGCTCACTCTTCACCCTGAGAATGTTCTTCCCATGCTCTGTTTGCCTCCCAGGGTGCCTCCCAAGATGACTAAATAGAAAGGAAGAAAAAAACTTTCCAACAATGGAGCTAAGATGCCTGTTTTTAGAATTCCTTTCACATACTGTGTTATAAATTATACTAGTGCAATCAACCATATTAACTGAAACCAAGACTTTTGTACAGTTACTTTCTGAGAGCCTAAAATTAATCTCAAAATGATTTTGAGTATACGGGAGTAGGGAATACAATCTTTAGATTTACCTAGAATAAGAAGTGAAAGTATTTAAGTTTTCGTTTTTGTTGATAAAAAATTTTCGCTATGCTACCTTCAGTTATGAAAAACTACTGTCCCAGTGTATGTTGAAGACAAACACATATGTAGTCCTTTACCACAAAGTTTTAGTGCCATAATAATAGTGGTGGTGACATATAATATTTATCAAACATGTATAATGGGCCAAGCAACTCTGCTGAGGTCTCTGTGTGCATGATTTCATTTAATCATTAACAATACTATATAGTTTCATATACTAATATAATTTTATTATCATCTCCTGTCTTGGATATAGGCAGTCTAGCTGTAGATCCTCTGCTCTGATAGGCCCTATGTATCAATTCATAAAATAAAAACTTGACATAGATGAATGAGTAAAACTTCCTCTCTTTTATCCCAGTTCTTTATAACTTTACTTTCCAACTTCTCACATACACAAACTTCCAAATCACATATGTGATTAAAATAGGCACCTGTTACTTTTTTGCACCCGTATGCTATTTCATAAACCAAACTTTACTTTCTACTCCTTGTTTCAGGAGCCGTAATGAGCTAACTATGACATAACTATTTATTATTAATAGTTCCTTTCACGGGAAGGCTTTCAAGCGAAAGGTGTTATATTTAAAAGGGCACGGAACTCTCTTAACAGATATAATCAGGACGTAGTTGGTCTGTTCATTTTAAAAACTTTAAAGTAGAGAATTATAAAAGTTTGGCCTATGCTTTGTATACCTCTAGTGATATATTTTAACTTAATACATATAAATATGCAGGCTTGTACAGATCTTTCGATGAAGAGCCAAGACTGTTTCCTTTGAGCAGGTATCCACTGTATCTATTGAAGTTGCAAATTGTCTGTCTAACATGCACCACACCTGTATCTCATTGTATACATTGCCTATTTCAGTTTATTTCACAGTGGAAATAAGCACTTATAAAAAGCATTCTGAGTTAAAATCTTTCAGGTATGGTGTCATTTTCTTTTTCAACCCTTAACAGTTGTACCTGTCCTACTTAATTTATCAGAAATCAATATTAGGGCCTCACTTTTATGAAATGCATTTATGAAGTCTTTAAAGATGTTCAACTTAGTTTTCAAAGGAACTTGTCCAGTTTTTACTCATGTATCACTGGCTTGTGGATTTTTTATGAACATAGGTAATTTACAGTGACAAAATACAACTGACCTCAGCAGATGTGGGACCAAAGGAAACTGACATTGGGCAAATGTACAAATCCATTCTTGGGAGAACATGTGGAAATTCCAGAGAATAGCCTATTTCCTCAAGAGCACTCAGTGGACACTAGACATTTTAACACAGAAAAGAAACAGCACCAGTAACTCAATAAGTTATAAGGTTAAGCTTGGGTAAAATTAGCAATCAGTGGAACAAAGAATTTTCTGTCTATATAATATTTTTAAATTGTTTTTAAAAATTTTTAATCCTTACTGATGCCAAGAAATAAGTTTTAAAATCATTTTCTTCTTTGATGTATGTTTATGTATATATGTGAAATGCTTTAGATTTATAGAATTGGAAGGGACCTTAGGAAAATCTAACCCAGGTCTCTGATTTCAGAAGGGAGGAGGAACCTACCTGCCCCCAGTGGATATAATACTGCCTAGAGACAGCATGTATGGTTGGTTTTAGAAACCATCATAAATTAAAGTATTAAAAAAGAGGGTCTAATTTGAGGCATATAGCATCTCAACTAGGTTATTTAGGTAGTTGTCTTCAATTCTCGTTCTTTAGTAGTTGTAACCTGTCTTTCAGTTTCATGTAGAATTATGAAGAATGGCTTTTATGCTCCTTCTAGTTCTGTTTTTTTTTTTTCCAGTCAGAATAAATTAATCTCCAAAGCAAATGACTCATCAGATGATTCACTGATTCACTGAGTCAGAAGACTTGAGACTTATTACATCTTCCGCCTCTAAGAGGGGATGTGTGCAACCTATTTAAGTTATCAGGTTAATCTTTGCTTCAAAATGTATGGGAAGAAAAGCTGTAACTTGACTATATTGGTGCTGCTTCCAAAGAGTTAATCAAGAATTAGATGTATCATCTTCACCCCACTTCCAAAACCGGGTAACATCCGTGATCATTTTGAACAGCAGTTTGCTGTTGACATTAAGTTGCCCAGTCCTTTTCTAATTTTTCCCTTGGGCATCTTCTCATTCTTTAAGTGAAATGACGTTTGCTTCCTTTTTTATTTTCATTTACCTCATTCCTGTAGCTATTTCCTAAAACTTCTTAGCAATTATTTCTTTTAGAAATTCCCCATTTGTAAATTATAGATTGACAGAAACCCAAACACGGTGCCACAGTAAATAATCTGGCATGTTACTTAAAGATATATAATTTTATTTTACGTGCTATTAGTAATTTCATCACATGGATTTATCTAGAATTTTTTAAAATTTGCAACTTAGGGTAATTTAGCAACTTGAGTACCCTTCACAAACTTGAGTGCATGTTTTTTTTCTGATCCCTGCACATATTCAAAGCTTTCCCTTTTATTATACTAATAGTGTAATTCAAAGTTTTAGCACAGCCGGAGTAAGAGTGAAAACAAATTTCCTATAATTGAACTGATCGAATCATGCTTAGTATAGGAGTTATGTTTAGTTTTTATATTTGTTACTGTTTTTAACTTCTTATCTATAACTCCACATTTTCATCCACCTTTGGTTTTACAATGAGTAAAGTAACTTGGAAGCAACTAGATCATATTGTATAGCAAGACAATTTACATATTTACATCCTGGAGACGGTGAAATAGACTTGATGGAGATAAATGGGGGAAAGGATGATAGTTTAAAAACTGGACGCTTTGAATCAGTTATTTTTGGTTTAATATATAAAACTATATTTTCCTCTACTGTTTATCAGACTCAAATTCCAGATTTTCTATTTAAAAGTAGCAATCCAAATTTGGTTGTCATTTAAATAGTATGTAGAGAATTATACTTGCATCTTCTTAAATGTTAAGTATAAATATTTCTATTATAAGGAGAGCTTGCTAAGTAGAATGTTTTATATTGTTTGATCCTGTTTTTTTTTTTTAAAGGAAAAGATTTGTTTGATTATCTCCACCATAAAAAGACTCAGCTGTGGTTTTTATGTTCTAGTGTATAGTTCATTACTGCACTCAAAGATGATTTCAGGCTGTTAGCTTAAGACTTTTCTTTAAAGTAGCTTTTGTATAAACTTAACCTTTAGTAAGTATTATCACTAAGGTTTCACCAGTGAAATGGTGAAATGAAATATTTCTGAGTATTTATTGATATGCCTAGAAATTAATACTATTTTTAAAGTTGGATAGGGTATGGCAATATCCTCAGCGTGAGTCACTCTTGTTTAGTATCTTTATCGTCTGATGGAAAAACCTTACCGTTAACCAAAGCCCCTCTCCTAAAATTCCTTGTTACTTACTCCTTGAATTCACTTGTGTCTTTAAAACTTGCCTGCTGCTTATTGAAATAGTAGCCTCCTTGCCTTTCAGTGGGTCACGTGTGGTTAGTCTTGGAGATTTTGTGGCACACAAATCTGATTGTTGGTTTTAGATTTTAAGCCTCGTTGAAGTCTTTGGTTATTTGAGCAAAAACATAGTGATAACTTCTATGTGTGATGCAACTTTGGACTGTTAAACAATTCTACTGTTGAATCAGAAAACCAATAGAGCAAAGACCCGATTTCATTCCACTATTAAGTACACTTTGTTAAAGTATACTTTAGTCAGTGGTAAAAATGGTCACCTTGCTTTCATAGCCAATTCCAGTATGGATAATTTGCTTCTTACTGACGTGAATATTGCTTTGTTTTCGCTTGAAGACCTTTGCTTTTACAAAAGCTATGACACAAATAGCATTGAGATACATAACATGCTTGCTTTCTAAGTTCTTACGTTAACACTAACAATGACAGGAGAATAAGTTTTCAGTACTGTTTCTATTTTAAAGTTACTTTAAAAATGTTTAGTTTTTTTCTGAGTACATAAATACATTAAAAAGAAAATATGCTATAAAAAGTCATAAAATTAGAGAATTATAAAAAAGACTTGTTCTCTCAGCAATAAGTCATTAATAATTATAGTTCTAATTATCAATGAACATGCTCTCCTTTTTCTTCAGGTTTATAAATTTTGTATGGTGAGAGCATTTGGAGAAAACCTCTTTATTAACTATTAGAACATAAAGTGTTAATTTCATTTTTGAAAGTCTGAAAATTTTATATCCTAAAAGCAGTTTGACTTAAATTTTCATTTTTTAAAGGAAGCAGTAGAGTGACTTGTTATTTTAAGTTTATTAGAAAAACAAGGATAGGAATAAATATTAGTTTTTCAAAAGGACACACTGAGTGTGTTTTTTAGAAGCATCATAATTAGAGATGCACTTGAAAACACGTGTTTCCAAAGGGAAATGTTAACTTAGTTCCGTGGTATTTCTCATGAACGATTTTGAAGTTGACAATGTAGGTACATGTATAGTATGCATAATTGTGTATCCTAACATTACACTTAAATGTGTATATTGGTTCATAACAGAGCATTAGGAAATTACAGATATATTTAGGAACATAAGACAAAATAATTTAACATGTATTTTGGTGTACAGGGTTAGCACCTAAGCTATAGAACCAGAGTACTTTTATGTGTAGCCTGATGTTTCCATGTTTCAGCTATCTGATTATGATTTTGGCAATTTATCTTCATAAAAATGAAGTTAATAAATGAAGTACCTACTTTGTAGACTTGTGCTGAATAAATATCAGCTGCCACTGTGATCATTATGGTTACTATTATTCCATGGTAAAATACATAACTGTTCTATACTGTATCTTTAGAGAAAAATGTATCAGTTATAGTTGTTACAAGATGATATGTCTTCCTATATATTGAGTGTTTTCATCATTTTTATATTTTTATGATTATAAAAATAACATATATTCACTTTTTTGAAGACCTACTTTTCTCCACCAGTGAACAATATGAATGTTTTTTTCAAGTAGTCGTTTATAGAACTACCCAAATCTTTTTAAAAACTATGTACCAGTGTATAATATACTTATAATACAACTTTGTATCCTTTTCCTTGTAGATATGCATTTATGACTGTATTCTCTGGTTGTTATAAGAGTACCATTGTACTCTTGATGTCTTTGTCCTCATGTTTTTACGTATTTGCAGGTTTTTTAAAAGAATCTTTTTTTAATGTTTACTTATTTTTTTTAATTTTTTGAAATATTTTTTATTTATTTCTAGGGGGGAGAGAGAGAGAGAGAGAGAGACAGCATGAGCAGGGAAGGGTCAGAGAAAGAGGGAGACACAGACTCTGAAATAGGCTCCAGGCCCTGAGCTGGCAGTCAGCACAGAGCCCGACGCGGGGCTCGAGCCTACGAACTGCGAGATCATGACCTAAGCGAAAGTCGGACGCTTAACCGACTAAGCCACCCAGGCGCCCCACAACGTTTACTTATTTTTGAGAGAGAGGGAGAGAGAGCGAGCACAAGGAAGGGAGGGACCGAGAGAGAGGGAGTCACAGAATCCAAAGCAGGTTCCAGGCTCCGAGCTGTCAGCACAGAGCCCAATGCGGGGCTCGAACCCACAAACCCTGAGATCACCACCAGAGCTGAAGCCTGACGCTTTACTGACTCAGCCACCCAGGAGCTCCAGCAGTTTTTCTTTAGATGTCTGTCAGCATCGTTTTACTAGATGATAGGATATATACATTTAAATGACAAATTGACAACTCAGCTAAATGCCCTTCCACAATTACTGGGTTATTTTGACTCACTGCTTATTTCCCCAAACTCTTACTAATACTTGGTGCTATCAATCCTTTATTATTTTGCCACTTGGATGAGTAAAAGTTTTCATTATATTAATTTGCAGTTTAAATATGAGGGAGATGAGTAGGTTTTTATATATTTGATTACTTACATTTTGTTTCAATTGTCTATTCATTCCCTTTATCCAAATTTGTCTTTTATTGATTTTTTTCAGAAGGTCTTCATTTGGATATGTTTTATCTTCTCTGTGAGGCAAATATTTTCTCACTGTTCTTTATCTTTGTTTATGGTATATTTTCTTACATAAAAGCTTATGTCTTTATTCCAATCTGTCATATATTTCATTGACAGTTTATGAATTTATGTAATTTTTTCCAGCATTCCAAGATTATACCTTAATTCCCAGTATTTCCTTTTAATAAATTGTTTGTACTTTTATATGCTTAAGTTTTTCATCTCTCTGGAGTTTATTTTTGAGTCTGTTGTGGGTGATTAAACTTTCTATATATTTCTTCCAAATATATAGCCAGACTTCTAACATCCTTATTGAAAAACTCCAGAATTATCATTATTATTTTTACAATTATCAGTATTGAGCCCTTACAGTTGCCAGCACAGTATTGACTGCTTTACATGTATTGCCCCATTTAAGTCTTACAGTTACCTTCTGAAATTGGTTTACTTATACTACTTATTACTGTATCCAGTTTACAGATGTAGAAATCATGGGACAGAATCTTAGTGACTTGACAGAGATCATGCAGCTCGAAAGTGGTAAGGTTAGGAGTCAAGATTTGGAAGTAAGTTAGCCTAGTTCCAGAATCTGTATCTTGATCACTACTGCAGTTAGGCAGTATGTGGGCTCCCTGTGCCTCATATTGTGGCACCGTTCCAATATTAGTAGTTTCCTGTGTGCTGTCTCTAAGCTTCACACCTACCCTCTTAGCCTTGATGCTGCCCATCCCCACCTTTGCTCTCATGCCTTCCTGCCTGCTGCATTCAGGTCTGACCAGCAGGGCAGGGATCATACCTGTTGTGCTTTTTGTGTTCTTCTTTTCTTCAGCAAATACAGAGTAATGACTCTCAGTGTTAGAGGCACTTTGCAGAATATGACAGATGTGCCAAAGAATACGAGAACTAAAACTACTATTCTTACCAACCACAAGAAGACGGACAGTATGTGAAATTGATCACAAAAGGAGCTGCTTTTTGTGCTTATCTTTAATATTAATTAAATAAGTACCACATACCAGGCCAAACTGTCATGTTAAGATATTACTAAAATTAAAAGGTTACAGTACATTGGGGCACCTGGGTGGCTCCGTTGATTAAGTGTCCGACTCTTGATCTCAGCTCAGATCTTGATCTCAGCATTGTGAGGTCATCCCATGTGTTGGGCTCTGCACTGGGCATGAAACCTACTTTTAAAAAGTGGAGGGAGGAGAAAAAAGCTTACAGTATATTAATGATACTTTAAGAATGAAATTTTTAAATAATGCACAATTAAATGTTGAGCTCTTCATAAGGAGAGGCTGATAGGAAGTTTTCTTCCAGCTCTCTGAAACTTTGCAAAGCTAGTGTTTATCTTTCTAATTACTTCAAATATGTCTCACCCCTCCCCTAGTTCTAACATTTAAAAACATGCCATGAACACAAAAATGGCAAAAGACATGGCACATTTGGACAAAATTTGAAACAGAAATGTGACTTGAATGTACTTTACTGCAATCTGAAAGAGTCGATCAGCCCGTTATTGAGAAAAAGCCCGATTTTGTGCCTTCAGCTTCAGGTCTTTTCTCATTTGACTATTCCTTTGATGTCTCAGTCTTCAGGAACCAGTATTACTGTGGATATTGCCGTGATGGGTGAGGCTCATGGCCTCATCACCGACCTCCTGGCAGACCCTTCCCTGCCTCCCAACGTGTGCACATCCTTGAGGGCCGTGAGCAACCTGCTTAGCACCCAGCTCACCTTCCAGGCTATTCACAAGCCCCGCGTGAATCCTGTCATCTCCTTCAGTGAAAACTACACCTGTTCTGATTCTGAAGAAAGCTCTGAAAAAGACAAGCTGGCTATTCCCAAGGTAAGTATTAATGACATATTCCTGGAAAGGTTAAATTTTTATTTTGTTTTCTAGGTCTGTTTCTTGTCACTTCAAACCCATATGGAAGATTCATGTCAGTGACTCAGTGAAGATGTGTTCATCATGGTGATCACAGGAATAAAAATTTAAACATAAGGACTTGTGCCTCTATACCTACTAGCTTTCTACAAATGAAAGCTCTACCTTTTTATGTTACCCTTTTTATTCAGACTTTGAAGGAGTTTTTTACTCTTATATGCCAGTCTCTGTTCTGTGAGATAAAAATGTAACAGTGAGGAGTAGGGACAGGAAAAAGGCCCTGCTCCCATGCTAATGTAGGGTTCTGTTTAATTTCCGGTGTCTTCTGAAGCCCAAAGATGCTCTGCTCATGATTTCTTCATGGTGTGATAAACTTCAGAGTACCCTCTGGGGCTTTCCCAAACCTAAGAAGTTTAACTCAACATTTTTAATTGATATTGGATTATTTAAGGTAAAAGATGGCCTTAGTGCTTTGTAGAATTCTTTCTTTTTACATGTAAGATAGGAGTTTTACAAACTTAAGCTGTAGGAAATAGGATCCTACACCTAGTTTAGACCTTGCATGAGAATGGGGCATATTAAGAACCAAAACAATAAAAATTAGAGTTTAAGTCATCTCTGGCACATCCTGCACAGTTGTCTGTTTGGTAAACAGGCGTTTACCTCTTTAGCTAGAGGTCATTTTGTAACACCCATGCTTTCGCTCTTCTGAGCCTCTTGACTCAGGAATGTGTTTTTCACACAACTTTGTCAATTAGGTATTTACATAATGTTTTGAACATCTGCTTCCCTGTGAAAAGTATGGCTAAGCATGATAAGACAGTAAAGGAATGGAGAGAGATTAACTGATTCCTTTCAGTCTCAAAATAGACATGAAGTTAGACATCAGTCCTGATATTTAAAGTGCCTGACTTTTCTCTTACTATTGAATTACCTTCTAAGATGAATATTCAGATCTTTAGGAAGTATCAGAAGCTAGTATCAGAGATATATTTTTTTTATGTTTATTTTTGAGAGAGATACAATACGAGTGGGGGAGGGACAGAGAGAGGGAGACACAGAATGTGAAGCAGGCTCCAGGTTCTGAGCTGTCAGCACAGAGCCTGATGCAGAGCTCAGACTCATGAACTGCAAGATCCTTACCTGAGCCAAAGTCAGATGCTCAGCTAGCTGAGCCACCCAGAAGCCCCTGTCATCATTGAAATGAAGATCCCAAATGTTAATTTTACAATATGCATTCTTTTATTGAATTCTTGACCAACCACATTCCAGATAGGTGATATTCAGTCAATAGATTTTAATAAATTCACTTCTAATTTAAAACCCATTTCCTCCCATTATTACATAGAAGTTAGTGATCAAAAATATGCTTGGTAATAAAATCAACACTCCTTCTTCCTAGCGTCTGAGAAGGAGTTTGCCTCCTGGTTTGTTGAGACGAGTTTCATCAACTTGGACAACCACCACCTCAGCCACAGGTCTACCCACTTTGGAGCCTGCCCCAGTCCGGAGGGACCGTAGCGCCAGCATCAAACTGCACGAAGCACCTTCATCAAGGTTAGGCAATGCTCCTGTTGGTTTCACGTCACTTAGAGAAGTTACTTACCAAACGGAATTATAAATTACAGAGGAAAGGTGGCCCAACTAACTACAGTTGCCTGGAGGCCAGCTTCAAAAATGAAGAAGGTATATGGTTTAAATGCAGAGTAGCACTATAGGGATTAATATCAGACAATTAGGCTTAAGTTGTGTTGTGTGATCTTAAATGTAAGTAGGAACAGGGACTTGAGGTGATGCCAGCCAGTGTAACAGGACGGGAAGAGTTGAGCCCAGAGTAAAGGTAGGCTAGATTTTACAGAGACTGAGATTCATTCTGAGATTCTTAAATCAAAAGCATCCAATCTGATATTTGCAAGTTGTTGTTAGATTTTCCCAGCCCACCAGCCCGGTTATCCTAGCATGATATGAAAGGCAAAAGATCAGATCAAAAAGTAGATCATCATTCTGAGGGTACCTGGATATGTTGAAACATTTGGTAATTTAAAGTTCATTTAGAGAACAAATTGGTGGTTGCCAGAGATCGGACATGGGGGGTGGAGTGGGCCAAATGGGGAAAGGGCATCAAAAGGTACAAATTTCCAGTTTTAAATAATTGTGATAGGGATGTAATATATAGCATGGGTGACTATAGTTAATAATACCATATCACACATTTGAAAGTTGCTAAGGGAGTAAATCTTAAAAGTCCTCATCTCAAGGGGAAAAAAAAGTGTTTTAACTGTGTGGTGATGGATGCTAACTAGACTTATTTTAGTGAGTATTTCACAATATATACAAATATCAAATCACATTATACACCTGAAACTAATATGTTGATGATATCTCAATTGAGAAATAGAACAGGCTTTATTCTGTTAGCATATTAATTATGATTTTACAATGTGATTTAAAAGCTAGAATACCAAAGCTAAAGAAAAGATAGTGTTAAGATCTAGAAAGGATTTTGAAGAAAACTTCACTGTGAAAGAAGTGCTTTTAGAGGGGGCTATTGTGTTTGTCCTTTTTCTAGTTAGAATAAAAATAGCATCTTTATATGAATTCAGTAATTTCAAAAATATTTCCCATACAATTTCAGGTTTTTGAAACATTTGCATCAGTTTTCATAATGACGTAATGACTGAAAAATAATCACATTTTTGTTGAACTCCATGAAAGCAATATTAGAAGTAATTTTCTTCCAATCTTGGCCTTGAATATCAATAAAGCACTATTTTGAGATTGGCAGAGAAATGGAAACCTTTCAAATCATAAGTTTAATGACTATTCTTTCTTTGTCATTTAAAAATACGCTTCCTGGGTTTCTCCCATATTAACATGGGTAGTCTAATGAACCTATAGAATCAGAAGCAGACTCAAATGATTCTTTAATATAACAGTGGAATTCTACTCCATTTTATTACCTGGACTTCTGTAAAACTTTAAATGCCACTGCAGGAGAAGATTACCTAATCTGATTCATGAACATTTCCTGAAGTTTTAAATTACAATCTTTAGTGATATTTTCCTCTGAAAATATTGACCATTGTCAGTGTCTTCAACAGCAGATAATGATATGTGATGGTGGATCATAGTTAAATATTTGTTCCTTGAAAAAATGAATTTTGGGGACATCTGGGTGGCTCAGTCAGTTAGCATCTGACTTCAGCTTGGGTCATGATCTCATAGTTCATGAGCTCAAGGCCCACATTGGGCTCTAAGCTGACAGCTCAGAGCTTAGAAACTGCTTCAGATTCTGTGTCTCCCTCTCTCTCTGCCCCGCCCTCTGCTTGTGCTCTATCTCACTCTCTCAAAAATGAATAAATGTTAAAAACAAATTTTTAAAGAAAGAAAATGAATTGATGAATTCAATGAATTGATGAATTTGTTCTCAGTATATACCTTTAGGGAAGCTATTTTACCAACAAACTTTGCCAAGATTTCTGTCATAGAATAGCTTATGCTCCATGATTTTCTTTGCATACAGTGACTTTGCCAGAAATCCATTTGTGCATTTTTAAATGTCTCTTTTCTGTAATTGTTAATCCTGGTCACATTTCATTTCTTGTATTTCTTTTCTTCTTAGTTAAGCGAGATTAGGGACTGTAATTCAAATTATCACGGAGAGGGTTTCAAGAACTTTTTTGAGCTAAACTCTCAGGGATCCTGTCATCCTGCTTAATGAAATAAATACTCATAATCAAATATTTTTAAAATAGTTAAGAGTGTATAACCCACTCATTTTCTTTGTCCCCCCCCAAAAAACCTTACAGCTGACTTGCCAGAGTATATTTTTCTCCCTAATTGTACTATTCCTTAATTTCACTGTACTATTAAAAATCCTGATATAAAACTTGAAAACTGCAAGTTTTCACCACTATGAAGAAATGAAATTCATTCTGAAGAGAATTCGAGGGGAAGCCATATATTACTGGCAATAGTACCACCATTAACTAGAACTTGTTTCAGTGGACTCTTTCTTTGCCGTGGGCGAAAACAGTGAAAAGATAGCCATAGACCATCTCCAGCCCAGAGTAAAAACCAAAGTTAAAACTTCACTGAGGAGACCTATTAACAAATTACTGACCGATTTCAAAACTGATTTGAGTGTTAGCCCTGGTGGTTTCTTCCCTTTCAGCCTTTTCATTTCTTCCTTCATTATGTGCCTACTGAAGACTCTGAGGACTGTAGTGATCAGAAGAACAGGAGTGGAAAGAGGAAATTAGGAGCAACCCTCAGCTTAGCTTACGTCCCCTTCAGTACTTAGCTGGGTGCTTCACTCCCGGATAGTTTACCTATAGCAGGGTGGAAAGGACGCTGGACTGAGGATCAGAAGGACCTTGGCCCTGACACTCAGAGATGTGTGTCCCGAGGAGCAGGTTCTTGTCTGAGCCTCAGCATCCTCTACAAGGAATCCATAGGAGAAGCGGGAACTGTGGCACAGTTGTGAGGCAAACTGGGTAGAATAATACCATATGCTTCAAAAAATAGGCGTGAGACAAATCACACAAGTCTGAATTAAGTCTAACCTTAATCCTTCCAAATCAGCCCTGGAACTGACCCCTGCTTCAGTATATTAGGCCAAAAGGAGGCTGTAAACTCGGTTTAAAAACAAATAAACAATAGCAACAAAACTTAGGATCTGGTCAAGCTTTTTGGACCTAGGATGGTGGTGTTATGGGTAGAACTGAGATTATAAAATCTACTTTTGTGGAAGAGGATTGAGATCTTCCACAGCAGGCACGTACAGACTTTTCCTGTTGTCAGCTTGAGATGTCCAAGTAAAGGTTTCCCAAAGCTGCTTTCCTCTGCAAAACCCAAAATTTACGTGTCTATGAGACCTAAACAGGAATCAAGAAAGTGTTGTAAGGGTTGATCCAAAACTGAAAACTATTGTGAGGCTCACAGAAAGCACTATGTTTTAATTTTTTTTTTTTTTTTAATGCTTTATTTCTAGGAGAGAGAGAGAGACAGCGCGAGCAGGGGAGGGTCAGAGAGAGAGGGAGACACAGACTGAAACAGGCTCCAGGCTCCGAGCTGGCAGTCAGCACAGAGCCCGACGCGGGGCCCGAACCCACGAACCGCGAGATCATGACCTAAGCGAAAGTCGGACGCTTAACCGACTAAGCCACCCAGGCGCCCCAAAAGCACTATGTTTTAAAGTGCCATTAATTGTAATGCCCATGTATACATATACATATATCTACATATACATATTAATAGTTTTATTGATATATATTTTAATAAATGTTATATTAAGAAGGACTGTAAAGCTAGAATTTTAATCAAGTTCATTTATTTTCCATGTACTAAAGTTGCTCTATTATTATACTTTATAAAACTGCAAAAGTAACATATTTTCAATGTTTATATTAAGAAAAGTTAGCAGTTTTTGAGCTAGGCTTCATAACAGAAAACTTTTTGTGATATTAACAAGTATATAAATATAATAAATGCAATTAATGTTAAGGTCTTTTCTTTTAAAAGTACATAGAAAAGTAATAACCTATTCATTGTATTTTGTACTAAGAAATTAAAACTCCTAGGCCAATATACATTGCATAAAAATTCTTCACAGTAAATCTTATCACTCATTAAATCTAGCAAAAGAAGTTAAAAGGGAACAGTGCTGTAAGGAAATAGTGTAATTATCTTTCTCAGATCCCAAGTTTTCTTTGATTTCATTGTTTCAGAATTTTAGATCTTCTAAAATGCCTACAAGGAGATTTCAAGAAGAATATGAAACAGATATTATTTTCTGTGCTTTTCTTTTTTTTTCTTTTTTTAAAAATTTTTTTTTAGTTTTTATTTTTGAAACAGAGAGAGACAGAGCATGAGCTGGGGAGGGGCAGAGGGAGACACAGAATCTGCAACAGGCTCTAGGTTCTGTCCTGCCTGCACAGAACCCGATGCGGGGCTCGAACCCACGAACGGTGAGATCGTGACCTGAGTCGAAGTCGGATGCTTAACCGACTAAGCCACCCAGGCGCTCCTTGTGTGCTTTTCTTAATTGTATTTGATAAACACTGGAGTTCATTCTGTAGTTCAAATGTCTTTGCTATAATTTATTTTGTAAACTGCTATTAGAATTAGGAGAAGTTTTTAAATGCCTGAATCAACAATTGAAAAATATGAAAAGGAAAATAAGAGAAGAAATGAAGTATCATAAGTGTCAGTGTCAGAGAATTCAACATAAATTATAGGTTAAAATTTTGAAAAATATTTATTTGTACTGAAGGAGAGAGAGACAGAGTATGAGTGGGGAGGGGCACAGAGAGGGAGATACAGAATCTGAAGCAGGCTCCAGACTCCAGCCTGTCAGCACTGAGCCCTATGAGGGACTCAACCTCACAAACAGTGAGATCATGACCTGAGCCGAAGTCAAACTCCCACCCAGCTGATCCACACAGGTGCCCATAAGTTATAGATTTTCCTCATTGCTAAAGTTACTAATAATCAGAGAATATAGGCAATAGCAAAGCACATGCTCAGCATTCTTCCCTTCAAGAGTTATGAAACAGTGCAACACCCTAAAAAAGTTCTTTTGTTCCACATTAGCACATGGTCTATTTTGTATTTAACATGCAGAATTCTTTTTTTTGTTTTTTAAAGAGAGATGGGAAACCTCTTTTTTTTTTAAATTTTTTTTTTAATGTTTTATTTATTTTTAGGAGAGAGAGAGAGACAGCATGAGCAGGGGAGGGTCAGAGAGAGAGGGAGTCACAGGCTCAAACAGGCTCCAGGCTCTAAGCTGGCAGTCAGCACAGAGCCCGACGCGGGGCTCGAACCCACGAACTGCAAGATCATGACCTAAGTGAAAGTCGGACGCTTAACCGACTAAGCCACCCAGGCGCCCCTAACATGCAGAATTCTAAGTAATGCATGCATAATGTTGCTTCCATGGAGGAAACTCTTTTGGTTACAGAACACCTCTAAATTATGCCTTATTAATTATACATCTTACATGACAAATCTCCGCCATTCGTGACTCCATTCCTCCATCAATTTCTGATTTATTTACAGTAAGCCAGACAGACCTTCTTACACTGCCGGAAAGGAAGCTGCCAGTCCAAGATTGGCAGAATGTCAAGTTGTCAAGTTATACTCGTGCAAATTGTAGATTTTACCCAGTACCAAATTTGTGAATATTTGAAAGCACACAGGTATTAGCAAAACATGACCAGGTGTTTTTCCCATGCAGCACTCCAAGATTGCCAACGCAGCTACCTAAATTCTTTTCTCTTTCAAGTTAAAATAGATTCTGTTTTAGGCTGAACCCAAGGTTTTCAGCATTGCAAAAAAATTTGGGTTTGGAACACCTCCAAAATTCATATCCCATTAATTACATGGATGTGTAAGATTCTCCTCCCCAACCTTCCATAGATCCATTAATTCCAGATTTATTTACAGTAATAACCAAGGCAGACCAAGGATAGCCTCATAAAAGTATTCCTTAGATGAAGATTCAACTGTCCATTACCTTTCTCCTAGTAAATAGCTTCAATGTGTTTATCAAAAGGTCCGTCATTAACATGTTTACAAGAGGATTTGGCTCATCATCCCTTTCTTTCCAGGTTATCACCAATTAAAGAAATTGTAGGCTACATGCTTGTTACTAACCTTTCCATCACAATAAAATACTGCAAAGAATACAATCTTTGAATAGTTTTATCATCACTTAAATTTCAAATTTAGATGTACCAATAAATCGGTTTGCTGTTCATAACTAATGTAAGTTATGAACTTTGTTAAACTTTGTCAAGTCTGGAGCACCTGGGTGGCTCAGTGGGTTAAGCATCTGACTTTGGCTCAGGTTATGATCTTGTGCTTTCTGAGTTAGATCCCCACATTGGGCTCTCTGCTGTCAGTGCAGAGCTTACTTCAGATCCTCTGTCTTCCTCTCTCTCTGCCCTTCCCCAAGTTGCACATGCTCTCTTGCTCTTTCTCTCTCTCTCTCTGTCAAAAGCAAGCATTAAAAAAAATGTCAAGGTTTTAGAAAATCTGTGAGGAACATGATTACAGTAGCGTAGTAAGAAGGTGTCTGGTTCCTATTAACTGGATAAATAGGAAGTTATCTTTTCTCTTTTTTCAACCCAGTGTGTTTGATGAGTAACTGCTATATCCCTGTAGCAAAAAATGAGCCCAGATAACTTATTTTTTCATTTGGAAGTAATATAGTCATGTCACTAAAGCTGGACCATGACCCAGATTAACAAGCTGATTATAGAAATGGTGATTGGATTCTGGCAAGTTCTATGCCAATAATTGATTAATAATTTCTTCATTTTTCTTTATGCTCTGTCTTTATAGTGCTGTTTGTCCCGATTCTTGGAATAACCCAGTGATGATGACCCTCACCAAAAGCAGATCCTTCACTTCATCCTATGCTGTTTCTGCAGCTAACCATATAAACTCAAAAAAGCCAAATCGACCAGGTTAGTAGCTTGTTGGGAGAAGAATTCCTACTTAGTGAGTGTGTAGTCTGGGGTAAACTAAGCTCTAAGTGTTGAAACAAGATTCTGAGGATGTGTTTGGTTTGACTGTTCTAAAAAGAAACAGCCTCAATAACCAGTTAGTTACTTAAATTTCCACAGACAGTAGCAAAGCACATGCTCAGCATTGCTAAATGTCTTGAACTTATTGGATGAATAGGAAGTAAGTATCATCATTGAGGATAATCTGTGGAAACATTATCTTATAATATAAAAGCTAATGATTTACCGGCAAATTTCAGTTTTATTTTTAGTGTTAAAGCTAGTTTTCAGGAGTATGGTATTTATGAGATTTATAAGAGATTGTTGGAAAAGAGTATAAATACCAAAATTAAGGACAGTTAAGTTTCAGGTAGGAAAGGGAATGTTTTGGGTAAAATTACTTCATCTAATTAGAATTTGTGCTGATTCAGAACTGGAATAGAGTTTTTGTCAGATTCTGTTGCCAGATTATCCCCTCCTAAAATCTCACTTGAGAGTCTGGGTTATATATGATGACCTCTTCTTCATGGAATGTTCTGTCTAGAAGTTTTCACATCTCTGCACTGCAGAAAACTCTAATGAGATTTTCAGTAGCTTCCTGCATATGTTCTTAATCTTCTGCGCCTTTACAGAGCTTAAGAAGTCTCCAAATGGCTCCAGGGGAAAACTACCCCCTTTTCACTTGGCTATTTGACATTCACATTCTGGTTGCCATGGTGGCAGTCCCAGACTCCAGTTTTCCTGTCATTAGTGTCATGACGTTGCTAAAAGTTCTGCTGACTTGCTTCCCTAATAGCTGCACCCTTCTGTTTAGATTCCCTGAATTTTGCTCCATGCTAATGGTCAATAAATAATACTCTGGAAGGAAGAACAGTACATAGGACTTTGGCTTACCCTGCTGAGGTATCTTCTCTCTGCTCTCTCTGAGAACCTAGTCCCTCTGAATTGATCATCTTGCCTTGAAAGCTTGCTTTATTTATTTATTTATTTATTTATTTATTTAACTCTTCTATTTGTTCTCAAAGAAGCATGGGTTTATTACAAACTACGGCATCAAAGCCAGAAGCAGAATCCTCAAAATGGTGAAGTGTCTATGTGGGTCAGAGAAACAGTACTCACATTCCTTCCACTAATATTTCAAAACACCACCCTGAAATATAAACTTTTAATTTTAAAAGAGGTACATCTTCTCTATTGTTTCTTACATCTAGAAAGTGTAGTACTTTCATTCTCCTTTTATCATCCACTTTCTATTGGTGACTCTTTTCTTGGAATCACATAAGCACCAACTTTGCTGAAATCTCTGTTTAGCGTAGGAAGACACTTCCTCCAGAAAGTGTGATTTTGTTAGAGTTGCATCATTGCAGAAACCACTAAATGTAATCCAGTTTTCCAAAAATTAATCTGATCCTCTCTACTCTGGTAATGTTCATTAAGTCATATGACTTAGAAGTTATTAATGACCTGAGAAATAGAACTGAACTTTCAGTCAGGGCCAGGAACATGAAGATGTGGGCAGATACTTAAACTGGGCTGCCTGAGGGCAAATGCAGATTGCCTCAGTAATATGGAGCCTCATCTGGGACTCCATCAAGACAAAGGAACTAAATTTGAGTATTCCACATGAAGCCTGAGACTTTAAAGGAGCACTAAAATTGTCCTAGGTCAGTGGGACCCTTGGCTCTCTAAAAAAATGTGTGCAAATAATTTTGGAGGAAAGCATAACCAGTTGAGGGCTAAGATATCAAGTTCAAACAAGTTGGAGCTTATAACCAAGTTACCTAAACACAAAACACACAGGGTTTCTTGCCATGAGTCAGGAACAAACAACAAATACAACTTTACAGATTTCTAAAGGAGTTGAAATATTTAAATGCTAAAATATTTATGTATTTACATTTTAACTTTAAAATATGTAAATATTTTAAGGAAAATATGAGGTCATAAAAAGTAACAGCAATGAGAGAAGACATAATTTCAGAGAAGCTATATATAACTTTCAGAAATATAATCAAGGAAATAGGATAGGTTAAATGAAATAATAGACTATTGAAAGGAGAAATAGCAAACTGGTGAGTGGAGAATATGAAGAAATTACCCAGAATGTGGCAGAGATGAAAAATGGGGAGATGTGTGAGGTTTTAAGAAATATAAGAATATGAGAAAAGGCTAGTATAACATCATAATTTTAGTAGAGGATAGGGGATATATATGCTAGGGGAAAGCAGAGTAAAGGCAAAAAAAATGTATACAAAGACAAAATAGTGAAACTACACAACACTGAAGACAAGAAAAAAATCTTAAAGTCCGCCCAAAAAAGGAAATTTCAGGGAAAGCAGGTCAGTCTAAGAGCAGAACTATCTAAAATAAAGGGCATCAGAACACAGCAGAACATTTTTCTTCAAAGTTCTGAGAGAATATAATAGCCTGAAATTGTATAGCTGGCACATCGATCTCACAACAGTAGAGGAATGAACTAAGATACTTTCAGAAAGTCAAAACTTTGCCACCTGCCAAATCTTAACTAAAGAAATTTGGAGGAATGTATTCTAGAAAGCCAAGAAATAGCAGAGAAGAAGTCTGAGATCTAATAAAAATGATCAGTAAACTTGAAAACCATGAGTTTATCAAACATTGTGTGCATAAATAATAGTATTTTTAGGTTGGTAACTATTTTTTTATTTTTATGGCAGAATTAAATGTCAGACAATAATAATATGTAACGAAAGGGACGAAATATAAATTTAAATGTTCTACACTCAGAGCTTAGGAAGAGGACTCAGATAAGGATCTTGAGGCACAAAAACGTTAAGCAACTTGCCCAAGTTCAAACAATTGTTCCTGAATCCTTTATTTTGTCCTAATGACTTTGTACTAGAAGAAAACTGAGTACAACAAATGGAGGAATTTAAAATTAAGATTTTTTTATCTGGTCCTGTCCTTGGCCAACAGGTACATGACAATGGAAGGATCTGATTCTGTATGTCTCAGTTTCTTCATTTAGGTTAGAAGATTAAAATTATCAAAATAACCAACACGATAAGTCAAGAAACTAAAAATCATGCTCATTTTGACAGCACCTATGCTAAAATTGGTATACAAATGCTGAATCACTGTATACCTAAAAGTGATGTTCCATGTAAATTATATGTCAATTTAGAAAAAAAGCTGAAAATTATAGTTAGTTCATTCATTGGAGATGACAGAGCAAATAATGGCACAGACGTGAGGAACAGCCTCATCTTCCTGTGTCCTGTGCCTCAGTTTATACTACTGTAGTCAAGAAGAAAGAACAGAGTGTAAAAAGAAAAAATATTCCTCTAACATACCACAAAGGCAGATGGTAGAAATTAGAACCACAGGCATGGTGAGAGCCTCTCTCCATTCTTGCCATAAGGTACATAAGGTATCTCCGTCGTGATTACTTTGGAGAGGATTTTGCATTGTGACATATTTAGATTGCTGTCACAGCAGAGCTAAATGTTTACAAAATAACCTACATCCTACGCACACTGAATTCAACTAAACAAATCCCCAAAAGTCTGCCAAAAGGGAAGAAAGTCCATCAAGAATCAGAGAGCTGAAATTTAATTACAGTTCTTCCTGATCAGATGATCCCTTCTGTTTTGAAACCTTCATTTTCCTGAATTGATGACATGTTGGTGTTGATTGAGGTAAGTGGGTGTGATCTATTTCATGTATTTAACTGAGATGCCTATGTGGAAAGGGGCTAGAAGCCCCTTAATGTGGAAAACAGTGTAAGGAAATGGAACCAAATAAAATGTGAAGAGAATCAGAGGAGGGAAGTAAGAAGTAATAGGCAAGAGAGGTATGGAGATGCAAGCATAGGGAATAAACACTGAAAGGTAAATGACCTGTTTCTGGAGGGAACTAATGAAATCTGTTCTCTGCACAAATTAAGTACAACAGTATATCTTCTAGCTCTTCTAGCTCAATCAGTATTAATATAAATAGTTGAAACAAAAGCAATTATTATATAATTGCACATAGAAGTTCTTTGATTAAAGTGCGGGAGCAGGATATTTAAATATAATTTACATTATCAGTCTTGCTTTTTTATTATGAGTCACTGACAGTGTAGACCTGCCATTGTCATTCTGCTTTTAAAATTCCTCCAGGTTATACTTACTGCATTTGCAGTAAACCCTTCCCGGATTCTTTTCATTTTTATAAGATTCTTATAATCCTCCTACAGTGACTACAAATCTCTTTACACCTGCAAGTTAGGCTGAGTTTTCCCTACAGAAAATTTGAGGTGAGAGACAACTTTAATTATGGCACACAGTGGTTGGAGGGGAGGGGTTGTTTCTTTTTGCATTCTCTATATGGTAGATACATTTTCTGTTTTGGAAAAATATTAGAGCTGTCCATTTTACTGAGGACATAGAAAAGAGACATGTATTTATTAGACATGCTTCTTTCTTGTTCAGTTAAAATTTAAATGAGAATTTTATAGCATAAAACAGACGGATGCACTTAAGTAATTTTCCTCCAGTATCGTTTATCATCTCCCTTTAATTGTCCAGAGTTCCTAGTGTCTTGACACATTTTCTCATGCTCTTAGAAGCAAGGAATGAAAAACTGAATCACTCAAAGGAGTTGGGATTTTAGAATTTTAAAATTAAATTTTTAATTTTTTTCAAATTTTTAAATGTGACAGTTTTGTCTTTCACATCAGGACAGTTTGAATCACTCAAAGGTTTATATCTTATAAGCCATGTCTTTTTCCTGGAGTCAAATACAAAATGATAAATGAAATTGAAAATGCAGGTTTAATTGAATCCCTTCCCCAATCCCCTTGTGTGTGCATGTGTAAATATGTGAACGTGCAGCATGAAATTGGATGACACTCCAAAGCTCATAAAGTTAAGCCTTCTAACTTTGTACATGATCACATCTTTTAAAAACCTAGAGTATAATTTATTCTTAAAGATTTCTAAGATTGGCATTTATCTTGTTTCCTTGGAATATTATCTTCCTACATCTGAAATAATTTTACTTGTAGTCTACCATTTCTAGAAATACAGAGTATTTGATTATTTTTAGCACTGATATATCTCTTTCTTACTTACAGACGAAACACGTAAGTATGTACCCATTTTGTTGTTAAAACTTTACACTGTATTGAAGTAGTTTGGTGTGGGGAAAAAAGGAATTTATATGTTTATACCTTTATCTTCTCACAACATAAAAATATCCCTGCTTTCCCCCCCAATTTTATTGAGAAATAATTGACATGCATTACTGTGTAAGTTAAAGGCACAAGCATGATGGTTTAAATTACTTGTATTGTGAAAATTTTTACCACGATAGATTCAGACAACATTCATCTTCTCATTATAGATACAGTAAAAAGAAAAGGAAAAGCAAGAAAAGGGGGTGAGGGGAATGTTGGCCCTGTGCTTCGAACACATACGATTTAACACTCTTAACAACTTTTCTGTATATCAAACAGCCATGTTAGCTATAGTCATTATATTGTACATTACATCCCTAGTAGTTATTTACCTTCCAACTGAAAGCTTGTACCTTTTGACCAGTTTCCTCTACTTCCTCCTTCCCTCACCTCCAGCTTCTGGTAACCACAGTCTGATCTCTTTTTCTGAGTTTGGTGTTTTTAGTTTTGTTTTTTTAAAGCTTCCACATATAAGTGAGATCATACAATATTTGTCTTTCTCTGACTTATTTCATTTATCATATGCCTTCCAAGTCCATCCATGTTGTTGCCATTGGTAGGATTTCCTTGTTGTCTTTTTTTAATGGCTGAATAATATTTCATTATATATTCATTCAATATTCATTCTATAATTTTTATAGATACAATATTTCATTATATATAATACACATAATTTATCCATTCATCCACTGATGGTCACTTAAGTTGTTTCCATCTCTTATCTATTATAAATAATACTGCTATGAACATGAGAACACAGATTTTTTTTTGAGTGAATGTTTTCATTTTTATGAAATGAATTGAGAGTTTTTACTTATTTTCAGTATTTTTGGAAGAATTTGGAAGGATTTTGGAAGAATTTGAAAAGGATTGGTGCTGATTCTTCTTTAAATATTTGGTAAAATTTATGAGAGAGACCATCTGGTCCTGGGCTTTTCTTCATTGGGAGGTTTTTGATTACTGATTCAACCTTCTTACTAGTAACTGATGTATTCAGATTTTTCTGTTTCTTCCTGCTTCAGTCTTGGTAAATTATAGGTTTCTGGGAATTTTTCCATCTTCTAGGTTGTCCAGCTTGTTGGCATATAGTTGTTTGTAGTAGCCTCTTTTGATCCTTTAAATTTCTGTGGTTTTCCCTGTAATGACTCCTTTTTCATTTATATTTTGTTGATTTAGGTCCTTTCTCTTTTTTCCCTTGGTTAGTTTAGCTAAGGGTTTGTCAGTTTTGTTTATCTTTGCAGAGAACCCACTCTTAGTTTGGTTAATCTGCTCTGTGGTTTTTCTTTTTCTATTTCATTTATTTCTGCTGTATTCTTTATCACTCCCTTTATTCTACTAACTCTTGAGTTCAATTTGTTCTTCTGTATCTAGTTCCTAAGATATAGATTCAACTACAGGCATTTGTGCTATGAACTTCCCTACCAGACATGTTTTTACTGTATCCCACAATTTCTGATATGTTGTCTTTCCATTTGTCTTAAGACACTTTTTAAATTTCCTTTTAATTTTTTTGATCCATTAGTTGTTCAGGAAGGTATTGTTTAATTTTCATGCATTTGTGAATTTTACAGTTTTCCTCTTGTTACTTATTTCTAGATTTGTGTCATTGTAGTTAGAGAAGATACTTGGTATGGTTTCAGTCTTCTTTTTTTTAATTTTTTTATGTTTGTTTATTTTTGAGAGCGAGACAGTGAGCAGGGAAGGAGGAGAGAGAGAGAGAGACTGAATGAGCCATCATCATAGAGCCTAATGCAGGGCTGAAACTCACAAACCATGAAATCATGAACTGAGCTGAAATCAGATGCTTAACTGATTGAGCCACCCAGGTGCCCCTGATTTCAGTCTTCTTAAATTTGCAAAGACTTGTTTTGTGGCCTAACATATGGTCTATCCTAAAAAATGTTGTGTGTGTGCTTGAGATGAATGTGTGTTCTGCTGTCGGTTAGAATATTCTACGTGTGTCTGTTGGGTCCATTTGGTCTGTAGTGTTGTGTAAATTTGCTGTTTCCTAATTAATCCTTTCTCTGGCTGATCCATGTATTGTGAACAGTTGGGTATTAAAGTTCCCAGCTATTACTATATTTCTTCTTGTAGCTCTGTTAGTTTTTGCTTTATGTATTTAGGTGCTCCAATGTTGGTTGCATAAATATTTTATAATTGATATGTCTTCTTGCTGTAAAGACACCTTTCTCATTATAAATAATATTCTTTGCCTCTTTACCATTTTTAGCTTAAAGTCTATTTTGTATGAAAAAAGTATTGCTCCTCCTGATTTTTCTGGGTTACCATTTTCTTGAAATGTTGTTTTCTTTCCTTTTCAGTGTACTGTGCCTTTAAGGTTAAAGTGAGTCTCTTTAAGGCAACATGGCCATTCTACCATTCTGTGTCTTTTAATTGGAAAATTCAGTCTACACATTTAAAGTATTTATTGATAGATAAGGACTTACTGTTGCCATTTTGTTAATTGCTTTATGGTATTCTGTGGGTCTGTTGTTCCTTTTTTCTTGCCCTGCTATTTATTTTTATATTTTAATATCTTTGGTATCTGTAAGCTTTCACTTCTTCAGCATATTTTTTTTGTATAATTACTAAAGGGTTTTCCCTTGTGGCTACCATGACACATAAAATATCTTAAGGAGTGCCTGGGTGGCTCAGTCGGTTAAGCTTCTGACTTCGGCTCAGGTCACGATCTCATGGTTTGTGAGATCAAGCCCCACATCGGGCTCTGTGCTGACAGCTCAGAGCTTGGAGCCTGCTTCGGATGCTGTGTCTCCCTCTCTCTCTGCCCCTCTGCCACTCATGCTCTGTCTGTCTCTCTCAAAAATAAATAAACATTAAAAAAAATTTTTTTTAATATCTTAAAATAATGCATTTTATTTTTTATTTTATTTTATTTTTATTAATTTTATTTCATTTTAGGTTTATTTACTTATTTTCAGGGGGGGGGAGGGGCAGAGTGAGAAGGAGAGCATCCCAAGCAGGCTCCATGCCATTAGCACGGAGCCCCACAAGAGTGAGATCATGACCTGAGCTGAAGCCAAGAGTTGGACACTTAATTGACTGAGCCACCCAGGTGCCCCTAAAGTGCAGTATTTTAAACTGGTAACAGCTTGGCTTCAATAGAATTCATAAACTTTACACTTTCAGTTCCTCTCCCCCTCACATTTAAGGTTATTATATTGTTGTTATAATTTACATGTAATTTATGTTGTATAACTAATAATAGATTATTGTAGTTATGGTTATTTTTACTCTTTTTTTTAACTTTTAAAGTAGAATTCTAAGTGAATTATGCCCCAGTGTTACCATATTGCAGAATCTCTGAGTTTATATTTGTCATTATTGGTGAGATTTACATTACCTTTTTATGAAGTTAATTAGCATTCTTTTACTTCCAGTCCAAGAACTCCCTTTAGCATTTCTTATAAGGCAGGTCTGATGATAATCAAGTCCCACAGCTTTTGTTTGTTTGGGAAAGTCTTTCATCCCTCCTTTGTTTCTGAAGGGGAGCTTCATCAGGTATAGAATTCTTGGTTGACCGTTATTTTTTCAGTATTTTGAATATATCATCCCATTTTATCCTGGCCTGAAAAGTGCTATTGAAAAATCTGCCAATCATTTTCTGGCGGTTCTCTTATATATACAACCTCTCTTTTCTCTTGCTGCTCTTAAAATTCTTTGTCTTTAAATTTTGACAATTTAATTGCAATGCATCTTGGTGTAGCCCTATTTTGGCTGAACTTTTTTGGGATCTATGGAACCTCATGGTTTTCAATGGCCATCTCTTTCCTCAGGTTTGGGAAGTTTCTAGCCATTGGTGCTTTAAATATACTTTCTGTCCCTTCTCTTTCCTTTCTTATTCTGGAATTCTCATAACACAAATATCATTTCCTTTTATTGTGTCCCATAACCCCCATAAGCATTCTTCACTCTTATTCATTCTCTTTCGTTTTGGTTCTCTGACTCCAATTTCCAATGTTCTGCCCTCCCAATCACTGATTCTTTATTCTTCATGGTCAAATCTGCTTTTAAAACTCTCTATTAAATTCTTCAGTTAGTTATTGTATCTTTCCAATTTGGATTTCTGTTTGGTTTTTGTTCATTTGGGTTTTCATTTTGATGATTGCTATTTCCTTGTCATGTCAGACTTTTTTGTTTGCATTGCTTTCCTAATTTTGTTTAGTTGTCTGTCTGTTTTCTTCTAGTTTACTCTACTCCCTTCAAAGGGTTATTCTGAATTCTTTATCAGATTGGTCATAGATCTTCATTTCTTTAGGGTTAGTTATTGGAGCTTCATTAGTTTCTGTTAGTGGTGTCATATTTACCTGATTTTTTTTGTGTGTGATCCTTGATTTCTTATGTTGGTATCTATGCATTTGAGTAATTGAGCTTTTCCAGACTTTGTAGGTTTGCTCTGCAGAGACAGTTTTAACCAGTCAGCTCAGTCTCTTTCTGGGTTGTCTCCTGGTAATGTCTTTGGGCAGGTAGGGCCTTCTGTTGTGGCCTGTTTTGGGGGTGAAACAGCTATTGAAGCTCTGAGTTTGGGAATGAGGGGGTGTGCCACTGGCTGAGAATAGTTGGATAGGACTATTGGCTTGGTTCCCTACCTAAATGATGCTGTAATATGGGCTCCACAGTGCCTTGATTCTCTGGTGAGGCTTTCTAGATGGTTGGTACTGATACTATATTCATTAATAGTGGGGCTATGACAGAGACCCTAGCAAGGACCCAGGAACTGTGCAGCTTGTTGTTTGGGGACCTGAATCAGGCCGGAGTGTACATTGCATGCTCTGGTTAGGTAAAGTCATCAGTTTTCCTCTGCAGATGGGGGAACCCACAGGCTGTGCTCTCTATTCAGGTGCCACTATATGTAAGGCTATTGGTGGGTTATGCAGCTTTCCATGTGCTCTAGTTAGACCCCTGGTCAGATAGGCTATAGGTTGCATTTAGCAATGAGTAGGGCTAAAAATTAGATTCTCTGCTTGAGCACAGCAGGAGAAGCAGCTGTACAGCCAATAAAGCTCTTTGTTTGTTGTCTTAACTCACGCTGTCCCACATCTCATGTTCCCTGACCAAACAGGGCCACTGCCTTTGTTCTGAAAGCTGTTCATTCTCTCTGCCCATCTGTCAGCTCCAGTGATGCTGGACTACACAGCTTCCAGGAGTTTGTCAGCTGGGGCTGAGACACTCTCTACAGTGAGCAGGGCTATGTCTGAGCTCCCTGCCAAGGCAGGAGGAGAGGGGTCATTCCAGCTACTTTCAGTTTCCCAAATAGACGCTCAGGTTGTGAGGGGCTAGGAGCTACCTCAGGCATAGCTATGAATGAATCCCCCTGCTTTTGCATAGCATGGGAACACTCCACACCCAGTCCTGGCTTTGCTCTGGGGTATTCCGCACCGCCCTTGTACCTCTTGGCTCAAGTGCCACTGGACCTCGCTGCTTCTGGGAATTGTCACCAATCCTTTTGGCCCGATGGAGCTAGAGAACACCCCACAGTGGATGAGACTACGATTTACTTCTTTGCCTGGGTATGGGCGTACTGGGCTTTAGAGCTGGCAAAACTTCTTGCTTAAGAATCTGAATCAGGCACATCTGCACCTACCAAATTCACTGATCCGTGCGTGCCCCCAGCTTGTTTCTACAGATGAGCAAACCTGCTATATACTCTTTGGACACTGCATGTATGAACTTGGTCTGCCACAATCCATGTCCTAGTTGTTGCAACTCCCTGCCTCCTTTATCTGACACAGATTCCCAGTGGTTGAGCCTCACAGATTCCCCTGCAGTCCCCATGGAACGGATCAGAATAGGGACTCCCACAAAGCGGCCTACAGTTCTAAAAGGGGTGCTGGATATCCTCTTGGGTTCTCTTTTCCTGCAGAAGGAACCAGAGGCTCAGGGGAGACTTTGTGCATTACTGTGCTGGCTGGGAGTAGGGCAGTGTAGTCACCCCATAGCTTCTTTTTTTTTTTTACCCTCCAAATGCAGTCTGTCTTGATCTTTGTGGTGCAGGGGTAGTGCTTCAGCTTCACTCCCATGTGCCAGGACTCTCTGAGTAGTTCTTGCTTGTTCTTGTGAGGGAGAGCTAAATTAGGAACATCCTATGTTGCTGTCTTTGTGACTGAGGGCAAATATCCCTCTTTTCATGGTTGTTGCCAGGACTTGTACTTGTTAGAAGTGTTCAAAATATGTAGACTAACAGTACTACAGAAGCAAAGTGCTTTTCCTCTCTTACAAGGTTTATTTTACATTTCATCACAGGCAGTAAGTTTGGAGTCTTAAGGTCTGCTGTTTAAATTTAGTCAATCCTTGAGTTCCAAGAACTCTAATCCTTGAGTGGATTGTTAAATTTGTATTTAAGAGGGAATTGCATTTCTCTAAGAATATCAGCTGGCAGCTATAAAGAATTCGCAATGAAAAAGATCACTTTTCTCATAAATTGCCCTTAGAAAACATGTTGTGTTTCAACACGTATGGCACTATTCCTATTGACTTTATTTTTTTTTAATTTTTTAAATGTTTTTTTTTTTATTTCTGAGAATGAGAGAGAGAGAGAGAGACAGTGTGAGCAGGGAAGGGTCAGAGAGAGAGGGAGACACAGAATTAGAAGCAGGCTCTAGGCTCTTAGTTAGCTGTCAGCACAGAGCCCGACGCGGGGCTCAAACCCACGAACTGTGAGATCATGATCTGAGCTGAAGTCATGCTCAACCAACTGAGCCACCCAGGCGCCCCTCCTATTGACTATTTAAAAAAATAAAAAGAGGTAGAAAACTCAAAAACTCACAATTAACAATCAAAATAGTTAAAGAATTGCCCAAAGCAGTGCCTTTCAGAAGTCTCTTCCCCACCCCCAACCCCCCCCAAAATACAACAATTAAAATCTTGCCTTGGCCTGTCAGCCCTCTACAGCCTTGCCTGGAAGCTTCTCTGACACGTTTCCTGTTCCCTGCCCCTTTTTCGCCTTCACTAAGCTGCTTTCCCCTTCCTCACGGACCTCCCAGCTGACCGTCTGACTTCTCCCAGATAGGTTCCTCTTTCTGAAACATGCTTCCCCCAATACTTTTCTAAATGTCTTCCTTACTGCACTGGGCCTCTATTTAAATTTTACCCCTAGAACATTTCTGGATATCTGTTCTCTGTTCTATATTCTCTGCATTATTTTTCTTAAATAATTTTTATTTTTCACATAAAACTACTGGAGTTTCTTTTTTTTTAATTTTGTTTTTTTATGTTTTAGTTATTTCCAGTATAGAGAGAGAGACAGCATGAGCAGGGGAGGGTCAGAGAGAGAGGGAGACACAGAATCCGAAACAGGCTACGGGCTCTGAGCTGGCTGTCAGCACAGAACCCGACGTGGGGCTCGAACCCATGAACTGTGAGATCATGACCTAAGCTGAAGTCAGATGCGACTGAACCACCCAGGCACCCCTGGAGATTTTTCTTTTAATCCCTCCTCCTCTCCTTCTTCTTTTTCTTTTCCTTTTCCCCCTCTTCCACCTCTTTTTTTTTTTTTTTTTTTCAAGTTTTTGTCTCTTCCAAGAGATGGGAAGCTCCAAGAGATCTGGGATTTTTTGTTGTTGACTCCTGCATCTTTGGTCTCTGGAACAGGGTGCACAGCTACTCTGTGTAGACACTTTCTTTTTGCAACATCATACCCCCCATCCCCCTCCTTATGTTTATACTCCTTTTCTAAGATTATCTGAAGACTCAGTTGGCCATAATCTAACAAACAGCCTAAATTAAACTAGCCATTTCCAACCTTTTTACATCAGAGCATATGAGTATGCTCTGTATGTATGATGTGTTGTGTGAGAAATAATATGTGTCAATACAGTAGTGTTCCGCAGACAGCACTGGAGAAATGGGAAGGGATTTAGAGCTTGGTGAAAACTTTATTTCCTTTGTTGTGTAAAATTATAATACAATATCATTGTAAAATATTAGAAATAACATTAAAAATTAAATGTATTCTGAAGCCTCCAAAATAAAATCTTTATTTAAAGAATTACAGCCGTAGTACTTCACAAGGCACCTGTAACCCACTTGTTGCACACAATGATAGGTTTGTCAAGAAACTCTCAAGACTGAAGTGAAATTTGGTTTGGTTTGGTTTAGGAGATTATATACTGTAGGTTTGTCAGTGTCTTTGGTAAAATAGCTAAATCTTTTCAAAAGAAGTAGAAATCAAAATAAACCCCTAGCCATGTCATTGTAAAAGTGCAGTACAGATGCTATCTAGCAGATCATGGATTTTTCTTCGTCTTTGCACAGTCTCTGATAGAAGTGTGGGCTAAAACCACATTTTACTAAGATCAGCAGCACTCGCTCCATTTTCTCCTACTCATTAGCACTGTGACCATAGGAAGGTAATTTAACCTCTCTGAGTGCTTTCATTTACGTATGAAGGCAAGTGATTAATCTTTTGATCAAGAATCAACAATAGAGGGGTGCCTGTGTGGCTCATTCGGTTAAGCGGTTAAGCATTAAGTGTGTGACTTGATTTTGGCTCAGATCATGATCTCAGGGTTTGTGGGATCCAGTCTGGAGTGCAAATCTACACTGACCTTGTGGAGCTGATTGGGAGTCTCTACCTCTCCTCCTCTCTCTGCCCCTCCCCCACTTACACTCTCTCTCTCAAAAATAAATAAATGAACTTTTAAAAAATCAACAGAAATATTTAAAAGAAGTAGGAGGATAGGAAGGGCTCCTGGCCTCCACATTTATCAAAGGAAGAGCACAGTTTCTCCTTCAGTATGACAAAAGAAATAATGATGCCCACCACACATAAAAATTACAAAAGCCCTTCCGCAAGCTTAATATTATTTCCAGTGGATCCGAAAATCTTGGGGGGTAACATATCAAAGTTTTGAGAGAACTTGGCATTAGGAGCAAACTAAGCCAGCCCCCAGTTCCCCACACACGTCAGTTGATAATGTGAGAGTTGCCGATTCTGTCCTTCCCCCAAGTGGTGAGAAATAGAAAACAACTCAAGATTTCATTTCACTTGCCTACAGTAGGTTGTTCAGCCATAAAATGCTGAAAAACAGTAAGCACGTGGCTGTTCAGAGATAGTTTTCACTTTCAGTGCTGGCTGCCTTCTTTGTGTTTGGGAGTGTGGAACTTCAAAAGATCTCGTCCCTGTACTCAAGTATCAGTACTTTGAAATCTAAGCCAGTTTTCTGTACACTTTTCACAATCAAGAGCAAACACACTTTGGCACAGATATCAACACTTAAAATTTAGGCTTTAGGTCTATTGTTTCATCTGAAATGAATCGTATTACATTTTTAAATGTTTCTTCAGATACTATTCTGATCAGAGTTCTGCCTCACACCAATAACATAGTTTCACTGAAAATGTTGATGGTTAATAAAGCTAATTACCTCTCAGAAATTTATCTTCCTTATTTACAAATTTTAAGCATTGGACACCTGCCAAACTCTGCTCCAGATAAGTTAATTTTTTTTTTAATTTTTATTTATTTCTAGGAGAGAGAGAGAGAGAGAGAGAGACAGCGTGAGCAGGGGAGGGTCAGAGAGAGAGGGAGTCACACACTGAAACAGGCTCCAGGCTCTGAGCTGGCAGTCAGCACAGAGCCTGACGCAGGGCTCGACCCCACGAACCGCGAGATCATGACCCAAGGGAAAGTCGGATGCTTAACCGACTAAGCCACCCAGGCGCCCCCAGATAAGTTAATGTTTAAAACAATAGCAGATCCTGTTGCTGCTAAAAGTTTCACAACCTTAGAGAAGGCAAACACATGAGGAAATTTTAATTATTATCATTATGTCAGAATGACAAGAAGAAACAAAAAATGGGAGGAGAAAATAATACCTTCTGTGCTGAAGTTACTCCAGGAGACCAAGGCTTTAGCTCAATTTGCCAACATTGCCACTGATTTTTTCATGATGATTCATTCTTCACACTTCATACAATGGAGATGGCACACCGTACACTTTGTCTCCAGATGGTCGTGTGCAGAGAGGGCAAGCTTCATGGCCTGAGTGCTCACGTGGTTCAGATAGAGCGAGAAGGGGTCCACGGTGAAGTGTAGGAGCTGCTGTTTTTTATTTTCAAAAATTTATTCAGTGATTTAATAAATCTTTGTCTTTCTAGGTGCCCTAGCCAAAATTTCACCTCTTTCATCGCCCTGTACCTCACCTCCCCAAGGGACGCCGGCCAGCAGCCCAGTCAGCAAAATTTCTGCAGTGCAGTTTCCAGAATCTGCCAACACGGCTGCCAAACAAGGCCTAGGTTCTCACAGGGCATTAACTTATACTCAGAGTGCCCCTGACCTGTCTCCTCAGATCCTCCCTCCACCTGTTATATGTAGCAGGTAAGGACTTTGTCTTGTTAAGATGGAGTTTAACTCATCAGAAAGTTAATACTACTTTCCTCCTTAGGAGCCCTCACCTCCAACCCACATAAGCTATATGGTGGTTGGCCAAGGCAGTTGAGGAAATGTAGAAGATCATGTATTTTATGTTGAGTAGAAAAAAATTTTTGTGGCTTTCTGTTAATAGAAATCTTAGAGTTCATATAGTCCATACAGCTAATCTTTGGAGATGATATAAAATAATTAGTTGTATATTTCCTCTGCTTACTGATGGAGAATTCATAAAACATATAGTAAAAATTCATATAAAGTAATTTAATATAACAGGATGTTGTGTTAATATACTTTAAAAAATTTTTAATGTTTATATTTGAAAGAGAAAGGGAGAGAGTACAAATGGGGGAAGCAGAGAGAGAGAGGGAGGCATAGACTCCAAAGCAGCCTCCTGTGCTGTGCTGATAGCTCAGAGCCTGACACGGCATTCAGACCCACGAGCCACAAGATCATGACCTGAGCTGAAGTCAGATGCTCAACCAATGGAGCCACCCAGGTGCCCCATGTGTTGGAATATTTTTATATCCAGGGAGGATTTTATATTGATTTTTAGGGTATTTTATGTGTGCAATTCCCACTTTGAAAATGTGAAGATAACACATGACACATTATGGTTGGACTCAAATGGGTCTCTGACTGCAATTAAGCAATCAGCTTGTACTGCTTTATCATTTTTAAATAGAATTGGAAATAGGAAGTGATGTCTTGTCACAAAGGATAAGAAAAAAGGCCTAGTATAGCGAGAGTAGTTATTTTTCCAGCATTGTCATGAAAAGCAAATATCTCCTCTTACTGATAACCGTATTACTGTTATGAAAAGCTTCAACTTGAAGAGTGGGTTTTAAAGCATTACAGTATTCTTTTAACTAGAAGAGTTGAGTGTTTTTAAAGTAAGTATAATCATGAGAGTGTCTTGAACAAAATGCTATTTCTTTTCTAAGGTTAATGAGGATAACCATTTGCATAAATGTGTTACATATTGATTGTTTAATATCACCTGGTGGTTCACGGACCTAGACTTAATTATTATATTCATTTTAAGCTTCACAGATTTCATTTTCTGGTTATTTATTCAAAAACTCTATATTGCTTCTTTTCTCTTTACAAATATTTTTAAAGGGAAAATCATTTTTGTTAGTTTCTTGGTCCAGGGTCAGAGTAAAAAGTTATTTTATCATCCAAAAGTCTCTGTGTTATCCTCTCTATGACAGCGTTTTTAATGAAATAATTTCCTGGAATATTAATCCCATACCCCCTTCCCACACATACACGTACACATAAACAAAGCGTGATCTGTGGTAAAACAGGCCTATCCTATTTCCCTCAATGACTCACAACACACATCACTTTATTAAAAGCTCTGAGAAGTCCTGCAAAAAGAAACCTCTTGATTTTTGTCTCATCTAGTGTTTTCTTAATTTATCTGACCACAGAACCAATTTCTTTAGATGAACATACAGTAATTTCCCATGGAGCTAGTGTTTGATGGAACATCCTTAAGAAACATGATTTTTTAGTGTCATCCTACGCCAAGATGAAGCTCAGTGGAGTAATCAGCATCAAGGACATCTGCTTCTAGCATTTCTAGGAAGACTCTCCCACTGCAGGCTTCAGACTTGTGGGAAATAAGTTGCCTAAAGAGAGCAGAGATGTTCTGAAGAGATCTACCACTTACATAGCTGTTCTCATCACGGTCTATTTTTTGTAGACTTAGCAAGAAGAATGTAATGGGATTTTTATAAAAGAAGTTTTGGAGAAAAACAAGAGAATTTCACTGCCTGCTTGTTCAGTAATGTTTATAAATCCAGTAGTGTGTCTTTTATTTGTTTGGGCTTTATAAATCTGTAATTCAAACCATGTTCTATTATTGCCTTCAAGGCAGCCACCCATGTAGGCACAGAGAGCTTCAGAAACACACGACTAATTATTGTGGTTTCCCCTGCTGAACTCGAAGGGTTTGGCATTGAATCCCAGTCTTTTGGCTGCTGTAATGTCTATGCAAGAAGCTGGTTTTTTGGCATGGGAGATAGTATATTTGGACTACTAATTTAAGTGTTCCTTTTAAGTATTATCTTCTAATGAAAATTCTTAAAACCAATAAACCCTGCATCCACCAAGCATCACCCAAGAATGTAAACCCATCATTTGTGTCTGTTGTTTTTCTCTTTGTTCCAATCATTTTCTTTTGATTCCATAAATCAAAGTGATGGGATTTCATAATTAGAAATATTACGCATGTGACGCTTTTCCACTTATGTTTAAGGCTTGAAAATAAATTTACTTAGGATGAGAATATTCTCTGACTGGAAAACGCTTATCTCTACGACACATATCTAAGCACAATTCAGGGAAAATAAAAGTGATGAGACATTTAATATATTAAATTATGAACCAGTTCATTTCTTTTCCTTTTAGAGTGAATAATCTGTGGTTAAATAGCAAACAAAAACTGTTTGCGACCCTTTGTAGTATCAGGCAGAAGAAAAGAACTCAGAAGCAAAAGGCAGAATTCAAATCTAACCATAGGTTTCTGAACAAGATAAGTGAGACAAGAAACTTGCCTAGCCATTTGTGGGGTTGCTTTTTAATTTATAAAACAGTCAAAACTGTTGAGAAAAGAAAAATATCCTACATCCTCCAATATCCTCTCTTAAAGAGCCCAATCTCTTCAGTACTTTCCTTTTTCTAGGTTACTCACAACATACCCCCTTGGCCTGTTTTTCTCAACTAGCGTTCTGTGCCAGTCAATTTGACATTCAATCTTTATCAAAATGTATCTCTATTTCGTTCATTTCTTTAGGGCCTTAACAGTGACTAGTCAGTCTTTAAAAAGGAATTAATGTATATTTTGTGGCAAAAATTCATATACTAGCATTCTGTTTTCACATATGCAATCTTTTCTTAAAGGACTCTTTGGGTATAAAATGTCTCAACTCATAGAAGTAAATCTAATTATAAAGCTTTTAAGCAGGTACAAAGGAATCCATTGGGAAAGGTATTTTTTAACTAAATACAAATCAGCACCTCCAAAATCACTACTCTAAATAGGTAGCAGACTATCCCAGGATTCTCTAAATAATGTAACAATTTTGCCAGTGGTTTCACCTCAACTATGGTGAAACCATACACTCCTCTAGACTATAAAGGAAGATGAGAATTGAGTGAAGTTTCTCATCGTTTGTATTGATGACATTCTCACAAAAAAGAAACAGTGTATCAGCATATCAGCATCCATATATAAAGCAAAATAAGGTTTTCTATCAAATAAGTGGAAGGTAGAGATATTTGATTATTATCTCTTCGTATACACATAGGTGGTGTATGCCTGTGGTTTTTTGGAAAGAAAGAATAATCTTATAGTTGTCCCAATTTTTTTCAGCTGTGGCCGGCCATATCCCCAAGGGACTCCTGCTTCTGTGGAAAGAAGCAGTTCAGCCATTCGGACACCAGGCAGAACAGGTAATTCTTTGTTTGGATTCTTTTCCTCAAAATGGAAGTCACTTTACTGTTTTTTTTTCCTTCTGATCAAAAAGGTAACATATGTTCCTGATTTTTTAGATGACAAAATAAAAAAGATAATGAAGGAAAACAAAATAATCCATAGTCCTACTACCTAAGAGTTAATCATGGGTAAAATTTTGATGCAAAGCAGTTCAAAATGGTTTTCAATATCTATACACAAATCTATATGTTTTTAAATTAGAAGTCATTTTATAAAATCCATAGAATTATATAGAAATGTCATTTTATCTGGGACACTTAAGGGCCATCCATTTTAGGGAACTCTCTGGAGTTCCACATTACAGACTGAGAAAGGACTCTGTTTATAGTTCACTATAAGCTTCCAAAAATGCTGTTCTTGAGGCAATGTTATGGCGAGGTTAAAAAAACACAGGCATTCGAGCCTGGTTTTATTCTTATTTGACTGCCTGCTAACTTGTAATCTCTGTGACTCAGTTCCTTCATCTGTAGGTGGGAATAAGAACAGTACCAGGCACCTGGGTGGCTCAGTTGGTTGGGCATCCGACTTTGGCTCAGGTCATGATCTCGGGTTCTTGGGTTTGAGCCCCGCATCGGGCTCTGTGCTGGAGCCTCTTTCGGATTCTGTGTCTCCCTCTGTCTCTGACCCTCCCCTGCTCACGCTGTCTGTCTGTCTGTCTCTCTCTCTCTCTCTCTCTCTCAGAAATAAATAAAACATTAAAAAAAACCATACCTATCAAACAGGATTGTTGTGAGAATTAAATTACTTTAAAAATGTAACAAAAACACTAGTTCAAAAAGATATATGCACTCTTATGTTTACTGCAGCATTATTTACAATACCCAAGATAATGGAAGCAACCTAACACATGAGAGAATATTACTCAGCCATAAAAAAGAATGAAATCTTGCCATTCGTGACAACATGGGTGGACCTAGAGGGTATTATGCTAAGTGAAGTAAGTCAGCCAGAGAAAGACAAATAATATATTATTTCATTTATATGTAGAAACTAAAAAACCAAGCAAACAGAAACAAATTTATAACTACAAAGAACAAATGTAGTTGCCAAAATGGAGGAGAGGAAGGGGAATTAAGAAGTACAGACTACCAGTTATAACATAAATAAGTCATGAGAATGAAAAGTAGAGCTAAGGGAATATTGTCAATACTATCATAATAACTATATGGTAACTACACTTAGGGTAAGCATTGCATAATGTATATAATTGTTGAATCATTATGTTGTACACCTGACACTAATGTACTGTTTTATGTCAACTATACTTCAATTTTTTAAAAATCATATAAAATACTTATAGTATCTGGATCACTGTACGTAATGTAAACAGTGACCCACTGTTTGCTGCCATTACTACAGTAATTATTATTTTATTTTTATTGATGCAGCTCTAGGGACCTGCTTTTGTTAATGCTAAAGATTCACAAGGTAGAAAAAAATGGCTTCTCTGAACTCTAGAGTTTAGGGTAATAAAGATATGTAAGAATGGTTCCTGATTATCTGCTTCAACAGATATGTCAAGGGACCTGAGGCCAAAAAATTCAAAAGGAGGATTCTTGGTGATACTGTTTGTGGCATTCTGAAGACTCAGAATATCCCCTCCTTATGTCTTTGATATTCTTTGACTCTACTGAGTCTGAGAATATGAGTAGTAATTCCCTCTCACCTTTGTGGTCTCGTGTAGAGCTATGGCCTTTGAGTGTTCTTCATTTTTTCTACAAATTCTGAGCTTGAAACTTGTCAGTTGTACCTTCATGCTGTGTCTAATTCTAACATAGAACAAACAGCATTAGAAAGATGGAAGAAAGGCGGGTCCTTGGAAAAGTCTTATACTCCTAGTTGCAATAGGCTACCTAACAAAAGCCGTTCTTCACTAACAACTTCAGAAAAATGTTTGTAAATGTATGAGGGCATACTACAATCCTAGGATATCTGCATCTGAGAAAGGAGAACAAAGTTAGAGAAAATACTTTTCCTGACTGCAAGACATAAAACTACAGTAATCAAGATACTGTGGTGTAGGGATAAAAATCAGCAAATAGGTCAGATAGAATAGAACAGAAAGCCCCAAAGTAGACCCGTGTCTACATAGTCCTTGAATTTTCAACAGGGATGCCAGCACATTCCAATAGGATTGGAAAAAAATGAATTTCACCCCCTACTTCACACCTTGTGAAATATGGTCCTGCGGTAGAGCATAAACCCAAATGTAAAAGCTGAAACAATAAAGGTTCTGAAAGAAGAAAGCAAAGATTCCATAGGGATCTCAACAATAACCATAAAAGAAAAAAAAAAAGCTAGGCTTTATCACAAGTAAAGAACATAGGAAATAGGATAGGATTTCATGAGCTCAAATTCATGTGGCAGAATTTACCGGCTGTGTGCCTTAAGCAGTTTACTTATCCTTCTGTGACCCCATTTCCTTTCTGCAAAGTAAGGATAACTGTAATGCAGTGATGTGCTGTAACATCTGCTTCATAGGATTGTGTAGATTTAAAGGTGTTAGTACAAATAAGGCGCTTTCAGTGCTATCCAGTACATGGCACTTGCACAATAAACTTCATTCAGGCACTTATTCAGCCATGAGAAGCTTCTTTTGGAGTCTTTGCCCTAGAAGCATGTTGTACAGACTCTTCATATTACATGATTGGGCCGCCAGTTAGCATAGTTTAGTGCTGAATGAACTAGACAGTAGAAGGAGGCAGCTGAGGAAGAAAGCCACAGATTCCTATGGAGGTTGCATACAGAAGATCTCCCCAGCCCTTAAGCACATGCCCTGTGCCATATCCCACAGACACAGACCACTTTGTTCTCAGACATCAACTTAACTTCTCCTACCCATGTGCCTGTTCTGGAGTTAGTGTTTTTGTCAGCTACTTGGTGGTTTAGTGTGTTGGCTGATGCATAAAGGAAAAAGAAATATAAAGTTACAGGATTTTTCAAAACTATAAACTGCTAATCTAAGTATTATTACTGAGGAATTATTTAGCATCATATAAACCATGGGTCATAATTCTATCTGTTTGCTTGGGTTAAAAAATGATTACTTTTCTTCACTTACATTCTTGGTGTGTAAGCTCATGAAAGCATTTCCCTACTCATGTAGGAATATTCACTCACATGGGACCTCTTTTTCCATTTGTAAGTTTCATCATAATCTGTTCTCTTTTAATTGCAGATGACACTACTCAAGTTACCTCTGATTATGAAACCAATAACAACAGCGATAGCAGTGATATTGTTCAGAATGAAGATGAGACTGAGGGCCCAAGAGAGCCTCTAAGGAAAGCTTCAGCTTGTGGCACCTACACGTCTGAGACCATGATATTCCTGGTATCCCCATATCAGTGTGCTCATTCATTTACTTGAGGAATTGCCTTCTATTATAGAAGTTGACTTAGAAATAGATCCCTGAGTCATTAGAATTACAAATATATCTCTTTTGGATTACACATGTGTTATAACCATACCTGTGTGTATCAGTATAATTTTTCCTTATCCAAGTCATCGATCTCTTAATGATTCTATTATTTAGTGATTAAGAACATAAGTATTTATGTTCACAAGTGATTACAGATATTTCTTAATCCTAGAATCTAAAAGTATAAATCTAAAAGTGCATAGGAAAAATTATTTCATCCAATAAAACAATATTTTATAAAAAATATCAGTAAAAGTGAAATACGTTAGTTGTCTTCGGGCTTCTACTGTTTTGTCCTAGTACCTCCTTTATTTGGAAAGCATGCCAATATTTATTTTGCTTACTGTATTAACCTGAGTTTATACTGACACTTGCTACCCAATAAAATATCCTTTAGTGATGACTGGCTTTGGGTGTTCATAGAGATCCGTTTAAAGATGATAAAAGCATACATTTGAGTCAGATTAATTTAGGGAGGCAGCAAATAGTAGAAAATAGTTCACTGTCATATAATTATCAGTTGTTGCTCTTTTCATTTTTCTTTTACCTGAGTTACCATTTATACTTTAAATTTAAAGAGATTGTCAGATAATGTAATTTGTATGTTTCCTAATCTTCAGTATCAATTTTTTTTTCTTTTTTGGTAAATGTACTCTTAAGAATATCCTCACTAGAACCAATTGTAAAATGTCTTTACATTACTTTAGTGCAGGTTCCTTTGGAAACCATACGTCACACAAATTTAATAAAAATAGTGAAAAATGTGTCAGTTATAGGATTAATGCTGATTTTGAAACAAAAATATAAACTTGGCCAAGTAGGGTAGGGGGTGATTGACTCCTCCCCACTTAAGTGTTTCATTTGAAAGTCTAGTATAAACGAGGAACTGTCCCAGAAAAATGTACATATACATCTAAGGAGATAAATTTACTTACAATTTCAGAGCATCCTGAAGTCCTTCGGTCTTTACTGAAGAACACCACAGTAGGTGAAAAGCAGTTAACTCAGCAAAGAAACAACTATTTTTTTCTGTAGCATATATGAACCAGGAATTGGAAGGCACCTAATATATAAAATTCATGGTATGAAACAGCATGAGGACTTTGTCTCCTTACTTTGGGACCAATGCCTTGTTCATCTTGTTTTTTTTTAAGATCATTCATTCACCCTGAAGTTTTAAGTCATTTGTTTTTGTAAAATTAGTTGTTGGATTAAATAAGCACAAATTGCTTTGTAGAAAAACACTGCATGTTCTTAAACTATTTTCTTCTTCATTATAGGACAAACCAATTCTTGCTCCTGAACCTCTTGTCATGGATAACTTGGACTCAATTATGGAGCAGCTAAATACTTGGAATTTTCCAATTTTTGATTTGATGGAAAAAATAGGAAGAAAATGTGGCCGTATTCTTAGTCAGGTAAGGAATGCATTCATACATGTGATTTTAAATGTGGAAAAAAAATTCCTTGGTTGGTTAAAGCTCTGTACATGCTTGACACTGGTAGATTTCAGGTGGAGAAAGGAAATTTTCATACCTCACATTCTTTAGATTCCTTGGTGGTGGGTTAACAAAAAAAAATGGAATTTCAAATGAGTGGAATACCATATTGTGCAATTAAAATATGTAGTTTTTAAGACAGAATGGAAGGGAATGGGAATATATAAGCAAGATGGAGAAGTAAATCTGAAATTTATAAAATTCAACAAAAGAAAACCTGATACAAGCCCTCAAAATAAGAAAGCTGCCTAATTATAAACAGTAATTTATTGTCTGTAATTTTGACAATAAAATTGTTCTATTTTAAAAATTGTTTTGAATATTACAGTGTTTAGGTCTTACCAAAAGTAAGATATTATGCAGAAACACATTTCCTTCCATTGCTGTGAGAAACCTATCAAACAGAGTTTTCTGTTTTAATATAGAGGACACCTTTAAGTATCAGAAGAAAGAAACTATGAACTATTAAGACTTTTAGTATATTTTCCTTAAGCTAGATGACTTTCCCACATTAATATACATATATATATATATATATATATATATATGTATATATATATATATATATTTGTGTCCCTGAAGGAGAAAGAAAACACAGAAATTAAGAATTTGAATATGATTGTTCTCAATAAATGAAACAAAATGCTGAAATTATTCTATTATCAAAAACCTATCAGAATGTACCCTCAATTAAAGGAGTTAATACAATAATATTTACCAGCTTATGTAAAATGTTGTAAGTGTGTTTTCATAGATTGACTAAATATCACAGCAGAGATGCTAAGGACCACCAAATTAATATAAGACTTAGAAATCAAGACACAGATTTATTGGAGCCACTAACATTTCCCCAGAAAACACTAAAAGAGAAATCACGTGTCCTACTGATTTCTACCACATCCATCAGAGACAGGCATTTTCAGAGATACTTCTCAACAAATATCTAAGTGTAGAGCTTCATGGTGAGGATTCCTGATCCATGAAGGTTCGAATGAAGATGAGCCTTTCCTCTGGTTTTCAGATCCACAAACACAAAGTACCAGACTAGTGTCAAGAAGGAAAGTATGTCAGTGCCTTAAAGGAACATAGAGAATTTAGACATATGTCAAAATAATGGCAGTTCAACTCGCTACATACAGACGTGTGCTAAAATGATCGCCTATGAAGCTTAAAATAATTACACGGTCTGTGTACCATGTAGTTGCCTCTACTAGATGCTCTTTTGACCACGAACACTGTGAGGCCCAGGGTGACACCCTGGCACCTTTACTAGGAGTTGTTTGTCCCATTTTTTCCCTCTCTTTCCTTCTCCTCATTGCTAAGCAACATCTTTTATGTGAGGTGATCTTGAAGACAACTTGAATGGCAGTGTTTTTATTCAGTCCACCTTACCCTCATACCTTGGGGCTCCTCCTGGGAGGCTTGCTATCCCATTTTCTGAACCCCCTTTCAGAACACACCTCTGAGGGAAGGGTTTTACCTGGAAATATCCCTGGAATGGTACCACAAGAAGAGGTGGCAGTGGGCCCAGAAGTCTGCTTTCCCATTCACTGCAGTGTGTGTTTCCTACGAAGAGAAAATTTTCACATTGTTTGTTATTTGATACGTATGTCACAGACTTCCCCGAACTCTGCAATTGAATCCTCTCAGTAACTTTCATGCAGGTATTCTGTTTAATCTTTGTTTTTCAGAAGAGAAAACCTAGGCTTAGAAGAGCATATCCCATTCATCTAGTCACAGTTATATATAGGATTTGTGATTCGAGATCCGTACTTATTTTTTTTTTTACGTTTATTTATTTATTTTGAGAGAGACTGAGAGAACACAAACGGGAGGGGCAGAGAGAGAATCCCAAGAACGCTCCACATTGTCAGTGCAGAGCCTGATGTGGGGCTCAAACTCAGGCACCATGAGATCAGAGTATGACCTGATCTGAAATCAAGAGTCAGACACAACTGACTGAGCCACCCAGGCACCCCAGGAAATCCATACTTTTGACCTTCATTTACCTTCAGCTGTTTCTCAGCGCCCTATAAAACACATTCACTTATTCTGAAAATAGCTTGAGACGGTGGAAAACTCATTATTATAACAATTGGTTTCTTAGCACCAGTGACCGTGTAGGGAATATTGTACCTGGTACCTAGCTCCCCTTGAATTTCTGGGAGCAAGAGGTGGGAGTGTGAAACTTGACCACCTTTACCACAAAATGTTTTGTAAGAGTCCTGGATATGATTACACAATAGGAAAATTAGATGTAATGAACCATTAGATTACAGCAAAAGTCACTAATGTGTTTTTTTTTCCCAGTCACCTTTCAAAAATAAATACATAACTACATGATCCTCAGTATGTCACTATTCTATCTTTCTAATTTACAAACACTGAACTTTGAGAAAATGCACTTTTGTTTTGCTGAGTAGAACTTTATGGGTTTTTTCTTTGATTGGAGCTTATAAGCACAAGATCATGAAATTTTCACTGTGTGAAAGGCATTTTTTTTTTTTTTTTTACCTTAGTAAGACTTTTGGGACAGCTGAAATGAATTAACTTGAACATTCCAAGAAATCACCTTTTGGCTGAAACTACACAGAAAAAGTCTCACTTCAAAAGATTTTTAAGGAGACATATGTGCAATGGAAATGACTTTTCAGTCTCAGTATACTGACTGCCTTTTTGATGATTATCATATTTACTTTAACAAATTTAAAAGGGCATGGTTTCAACTTCATAAGAGTGCTTACTTTTTCCAGTGACTAGTATTTACCTGGTTAATGGAATATTTATTTGTGAGTTTAAATTATTGGTGGTTGATTTGTAAGGGCTATCTTAGTGAAAATTCTCCTATTTTAAAACCATACTCTAAGATATCCTGTTGTCTTAATTTTTCAATTCATCTTTCAAATGTTTAAGAGAGTAATGGTAAACTGTAGTTATTTGCAATCCTAACAACATTGCTTTTCACATACCAATGGTAGGATCTGACAGAGTTTAGAGTACAAAATTTGAATCCAAAAAAAGCTTGGCTTGGATTTTGGTTCTGATAGTTAAATCCATTAGGTATTTATGAGCAAGAACTCATAAACAGACTAAAGCAGTAAAGAAGAGCTAACTTTAAAATAGATAATAACTAGCTTGAAATATTACCAAAACCTTAATCTTCACTTTCTGTGGCATTTTTTTTTAATGTTTTTTATTTTTGAGAAAGAGAGACACAGAGCACAAGCAAGGGAGGGGCAGAGAGAAAGGGAGGCACAGAATCTGAAGCCGTCAGCACAGAGCCTGACATGTGGCTCAAACCCACAAACTGTGAGATCATAACCTCAGCTGAAGTCAAACGCTTAACCGGCTGAGCCACCCAGGTGCCCCTTCTGTTGCATTTTTAAAGAGAGGAGATGTAGATGTTATGTAACACACAAAAAAGGTAAAGCTTTAATGTACTTGCCATTCAGAATGGAGAAAAGCATACAGAAGTTGATGTACATACTGTATAATCTGTTCCCAACAGCAGCTACGGGTGATGCTTTTGAAATGTAAGTCAAATAAAGTTACTTCCCTGCTCTAATCTCTTCCAGGGACTCCGTACTTAAGAGTAAAAATCTTACAGTGGTCAGGCTGGCTGTCAAATGCCAGCACTGCATCCTGCACAATCCCGCTCTGCTGTTACCAACTTAAATTCTACTCCTGTCCTCATTCTTTCTGTTTTAGCCATGCTGGCCTTCTTGCTCTTTCTTGAGTAAATTGAGCATACCTCAGAGCCTTAGCGCAGGGCTTTTTCTCTGTATGAAAAACTCTTTTCTCAGATGTCCATGTGCCTCCATTGACATATCCTTCAATTCTTTGCTCAAATGTCACCTTGGATATGTCTGCTCTAACCACCATACTTAAAAAAGCAAATTCCATAGCTTCCCTGTATTCTAAGTCTTCCACCCCTACTCCCTTTTTTCTTTTTCCATATTACTTACTATTTTTTGTCATAGGGTATACCATACTTATTATATCTGTTGTTTACTGCCCTCCTCTGCTAGACCATAAGCTCCCCGAAGGAAGAGATCTTTGTTTTGTTCACCTGTATATATGTCATATATGCAGAAGATTGTTTGGAACATTGTAGGGACTCCATAGATGTACGTTGAATGAATAACTGTCCTTTTTAATTATGCCAGCCTAAAGAATTAAACTGAGGCAAGCTCAAAATTGTCAAAAATATGAGTTTATTCAGGAATAGCAGAGGCACTGTGATTTAGGATGTGCCAACTATAGCAAGCTATCATTCCTGAGTCCCTTGAGGGCTTGGGGTGGGCTGTATATTTGGGCAGTGAATATAAAAAGGGGATAGTTCAAGTAGAGTCTGTTAAAACTCAAAAACAAATGGGACCAGGTTTGAAAATTCCCCAAGCAGACAAAACCAGTGCAGTCAGGCAAACAAGCTCAAGTTCACGTCTCTGGAAACCACAAGTATAATTCCCAAGCATCATATGAAGCAACTCTTGATCAACTCACTATCATTCCAGTTTTATCACTTTTTTGTACATCAGTCATTTTACAGGAAATCAGCCTGTCAGTCTTTAACTTTTATTTTTCTAAGAGTACATGTGTGAGATTTTTTGTTTTATATCCTCCTGTTTCATTTTAGATAGAAATTCCTTTATAGTTATATAAATATGTATATATGTGTGTATATGTATATATACATATATGATAAACAACGAGCACATAATTAAAGGAATATCATTCAGGGGCACCTGTGTGGCTCAGTTCGCTTAGCATCCATCTTTTGATTTCAGCTCAGGTTCTTGGGTTCAAGCCCCACATCACACTCTGTATTGACAGCATGGAGCCAGCTTGGGATTCTCTGTCTCCTCCTCTCTCTTCCCCTCCCCATCTTGCTTGCTGTCTTTCTCTCTCTCTTTCAAAGTAAGCTTCAAAAAGGAATGTCAATGACTTTAAATAGATTTAAAGCCAAATGACAAAAGATAGAAATGTAACTATAAAACAGTATATCAAAGATTTGGAAGAAATATTTCAAGCCAATTATAAGAAGTATGCAGATAATAAAAATGATGAATAATTCTTTCCTAAAGTCTCCTGAGTTATAATCAACTCTGTGCCTTTGTGATATAAAGTAAGGCCACATAAGATGGTGCTGTACTCCATTCTGCCATGTGAATAACCATTTCTCTCCCCATTACCTTCTGTGCCTTTATCATTTTTTCCTCCATCATTTGCATGTCAAATATGCCAGTTACATGCAAAGGTATTCACTGGCTTTGAGTCGCCAAAGCTGTGAATGTAAATGGAAGGAGAATAGATATTTCGAGGAGAAGACACATGAAGAAAAAATTATTTAGATGCTATTTATAGTGCAGTAGAATAAATCAGTTTTCTCTATATATTTACTCAAGGTAACTCTTTTCCTCTCTCATAATTCCTTCTCCTTCACTAAGGTACATCTCTGAATCCTTTATCCTCTAGAAATCTTTTTTTATTTTCAATAAAAACTAGTCCAAATTAAAGCTTTTTCTCATTTTTTTAGTGCTTATAGCATGCAGTATGCAATGAACAATTTATTAAGTAGTTTGTCTAGTAGTTGATATCACACACAATTGAATGCCTTGATATGTTTCTGCAGTGTATACTATTTGAGTTGGTTGTTTTCTTAGTTGCATATCCCCATCAGATTGAATACTCCTTGTGGTCAGGGACACACAGGGCTAGACACACAGTTCCTTAGTACCTACGTGACTTACTGTTCCTAATAAGTGTCTCTACTGGCCATGAATTACTTGATGTTCTGTAAAGCTTTGTGTTTCTGTTTATAGGTATCATACAGACTTTTTGAAGACATGGGCCTCTTTGAAGCTTTCAAAATTCCAGTTAGGGAATTTATGAATTATTTTCATGCTTTGGAGATTGGATACAGGGAAATTCCTTGTGAGTATAAGTTATTTTGTGAAATAATACTTTAAATTATGTCAAATTTGCTGTGAGTAGTGGGATATTGAATCATTAGCAGCTAGCAGAGAATTTACACATGGTAAATTTGGTATATGGCCACATGGTATAGTGATTAGGAGATAACCACTTTCAGAATCCTGGCCCCTACACTTACCATGGGTAAGTGGAAGACCCATGGGTCTTACTTAACCTCTGCATGCCTCATTTCTCATTCTGTAAAATGGGGATCATGATATCTGCTTCATAGGATTGTTATAAGGATAAAATGAGGTAATAATTCTAAAGGAGTTATAACAGTGCCTTCAACTAGTAAACCAATTAAGTGTGTGCTCCATAAATAATTAAATGTTAAGTTTATTGCTTATTTTATAATGTACTCCTTTTATTGGGTGAGTTCAACTTTTGTTCTGGAATCTGCAGAGTTAAATCATTAACTCTTAATGTTCTTGAATATAACAAAAACCACAAAAATCTGGCTAGGAGTTGAGGGTGAGGTGGGTGATCATCTAATTAATAAAATAGACCAAAAAAAGAGAGGCCTGGAAGTGGTTTCAAAGAAATATTTAGAAGCCTTTAAAAAATTAAATGTGAAGACCAAAGGAAGAGTTTCTGAACCAAGTGTTCAAGTTTGTGGACTTTAAATATTGTGAGTATAGTTTATGATTTATAACAATGCAAACTTAGAACAGAGAGATGTTAAATTATCAGTATGGAGCATTGCAGGTATCATCTGAACATGTAATGAAATCATCCTAAATGCTACAAAATATATGGAATGGAAGAAAATGTCCAAAAATCCAGTCAGGGAGATTGTGAAAATGTGCAGAAATCATGTGGTACTTTTAGAAAGTAAATGGCATACAGCAAGAGAAATAGACATCATATATTGGTTGAAGTATGTCTAAGAAACATGTTCAAATCATGTTTTAAGTTTTAAGTTTTAAATTTGCTTTTATACACCTTAGACTTTAGAACCCCGTGTCTTTTTTCTAGTTGCAAAGAGCTGAAGTTAAATAAAAATCCTAGGGAGACAGAAAAGGTACAGGTATTTCCAGAAAGAGGTAGTACATTAAGCTAATGATCCATTATTAACATATTATTTTTCAAAATGCCATCTGATTGGAATGAAAATGCAGAGCTGATGGAGTGTGATAGGAGAAGAGACTGAAGAATCGGATCCACAAATGAGATTTGTTGGAGAATATCGGACCAAAATGCAAGCAAAACAGGGTAGTGGTGAAGAGCAAAGAGGAACTTAAGAACACTGGTCCCCTTGAGAATGTCTAGCCAATAGGGCCTTGGAAATTGAGAAATATGAAAAAGGGGTAGTTTGAAAGGATCTCAAGATAAGCCTTGCTTTCTTAGTACCATTTTCCCAGGGCTCACCCTGGTTGGATGCCAGTGATTGACAAAACTGTTACTGATTTTTCAACAGCTTGTCACCAAACTAAATTTACAAATTGCTATATTTCCAAATACATTTTAGTGACATAATCAGCTATAGCCAAGTCCATGGAGTACAATTGATATAATAACGACTAACTTTTCTCTAGGAAGTATGTCATTAAATCATAGGGAAAGTTGACTAGTATTCAAGTGTAAAAAGAAGTTTCCAGATTCTAAATTTTATTCTTCATTATTATTTTTTTTTTATTTTGCAAGCAAATAGATTTTTTTTTAATGTTTTATTTATTTCTAGGAGAGAGAGAGAGACAGCACGAGCAGGGGAGGGTCAGAGAGAGAGGGAATCACAGACTCTGAAACAGGCTCCAGGCTCTGAGCTGGCAGTCAGCACAGAGCCCAACGCGGGGCTCTAACCCACAAACCGCGAGATCATGACCCAAGCGAAAGTCGGACGCTTAAACGACTGAGCCACTCAGGCGCCCCAATAGATTTTTTTTTTTTAAATAGTGGGCTCTTCATTCCATGTGAAAAGAATTTGTTATAATAAACTTGCCTGTTCTATTAGGAGTCCCAAACACTTTCCATAAAGGGAATTCAGTGATACCTTCTCACAGGAAAGTTTTAGCTTGACTGATGATCACTTTTAAATAGTAACTCCTTACAGATGGTGGTGTTGTAAATTTTAACTAATATAGATATTTATTAAAAGCTTTGTTTACCATTATAATTATGCTACACAAAAATTTGCTGTATGTGTGCTTAACTTTCATACATACTCCTAGAGAACTGTTTCTAAAGATCTAGCTAAATAAACTCATACCTAAATGAAAAAGCTCATGAGTAACTAAAATGGGATTAGATTAACTTTAATATGACAGTCACCTAAAATATTAGAAACTAAATTATATTACACTTCTAAGTTCACCTTAGTAATTTTTAAGAGAAACAGGAAAATGTGAAAGCTTGCTTGCTTATTCATTCATTCATTTATTTTTAGAGAGAGAGCACGAGTGGGGAGAGGGGCAAAGAGAGAGAGAGAGAGAGAGAGAGAGAGAGAGAATGAATCTGAAGCAAGCTCCACCCTCAGCATGGAGCCTGACACAGGGCTGATTCCAGTCCTGGGATCATGACCTGACCCTAAATCAAGAGTTGGACGCTCTACTGACTAAGCTGCCCAGTCACCCCAAAAGCTTTTAAATTTGTACCCAGAACCCTTAATAAAATTTGAAGAATCTAGATTACAAACTAAGGGTGCTTATGTGGCTCAGTCAGTTAAGAGATTTTTTTTTCTCCTTTCAGAGACTTTCATCTCTAAAATATATTTTTCCTGACACCCCTTATTCTTGTCACTGAAGTTGGAGAAATGGGTAGAATGTCTCAGAAATATAGTAGTGATGAGGCAGTATCTAATGGGAACAATGAGAGTAATCTGGCTCAATCTGTGTTCAGTTCAGTTAAGCTGTCTGTCATGTGCCCACCAGTTCTAAAGCTAGATACCGAGGTGACATGGTACAAGCTAAAGGCAGAAATATTACAATATTTACTATATTCCAAAGGGGGAAATATTTACATTGTCACTTTTCTTCTTTAATACTTTTACATCAGAACATAGACAGAATTTTAAATTGAAAATATATAAGTCTAAAAATGCATGAATTTTACGTATAACTCCAACACTCCACCCCGGTTCACTTCAACTCTGTGCTTGAGGGATCAGGAGAAAGTTGAGAAAGTAAGTGTATCAAGACAGAAGAGGGAGGGGTATGAGGTAGGGCATGTTATGTGTTACTGTGTGCACGTGTGTTTGTGTTGTTAGAGAGGCAGAGGGGCTTACCGGATGGGTGGGGGAACCATTAAGAGAGTTGGACCTTTGTCCAAAATGCAGAGATAAAGGATAATAATAAACAATAAGGATAATAATAATAGCTCTGATACTGTTCCTTATTCCTCTCAGTTGCCTGAAGAAGAGAAGTTTTTAAGCTTGTTTGCGTGTCCTACAAAATCCCCTATATTGACCTAGCTAGCTTATTTCTTAGATGCCTTTGCTCCTGAGTTGGTCATCAGAAAGTTAATGGTGAGAACAGCAGTATCAGCACTTGACACAATACTTGCACATAATACATGCTAAGTAAATATTTGTTCAACAAACATGTTATTGACTGCTTATAAGGCAGCTGATTTTCCATCTACTTAAGTGAGAGTGACAATATTATTCTTCTACATCTACACATGTATAACTGGAGATATTATTTTAAGGAGTTAGGTTTGGTTACCTATTGTTTTAAGTATTTCTGAACCTATACTCCAAAACAAAGGGAGTATTTTTTTCCATATACTGTCTTTACCTCATTCTTTTTTTTAATGTTTTTATTTCAGAGAGAGAGAGAGAGAGCGTGATCAGGGGAGGGTCAGAGAGAGAGTGAGTGCAGAATCTGAAGCAGGCTCCAGGCTCTGAGCTAGCTGTCAGCACAGAGCCCGACGCGGGGCTCGAACCCACAAACCACTAGATCGTGACCTGAGCCAAAGTGAACCGTTTAACTGACTGAGCCATCCAGGCTCCCCTTTACCTCATTCTTAAATCAAGATTATACTAGCTTCGTGAAATGAGTCAGGCAGTTTCCCTCCTTTTTATATTTTCAGCACCAGATTATTTGGATAAGATGGTTCATTGAAAATTTACAAAAGTTACCTGTGAAGCCTTTAGGCCCTGGGTCTTGGGATGGGAAACAGGGCAGGAAGCAGTAACTCAACAGGTTTATCTGTACTTGATGTTGTCTCTCACCACAAATAGACTCTGCCATCACCCTGATGCAGCCCACATCCATCCCTTTGCAGTGCTGGACGCCTGCACAGGTTTCTGTGATTTGGAAGATTACTGGGAACTACTTGCACACATTTTCCCAGCTTGCAACAAAAGGGAAGAAAAGAAGTTAGAAGGTCTCTCCCAATATATTCCCTAATAGCAGCAGCTTGGGCAGTTTCTTCCTCTACCAGATCATCACTGCTTTCTCTGTCCCCCAAGGGTTTAGCATAGCCCGTTATTTTTAGCTCTTCAGTTCTTAAATCCAGGATGGATTTCTCTATCATGTTCCAGCAACAATAGTTAATTTTATGTGAATTATATTTATATGAACTGCAAGCTTACTATGTGTCAGGAATTTAAAAATACGTCTTCTGTAATTCTCACAATTATACTATGAAATAAGGCACTATTATTTAATATGTCTATACTTTTAATATTAGGAAATGAGACAGAATTATAATTCACTGAAGGTAACACAGGTAATAATATCAGAATAGAGACAAAATCAGATATGACCTAAATCCAGAAACATTTAGTGTGATCAGTTGTGTACATGACACAGGAATGGATGTAAAATGTAATGGTCTTAGATAACTCGAGATAGTCTATATGCAAGATATAGACTCCAGTTTCAATACAGTTGTTCTTTGGAGAACTAGAGAATATCCTGCAATGGCAAAGAGCACACGGCTTACTCATTTCCCCCTTTGGAGGCTGGGATGTCTGTTTCTCAGAGCTCTTCTGAACACATGTTCTCAGATCCTCACAAGTCCCCTTGACTGAATTGCTGGAGTATTCACATAAGATTTAGCTACATGTCCTCACTTCAAGACTGACTCCTAAGAGTTGCCAGAAATGTAGGAGAATAGGCACTCTCTCTGTACATTCCCTCTGTGTGCCACCAACAATGTCAGTTTTTTCTTTCATCCCTGACCAGGAACCGGATGTTTCTCTCCAAGTCCCATTATCATTCTTATTTTTCTTTCGCCTGTTTTCTCTTCATCTGTTGAGTATTATTCAGAGATATAATCTATATTGGAGGAGACTGTATTATCCTTGGCCATTGGAAATAAAGTATGTGAAGTTAGCACACTTAGGGTAAAGCACAGCAATCAATGAAGTACTGTGAAGGGCTAGTAGACAAGAGAAAAACTTGGGAGAATTGCACCAGAAAAAGAAGATGGCCAAGGGGACACTAGGTCTTTTGTCATGGTTCAGTAGAAGCTGAGCTGCATATATAGAATAGACCCCTTCCCCTTATAATGACATTGTAACTAGAGGTGTAGTTTTCCCATAGATTTTGCTTTAATCTAAATGAACCAACTCCTTACATTACTGTACAGAGAGGCTTTGATTTTTCTCTTTAGGTATTTCCTAGAGCTGTGTTCCCAAACTAGAATTTTTAGACCACAGATCATTAATTCTTGTTTTCAATTTTGCTTTGTGGACTTAATCTACATATAAAAGATATATTATTAATTTTTAACCAGTGTTTTATGTTTGATACAAAAGAATAGTACTATGTTTTATTTACAGATTATATTTGCATGCTATTTATCAGAGATGAAACACTGGGTGACATAGATCATTGGTCTGACTTATTTGAAATATGTTAGGAGTCTTTCTTTTATTTTGGTCCTCTGCATTTGCGTATTTTAAAATTTGCATTTTATTTGGTCCTCTGCAGGAGCATGGAAATACATATAAGGGTAAACATTACAGGGATTTCACATAGTGAGTTTTCTATATATGTTAGGTTTCTGGTAAACTCTGCACACAGATTTTTCCACTTCAGACATCTGCCTGAAAAATGAATATTGTGTGGGCTTTTTTTTTTTCTTGTCACTATGGATATTTTGGAGTAATGGAAGAGCAATCAAAGAGTATTTGTCCTTGAATGTTTGGCCACCTTTCGCTGGGGCATTAAAATGTTAAGACTCAACTGTTTATCCAGTAGATGGCACTCTTAGTCCTTGGGTCCCAAGTTCACAAATTAATGACTGTGTCTTTGCATTGGTTAAAGATCATAACAGAATCCATGCCACTGACGTCTTACATGCTGTTTGGTATCTTACTACACAACCAATTCCAGGCCACTCAACTGTGATTAATGATCACGGATCAGCAAGTGATTCAGGTACTTATTAAGTATATCTGTGCTTCCTTGTTAACTGTGGGGGGGGGAAGTATTTTTTTGAAAAAGGAAGTCAAGACAAATGGTATCGGTTTAATACTTTTTAAAACTTTCTATTACTTTCATTTTCTCTTCTCAGATTCTGACAGTGGGTTTACACATGGACATATGGGATATGTATTCTCAAAAACGTATAATGTGCCTGATGATAAATATGGATGTCTCTCTGGAAATATCCCTGCCTTAGAGTTAATGGCACTGTATGTAGCTGCAGCCATGCATGATTATGATCACCCAGGAAGGACTAATGCTTTCCTGGTTGCAACTAGTGCTCCTCAGGTAAATCTTTCCATTTTGATTAAGGAAATAATTTAATTTAGAGATTTTTCCAAAGGAATTGTATTTTATAAATTTGACTTATAATAGGGACCAAATGAATTTGAGCCAAGCTATATTTATCCCTAGGAAAAAATTCTTAGAGACCAAGCTAATTTTAAAAATATATCATGTTTGTTCCAAGTTATTAATGGCAGGCATGCAACTTTATTTCCCATGGGACTCCCTTCTTAGTTTTTTAAAGAAGAAAAACTAGTTGAATTCATATTAATGAACCTTCTCAGTAAAGAAAATCAACCCTTACCACAGTCTCTTTTTGAAAAGATTAAAGACCTCAGTCTTTCTTGGACTTTTAACAATGTGGGGCTTCTTTGTATATAAATCCCATTCATTTGAAATCTATTTCTTATAACAACCATGATTCTTATGACATTCCTATTTAGGATTTAAGCACCAACCTATTTCATTCATTTGAAGGAATTTTTTTTACCTGAACATAGTATTTCAAAAACAATAACTTTAAAGAAGTTTGTCTTCATATATATTTAAATATAAGTCAAAAAGTAATCCCTGAGTATCTCAGCATCTCCTTTGAAATGATTACGTCAGTCAGTTTCTCCTTGATTTAATTAGCTGGATCCATGTTACTACGCATTCTGAGACCCTCTTTTTCCTTCTAGAGGATCTAGAAGACAATCTGGTTGATTAGTTTTTTTTCCTTGTTTGCCTTTTGTCCTTTACCCAACCCCCATCCATTTCCACCTGTCATATAGGCTAGACTAGAATTTTCCTCTAATGAATATATAATAAAAATATCCTGATATTTATTTCCCTGACTACTTACTTTAAACTTACTCCAGCATGTCCTTCTTACACCAGAATTATTTTCCCTAAAGATGGTCAAATCATTTTGACAGCACCATTTATCATTCATATTTTCCTACACTTGTATGCGTTTTCACTTAGTTCAATGTCAGTTTTCATGTGCTTAGTCTCTCCTTTTGATCCTTATGCCTTTTTACCCTGTTTGTCATCTATCTGCCACACTAATCTTCAAGCAGTTTTTAGGCAATTTCCTCTTCTTTTGCAGTATCCCTCAGCATTATTAGAGAATTCAAAGCAAGTAGATACTTATTATATACCTTCAATTACTAGTTGAAGGGTGATATTTTCTATGGCTGCTTGTGAGGTGAGAATATTTTAAATTCTGAGCTTCTCAGAGATTCCATTACTATTTATTAGTTATATGTGTTTAAGAAAAGGTAATTCTTATTCCTGAGGCAGAAAGTAATTGAGTTACCTCATAGGGATTTTAGTGTATTTGGATTGTTTTAATAGTTAAATTCCTGTGCAGAGAAATCTGATAAAAGCTAACTCTAAGCCTCTCATTTGCAAGAGTTTAGAATAAAGTTTCAAGGAAATGAACTTCATCTGACATAAAAGGAAATTTAACCAAGCAAAGTAACCATCGGTCAATGTAATTACAATATATAATTCTTAATAACCAACAGTCACATTTCTGTGTTCTGTGAAAAACGAGAATCCTGAAAGCCTTGCATATTCTTGTGTATTTTTAATTTTTTTTTTTTTAATTTAAAGTTGAACCCTTCAGTCTCTTACTTATTTGCCTAGGCGGTGCTCTATAATGATCGTTCAGTTTTGGAGAATCATCACGCAGCTGCTGCATGGAATCTTTTCATGTCCCGGCCAGAGTACAACTTCTTAGTTAACCTTGACCATGTGGAATTTAAGCATTTTCGTTTCCTTGTCATTGAAGCAATTTTGGCCACTGACTTGAAGAAACACTTTGATTTTGTAGCCAAATTTAATGCCAAGGTAACTAGATTTGTACCAGTCTCCATTTTATGACCATATTGAAAGATGTCATGGAATCAAAGTGTGGAACAAAATTCATTGCTCTCACCTCTTATATGTCAAATGTGAAAATAAAATTCAATAAAATGATTAACCAGAAGATATATAGACCTTGATCCGAATCTAGATATCTGAGAAGTTGTGGTGCTGTTTATATATATATTACATTTTGTGCTGCAGAGAAATAAAAATCTCACCATAATTGAGTTTTTCTTTGATTTAATTTGCTCTCATCACTGTGGTCTACTAACATAAATTATCTGGCTGTAGAAAAGGTCAAAACCCTAAAACAAAATTTCATACTTCAAATATAAACACTGAATTTAACTTAAGAAAATGTCTTATCATTTGTAGCTACATATATTTACTGATATTTGGTAATATATGCTTATTTATTTATTTAGAGAGCACAAGCAGGGGAGAGGGGCAAAGGGGAAAATAGGGATAATCTTAAGCAGGCTCCATGCACAACATGGAGCCCAACACAGGGCTCAGTCCCACAGCCCTGGGCTCATGACCTGAGCAAAAATTGAGTCAGATGCTCAATCAACTGAGCCACTCAGGTGCCTTTTTTTTAATTTATTTGTTTGTTTGTTTATTTATTATTCATTTTAATTTATAGCCTCATATATATATATATGCTAATTTTAAATAGCATTATTTTCAATTCAATAATTAATAATTATTTTATCCATCATTTATTATTTTAGTTTTCCAATAAGCTAATTTATTATGTAAACCAATAACATTATTTTAAATAGCTAAGAAGTTCCTTATTTTTTGGTATTCTAATCTTTGCACGATAGGAAGATAATAAATATTGTTTATTCTTCAGTTCAACTTTTGCTTCATTGAGACAAAACACGTTTTAACTTTGCCCCTCAAACAGGTAAATGATGATGTTGGAATAGATTGGACCAATGAAAATGATCGTCTACTGGTTTGTCAAATGTGTATAAAGTTGGCTGATATCAATGGGCCAGCTAAATGTAAAGAGCTCCATCTCCAGTGGACAGAGGGTATCGTCAATGAATTTTATGAACAGGTAACTAACTTAACTGTTTATCTGAATCCTACTTAGGCTGCTCATAAATTCACAAAAGCTTCCAAAAGCAGTAAAAGTGTGGTCAGTCACTTTCATATTCATACTAACATGAGAAAATGCACTGACTAAAAACTCTTAACATAAAGTTTTTCGCAAGTATTGTGGAGTGTAGGAGGGTGAAGGAGAATGATAAGTAATGAAATGACCTAATGAAACATTAGGAAGACCATTGACATATTGGTTTTTTTTTAAATAAATTGATTGTAATATAAGGTAATTTATATTTATATGGATGAATGTATATCAGATTAAGTTCATTTACTTTTTTTAAATGTTTATTTTGAGAGAGAGAGAAAGAGCAGGAGTTGGGGAGGGGCAGAGAGAGGAGAGAAAGAGAAAGGGACATCTCTGCGATGTCAGCACAGAGCCTGACACAGGGCTCAGTCTCATGAGCCGTGAGAGTATGACCTGACCTCGAACCAAGAATCAGACACTTAACCCACTGAGCCACCCAGTCACCCCAAGTTCATTTACTTTTAATAGTCAATAATAGCAGCATACAAAAAAGCTTTAAAAATAGATATTTTATTTGACATGGTAACATGAGAATAAACGCACTACCAAAAAAACCTACCACAAACACATAAACATGAAGTGATCTTTCCCATATTATTATACGCTGATCAGATTATACCTGAAACTTCATTTTGAGTACTATGATCTACTCTATTAAGAGGAATGTGTAGACAGTGGAGCATGGGTAAAGGACAGGTATCAATGACATAAAAGGAAATGAAAGAAGTGAAGATCATTACCCTGAGAGAAAATGGAGGTGATGTAATAACTGTCTTCAGACACTTAAAAGACTGACATGCAAATTTAGTATTAAGTGATCATACATTGTAGAGATTAAAGAAGATAAATTATCACTTAACATAGGATCAGATTTTTAAGAAACATGAGATTTCTTTTTGCTTTCCTAAAAATGAATATAACTGTCTATAGAAGATACAGTAAGATTGATTTCAAGACAATGGGAGAAAAAATTTGTGTTATGAAGGAATCCAGAAATAAGTAATAAATTGCCTGGTATCATTGGATATATTTAAGAGGGATTATAAAGAATTTTATAGGTTTAAGAGGTTTTATACACAGGACTCCTATATAGAATAAAAAGTTTGTACTTTCTAGAATATAATGTATTGACTTTTCTAGAAATGAGATTAATTCATAATCAATCCCCAAATATTGAAATACAAAAATATGAAAAGGATAATTTATAATCATTCTACATAGGTATAACCATTGTTGGTATTTCAGTATTATTTCCTTCATTAATTTTGCTAGATGACTAATAGTTTACAGTCTGTTTTATTTTTCCAGAACGATTTGAAGTAGTTCAAAATAAAAACACACAGTAGTACTGATAGTCATACTGACAAATAAGACTTTTAGAGACATATAATCACAGAAGATATAATTCAACCAAAAGTTGGGATAAGGTAGCACTTTTACTTGAGCAATGAATTATACTAAGATTTCTGGTACCCAAGTCAAGAAAAAAAAAAAGAAAACATGGTAGATGATGTATTTGTTGGATAATTATTCCTGGCATTGCATTTTAAAGTACACTTATATTCTCATTTAAAAAGGAATGATATGTAATAAGTACCATTTACTGTTACAGACCATTTCTTCTGTTTCCTTTCAATCAAAAGCCAAAACCTCAGGATCACAAAAGTGATAAATAGCAACGTAGCATTTCTGCAAGGATCTTAGTAATTTGAGTAGAATCTTCTTTTAGCAGTCAAGCAAAAGAGGGAGTTCACACATGGATGTCTGGGTTCTTACATAATTGCAAATTTTAGATGCCAAGTAATGTTGACTTTACTAGTATTTTAAACTTTCCATGTCATATTCTGGTTAACTATTCATGCTAAATTCCTATTTCCAGGGTGATGAAGAGGCCAGCCTTGGGTTACCAATAAGCCCCTTCATGGACCGTTCTGCTCCTCAGTTGGCCAATCTTCAGGAATCCTTCATCTCTCACATTGTGGGTCCTCTGTGCAACTCCTATGATTCAGCAGGACTAATGCCGGGGAAATGGGTGGAAGACAGTGATGAGTCAGGAGATACTGACGACCCAGAAGAAGAGGAAGAAGAGGAAGCACCAAATGAAGAGGAAACCTGTGAAAATAATGAAGCTCCAAGTAAGTTTTATAAAATCTATTTCTAATTTGTTTTTCCTAGGATTGGTTGTTTTTTTACATAACTTCAGATAAATTTTATGCTTATACATGGTTTGTGTCCAGATATCATCTGCATCTGATTGTGGATAACCTCCCTTCTCTACTGTCATATCATAATAGTAGCAACTATAGACTGTGGAATCTATTATAATACCATGTTCATACAAAGATACATTCTCTATTATGAAGTAAAAAGAAATGAAGTGATTGAAGCCTGTTCTTCAGAGTATCTTAATGATTTAGAGATGAAAGGAATTTCACATACCATATAGAGCAACCATAGACTTTTGTTGGCTTAGTTCAAGGAAGGCCATGTGAAGTGGTAAGAGGTAGTTATCACTCATTCATGTAACACATTTTTATTAAGCATGAGCGGTATGCCAGACATTCTTCCAGGTACTGAAGATAGAGCCATGAGCAAATCAGACAAAATATAAATCCTTGCCCATTTAGACTTTTTGTCCAGTGCAGTCAGTAGACACTAAGCAGGACAAGTCACTAAATCTTTAATACATGAGGTACTGATAAATGCTCGAGTTAAAAAAAAAAGGGGGGGGGGATATGAAATATTGCCGAGAAAGGTTAAAATTTTAGATAAGGTAGCCACAGATGGTCTAAATAAGAAAGACATTTAAAAAAAACTGAAAGAAGTAAGGGAGTGATCCATGGAAGTTGAAGTGGAAAAAGCGTTCCAAGAAGAGAGAGAAGCAGACTGTGAAAACATCCTGACATTGGCATTGGCTGGGTGTTCAAGGAGCATCAGGAGAGCTGGGGTGGCTAAGACAGGAAAGGGGCTGAGGAGGGGCAGCAGGAGAGAGGCAAATGATGTAGGGTTTGAAGGTAGGGCACTGTAGGTGATTGTATGGAGTTAGGCTTTTATTTACCCTGAGTAAGGTGGGAAGCCCTGAGAGATTTTCTGCAGAAGAGTTAGCTGATTCAGCTTATATTTTAAATTGATTGCTTCAGCTGCTGTATTGAGAACACTCTTGCATCTGAGGTGGGAGCAAGGGGAAGAGGAGGCTGTTGAAATTATACAAGTGAGAAATGACTATGGCTTTGAACCAGGCAAAGTAGTGGCTTTAGTGACAATGAAAAGTATTCACATCTGGTCATTGATTTGGAGCACACATGTAGCCAACCTAATCCATTTTAACTCACTAGATTACCAAAAGGCATTAGCTTTACTCATGTCTTGAAATACGCTTTGCTACTTCTCCTGTCATAGGGAGAAGGCCAAAAAAGCATAATTAGTAAAAATCCATAACCCTTACAGTAACATGACACAAATAGTGTTATTATGTTCATGAAAACACAGTATGTGGTTTTACCTCTGCCTTCATAAAGGAAATACAGTGTTAATAGTTTTCAAAGCCCTTACCCAAAATATTACCAAAAAAAAAAAAAAAACATTCTGATCATTTATTCCCATATTTTAGCACAGTCAGGAAAATTCATGACTCAGTTCATCTTGGCCATCTAGTAAATATAGTCTAATACGGGTATTGACCCATTTTGCCCTCATATAAGTACTCTGTTGTAGGCTTGCAAAGTAGAGATAGAGAAATCTTCACAAACTATAAACTGATGAGACAGAGTTTTGCAAATTTGGCTCTAGATTAAATTTTTGCTTCAGTTCTGTCCTGTATTTTAACCTTGCTACAGAATGAGGTGAAAATCAAAAGTTGTTTTCCTTCAGTATTTCTATCATCAAAGAAATTCTATTTTATTTCTCTGGTGCTTAAAAAAGGTTTCCATTAGCAATTTTGGGCAAATCTTGAGATTTGGAAGTTGGAGCCAAGACTTGGGATTCATGGCTTATGTTTTCATTTGTTCATTTAATAAACACGTATTGTTTTTTGTTTTTTAACTTCAGAGAGCCAGAAGGTAGTTTGCTGTTGAAGGACAGGGCGTTTTGTTTTGTTTTGTTTTGTTTTTTGGTTTCTTTCCACCCCTACCCCCCAATGAGTAACATTGGAAAGTGTTGTCACCTTAGACTCTTGGAAAAACTTTGTTCCCATGGGCCCTCACTGATTGCTATTTGAACTCAAACACATTGAAAACATAGACACATAAAACAGGCATCAAGAATTGAAGAACACAGGCCAGGAGATTTAACAGGCTCAACTTGTCAACGTTGGCTTCACCAGCAAATGCGACAACCAGATATTCAATTGCTTTTCATTCTGTAGGGTTAAGTTGCCATACTGACTTCCAGATTCTGATGTGTTACTCTCCAAACCCAGATTTCCTCACTTCTAATTCGGCTGCTATAGAATCCGAGTAATTTTAATTTCATAATCAGATTGAGATGGTTAACTTGATTGAGCCAGAAAGTTAGGCTTCAGAAAAAATTTAGATTAAATATGCACTGATAATTTCAGCAATTTGCAAAACTTGGAGATCTCCCAGGAAACACAGAATTAAATGTTTCAATATGGTATCCTAGGGAAAGAAGGCGTTTTCCCAACCTCATAATTAAATCTGAAAGATTCCTACAGCGAACTAAGAGGTTTCTAATGAAGTACTAAGCTGCATTTAGAATTTGAGCAATGAAAGGCTCTTTGTTCTCATTTCAAAAGGTTCCAGTGCTGAACAATTTGGCTCCCAATACAGGCTTGTTTTAGACCACCTGCAGACTCTAATCTACGCAAATGTATTTGGTACAAACTTTCTTCTACGTCACCGTATTCAGTTCAAATCCAGAGAGGTTTATTGCTAATGTTTAACAGCATTAATAAGAGAACAGCTGTTCTCATGGGGGCTGCCTGAAAGGAAAAGGAGAAAAATCAAGCTTTTGTTACCTTCATCCCTTTGAATACACTGCCATGAATGTGTATAACTTTGAGATGGAGTAATCACCTTGGGCAGTAGTGTTTTCCTATAACCGTGATTCAAATCTGTCCTTCAGCCCATGCTTATCTGTAACTTTCTTGATTCAAAGGAGTAGGTTCAAAAGTATATTGACGTTGAAAAATTCCTCAACAGAAGCCAATTTGTACTTAAGTATAATAAAAGCAAAGTAGAAACAAACAAGTAGATGGCTTTGGTAGAAGAGTAACTTTATAAATTTGCCTTGAAAAGTCTAATGTAGTAATATATTGATTTTTATAGAAATAATTCAGATTTTTAAAAATTTTAGTGTACACACACATACACACGCATATACATATGCACACATAGAGTCTTTGTTAAGAAATGTTTAGTTGAAGAAATTGATGTCGTGCTCCAGGAACCCATGACCTCTGCCTTTGTGCCTGCCCCTCATTCTGCCTGGAATGCTCCCAGCACCTTCACCTAGAGTATTCTCAAAATTTACCTCAGGTAAATTTTCTCAAAATCTCACCTCAGGTGTCCTGTTCTTTGAAAAAAAAAATCTTACCTATCCCCTCACAACCTGAGTCTCTTGTGTTGCCATGGTTTTAATGCATCAGAGAGAAATTGCACTACATACCCGTTAAAAATGTCAAGGAAGGCTTTATTCAGAACTATTGCAATAAGGGAGAGAAATTAAATTCAACCCCATTGAACCTAAGGCAGGAGAAATTTTAAGCATCAGCTAATGAAAAAGTACTTTAGGACCTTAGAGGGAAGTTGGCCAATGTCACTGAGCCATCTGTGTTTGCTAATTGGTACTTACTGAAGTTAGGCACCTTCCCTCCCATGAAGACTGAAAGTTAGGGCCCCTGTTTATCCTGATTATTTCATTTCAAAAGAATCAATGCCCATGTACTTGAGGAAGGAGTTCCTGGCTTATAAAACTGGCTAGAAACCGGGAGAAGATTTATCTGTATTACAAAACAGCACAGAAAGTATCTGCACTTTCAAGTTTTATAAAGTAAATGCTATAATAAAAAGCAGGTTAGAGACATACTAATCTGGAAGAAACTGGTCTAAAATGTAGTCAAGCTAAGGGGGACATCAAAACCATCTTAGTCATATGCATACATCTGTCATAAAACATAGTATATATATTTCATTTTTTTTCATCTTAGCTCTTTCTTCTATAAACATTAAGCTCCTTTAAGGCAAGCTCTTGGACTAATTGGTCTTTGTGTATATAGCATCCAGAAAATTGCTTGTCAATTAGTAGGTGGTCAATATAAATTTGATTGATAGGTTCATCTCATAAATAAAATAATACAGTAAATCATTTTTTAAACTCATTTATGACTCAGCCTATACCCATTCCCACAGTTATTCAGTTTAATAATTTTCTTATGTGTCTGTACGGTTCAAAAGTAATTCAAGATGATGTTCTTTTTTTTGAACTGTATTTTGAAATTGATCTTATCCTGTAAAACAATTGTTTGTGGTATATTTTTAAATTTTTTAAATGTTTTATTTATTTCTGAGACAGAGAGAGAGCATGAGCAGGGGAGGGTCAGAGAGAGAGGGAGATACAGAATCTGAAGCAGGCTCCAGGCTCTGAGCTAGCTGTCAGCACAGAGCCCGATGCGGGGCTTGAAGCCATGAACCGTGAGATCATGACCTGAGCCGAAGTCGATGCTTAACAAACTGAGCCACCCAGGTGCCCCTGTTTGTGGTATATTATAATAAAACTGTTGAAGGAATCACTAGTACTTCCAAAAAATTTTGGTGGATGGCCTCCAAAAGATCTAGTTCCTTTGACACATCTCATAGCTAACGGGTTTTTTTTCCCCCCTATTCTTACTTTTTTTTTCTTCTTTTTTCCTCCCAGATTATACATTGTAAATCATTACTACTTCATTAAGTAAACCCAAATATCCCTGCTGATATTTCTGGTAACTTGTACCGTTAACTCTTTAATGTAGTCCCAATGAGATCAGAATTTCCTGAGGACCACTTTTTCATATCATTGTCATTTTTATTGCTTATCACCTCTTCATCATTTACTTGGATCTGTAAAACAGAAACTAGAAAAAATATGATTCCTCTAGTAAACGCTTAATAAAGTCTAGAGCTTTGTGAATATACACAACAAAAGGAGAGACCGGCTTCTGTACATAGGGAAGTTTACAATCTAATAGGGGATCTTAGCCTAATTTCTAAATTCTTGGCCTAAGGCTAAAATGGTCACTCAGATGAAGGTACTGAAGTTATGTTCTGGCCACAAACAGACCCTCTTCTAAACTCAAGTCCAGATCCTACTTTACCTCTGCACTTGAAGGTCTTCCAGACATTTCATGTTCAATATCTCTCTCAAATATCCTCACTTAACATTGCCTTTCCCAGTATATCTTATGACCAACTACTCAGTGGCTCAGGGAAGATAGATCAAGGCTGTCTTTGATTCCTCTCTCTTCTTTTTTCCCTGTACCTAATCAGTTGCCAAAGTCCTGTTGATTAAACCTCACAAATGCATCTCACATTTATCTACTTCTCTTCATTTCCACTACTTTAATCCTAGCTCAAGCCACGGTCATCATGCCATGTTCTCTCAGATGAGTCATTTTTTCTCTCTTTCTGCCACCTTTAAAAGGTTTTGTAAGACTCAGTGTGGCTGTACCTACCTTTTCACTCTCTCCACTAGAGTAAAAGCTCCATGCTGGCAGTCATTACATCTATCAGTGAATGACCAGAACCTACCATACTTGGTACACATTAGGTGCCTAATAAATAGATAAGGAATTGGAAGACTAAATAGTGAATTATGGTATCAATTCAAAATTCTTTAAAATGTCTTATGTTTCATCTGCCAAAATCGAGTGTATATGCTTCCTCAAACAAGAGATGCAATTCTGTGAAAATTGTCTTTAGGACTTCCATATTGAACACACAAAACGTCTTGGTCACCAAGACAGTGTAATTTATTGACCTATCAAATGCGTATTTGCTGAGCCTTGTTCTGTATAAGATATGTACTGGTCTTTACAAGGCTTCCTAAAAGAAGCTATAGTCTGGTAGAGGGGCTAATGCCTAGAATATATGAGAACAAGACAAGTGCCCTAAAGAATGCATTATTGGGGCACCTGGGTGGCTCAGTGGGCTAAGTGTCCAACTCTTGATTTTGGCTCAGGTCATGATCTCATGGTTTTGTGAGTTCAAGCCCCATGTCAGGCTCTGTGCTATCCGTGCTACGGATCCTTCTTGGGATTATCCCTCTTCCTCCCTCCCACCCCCCGCCCTTCCCCTACTTGTGCTGTCTCTATCTCAAAATTAATAAATAAACTTTAAAATTTTTTTAAAATAAAAAGAATGCATGCTATTGAGGACATTATTTTTGTTACAAGTGACAAGACTCCAGTAAAGTCAGTATATACAAAAGGAAAAATTACTAGTTCGGTTCAACAGAATGTTGAACTTACTTGCACCTGCTCTTGTCTCTGAGTCACCTGCCTGACAGCTTGATCTTTCTTTCTTTATCAGACTGGAAGTATAGCCAGCTATGTATTTACTTCATTCCAGATAAACAAGCAGAGGAGAAAAGATCCTCAGCCACCATTCTCTGACTCATTCCATGCTGTTGGGAAAATTTCCAGGGGAAGACGCTCATTGACCTGATTTAGGGCACATACATACTCATTGACCAGCTGCTGCAACAGGGCTGTGTTGTGGGAAGGTGGGTGGAGAAGGAGAGTTTGACCACCATTTCTAGAACTATATAACTGAAAGAAGGAATGAGAGTTTCTGATTTTAGATAACGCAGTTATCAGAAAAAGATACCATGATAATGAGAAAGGGAAAAAGTGAAAACAATATATACTCTGAGAAGCATATATGGAGTGAAATGAGAGTTTAGAAGAGAGACGAGGAGACGGGGGAGAGATTATTTCTTACAGGAGGAATTCAATAAAATCTGAGTCTTAAAACAATAAATGGGCATGAACTTTCAGGGACTGAGAAGAGCATTTGAGAAGGAGGGCCAGTACCACCTGGAAAGTAGAAGAATTCAGTGTATATACGGAAGTAGAGACAGAAGCCAGGCTGTGGAAGATGGAAGACTCCAAAGCGTGTTTGTGCCAGCTTGTGGGAAAACTTTGAGATGACTTGAAAATTAATATTTTAGTCCACCTGAAGCAGAACAATGACACTGAGACCATCTTTACAGAGATCACTTGTAGACTTTTGTGGGTTGTATTAGTTGACAAAGTAAAGAACAAGAAGTTCTTCCAGTAGTTTGGGTGAAAAATCTGGAGGATCTGACTCTATTGAGAATAATACCAAGATTTAAACAGATCTTTATTGGGCATTACTGGATATTAAATCCGGTTCACCATATGTCTCGATGATTTATTAATGATTGTTGCCGTCTTCCTCTTACTTCCCCACTCTCGAAAGGAACATTATTATGATATACAAATCAACTGGCATATGTATCTGGTTGGTACTTTAGTTCCTATTAATGATGTGAAAAAAAATAACCACCATGTACTCAGCACACAAATAAGTAATTTGGTGTTTTCTCAGGAAAGAAAACTTTCAAAAGGAGGAAAATCTACTGCCAAATAACTCAGCACCTCCTGCAGAACCACAAGATGTGGAAGAAAGTCATTGAAGAGGAACAGCGGTTGGCGGGCGTAGAGAGTCAGTCCCTGGACCAGTCACCCCAACAGCATTCCTCTGAACAGATCCAGGCCATCAGGGAAGAAGAGGAAGAGAAAGGGAAGCCAAGAGGAGATGAGATCCCAACCCCGAAGCAAAACCAGTGACAATGGATATAATGAGCTGTGTTTCCCAACAGAGTGACTTGTCACAGACTCTTTTCAAGCCAGCACAACACTTAGACACAACACTGTAGAAATACAAGAAGATGGGCAAACAGCTATTGCATTTGGGAATTCTTCGCGTTTTATGTGTTTATTTTTACAGTGAGGTACATTGTTAAAAACTCTTGCTTGGAGAAGCTTTCACGTTTGCAACACCAGCTTCCAAGGATTTTTTTTAAGGAAGAAGTATATGTGTGTGTGTATATAAGCTCGCACGTAGATACATGTAAAACATATTCACACACATACACCCACATGCACACTGAAAGCCAGGGTTACTGGCTCCACAATTTAGTAACATTCATATTAAGATATATAGTGGTCACTGTGATATAATAAGTTATAAAGGAAAAAATAAAGGAAAACAAATCACAAAGGAAATGGGGCGGCTTAGCAGGGAAACAGTGCAGTGAATGTAGGTTACCAACTAAGGAGCTTTTGCTCTTTGTACTGACGGATGAAAGTTCCAGAGCATTATTTGAATTCTTCTACAACGTTGTGTGTGTGGTGTGTGTGTGTGTGTGTGTGTGTGTGTGTGTGTGTGTGTGAGAGAGAGAGAGAGAGAGAGGGAGAGAGAGGGAGAGGGTGCTTGTATGTATGTATGTTGACAGATTTTTATGGTTTTAGTCATTCATAGGAGAGCTGCAGCAGATGACTCAGCACATCTGAACAAACAGAAGGCAGTTCACTTTGGAGTGTCTGAGAGGCAGTCATTCCAAATTCCGGCCTCCATTAGCTTCAGTACAGGGCCCTCTGCAGAGGGAGGGTATTCACAGGCTGGTGAGAGGGCCACAGGATTGGTACTACTGCTAACGCACCACTTGGAGTCGCTCTATTGCCAACCTTAAACCTGGAAGACAGGCATTTTCCAATCGACTTGCCTCATGAATGTATAGGAGCTGTTTGTGAGTATGTCTGTCATGCACGTAAGATCAAATCACCTATTTTTAAGGGGATGGCATTCTTTATACGTAAACACTTAAGAAGGAGCTAAAGTCAGATCTTTTAATTAGGTGAGAATTCTGAAAAGTTGCCAGAGAAGACCTGGAGAATTGCTCTTCATGGTGATATTCCATGTCTTAAATTGCTTCAAAATGTGTGGTAGAAAAGAAAAAAAAAAAGGCAAATGGAAACCCACTATGGGATATATAGCCAGAAATGAAGCGGGGAAATTGCAACCTAGGGTCTGGTGTTTGCTGACATAGTGAAAGCCTGATTCTTGGCAACTGTTAATTGGCTTTGGGTAGAGAAGGCCCCACTTACAACCTTGTTGTGGCATTCCACGTACTGTGGGATAAGGTAGCTTCTGTCTGCAGTCTGGCCCATTGTCATGTTTCTTTTGGCAGGGAAAATTATGGAGGGACTTTTGGGGACTGGGCCTATTATTGAAAGTCTTTTTTTTTTTTTTAATTTGTTCATCTACACTTGTTTATGCTGTGAGCCAAACCTTATTTAAAAAGTTGATACTCACTTTCAATATTTTATTTCATATTATTATATTTGTCATGAATAGTTATCTTGATGTAAATATAAAGATTTTTTTTTTGTTTCTGTAGATAGTAAACTCTTTTTTTAAAAAAAGGGAAAAGGGAAACATTTTTATAAAGTTATATTTTAATCACCATTTTTATACATCGTATCTGTCTCCAAGCCCAGTAAGAGAGTGATGAATCACTTGCACAGAGGTCTAAGGACAGCCACATATCTACTTATTCTAACTTAAATGATAATCTGATAGTTATTTTATGCCAATTAAAGGAGGATGCCGCAAAGAATATTTTTTCCCTAGGAACTTTTGCTAACTTTTGAGGCACTTTTGGGTTCAGGTCTCCCAAAGAAAAAGACTTGCTTAACCAATACCGAATTTTTATAATTGGTATCCATTTTTTGCCAGTGTTTTTGGTTATAATTCCTCCTTCAGTACTCTGTATGGAACTGTCTAAATCAGTGAAATGATCTTACCTTCTAACTTAACCTTGATGGTGATTCCTAATTTTTCTTTCCTCTGAAGTCATAGCAAAGAGTGTTTACGTTAAAAATGCCTTTGTTTCTCATAAATGAATTTCTTCCCTTCCAAAGCAGTGATTTCACATTAACCTATGACATTTTTCAGATAAGGCAAAGATACAATCAAAAGCAAACACAATTTCAGGACAGATTTCCCATTAAGTAGGAAAATAAGAGGAAGGATCAAATAGATGCAGACTCTGCTCAAAAAATGAGAATAATTTCATAATTTTGTATTAACACTAGGCCTTTATTCAGGATTTACTGAGTTATTTTCCATTTTCTTAGTAATGTCTACGTGTCTCATGTATGCAAAAATTACTGTGTACAAATACATTTCCCCAATGACATTAACTGTTTTCCTTCCATTGCAAATAAGAGGGAGAAAAATTATGCTCGTTTACCTCTTGAACCTAATTACTTAACAAAGCAATCTTTCCCCTTTCTCCAAAAGCCATACGTCTCTAAGACACATGTGGAACTGAGCGAAAATATAGGTTGTGGAGCAAGTAGAATGACAGCAAAACTTAGTTGTGAGTCTATAACTGTATATTGGCAGCTGTGTCAAAGCTGGCCAGTCTGACTGCCAGAGCAGGGGTCTTAGCAAACTACCTGGTTTTGTTTATTCTGTTTTAAAGCACATGAAATAATGGTGGCCAACGCACTTAGAACCTCTTCATTCCAGGATTGTGTTCATCAGTCCAGACAGATCTTTTTTTTTTCTTCAAAAATAAATTGCTAGGATATCAAAGCTAAAAGTCCATTGAAATAAAACAATATAAATCAAGTACGACACTTTCATACATATTCAGTACATCCCAAAGGATGACCAGGGACATAAAAAGATATTTTCTGCTGGCGATGTTCTCCCCCTCCTCAGTGAAAGCAGTATTACTGTGTTCACTTCCAACTCCAGAGTTTATTCCCTGTGGTGCCAGTGTGTTTGTTGCAATTTACTACATTTTTATATGAGCCTATTTATAGGTGCCATTTAGAGAAACTCAGGTCTTTCAAATGAAGGAATTTGTAGCCCATTTAGGAAAAAGGATCATTGTACAGACAGCCATCAAACCAAAGGGAGGAAAGCTCAGAGCTGGTGACCTTGACGCTAGAGGTTGCTTTCTGTTAAGGAATAGACCAGGGATGAGTGTCATTGGTATCATTTCCAGCATGCTATTAGAATGTCCTTTTCAGGTATCCATCTAAGCCAACCTTTAGGATATCCTTTCCTTGATGAGAACAACACTTTAGCTTTTTTCTATACTATAAAATTTTATTTGTCATTTCTGTAAGATTTGTTTTAGCTCTCAGTAGAAGATGAAGACAGTAGCTCTGTACAGGGAATAGATCTATACCGGTCTTCATCTGACAAGTGAAGGAATGTCCTCATGTCTAAGAAAATACTCATTTTTCTAAAAACAGAATCCCCAATTCTGTCTGTTTCATTTTGACAGAATTCCAGAACAAACCCCTAACCATTGCAATCCCAGTAAAACTAAAGAAAAGGGATTGTATGACGTGCAGACTGTTCATATTATGTGTGTGTGCTGTGATTTCCTCATGTCCCCTGCCTCTCTTGATTTGCAGTTTCCCTATGTCCGCTGTCACATGCCCAGAGAACTTTCTTTGAAGGTAAAAGCTGTGCAAAAGGCATGAGACTCAGGCCTATTCTTTGTTTAAATGGTGGAAAAATATAAATTATTTTCTAAGTAATAAAGATATACAAATTATCATTGTAAATAAAGTCTAAAGTTTGAAATGACTGTTTTACAAAAGTGAACTATTTGTGTGATGAACAATTCCTGACTAGTGAGAAGTGACTGATCAAAAAATCATTTCTCACCTACTCTGGGAGGTATTTTTGGTGCTTCACTGTGAGTATTGGGGATCTCCACTGGCCTCACCCTTTTAAAATATTTCTAAAATAATAATGAAGACCACAGTAAGGATCTTACTGTCCTCTCTTCCATCCTAACCCTGAGTCCCATTTAATGCCTTTCCTGGTTTATACACCACGTTAGAAATAAACTGTCTTTTCAAAATGGTAAAAGCCTCCAGTAAAACCAAGTTTTGTAAACTTTCATAGCCTGGAGTAAATCAAGATTCTCCTTATTCTAGAGATTATCAGCTCCTGTGTGTGGAAAGAAAATATCAGTAAATTTCAATTGCTCATAGGTCACCTCCAGACCACTGAGACCTAAAATATCTATATACTTTGAAACCAAACTGAGTTTCTTTCATTCACCTTCTCTTCCAACAAGCAGCAAAATACTTTATGATCGTTGTTCTAGGTCATTCATTTCTCTTGTGATTTTTCCATGAAAGGAAACTGAATTTGCTGATACTGTTCATCTGTTTTTCTAATCTGTTCAACAAAATTCTACCATAAGATTAGGAGACCAATTAGCCATTTTAAGTGAGGAGCATTCCAAAATTACATTACTCTTGGGACCTCTAATCAGGGCAAAATATGAAGTTTTAGGTCCTCTATATTCATATCAGTTTGTTCCTCTAGAAAATACTCAAATTCTTATTGCACGTTTGATTGGGTTGACTTAAGTAAACGATAAGCATTGAATTAATTAAACTATAAACCGTGCTTTCAACAACGTAAATTGAGGTTTGCATGGTGTTTACAATGTTTAGCACTAATTATTCACGATCAGAGAGCGAGAACAGATTTTTCAGCCTATATTATACCCCATGACAATTTGTGTATCATCTCACGCATTTCATTTGTTACAATACTGCTGCTTTACCTTACCTAATGGTGCTTTTACCTTACCTGAAGTGATCTTTATGTTCATACTATCAAATCATTCTAACACAAGTTAACACTGGTGACAAAAAATAATTGGGCATTTTCCTGCTAAATATGTTTGAAGATCCAAAACTAAACCTTAAAACTTTATTATTTGGTGGAATTACATGTTAACGTCTGCAGATTCAAAAAATACTGATCCACCATAAATTATTTTAGTGCAGTAAGACTATAAATTATGTGGAGTTGTATAGAGATGGAAAACAAAATTGTCTTTTGCTATGTGATTCAAGTTCTAAAATGGGCCCAAGTTTCCTATCTAAAGGTAGCAGATTCTTCTCCATATTCTATTCCTAAGGTTGACTACCTTGACAGGCATTGGTATTCATGGATTTCTGCTTCCCTCAACAGAAGAGAAGCCAACCCTTCTTTTTGATAAATACTGAACATGTACCTGTTCAGAAAAGTTTCCTCATTGCTTCACATCAAGAAGAGGTTCTTTAACCATGCAAATAATCCATTAAAAATTCTTCAAAGAGAGTAATATTAAATCATCATATGTAAGTACTGTCAAAAATATTTAAATTTGATTTCGTTTTTGAACCAAACTGTTTAAAAAATGTTTTTTTTTTATTATTCAGTTACAACGAAACTCACAAAATGACCTTCCATGGTATAGAGATGCTCAATATATTGATAGAATCAGAACTACTATTGTGTAATAAAAAAACTGGAAAGAATATTTAATTATTTTTCTAATGTTTCTCATGCCTCAGGGAGGAAAATGTTTTATGGCAGGTTCAAGAAATACATGAAATAAATAAAAAATAAACTTAGTCCCAATAATTTAATTAGGTGAAGCGTACAAATTATAGCCTGAGTTTTTCTGAGTTCAGAAAAAAGAATGTATTATCCAGCAACTTATCGTTGTTTTAAAATAAATGGTCTATTAATGTAGGTTATATTTTGCTAAATTCTAATACCGTTAAAAACCTAAATACATTATCTTCATTTCACTAAGAAAAATTAAATCTTATTAATCTTGACTTTCACAGATGAAGCACTGACCAGGCAATAAACCACACCCACTACTTCATCTACCAAGACTGATCAAATGGTAGGTTGGAATTTGAAATTCATTAATAGAAACATAAATTTATTTTAAAAACTTAAAGCTTGACTGCTTTAACTAAAATTTCAGTGTCAGTAAAGGTCAGTAAAGGTATGTATTTCAAATGAAATAAATTTTAGCAGGGAATTCTTCCTTTCCTCTTTTAAAAAAAAAAAACATGTCAAACTCATGAGAGAAAAATGTGGCTTCTCTTCAGTTGTACTTCTCTAACTCAAAATACTAAAGGAAAAGTGATCAGAAATTCTCTGCCATAATAAGGAGAAAGAATGTCTTTCACCTAAGTCCCAACTCTCCACACCCAGTTTCATTCTGCAGTCCATGGTACTAAAAAGCAAAAAAACAAAAACAAAAACAAAAAACAAACAAAAAACAAAAAACGAAATAAAAAAACAAAAGCAAACAAACAAACAAAAGAAAAAACAGAGCTAGGGATCAGAAGTGAACATGACATAAAATGTAAAGGATCACCATAGCAGACTGCTCCATCTTTATGACAAACCAATTTAGTTATCAGTTACTCTGGAGTAGTCACTTAATGGATCCATATTTCAGCCCTGACTTCCTTCATACAGTCAGCACTTACACATGCTTTCGAATGTGAATTAGCCCTTAGAACTTAGAAACTGCTGCTTGAGTACCTTTTGATGGGAGGGATTTTTTTTTTTATTCTAGTAATCTTACTCCCTATATAATACCAAAATATTTAGATGATTTAATGTGAAATTGAAAGAAATTATTTAAAGATGTTTTATTTGTGTATATAACTTGTTGGTTAGAATTTTCCATCAACTTTCTTTTGAAAATTAACTGGTTATTTTTATGGCTCAAAAACTACTATCACATATTCTGCTTTAACTAGGTATAAGCATAAATCAGTACTATAGTGTTGCTATCTTTAAATAATAACCCTAATTAGCTATATATTACCTGTTAGTGGGGTTTATTGGCTTGACTTTTAGTGTATATTTATTAGGGTTTTTTTTTAATCACTTTTTTTTTAATATTCTGTCAAATATCTGCATGAGACTTTTACCATAGCACATTTACTTAACTGGTAGTTTGCTTTGTTTTTGTTTTCCATTTATGAGTGTCAATTTTTTTCTTGGTATATTTTCACAGAAGTGTACATACCATTTTTTTTGGTCCAATAAGGATGGTTTATTAGTTGATGAGCACCAGAAATAAATATCACTTAACCCACCCACCCTTTGATATTTCTTCCTAAAGATGTTGGTCATCCAAATCACAAAATGAAAAATCGGTGCTTTTATACATGTTCTGAAACTTCCAGTGCAAAATAATGAATAAGAGACTCTTCCTGGCTTTCTATCATGATATTAGCTGAAAAAACTTTAATTTGAATGTAGAATTTTTGGGTTTTGATTTTGGTTTTGGTTTGGATTGACTTGGTTAATTTGATTTGGTTTTTATAAATGAAATGGGTTTCTGATTCCCAATAGAACAGTTGTTCTAATCAGTTGTTATTTTTTCCTTTTCCTGACCGAAAGAAAGAAAGAAAGAAAGAAAGAAAGAAAGAAAGAAAGAAAGAAAGAAAGAAAGAAAGAAAGAAAAGAAAAGAAAAACACCCAGAAAACAAAACAACAACAAAAAAACTGCCATTAGAAATTTTATAGTAGTAAGTCCCAAATATTTGACTTCGTAGGATACTTGTAAACCAGAGTATTACATTAACATATTTCTAAAAAGCAATATTTTCAAGTAAATACCAACCAAAGTAAGAGTATAAGGAATGTCTGTTGCACATGACAGTTTTTAACTAGGTAGTTCTTACCACTGTCAACTGAACATGTTTATTAATAACTCTCCAAATTTATCAACTTTTAGAAACCCAAGAGTGAAGCATTGGACTTAAGGGATCATTTTGCAATTGAAATAAACCTTGTCCTTACACCTGTGTCTCACAGTTAATCTATGTGGCAATACATTGTATCTTCCTATCAAAAACATTTGTTAAGTGATTTAGTTAATGGCTGACAAATATTTTGTAAAAAGTGAAATCTGTACAGAAAAAATATTAAATTGTATTTATTTTTATTATGTTTTAGCATAGACAGTATAATGATGCTCTTTTTTGCCAGAATTACTGGAAGTGCCTCTTGATTTTATATATGTATGTATAAATAATACAGTAAAAAATATATGATTAGAATTGTGTCACAGATGATCAATGTGGATGTTACAATGTGAAAATAATGTATAATATAAATATAATTCTGTGGTATTATGTTTGATGCAGTTATTTGTACAATGTAAGTCCTCCATCCAGTTTTGAAGGCATCCTTGCATCTCATATCCAAATGTAGTGGCTTGTGCCCAGCCTACTCAGTGAGACATCCATTGGCTTCCCTACAATTACTGAGAACTCCTTGGGACTTTTTCCCCCATGGTCATATTTCCTTTCCTATCGCCAATGAATTCTTAGGTTCATCTCTCTGTAGCTAAGCTGTGTTCTTTGTCTAATCAAATAGTTAACACCATAATCAGCATACCTAGATTTCTGGCATTCAGCTCTGCCATTTATCCTATAAATACTACAATTTATTTTACACAGATTGTCTGTTGATGCCTAATATCCAAATATCCCATATATTTGGTTGTACAGACTCAGAATTATTTTTGTTCTGTGTCTTTGAAAGCTTTAGAAATCTTTGATGGTTCCAAAACATTCAGAGTGTTTTAATTAACCCAAACATAGAGTCCTCAAAAAAAAAAAAAAAAGCAAATGTGATTTTTAGCCACAGTTCTCAAGGAATTAATTCTTTAAGCTATACATAGAAATTTCCTTTATTACCTGTTAGGCAAAATCCCTGCTCCTAAACTTGGTATATTCATAGTTTTCTTCATTTTGGCCCAAAACTATCTCTCACCAAAGAAACTAATCGTTTATCATTTGTATTCCTCTGTCTTAGGCAACACGGGTATTCCTGTGTTATTATCAGTGGAGTATTTACACACACTGTATACATATATTTTCTTTCTTCTTTTGTGTACACACATGCTCTTCCAGTCACAGACAGCACAAAAGGGCAAAAGATTGACAATATGTGCTTGAGTTGTAAATTGTATCCCTCTCCCAAGGCTTTCCTCTTATAGTGATGTCCTCAGTGGAAGGAAAGCAATAGCTGGGTATTCCAGTCTCAACCTTCATCTCCTTCCTGCAACTAGGTGCTGTCAAAACTGTTCCTAGGTAAGGAAAAGTTAATTTACATGGCTGGGTAAGAGAGGTGATGACAGGTATCTTCTAGCCACCCCTGAGATCCAGCCCAGGGCAAAGGGATGACCACAGCCATTGCCTGGAATAGAAAGCCTTGGAGGTCAGTTTAGTGTGTCCTGGGTCAGCTCTACACATCACTTCTCTGTGCCTGCTAAGGCACATGAGGTGGAGCTGGGGATATGGGTATACGTCAACCAATGAAAAGAAAAATGAAATAAAATCAGTTCTTAAATAATGAGAAAATCTTCTGCTTATTAGGATAGATTTAAATTTATTTAATCCTGACGCTACTTCAGGTCTTGATCATTCTTTCTGAAGTCATCGCTGGCTTCATAAAGGAGCCTAAGGTCCACTTCTGTTGAAATTTGTCAAATTTGAAGAATTATCAGGCTGCCCATGCTGGTTGAGATCCTTTGGGCTACGGGGACCAGTTAGAGCTGGATGGGTGTAGGAGGAGCATTTTGCTTTATACTTTGTACTTGTACTATTGTCAATTTGACTGACTTTTCCCTGTGAGAGGCCGAAAGTGAATTCATAGAAATCCTGATCTTCAGAGACTGCAAAGTAGTTAAAGATTATGTATACATTTTCTATTTGTGCTAGCTATAATCAGTCACCACAAACTTGGTGTCTTCAAACAATGCAAACTTATTGGGTCACAGATCAGCCAGTCAGAACCCCAGATGGATTTGGCAGGATTCTGTTTCCTGGCCTATCACAAGACTGAAATCAAGTGTTTGCCAGCCTGGGCTCTTCTCTGAAGTCTCTAGAATCGACTTCTAAAATCGTTTAGGAGGTTAGCACAATGCAGTTCCTTGTGTTATAGGACTGAGGTCCCCATTCCTTGCCAGCTGATGTCTGAGAACCTCCTCTCTCTCAGGTTCTTTAGGCAACTTCCTTCCTTTAGACATTGCTTCTCTCACCACTCGCCATCCTCAAACCAGTGATGTCACCTGATTCCTTCTTACTCTTTGAGACTTTCTGACTTCTGCTGCATCCTTTGGTTTCCATGTAGAGAAAGATCTCTCCTTTTAAGGGCTCATGTGATGATATTGGGCCCAAATAATCCAAGATGATCTCTCTACTTTAAGATCTTTAATTGCAACTGAAAAGTATCTTTGTCAGGTAACTTAGCATATTTACAATTTTCTGGGGGTGAGGGGGTACACTTCTTTGGGGGCTATAATTATGTCTTCTACAAATCATAAATAGGATGAGGAACACTGAAAATAAAGAAGGCATATGGTCCACATCGTTGTTCCACATGATGGAAGGTTATGCCCACAGTGAAATTGAGGGGAAGGTACAGAGATTTCTCATATACCCCCTGCTCCCTGTACACTCAGCCTCCCCCATTACCAATCTCACTATCAGAGTAGCACAGTGGTTACCATTTATGAACTTACCATTTATGACCATATCATAAATCACCCAAAGTATTTCTCCTAGGATTTGTTCTTGGTATTATACATTATAAGGGCTTAGACAAATGACAGATACCCGTCATTATGGCACTCTACAGAGTATTTTCACTGTCTTAAAAGTCCTCTGTGCTCTGCCTGTTCATCAGACCGCCAGCCCTAACCTCTGCCCATCACTGGTCTTTCACTATCTTCATACTTTTATATTTTCCAGAATGTTATATAGTTGGAATCATACAGTATGTAACCATTTCAGGTTGATTTCTCTCACTTAAAAACATGCATTTTAAGTTCTTTCATGTCTTTTCATGGCTGGTTAGCTTATTTCTTTTTAGTACTGAATTCTATTCCACTGTCTGGATGGACCACAGTTTATTTACCTACCTGCTGAAGGACATCATGATTGCTTGCAAGTTTTAGCATTTGTGAATAAAGCTGTTAAAAACACCTGTGTGTTTTTAAGTGGTTTTTGAGTGGACATAAGTTTTCAACTCTTTGAGTAAACTCCAAGACGTGTGGATGCTAGATCTTATGAGAATATGTTTAGTTTTATAAGAATCCACTAAACCATTTTCCAAAGTATATGCACCATTTTATATTCCCACCAGCAGTGTGTGAGAGCCCTGTTGCCTTATGCCCTGACCAGCATTTGGTGTTGTCAGTGTTCTGGAATCTGGACATTCTAATAGGTATGTATTGATCCTATTGTCATTTTAACTTGCATTTCCCTGATGACTAATGATGTGGAACCTCTTTTCATATGCTAACTTACCATCCTTACATCTTCTTTGGTAGATGTTTTTTAAGGTCTATAACCCATTTATTGATTGGACCCATTTCCTTTCTTGCACTTTTGATTGGGAAAAAAAAAAAAAGTTGTTTGTCCTAATGAGACAAAATGGTTTTGCTGATTTTTGGTTTTGCTAATTATACCTTTATAGTTTCATTTAGCACGTTCTTCTCTTCCCTGCATTTCTTTTTTTCCCCCTAACTGTTTACTGATTTTTGAGAGAGCACAAGCTGGGGAGGGGCAGAGAGAGTGGGGGACAGAGGATCTCTGTACTGACAGCAGAGAGCCAGATGCAGGGCTCAGACTAATGAACCATGAGATCATGAGCTGAGCCAAAGTTGGAGGTTCAACTGTTTGAGCCACCCAAGCACTGCTCTCTCCCCTGCATTCTTAAGAACTGATATTTAGATCTAAATTGAGGCTTGAGGGGCACCTGGGTGGCTTAGTCGGTTAAGCGTCCGACTTTCGCTTAGGTCATGATCTCGCGGTTCGTGGGTTCGAGCCCCGCGTCGGGCTGTGTGCTGACTGCCAGCTCAGAGCCTGGAGCCTGTTTCAGTCCGTGACTCCCTCTCTCTCTGACCCTCCCCTGCTCACGCTGTCTCTCTCTCTCCTAGAAATAAAAATAAAAAAAAATAAAAATAAAAATAAAAAACATTTAAATTGAGGCTTGATGAGATTTTTTTTGAACTAGGAAAGACTGCTATTTCAGAGGTGATATTTCAAGCTTCTAGTTTCCATTAAGATATTTAAAATGGCTTATTCTTTTTTTGTATTGTTATTGGTCATTGGTGACTATTATCTAGATGTATTAAATCATTAGGGGTTTGAAAATTATGGTATTTTAATTATTTTATCCTCTTTTAGTTCATTATTTGGAATACTTCTATAGAGGAAAATCTTTCTTTATATTTTAATAATTTTAATGAATAGGAAATAGAGGACAAATATAATTTTTCTCCTAAGTACCAGTTTTAAATGTATTGATGTGGTTTCTTAGAAGCATCCAGAGTTTAACATGTGCTTTTTTTGGAGTATTATGAATTTATGAATTTAAACATTTTATGTATGTCAACCATTATAGTTCCTATTCTTAATGATACTGGAAATTTCCAACAGTTGATTAGTGGGAGCTTGTTCAAATTCATCCATGAGTTACTGGGGCACAATCTAGTCTTCAAGGCTTCCCTGCTATTTGGTATGACAAGATATTCTGAGCTCATCATATATTCTCAGACCTGGTAACAGTCACATATCAAGAAGCCATAATTCCTTTTTTTTTTTTAATGTTTTTATTTATTTCTAGGAGACAGAGAGAGACAGCGTGAGCAGGGGAGGTCAGAGAGAGAGGAGTCACAGACTGAAATAGGCTCAGGCTCTGAGCTGGCAGCACAGAGAAACCCGACGTGGGGCTCGAACCCACGAACCGCGAGATCATGACCTAAGCGAAAGTCGGACGCTTAACCGACTAAGCCACCCAGGCGCACTAACCATAATTCCTTTTTAATAGTACTTATAGACCCCAATTCACTGCTAGTTGCACTTATTGCCACTGGTTGATCATTATTTTTAGACCTTTTCAGTGAAGAGAGCTAGGATATATATCACTCAGACTGAAAACTGCTGGTTCAAATATAGAACTACAAAGTTTTTCTTAACCTCATTCATTTTCAAGTATAAATGACACTTTAAGCCATGAGCCTGGATGAGGTCATTAGGGAGTAAATGTAGATAGGGCAAAGAAGATATTCTAAGGCTGAACTCTGGGGTGCTGTGGCAATGAATATTAAAAGGAAATGACCCCTGAGCCAGGAGGAAAACCAAGAGAGAGTTTGGGGTTCTGAAAACCAGGTAAAGAAAATGGATTAAAGAGAAGGACACAATCAATGGTATGCAGTTTTGCTAATAGCTCAATGAAGATGAAGCTCAGAAACTGATCACTGAATTTATTAATATGAAGGTCTTTGATGTTATCGATTAAAGTAGTTGTGATAGAGTGGTAGAGGCAAAAAAAAAAAACTATAGCTGGTGGGACAAGAATTGGCGAAGAGGAATTTTAGATAAGGAGTAGAGATGAAAGCTTGGTCTCAGATACATGGACCATACAACCATAGGAACAGAAGAGAAGACAAATCATACGAATACACATACAGATGGAGATTAAATGTGGTGAGAGCAGAATACAGTATTTCTCTCCTGATTTGTAAGATTTCATCATTGAGTTCCCTAAGCAAGGTCATCAGCTGATAATGAAAATTGGGAAAGAAATGTTGAGGGTTTGAGAGAAGTCATTTGGAAGAAAGGGAAAGGGATATTAAAGGGTATGTTTAACAATGCCTTTAAGACCCAGTCATGTCAGTGGTCATAATTTAAGATTAGCCCTTAGGGCATGTTAATGAGTTTTTCTTCAACTATTTAAAACAGTGTGGATGTAAATACAGAATAGAGAGAAATTTGAATTTAACCCAACTGTGGTTTGTCAAGGAAAAACAAATTGACAAGTGGACAAAGTGATGCACTGTGGAAGTGAGTGATTAAAACAGTTGTGTGAAACTCAAGTAAGGAGGGAAATGACAATATGAATGATATGGGTTAAATTTTGTCCTCCCCCCGAAAAACATATGTTGAAATCCTAATGCCCTGTATCAATGAAATGTAACCTTATTTGGAAATAGGGTCTTTACAGATGTGATCAAGTTAAGATGAGGCCACTGGAATGAGTCATCATTCACTATGACTAGTGTCCTTTTCAGAATAGAAAAAGAAACACACAGAGACAATGGTCATGTGACACTAAAGGCAGAGATTAAACTGATGAATCTGCAGTTCCAACAATTGTCAGCAAACACTGAAGGTAGAAGAGAAGGAAGAATCCCTTCTTTTGGTTTCAGAGGGAAGCATGGTGCTGCTTACACCTTGGTTTTGGACTTCCAGCTTCCAGAACTGAGATAGATAATAAAGTTCTGCAGTTTTAAGCCCTCCTCCCCCAGTTTGTGGGGAGCTTTGTTAATGCAGCCCAGGAAACTCATTCATTTTATGGTTAATTTCACACCACAGCAGCAAAGTTGAGTGGTTATGGTAGGGATTATATTACCTGCAAAACCTAAAATATTTACTATTTGATCTTTTGCAGGAAAAGTTTGCTGATCTAAAATATGGAAGTAGGATACAGTCCAATGAAAGACTACATATGAGAAGCTGAATATTACGTAAAAGTAAGTACAATGTACATTCAAAACTGTAACATTAACTGTGGACTGAAGAGGTCGGAGAAGGAATCATGTTAGAGAGTGAACTTGAGTAAGCCGAGAATAGACCAAATTATACACTCTGGAAAATTGCATTTGTTGGTGGGGAAACGTGGGCTCTCTGCACTTTGGGATAGTCAGTACTGCTTCCCTTTGAATGTACTAATGGCCACGCTGTTAAACACATTGAATACATGACCTATTGAAATGCTTGACCACTAGGAAAGCTGGTTTGATTGCTAAAATAAAATATTTGATCTTTCAGAATCTGAATGTGCTGTTGCTTCATTGTAATATTTATTGCTTTCTTTGTATTCTTTTTTTTTTTTTCTTTTGTAGTGAAATGTACTTATAACATTTGATTTTTGGTTAATGATCCTTACCATTCTGTGAACTGAAATTGTATATGTAATGATGATATCTTCCAGTCATTTATAACATCCTGTTATTTTGTATGCTTTTGAATATATCATATAATTTAATCTTTAAAACACCCCATGAATCTGTTTTATTTTGAATAAAAACTCTGCTTCACAGAGGAGGAAGTTCAGATTCAGTAAAGTTTAGTGACCAGGTCAGAGTCACAGCTATTTAAGAATACGTTGGATCTTGGATGATACCAGTAGCAAATTTGCTTATACCATAAACCAAAGTCAGCTAATACAGCTCAGAATCCTCCTAAAATGCTACTCTTGGAAAAAGAATTTATTGTAATTGTAGAATTTTTCAGTGCAAGGAGTTCTTTCTCCTTGGAATTTAGATAAGAAAAAACAATGGATGCCAAAAATCCCATGTTTTGTTTTGGTTTTTTTCTATTGAACTCTTGTCAGTTGTGGATGTAAGCAATTGGTTCTGTGTCTGAGAGTTAACTCTTTCTAGAAAGAACTCTGCAGAGCATTGATCCTGACCTGTTATGTGGTCCCTAAGATTCTAGAATCCCAAGTGGAAAAGAAATCCCGCAGAGATTTAGCCTATGAGCCTTTTTTTTTTTTTTTTCCTTAACAGAAGGATCCCAGTGATGTCCTCAAGGAGCAGCTGGCTTAAAAACTTCTTGGAAGGAGAAGGAGGGATCTTTGTTACAGACTTCCGCCCCTCCTCGGGTTATGTTCCTTCCCCTCTGCCCCCCTGCAGAGTTGTGTTTCTGGGAATCAGCAAGTAAGATCACAAGTGGTCTTTTCTCTTTTCACTCCCATACAGAAAGCTTTATCACGTGTGGCCTTAAACTTGCAGCAAGTTACAAAGAAATGGCTCAAAAGCTTCAGCTCCTCTGTGCCCTGGGAGCTGAGATGCACGTCAGTGGCTTTGCCAGCGTGGCCTGTTCTCTGCAGACTGCCAGAGAAAAGAGGCCAGGAGGAAAGAGGAAACAGTCGAAATTGCCCAGGGTGAGACTATGCCCTTCATCTTTTCTCTTCCCTAATTTGCTCTGTCTGTGTCCATCCAGGCTCTCCCTACCTGGCAAAACTGCTCAGAACTGCTGTAGAACTCACCCGATTTCCTCTTTGGGTCTGTGGAATGGGGTCCAACCTCTCACTGATCAAATTGAGAGGAATTGGCTGTCTTTGATCTCCACCTCCAGGTAAGATTTAGTTCTCTGCTTTCATATTTTGTGACTATCACACCAGTTTCTCATAGTTCTGCCCTGTAGTATCTTATCCATACACACCATTAAAGTTGTTGGGGCTCTTGTCAGGTTAATAGAAATAGGAAAGGACACTGGTTAAAGTCAGGTCAACTCAGATCTGGGTTCAAATTTTGACTCTGATGCTTATTAGTTGCTTAGTACTTGACAAGTCACTTACCTGCTCTGAGTCGTATCATTTTCTATAAAATGGGAATTCTAACACTAACCTTGCTGAGTTGCTTTTAGGATCAACCAAAGTATATAAGTCACCGGGCACATAAATAGCACTTGTTAAATCTAAATCTGACACAATTACTTGTATTTGGGGGGTCAGCTTTCTTAACAATACACACTCCATGATGACAGCAAGTACCATGAGATTATTTGGTGTCCAGAAGACAAGCCAGTCCAGAAGTTTTCCTGATGGGACTCAAAGAAGAGGGTGAAGGGGGTGGCTGCTTGCTTTCTCTCTGGCAGCCTTTGGGATTTGACTGTGGATAGAATCTATGGTGTAGGATTCAGGGTATCTGTGTGATCCAATTACAAACTTTCTAGACTATCTATGCTCTTTCAAGACTAGAAGATTCATTTTCTAACTCTCATGAACAGAGAATTTCATTTTTTTTAAGTGAAGGAAAAAAAAAAAAGAAAAGAAAAAGCAGTTGGCTTCTTTTTCTTTGGCTTCCAGAGTAAAATCTACTCCAACCCAGGACATTGGACGAAAACTTTGCTCATAACTCTTTTCCTGGAGGAATCTGTTCGAGTGGTGGAAGAACAATTAAGGATTTGCCAAATGCAAATCCTTCTAAATAGTTGTGTGCTCTTGTTCTACTTCTGCAACTGAAAATGAATAGAGAGAGGGAGAGAATCTGGAGGATCTTTCCATTCATGTCCTTGAGCTTTCCTTTCCCTTCTTTTCACACAGGAATGAAAAGCTCAACACTCATAAACATAGGCTTCTTGTAAGAGTATTCTTGAGATGATCTGCAAATTAGCCATCAAGATTAAATGATATTTTCAGTAAAAATATACAGTACCAGTGTTTTAAGCTGAATACTATTTTGCCCTAACACAACATCAACTAAGATGACTGTAGTTTTCTTATTTTTGTCATCACTTCTGGATTTTTGTGTCAACACCCCCAAATATAGAAAGACAATGGGTTTTGGTGTCTCAAGTTTTTAATATTGTTTGCAACATGATTGTTTTTCTCTTTAGTATTAGCATTTTAGATGTAACCCTTTGAATCTTTTAAAGAAAGATTTATTATAAATGATAGTGTATTTAATTATTAAATAATTTATTTGCATATTCTGGTAAATTGGCTTTATTATAACTAGCCAGAAATAATATATTGAAGCTCTGAAACAGTAGGCCAATTTGAATTAAACTTACATTTTTTCTGGGATGTATATTACTTGTTTGGTGATAGTTTTTATACCTTTGATATTTAAAATATTTTTGTATGTTCATTATAGACACGTTAGGAAATATGGAACACAAAACATTTTTAAAACATTGCCTGCAGTGTCACCAACCAGAAATAATGTGTTAACCTTTTCTTTATAGACTTTCTGAAACTTCATTTCTATTCATATACATATGTGAAAATGTGTATTTCTTTTGTAAAATTGACTATTATATATATTGTTCTATACCATGAATTTTTAAAATCAGCTCTATAATAAAAATATTCTATATAGCTATATTTACTTCTTTACACTAATTTCTAAAGGCTTCAAAAGATTTCCTTGCATGAATAGACTGTAATTTGTTAGACATTTAGATCATTTAGACGTTTTAACTATTATTATTATTATTTATTATTATTATTATTAGTTACTGGCAGTGGGTCTCCAGCAGTTTAATGAAACATACCCAGAAGTCTTTTAGTAGAGAAACCTATGTAACATTGCATAACCCAGTGTTTCTCAAACTACCTCTTCATTGTTCTGACAAAATGTAGTTCTAGAAAACTAGTTTCAGTATCTCGTTGGCCACTGGTATCAGATAGACAGTAAAGAAGAATGTCTATGTCCTTATTTTCTAAGAATTTGTGTTTCTTTTTAATCAGGAATGGATGTTAAATTTTATCACCTGATGTTTAGCATCTACCGAAACTTTATTATTTTTTTACTTTGAATTTTTTCAGCTTTATTGAAATGTGATTAACAAATAAAATTTGCCTATATTTAAGATATACAATGTGATGTTTTAATATTTATTATAACATGTAACATTATAAATGTATATATTCATTAATGTAATGATTTAGGTGAATAAAGTTCCTAGTATTGTTACATTTGTAAAGTAGATCTTAGTTTTAGAATATATTACTTTGGATTTCCTAGTATTTAAAATATTAGCATCTCTAAGTTTCATCTGAAGTGTTTTTTTCCTTGTGCTATCTTAATAATATTTTGCTGTCCAGATAACTCTGCTTCTTAAAATGAATAGATTTTTTATCATCTGTTTTAATTGCCTACTATTTTCTCCTTAAAGGATATCCTTTGATAAAGCTCTCCTTATTATTTTGTGTAAGGGATCTATCCTTAGTATTTTTGTTAACAGCTATTTTTCTCCTCTCATCTGTATCCCTACAGGTAATGAATATTTGCCAGAAAGTTATCTCTTTGGTCAAGACTTTGGAGTTATTTCTATATATTGTGCATAACTTTTGTTTTATACTTCTAAACATCTATGTTTAGAGCTCACTAATACTGTATTCTTGGGTCTTTGTCTTTTGATCTTGCTTACTATTATCTACTCTTTGTTTAGTTCTTTGGTTTTTAACATTTTTCCTGGTTCACTCAATTTTCCTTGCCCATTTCTTAAAAGGTAAATTTATGCACCAAATGATCTAAAAATCTAATATTTAAAAAAGAAAGGAAGAGGCCCTTGCTGTACTCTTCTCAACTTGTTTCTTACTCCCTGGAGGAATCCCCTCCAGTTTTAATTGTTCAGGTCTTACTTTTGATATATAACTACATATTTCAAAATAAATTCTTGATTTTTCACTTTGGATAAGTTATCTATGAATTCAGACAGTGAAGGATAAAGTTTAGGAAACACAGAATAAGTATTACATAAAGTCAAGGTAATATACACATAGGCAGAATAAGCCTAAATTTTCTAAGCACATTAAATTTTACTCCTAATGTTATTCCTTTAATTAGTGTGATGAAAATATGCAAGATTTCTATTAACATGCAAATGCATCATTAGGGTGATCCAGAAATTACTTTGTTTTTTTAATCTCTTCACTTCTTTTTTCAGGCAGGTGTTGAGCCATGCAGAATCCTAAAGAAGTAAGGAGAAAATAGGTTCAGAACATGTGAATCTGTCCAGGGCTTGATGAAGATGGGAGGATGGGAAATTAAACATAGGAAGGGAGCCATCTTTCTTTTCTTTTTTGTTTTTTTAGGCATGCACATTGCCTTTTTTTTCTAAATGAAAATTTCTTTATTTCATTTTATTTTATTTTATTTTATTTTCACAAATAGTTTATTGTCAAATTAGTTTCCACATAACACCCAGTGCTCATCCCCACAAGTGCCCTCCTCCATGCCCATCCCTCCTCGCCCCCACATCCATCAGTCCTCAGTTTTTGTCAGCATTCAAGAGTCTCTCATGGTTTGCCTCTCTCCCTTTCCCCCACCATTTCCGCCCTTCTTCTCCCTCTTGTTCCTCAGTCAAGTTCCTCCTAATCCTCCTATACGTGCAAACATATGATATTTGTCCTTCTCTGCCTGACTTATTTCGCTCAGCATAACACCCTCAAGGTCCATCCATGTTGCTACACATGGCCAGATTTCATTGTTTCTCATTGCCATGTAGTATTCCATGGTATAGATAAACCACATCTTCTTGATCCATTCATCTGTTGATGGACACTTAGGCTCTTTCCATGTTTTAGCTATTGTGGAGAGTGCCGCTATGGACATTGGGGTACATGTGGGAGCCATCTTTCTTTAGCAAGCTAAAGTAACTTTTGCCTGAGTTAAATGTAAGCCTGAGGCCCAAATCATGCTGCTTCCTTATGTGTCAAACTAAAATGATACATAAATTGGTCCTCCTCTTTCTCTTTTTTTGCCATATTTTAAGCCTTACTTTGGATGCTGCAGATCTATAAGAATAACAGTGTGCTACTGTTGAGCATCAGTCTTTTCTACCCATTCTGTTAAAATAGATTAAAAGGCTTTAATGACTTAATGAATCGATATTCAAATGGTTGAATTCCTCTTCCTTTCCTGCTTGCTTCCAGTTTAAGCTGGCAAGACCACAAAGTTAGCAAAATTCTGCCTCATTATGTATTCCAAAGACAACATTTAAATTTATTCTTTGCCATAATGAGGGTTAAACTGGAAGGATTGAGAAAGAATGCTGGCTAAAGAGTCCTGCTAGCTGGGTTAGTTAATCAAATATGCTGGTTAATTTTAATTGAAAAACTTTGCCAGTTTACTATTGTAAAATAAGGTAGCTTCACGTCAAACTATGTCTCCATAATTGTGATCTGTGAAATAAAAACATTATTTAATAAAGAGTGGATTTGAACTTTTGTTTTGTTTTGTTTTGTCTTTGTTTTTGTTTTACTTTCAAAAGCTACCTCGACAGGATCAGAGTCAAGGAATATTTTCATAATGGACACTTCATCCACAGAAAATACACAGTTATTCTGCAAAAGTTCAATGCGACCTGTTGGGCGACCTTCCTTAACGACAGAATATTCTTCCTCAAAGGAGAAACAACAATGCTGTGGTGAACTGAAGGTAACAAACAGTCAAACAGTAAACAACCAAACAACCCTATGTAGTGAACTGAAGAGTAAAAAGGAATTAGGTGGGTGGAGGAAAGGGGGTGGATAATTTAGTGGAATTCATGTTTTTTACTCTCCATCTAGATGTTTGCTACACAATTTTATAATTCATGTTTCAATACAATCACATATTTTCCATATGTTGTTAGAAGCAAGGATCTTTTTTCCTTTTTAAAAAGTATTCTTACATGCAATTTATTAAAACCACACTTTCCCAGGCAGTGACAGCAATCTCTCCCTACCGTGCAGGTTGTTACTATATATTACTTTCAGGCCCCATTTGAATGCCCCTCCTACACTGAAACAAGAGAGAGAAGAAACTAATGTTTATTCAGTTTCTACCATGTACCAGATATTATGCTAAGTATCATTACAACATTTAATCTTTGTAATGTCCATATTATTCCCATTTTGTAAATGAAAATTTTGAATTTTCCTTGCTGCACAGTAAGGGGTGGCATTCCTTTTTAAAAGTGCTCAATGTGACTCCCAAGTTTCTATTCTTTGTACCAAACATTCACTCAGCAAATATATGTGTGTGTTTTCGTACAAATGCTCACCTCTTCTATCGATACTCCATCACAGACTCAAGTCTGGCAAAGTACCTTAGCTGGCTATTAAAAAGTGGGAATTTAACTTGAATATAAACTCAATCACAAGGATAGTAGTCATACGTTTTTTGGTCTCTTATGTTCCCTGCTGGTGCCTGGCACCACTGTAAAACAGACAGTCATGAGTAGTAGCCTTGATAAGATGTTAAGTGTTTGATTTTATATTCTTGTTTTAGTTTCTTACCTATGAATGGCTCCTTCCACTCTTTGCTTCACCATAAAATGAATCTTCTTTTCAAAGTGAAGACTCCTTTAAGTGTCCTTGGGAGGGGGAGGGGAAAGAAGGGAAGAAACAGAATTCAATATACATTCTGAAGGGAATCTATTTCGGAATTTGTACTTTTAGGAATCTACATGAGCTTGAGGCTGAAGAAAGCCTGTACCTTTCCTTGAGAGAAATTGTCAGTGATACCAAGCTTGTTAGGTTGTTCTTGGTTTGCATTTTTGTCTGTTTGTTTAGTAAGTTAACACTTGTGTGTCAAGCTGGAGTCAGACTGTGTGACTTGTTGTATTTTCCAGGTATTTTTGGGTGCCTTGTCTTTCGTTTACTTTGCCAAAGCATTGGCAGAAGGCTATCTGAAGAGCACCATCACTCAGATAGAGAGAAGGTTTGATATACCCTCTTCACTGGTGGGAGTTATTGATGGTAGTTTTGAAATTGGTAGGTATTGCAGATACCTGGCTTTACTTTTAAGTACAAAGTCTTCTAGGCATGACTAAATGATATCCTCACTGCTTTCTGTTGTTGCTAGGATCAGACTCTCTCTGTAAATTCATGTTTAGACAGAATTTGCTAGGGTCTGTTACAGTGGAGGCAATTAGTTCTCTCCAAGCAACTAACGATGCGTTTCCTGCCCCAGGTGTTCACTGTTATATGACTCATACAATTCAGAGTTTCCAATCAGAGCCAAAAGCTTTCCTAGAGGAGAGGTGAGATGATATTGGGATTTTGAGTTAAAAATATTTGGAAAGTGTCTTTATAGAAGAGTTATATATCCTGAGAGCCCTGTGATTCAAAACTGGGAAGAATTCACATGGGTTCTACAAAACTTTATTGTAATGATTTAAAAACTGAAACCATAAAAGAAGTTTTCTGCCCAGTGTGCTAGAAAGAAGAGAAAGAAATCCTATTAATGAGAACAGTAGAGCAAAGCAGGCAAGAAAACTTCTTCTCGGATGTCTTTGGTAGCAGTTGACTAGAGACTTCCTCTTGGCACTTGAAAAGACCAGGTGATTTCAGTCACTGTGTTAGAAGTACTTTAAAACGTATAATCACGCTTAGAGATTCCTGAATTGATAAGCTACAAGGCTATAATTCTTTGTTGAAATAAAGAAACAATTGGGGTCCTTACTACCATGGGTCTCAAATATACACTATATGAAGTAAACTCTCTAATGGCTCTAGGTTCAGCTCATGTGAACTTAAAGAAATGTGAAGAAATATTTTTCAACTCTTCAACAATGACTGTTTTAGTTCATACTATATATTTCTGTTCATACCCTGAATATCACAGAAATAATTAAAAGAATGAATAGTGACCTTTTACCTTCAGAGTTTTCTTACCAATTCCATCTTTCATCATCTTACCAAACAATAGGATTGCTTAGCTCAGTACTAATCATATGTTAATGTACATGTGAATAACTGGGCAGCCTGGTGAGTATGAACATATTGATTCTGTAGGAAGAGGAGTTAGACTCTGCCTTTCTAACAGGCTCCCATATCACATAAAGCTGTTATTCAGTGGGCCATATTTTGTGTAGCAAGTTTCTGAAACATCTGATCATATCACACTCTTGAGTAAATTCCTTAGATAGGCCTGGATAGTTGATGTAGAACTTGTTGCCTGTCCTGTCTATAACCCTAAACTGAATGAAGGGCCATGGAGAGTCAAGATAAGGGTGACACACTTAATCACAGGGAAAAATGAGTATCAAAAGGCAATTAGTACCAACTGAAAGAATAAATGACACAGAAAGAACAAATGAGCAGATAGAAAATTATATATCAAGTGGTACTTATTGCTTACTCTAGATTATAGTATAAAAACATTTTGGGGCTGAAAGGACTTAGAATATGGTCCAAACTTGAGTCCCCAGGTGCTGATACAACTTGAGAGAGTCTGTATTTGATACAGAGTCCTCCTGTTTCCCAGAAGTGACAAAGGACCCTGAGAATAAATTGATATTAATTCTTCTGGACTATTCTAATAGAAGCCGTTTATTGAATTAGATACAATAAAACTCCTTGAAATCCTCTTACTTCCATTGCAAACCTTTGGTCCAAACATCACTAGGTTTGCTCTAGTTATTTGCAATCCACAGTTTTTCGGAAAAGTGGCTTTTCCTGACCATAATCTTACTTTATTCCTTTTGCCTCTCTCCACATTCCTTCCTTCGGGGATTCTGGACACACTCTCCCCTTTGTCCTAACGTCCCGTTTCTTCTTATTTGCATAACAATCTCATTTATCCTTTGGTATCAATTGGCATTATTATCTAATGTCCACACACCAGATACTCATTTTTACCCAAGTATTTTTTCAAACCAAAGACTTTCTCCAACAACAGAAAATAAAATGTTTTCTAGATTATCACCTCCTAATATATCCAGATACTCTTCCTTTCAAATGTTTTCCCATGTGTTCTTATAAATATTTAAAAGTTTTGCTTTTCATATTTTAGTATTTAATCAAATTCCTGTGGATGTTATAAAAACTTTGTTTCTTAGAGTAGTTTGGGGTTCAGATCAAAATTAAGTGGTAGGTACTGAGATTTTTCATATATCCCCTACTCCTACCTATATAAAGCCTCCTCCATGATCAACATCCCCCCCTAGAATGGTACACTGTTTACAACTGATGGACCTATGATAACATTATTATCATTCAGAGGCCATACTTCATATTAAGGTTCACTTTTTGTGTTGTGTATTCTATGGTACATATCCATACAAACTACTTTCACTGCCCTAAAAATCCACGTGTTGTACCTATTCTTCCATCATTTTCCCCTTCCCTCTGGCAACCACTGTCTCCATGGTTTTGCCTTTTCCAGAATTTCATATAGTTGGAGTCATACAATGTGTAGCCATTTCAAATTGGCTTCTTTCACTTAGTAATATGCATTTGGGGTTCCACCATGTCTTTTCATAGCTGGATAGCTCATTTCTTTTTAGTGCCAGATAATAATCCATTTTCTGGATAGGCCTTAGTTTATTTGTCCATTCATCTACTGAAGGACATGTTGATTTTTCCAAAGCATTAGCAATTACGAATAAAGATGCTGTAAACATCCCTGGGCAGGTTTTTGTGTGGACATGTTTTCAGCTCCTTTGGGTAAATACCAAGAAGTATAATTGCTGGATCATATGGAGAAAATTATATTTAGTTTTGTGAGAAACTGCCAAATTGTTTTCCAAAGCTTCTGTACCATTTTTCATTCCCACCAGCAATGAACAAAAATTTCTTTTGCTCCATGCCCTGCCCAGCATTTAATACTTTGGATTTTGGCCATTCTAATAAGTGCATAGTGGTATCTCATTTGCATTTCAATTTACAGTTCACTTATGTTATATGATGTTCAATATCTTTTCATGTGTTTATTTGCTATCTGTAAATCTTTTTTGGTGACCTATCTGTTAAGTTATTTGGCCCATTTCTTAATTTCACTGTCTGTGCTCTTATTGTTGAGTTTTAAGTGTTCTTTTTATATTTTTTATGACAGTCCTTTATCTGATATGACTTTTGTAAATATTACCTGTCAGTCTGTGGCTTGACCTTTTATTCTCTTTCCATTATCTGTAACAGAGCAGAAACTTTTAATTTTAATGAAGTCCACCTTATTCATTTTTTGTCACAGATTATGTTTTTGGTGTTGTATCTGAAAAGTCGTCACTAATCCTAAGGCCATCTAAGTTTTCTCCTAAATTATCTTCTAAAAGTTATAAAACTTCTAGAACACTGTAAAGTTTTGCATTTTACATTTAGGACTGTGATATATTTAGACTTTATTTTTGAGCAAGGATTATCCTTGCTCTATCTTATTACATTTGCTCCTTTGTTAAAGATCAGTTAACTATATTTATGTAGGTCTGTTTCTGGTCTGTGTATTATGTTCCATTAATCTATTTGTCTATCTATTCACCACTGTTACACCGTCTTGTTTAATGTGGCTTTGTAGTATTATAGTAGAGTAGTATAGTTGAGTACTATAGTAGTATAGTAGAGTTTTCTGAATAGACAGTCATATTGTCTGAGATTGCAATCAGTTGTATATTATTCCTTCCAATTCTAAATCTGTTATTTCTTGTTGTTTGCCTTATTACATTGGCCTCAGTACTATCTTAAATAGAAGCAGTGACAATGGGCATTCTTTTCTCTTATGTGGCCTTAATGAAAATGCTTTTATAATTTCACCATTAAGTAATATGTGTGCTGTATAATTTGGTAGATATACTTTATTCTTTTAAAAATGTTCATGAGAGAGAGAGAGAGTGATAATGAGGGAAGGAGGGAGGGAGAGAGAGAGAGACAGAGAAAAAGAGAGAGAGAGAGAGAAAGAGAGAGAGAGAGAGAATCCCAAGCAGGCACCATGCTGTCAGTGCAGAGCCCAACAGGGGGCTCAGTCTCAAAAACCATGAGATCATGACCTGAACCGAAATCAAGAGATAGATGCTTAAGTAACTTAGCCAGCCAGGTGCCCCCTTGTAGATATACTTTAAAAGTTAATATGCTCAAATATTTTTCTTATCATAAATGAGTGGTTAATTATGTTGTATGCTTTTACTACATCTGTTAGGATAACCATGGAATTTTTCTCCTTCTATAATTTAATACATGATTAAATTAATATATTTTTTCTTATCTTATTTGGTAGTACCCTTGCACTTCTGGAACAAATTGCATTTGGTCTTTACTTTCAGTGTCTTTGTCTAGTTTTGGTTTCAAGGGTATATAAGTCTTATGAGTTGGATGGCTTTATTTTCTGTTATCTAAGCACCGTGTGTGTGTGTGTGTGTGTGTGTGTGTGTGTGTGTGTGTGTGTGTGTGTGTGTGTGTGTGTGTGTAAGAAAGGGGAGCAGTGAGAATCTGTTCCGTAAAAGCTTGGCAAAATAATTTTAAAACATTCTGAATCTGTTGTCTTTTTCAGAAGCTAGTGATAGTATATGTGAAAGAATTTTGATATCCAGTTTAAGTTTTTAGAGATCACTTATTGCCATTTATTTTCTCTGTGTATTTTCTGAGAACTCACAGGAATACCAAATAAAGAAAGCAAAACTTCTATAGCTGTCACAGATACTAAAATGATTTTATGTAGTCTTTGGCACACTGACTAATGTAATACAGAAACAATTTGTAAACCCGAGTCCTTTTTTGTGAACTGGTAGTGGTGTGGGAGTTGGGGAGAGTAGGCAATGTTGGTTGCAGGGATACAATACCTATAACTGAAGGTCACCTTTCATTTTACTTTGGTTTACTTACTGTGCCACATTAACAAAAGTATAGACATAATTATCAATGTTATGATACAAAATTTCTTCTACCAAATGCTTAAATATCAAATGAGATATCTCATACTCAATGTTTTGGCTTTACCCTGTGAAAATTAAAAGAAGTTTAATTCTGGAGCCATAAAATCTAGAGCCCCTGTGCAAGTTAATTTTCTCACTGTCATTAGTGTCCTCAAGGCTATAAAAACTGCTGCTCTTTTTGCACTTGACTAAAACTGACAATGTGAACAAACAGTAGTAAATTAGATGATTGCTTACAGATGTAAGCAAACATACTCTTGCTAGAAAACTGGAACCATAGAAGAGAGCTTCAAAGCAACACTACCCATCAGGCATCACAGTCAATTGGTGGGGAATTGCTAAGTTCTTACTCTGTCTAGCACTGAACATTTTAAAGACTATTCCAAATGCAAAGACCTGAAAGTTTAAAGCCTTTTGAAATCTAAGTTTCTAAGCAGTGTTTATCAAATTATGTTCCAGGAACCATCTTCATCAGCACATTTTTAAAATTTATAAAAATATTTTACTTATTTCTGAGAAAAAGAGAGAGAGACAGCGTGAGCAAGGGAGAGTCAGAGGGAGGGGAAGACACAGAATCTGAAATAGGCTCCAGGCTCTGAACTGACTGTCAGCACAGAGCCCGAAGTGGGGCTTGAACCCACTAACTGTGAGATCATGACCTGAGCCAAAGTTGGATGCTTAACCAACTGAGCCATCCAGGCGCCCCTCCATCAGCACATTTGAGCTGGTTTTAAAAATGCAGATTTCTTGGACTACCCCTAGATCCATAGAATCAGAAACTGCTAGAAACTCACAAGATACTGCATTTTTAAGGTTTCTGTTTCCTTCACCATCTCCTTCTTATATTTTGGGGTATAGGAAAATATGAGGACATTTTCCTTAAAGCATGTTTAATTACTCATCACCATCATCAACTAAAAGTAATTTATCATATGCTTCTCTAGAGATATATTCTACAAGCATAGTTTCTACTTTCAAAAAATTCTTTTTTGGATTAATATGAATTTCATAATTTGCTTTCATAAAGTAAGGTGCAGTTGTGTTTGTTGTACTTTTTCTAGAAAGGCTACCTGCTGAAGAAAGAATAGGTAGTGAATGTTTTATTAGCATATGGGAAACTGATAAAAGTTTTAATGGCAAATACAAATGAATGAAAAACCGGTAATCAGGTTCACTTCCAAATCACTAAGGAAAACTTAAGAGAACACCTAAAGGAACTTTCTGCAATTTGATTTACTGATAAAACACTTTAAAAGGACAAATAATTAGGGTAGATGACAATGAAGAAGTAGTTGTGTTGGTAATTAAAGTATTTTGATAAATGGATGAGATAATTGAAGTAATGAGCATGAAGACAATTTCAACAGTCAACTCAGATTAACGAGAAGAAAAATAGGATGGGAAAGACCGTGGGGAGAGAGTTTAGTTAAAACAAATGTTTGCCAGAACCGCTATAGACATTAATTCATTTAATATGCCGATGACTTTTTCTAATTTATCTAACTGATGTACATTTTATTCTTTACCTGAAGGGAATCTCTTAGTTATAACATTTGTTAGCTACTTTGGAGCCAAACTTCACAGGCCAAAAATAATCGGAACAGGATGCCTAATCATGGGAGTTGGAACACTGCTCATTGCAATGCCTCAGTTCTTCATGCAGCAGTAAGTCTAAAGCAATTATTGTTTTCTTGATTTAACCAACTGTATTCCTCTCTTTTGATAATTACACTTAATTATTCAAATTTAAGAAAATGACACGTGGCTTAAAGCATGATAATTTATATACTTTTTTGTTATGTCGTCTGGGCAACATTTCAGAATACTTACAACTTTGTGTATAATTTAATAATCTGTAAAAAATGTATATACAACTATGTATCGATGTCAGCAAAAACTAAAGGGAAATTTCACTAATACATCTTCATTCAAATATTTATCTGTAGAGACAGAATAAGTAAAAAATGTATATATTGTGGTAGATGTCAAATGGGTAATGAATGAATGCTTCTGAAAATATGGTGGATCACTTGACTGTCAGTCTTTGACTAAGGATAGTTTATCAATTCAAATAGCTGTTCAGTATCCAAATACTATCTCATAGAGCTTTTTCAGTAGAAGCAGGTTGTCTGTATCCTTTAACCCTGAAGACTACCTCTGGTACTTTTGCTAGTAAGTTTGTTAGTATTTGCATACAACTTTAGTAGTTCAGAGATTTTCCATCATCATTATATCATTTCACCATTACCTATGAAGAGCATAGTTTGTAGAAGAGCATAGTTTGTCTTTTTTATTTTAGAGCTAATGATCATGACATAGAGAGACAACTTTTTCAAGGTTAGGTGTCCTGTAATTATAGAAATGGACAGTCCCTGGTACCTTTGGAATTATTAAAGAAAGAAAATTGTATTTATCATGATTTTAATGCTAAATGTTTTCTTGCATAGCTAAGAATTGACAGTTATCCTCATTAAGTGGTTCTTAAATTATTTTGGTCAAAAAAACTTATTTTGGTCAGAGAACCATATGATAAAAGTAACAAAAACTCTGAACTTCTTCCCTTAAATACTAACATAAATACAAAATTATTCTTACTTTGAGAATGTAAATTGAATATTCAACCCATAATTGTTACTCATGGCTAACCAGGATATTATCTGGCCTTGTATCTGCATTGTTCATCATAGAACAGGTCATAGAAAGGTCAATGCCTGCAGAGTTCCTATACAGATTCATTTCCCAGTTTTGAGAGTTGTTCTTGTAAGTTCACTCCCCTTCCTGCCTATTAAAATTCTATTCTTCAGATACTAAAAAAAAATGTTCTTTTTCTTTTCTTTTTTTAATGTTTTATGTATTTTTGAGAGAGATAGACACAGCGTGAGCAGGGGAGGGTCAGAGAGAGGGAGATGCAGAATCTGAAATAGGCTCCTGGCTCTGAGCTAGCTGTCAGCACAGAGCCTGACTCAGGGCTTGAACCCATGAATCGTGTGATCATGACCTGAGCCAAAGTCAGACACTTAACTGACTGAGCCACCCAGGTGCCCCTGTTCTTACTTTTTTTGGGGCTCCATGGACCTAGCAAGTTATAGACTATCCAAAACTAATATAAGGTGACTGTATTCTATCAGTCTGTATATTTTAAAAACTCAACACATCTTTTTCTTACATGATTGTTATTGCTAATATTACAAGTATTACTCTGATTACTAGTCTTTAGTCACATGGTACCTGAACAAAAAGAGAATGACGATGATGTTAAGAAAAAAATGCTATTGTCTTGTCCTTTTATCAGGTATCTCTTTTTTGGAGGGTGCAGTGGAGCAGAGGAATTGGCTCATGACAGATAATTTGAGAGGGAGCATGGCTGCAGAACTGAGGATAGAATTATCATATTGCTACCATTCAGCATTGGCTTTTCAGTCTAGCTGCCATTGTAACCTTATATCAGAGGAAAGAATGGAATTAGAAATAACTTAGAGCCAGAACAAAAAACCCTAGAAAAAGTACCATCCAGATAAATAGTTCAAAAATCCCCTTTTATCAGGGGAGAGGAAGATAGCAGCAAAATAGACAGACCCTAGGCTCACCTCATCCCATGAACACAGATAGATAACTGTCAAATCATCCTAAATACCCCAGAAACCAACTTGAAGACTGACAGAACAAACTCCACAGAGAGGCCACATGGAAGAAGGTAGGAAATGCAGAGATGTGGTATAGGAGAGAAATGAATCACAGGTGCTGCAGAAGGCAGGTAGTTGTGGTCACAGGGAAGGCAAGAGAGAGAAGAACACACAGGGGAATGTACAAGGAGAAAGTTTCTCCAAAGCCATTGGCGTGGAAAAAAAGAGAGGCTGAACCTCATAAGTTCTTGCAACTAGCAAGGCATACAGTTTGGAGTTTAAAGGTCAGTAGGCCTGGCTAACAGAGTCCAGAGGGCACTGTGCTGCTCCTGGAAAGAAGGCAGGCAAACAAGTCAGGGGCATACAGCATGGAAACAGCGATCTGAAGAGCACCTGGAGCACACAGGGGTGAAATTATTCTCTCTTCTTGTTTAGCTTGGAGCACATTCCTGAGAGATCCCTTAGAGACCACATTCACAGAGATGCCTCTCAGAACAAAGGAGCTGGCTGGTTCCATTGCCCTTCCCCACTGTCCCTCAGCATAAACACAGAACCATCTGCTAGAAGCAACACAGCACCAACACTGGCTTCCTAACTTGCTTATACCAAGCGCCACACCCCTGTGCTCTGGCAGGACTGCTCTACTCCATCAAGCTTGCTCAGTCCCAGTGCAGCAGGCTCCACCCTCAGAAGACCAGCATAAAACCCTGCCCACACCATGTCTCCCTACCAGAGTTCTCCAGGGCCTCAGTTCTGACAGAAGCAGTATCAAGTCTCATTTCATGACTAAACCACAACACCCCTAGGTAAAACTCACCACATTCAGGCTAGGGACTAAACACTGCCTGCAGCAGGTAACAAGAGCCTCTGAGGATGACAACTGGCCTGAAGGATAGATCAGCTACAACAAAACAGCAAAACACATGCAGCACATGCCTGAGACTCCCGCTGAAGCACCAGGCTCTGAACACTTCATAACTTCTTCATAAAATCATTACTTTCAGGCACAGGAGACATAATTGGCTTTTCTAACACAGAGAAGACACAGACTTAGGCAAAATGCAAAGATAGAGGAATTTATCCCAAATGGAAGCACAAGATAAGGCCACAGCCAGAGATCTAAGTGAAGCGGTTATAATATACCTGATAGAGAATGAGAATAGAAGAAATCAGTGAGATTCTTACCACAGAGATAACAGTGTTACAAAAAGAATCAGAAATGAAGAGTGCAATAAACAAGGCTTGATGAAATAATCAGCATCTGGAAGAAGCAGAGGAATGAATTAGTAACCTAGAGGACAAAACAATGGAAAATAATGAAGCTGAACAAAAGAGAGATAGAATTATGGAACATGAGAATATACATAGGAATTCAGTAACTCCATCAAATGTAAAAGCATTCATAGTGTAGGAGTCCTAGAAGAAGAGAGAAAAAAGGGTGCAGAAAAATTTTTTGAGGAAAATAATAGCTGAAATCTAGGGAAGGAAACAGACATCCAAATCCAAGAGGCACAGAAAACTCCCATCAAAATCAACAAAAGCAAGCCAACAAGACGTATTGTAATTAAATTTGCAAAATATAATGATAAAGAAACTAAAGGCAGAAAGTCAAAATAAGTCCTTAACTTATAAGGGAAGACTCCATAAGGCTAGTTGCAAATTTCTCAACAGAAACTTGGCAAGCCAGAAGCAAGTGGCATGATATAGTCAAAGTGCTACATGGGGAAAATCTGTAACCAAGAATACTCTGTCCAGCGAGGTGATCAATCAGAATAGGAGAGATAAAGTTTTCCAGACAAACAAAAACTAAAGGAGTTTGTGACCACTAAACCAGCCCTGCAAGAAAGTGCAAAGGAGAGACCAAACATGACAAAGATCAGAAAAATCTCCAGAAACAATCACAAAACAAATAATAAGATGGCAGTAAATACATATCTATCAATAACTACTATGAATATAAATGGACTAACTAATAAAAGACATATGGTGTCAGAATGTTTTAAAAAAATCCATCTATATGCTGCCTACAAGAGACTCATTTTAGACCTAAAGACACCTGCAGATTAAAAGTGAGAGGATGGAGAAACATTTAACATGCAAATGGATTTGACATCCAAGTCAAAACCCAGAGTAGCAATACTTATATCAGACAAAATGGACTTTAAAACAAAGACTGTAACAAGAGACAAAGAAGGGCCCTGTCTCATAATAAAGGGGACATTCCAACAAGAAAATCTAGCAATTTTAAATATTTATGCAACCAACATTGGAGCACCCAAATATATAAAATAATAAAAAACCTAAAGGAACTAATTGATAATAATACAATAAGAGTAAAGGACTTTAACACCCTCCTTACCTCAATGGACAGATCATCTAAGCAGAAAGTAAACAAGGAAAAAATGGCTTTGAATGACACACTGGACCAGATGGATTTAGATATATTCAGAACATCTCATCCTAAAAGAGCAGAATACATATTGTTTTCAAATGCACATGAGATATTCTCCAGAATAGAGAATTATCTATTAGGCCTCAAATCAGTCTTCAAAAAAAAATTGAAATCAACCATACACTGACCATAACACTATGAAGTAAAAGTCAACCACAAGAAAAAATTTGAAAAGAACCACAAATACATAAAGGTTAAATAACATGCTACTGAACAATGAGTGAGTCAACCAGGAAATGAAAGAAAAAAAAATACATGGAAACAAATGAAAATGAAAGCATGATGGTCCAAAACCTTTGGGATACAGCAAAAGCTATTTTTTAAAATTTTTTAATGTTTGTTTATATTTGAGAGAGAGAGAGACAGAGACAGAGAGAGAGTGCAAGTGGGGGAAGGTCAGAAAGTGAGGGGGACACAGAATCTGAAGCAGGCTGTAGGCTCTGAGCTGTCCGCACAGAGCCTAAAGCTGGGCTGAAGTTCATGAACTGTGAGATCATGACCTGAGCCAAGTGGGACACTTAACTGACTAAGCCACCCAGGCTTCCCACAGCAAAAGGTATTCTAAGAAGGAAGTATATAGTGATACAGACCTACCTCAAGAAACAAGAAAAATTTCAAACAACCTAACCTTATACCTAAAGGAGCTAGAAAAAATAACAACAAATGAAATCTAAAGCCATCAGAAGGAGGGAAGTAAATATTAGAGCAGAAATAAATGATACAGAAACTAAAAACAAAACAAAACAATATAGCCAGATCAATGAAACCAGATGCTGGTTCTTTGCGAATATTAATAAAATTGATCAACATCTAGTCAGACTTATCTAAAAGAAAAGAGAAAGTTCCCAAATAAATAAAATCACAAATGAGAGAGGAGAAATAACAAATAACATCATAGAAATGTTAACAATTATAAGATAGTAATATAAAAACTATATGCCAACAAATTCCTAGAAACATAAACTACCAAAACTGAAACAGGAAGAAATAGAAAACTTTAATAGACCTATAACCTGCAAAGATACCAAATCAGTAATCAAAAACCTCCCCAGAAACAAAAGTCCAGATACCTTCACAGGAGAGTTCTACCAAACATTTAAAGAAGAGCTAATACCTATTCTCAAACTATTCCAAAAAATAGAAAAGGAAGGAAAACTTCCAAATTCACTCTATGAGACCAGCATGACCCTGATACCAAACCAGATAAAGACTCCACTAATAAAGAGAACTATAGGCCAATATCCCTCATCAACATAGATGCAAAACTTCTCAAGAAAATACTAGCAAACCAAATCCAATAACATGTTTAAAAAAATCATTCACCATGATCAAGTGGGATCAAGGGTGGTTCAGTATTCACAAATGAATCAATATGATATATCACATTAACAAAAGAAAGGATTAGAACCATATGATTATTACAATAGATGCAAAAAAGAAAGCATTTGACAAAGCACAAATCTTTTCATGATAAAAAATCCTCAACAAAGTAGATTTGAAGGGAACATACCTTAACATAATAGACATGTACTCTAAAAACTATAAAACACTGAGGAAAGCAATTGAAGATGACACAAATAAATGGAATGACATTCCATGCTCATGGATTGGAATGTCCATACTACCCAAAGTAATCTGCAGATTTAATGCAATCCCTATCAAAATACCAACAGCAGTTTTCACAGACCTAGAACAAAGAATCCTAAAATATGTATGAAACCACAAAAGACCCCAACTATCCAAAGCTACCTTGAAAAAGCAAAGCAAAGCTGGAAGCATCACAGTTCCAGACTTCGTGTTGTGTTACAAAACTGCAGTAATCATGACAACATGGTACCAGCACAAAAACAGACACATAGATCAATGAAATGGAATAGAAAACCAAGAAATGAACCCACAACTGTATGGTCAGCAGTCTTTGACAAAGCAGGAAAGAATATCCAATAGGGAAAATACAGTCTCTTCAACAAATGGTGTTTGGAAAACGACAGCAATATGCAAAAGAAAGAAACTAGACTACTTTCTTGTGCCACACCCAAAAATCAAAATGGATTAAAGACCTAAATGTGAGACCTTAAACCAGAAAAATCATAGAGGAGAACACGGGCAGTAAACTTTGGCATTAGAAGTACCAATTTCTGGGGCACCTGGGTGGCTCAGTCGGTTAAGCATCCGACTTCAGCGCAGGTCATGATCTCACAGCTCCTGAGTTCAAGCCCTGCATTGGACTTTGTGCTGACAACTCAGAGCCCGTAGCCTGCTTCAGATTCTGTGACTCCCTCTCTCTCTGCCCCTCCCCTGCTCACACTCAATCTATTTCTCTTTCAAAAACAAATAAACATTAAAAAAGTACCAACTGTTTCTAAATATGTCTCCTGAAGCAAGGGAAACAAAAGCAAAAATAAACTATTGGTATTTCAGCAAAATAAAAAGGTTCTGCACAGTGAAGGAACCAATCAACAAAACTAAAAAGCAACTTATGGGCTGGAAAAAGATATTTGCAAATGACATATCTGATAAAGGGTTAGTACCTAAAATCTCTAAAGAACCTATAAAACTCAACACTCAAAAACAAATAATCCAATTAAAAATTTAAAAGTCCAATTAAAAAAGACATGAATACACATTTTTCCAAAGACATCCAGATGGCCAACAGTCATATGAAAAGATGGTGAATATCACTTATCATTAGGGAAATACAAATTAAAACTACAGTGAGATACCACCTCACACCTGTCAGAATGGCTAAAATCAACAACCCAAGAAACAACAGGTGTTGGCAAGGTTGTGGAGAAAGGGAACCCTCCTGCACTGTTGGTTGGAGTGCAAAGTAGTGCAGGCACTATAGAAAACTGTATGAAGATTCCTCAAAATGTTATGATCTAGCAGTTGCACTACTAGGTATTTACCCAAAGAATACAAAAATACTAATCTAAACAGTTACATGCACCCTGGTATTCATAGCACTATTATCCATAATAGCCAAATTATGGAAACAGCCCAAGTGTCTATTGACTGATGGATGGATAAGGAAGAAGTACCATATGTATTTTATTATTATATAATATATATTTTTGTGGAATATTATTTAGCCCTAAAAAAGAATGAAATCTTGCTATGTGCAATGACATGGATTGAGGTAGAGTATTATGCTAAGTGAAATAAGTCAGTCAGAGAAAGGTAAATACCATATGATTTCACTCATGTGGGATTTAAGAAGCAAAACAAATGATCAAAGTGGGGAGAGGGAGAGAGAGAGACCAAGAAACAGACTCTTAACTATAGAGAACAAACTGATGGTTACCAGAAAGGAGTTGAGTGGGGGAGAGTTAAATAGGTGATTAGGATTAAGGAGTGAATTGGTCGTGATAAGCATCAGGTATTGTATGGAAGTGTTGAGTTACAAAAAAATATATTGTATACCTGTAACTAATATTACAGTATATGTTAACTAACTGGAATTTTAAGATTTTTTTTAAGTTTTTTAAAAACCCACATATCATCATCAATTCTCTAGAATCAGCAGTGCAGTCATTCTACTAAATTTACAACTCTAAATACAGCGTACAGCACCATAGTTTTTAAACTATTGCTTTTCCTCTGATTTGGAGATAGTCATGATTTTATCAAACATTGGACATTTTTCCACAAAGAGAGTAGGTGATTTATAGTCATTATTTATACATTAAAATGAATGTGAATAATTCTTTTCTTTTACTACACTGTTGAGATATGGTGCAGTACCTATGAATGAGACTTTCTGGCTATCTCTTCAGGGCACTTTGCTGTTAAATACTGGTTTGGTTTAGTGATTCAGATTCAAGGGTAGTTGCAAATTCAAACAGGTTCCATAATGAGTCATGTAGTGTACATTTAATATTTTTGGTATGATGTTAAATGAATCTGTAGTGAAGAAAACACTCCTTTTTCAGGTACAGATATGAAAAGTATTCTCCTCTCTCTAATTCCACTCTCAGCATCTCTCCATGTCTCCTGGAGTCAGACAATCAATTACCTATCTCAATTACAGAAAAATCACAACCCAAAAGAAGTGATGGTAAGAAGATTTTTTACTTGAATAAGATAGTTTTTTATAAAGACTCTATATTGCTCTAGTATGAACAAAAATATATATATGATGTTTTTCTGTCAAAAGGTTTACTACTTCAATTGAGATACTATAATGCCATAAAAATTCCTAGAATATAAGGCAGTATATGATGAGATCTGAAGAAATATTCGGAGAGTAAAAGCTTATGTAAAGCACATTAATTTCTGGCAACTGAGAAAAGTTTCCCACAGTTCTAAATAAGGTGGGCCACGAAATTAGGATAAAACTAGCTTAGCACATACAAATCTCAGTCCAGTGTTCAGATACAAATGAAATATATTCTTCCCAAGATCTCAGTTTAACTTCTGAGTTCAGCACATTTCCATCAGAATGGGAAAAAGTGAATCTCACTCAACTTGTCTCTAACCTACCTTTCCCCCGGGTGTCCTTACATTCTAGGGAGGTTACATAAAAGCAAAGGGGGAAGTTGTGGGAGTGACCCTCTTGGTGTTATTGGTCCCCTCTCAACTTAGATATTTTAAATTCCTCTGAAAAATAAAAAATAAAAAAATCTTCTGGCCACAGTGTTTGGTCACTTCAGGGCCATCCCATGTCTACCTTTAGGTCCTATATGTTAGCACAGCAGCTCTTCCTGATGCAGATGTGACAATCCTGGAAACTTGGGAATAATCCTGTTTTCTACACAAGACAGGATGCAGGAAATTTTGTCAGGATGTCTAGAATTCCATGACTGATGTGTATTGTATAGCAATGCTTTGTGTGAGCCACCCTTGGGAACGTGGAATTCGTCTCTTGGAAACCTTTTGAGGAGCCAAAAGCAGGACATTAGCCACAAGGTACTACAGAGGTAGCCATCTTATCTTTTGGGTTTTGCTACCTCCCTGGGCTCTACCATGGTGGCCCAGGTTCTTCCTGCTCAGGGAATCTATAAATCTCCCCACATGTGTTTGCCACGTCTCTGGGATGATACACAGGCAGGAGCTCAGATGCCCTCTCTCCACTGCCCTTGAGCATTGACATGCTCAGCGCTTCCCCTCATTACTTCCACCTCACTCCCTGTTCCTGGCCTACAGATTGCTGTATAGGCAGTGTGGAAGCTTCTCTTTTCTTTACCTGCTAGTCATGCAAATCTTTTATCTATACCATAAAACCTTTTCTTTCTCCTAATATTATCATCAAGGCTTTCTTCTGAGATGTCATTTTTCTGAGCAATGAACTCCAGAGGTCTGGTTATTTGAATGAAGGGAAGGGCCAGAGGATTAATAGAAATATGAAACAAGAAGGTAGGGGAGATGTAAACATGTAAAAAATGTACCCCACTCTGCTGTATGAAAAGAAGAAGAAAAGCCCTCTGGAAGAAGAGGGTGTGAAATGTGGGTTTGGACTTTCACCTCCACATAGTGTACAGTCATCAAAGATATTTTATTTTTGGTTTTGATAGGAAAGATGATATAAATGGCAGTACAACTAATTAGAAAATATTTAAAACTTTAATGTTAAGAGAAACATAGTGTTTACAGGTGGGAATTAAAAAATTTTTTAATATGGGACACCTGAGTGGCTCAGTCAGTTAAGCATCCAACCTTGATCTCCGCTCAGGTCAAGATCTCATGGTCATGGGATTGAGCCCCAGGTCAGGCAGAGCCTGCTTAGGATCCTCCCTCTCTCTCCCCTCCTCTCTCTCTCTCTCTCTCTCTCTCAAAATAAATAAATAAACAAACTTAAAAAATATTTTTAATGTAGAGACAAGTTATTAGACAGGTATACAATATAAGACTCACGATCTTATCCTGTCCTTTAAATGAGGTCCTGCTCCCTTAAAGTCATAGATCTGTGTGGACATCAGATCTGTTGAACACAAAGTTTATCCATATGATAGCGGGGTGAAAATAGGACTCTTCTCAAAAATGCTCCACTTACAATCCCCATTCCCACCACACTGGAGAGCAGAGCTGTCAAAAAGAATTCTCTGTGACAATAGGACTGTTCTATATCTATGCTGTCCAATACAGTAGCCATTAGCACATGTGACTATTGAGTTCTGTAATATAGCTAGTGCGACTAAGGAACTGAATTTTTCTTTTCTGTAACTTTAATTAATTTACTTTTCAGTAGCCATATGTGTGTTTTGGAAAACACAGATTTAATCTATCTTTACGTGTCTACAAGATTTTCCTACCAACAAGCATCTTGGGATCACACAAATGTTAGGGGTAGAATTGACATTAAGATCAACTGTTTGGAAAAAGAATTCACATTATATTTTTGGGAGTGGAGTAGAAATCTAGAAAACATAAGTGAGAAATGCTTGGTCAGTTGGCTACATTTTTAGAAGAGGCAGTATTAGAAGCAACATGACTATACAATAGTCTTGTCTATTACACAGTATCATTCATCTGCCCAAAAGAATTCATCCCCGTTCCAAAAAACGCATATTTTACATTCAAGTTTTACTTTAAGGGCTACTAATAAGTGGAAATAACTCTTACCTCATATGATTCTTATAGGGATTTAATTTAAAAATGCCTACAAACCACTCATCCCAGTGCCTGGCAGAAAAGGAGCACTCAGAAGCGGTGATTGTTGGAGATAAATAATATTATCACTTTAATTAAAGCGATCAAACTCTTCAAAGTATATTTCACTTGAGATGTGGGAGTAATTCTCCAGCTTTACCTGATTATATCAAGACATGACTTCTACAAAAACATTTTAAAATTGTTAGCTTTGAATTTCTAAGAATACAGCCAAAAGGTTCTTATTGTTAGAATAGTTATATTACTAAGCATATAGGGTTTTAAATTTTTATGTGACTTTGTTTCCTAAACCTGAGCCCTAAAAATGCCCATTCACTAACATACGATTGTAATGCTGTCCAAAGTTGAAGTATCGCCCATATAAAGTTTTGAATTTCAGATAAAATTTGGTCAGCAATAAAATTATAAGGGATTTCTGTTGAAAAATAGAAAAGTTTAAAGATTAAGGTGAGAAATGCCTTTGTTCAAAATTGTGTGTTTTGTCCCAGACACAATATTGAATGTTACTGGAGCACAAGAATTCAAAGTACTGGGGTGCCTGGGTGGCTCAGTCGGTTAAGTGCCGACTTCAGCGCAGGTCATGATCCCGTAGCCCATGGGCTCAAGCCCAGCATCAGGCTCTGTGCTGACAGCTCAGAGCATGGAGCCTGTTTCAGATTCTATGTCTCCCTCTCTCTCTTGCCCTCCCCAGCTTGTGCTCTGTTTCTTTCTGTCTCAAAAATAAAAAAACATTAAAAACATTTTTTAAAGAATCCAAAGTACTCAGTATAAATATAAAATAAAAAGAGAAGAGAAAGTAAGAAACAAGGCATCAGAAACAAGAGTCCCTTTATCAAAATCTCTGGGGATTTACATTGCCTAAAATATTGAGGACAAAATATTTTCCAGTCTTGCTCAGACTCCTATCATATTAAATCTGTTGCACATTTCACTTTTACATTCTAATCCAATTTTTAGGACAGCTTGTAGAAATGCAGAATAAGTATTTAACTTTGATACTGATCTAATTTCACTCTTGTTTGCTTTCCTTTCAAGAATGTGAAATTGATGCCAGTTCTTCCATGTGGGTTTATGTTTTCCTGGGGAACCTTCTTCGCGGAATTGGGGAAACTCCCATTCAGCCTCTAGGCATCGCCTACCTTGATGATTTTGCCAGTGAAGACAATTCTGCTTTCTATATTGGTAATGCTTACCCCATTCATCTTCTTGGGAAACAGTGTATCTGGTTCCCTCAACTCCATTCCCAGCTAAATATGGTGTGGAATAAGGTGTTATACTTCATATCCAGTTCCCATATTGAGGTTCACACATTTCTGATGTCCACACTGAGGATTTAGATGATGAAGAAAGTTGCGTTAGAAGGACCTGTCACATTAGAGAAAGAACATCAGAGTAAAAGAAAATAACTATAAGATCAATTGCAATCATGTACGACTTTGTACAATTATCTTTATGGACTTCAGATTTCATAGGTCCTTTTTATTGGGTTAACTGTGCTACTCAAGCATTTTGGTGTGATTTATATATATATATATATATATATATATATATATATATATATATATATTTGTCTCAGAGCCCTAAAAATTGCTTTCTTAGATATAATTCCTGATTATTTAAAGCATCTTTTTTCCTATGATGGATAGGCAGCAAGGAATTTTGAGTCATCAGTAGCAAGTATGAATGAATAAAGGAAAACACAGAAAGGATGAGAGCATGGTCTAAGATGAACACATGTCTGGATGGTCCCAGTGGATAGACCAGCAGCTAAAATCACACACAAAAAGCAAAGTATAGCAAAAGCAAACTCCAAGTCCAGATGCACCTAAGTAGTATTTACTGAGTGCCTCTTATGTCTTGGAAACTAAATTTTTCTCTATTTCACACATCAATCTTGATTTCTTGGGGTTCTGATCTTTGAGGGCCTGGCCTTCGAGGGACAGAAGGACAAGATTGAAATTCATTGAGAATGAGTGTGGCTAGCTCCACAGTATAGTTCTTCCCTGGCTATGCACACGGAACTCCAGAGGGCTCTGATTACAGTCAGGCAGGCTATAATTAAAAACAGGTTACCTGCTCTAATGGAAAACTGCAGCATAAATCAGGAATTGGAATAGAAGTTGCTAGGCAATGGCTCTGGAGACTAGAGGAAAGATTGCAAGCCAAGAGTTGCAGGCATATATCAAGGAGTCCCCTTCCTCCTCACTCTCTTCACCCTTTCTTCTCTTCTGAAAAGGTTTTGGTAACTGTCATTTACTCCTCTTATTAATTTAAATTAATCTGCCAGGGAATATGTGTATCAAGCTCTATGGTGAAATGAAAGACGTATTGTAGATACTTTGCAAGGAAGAGTTACGTTTCTGGTAACCAGAAATTATGTCGTGTAGACAATCTGCTCCACTTTCCTGCTATAGCTGCCGAGGCTGGTCATGATTGTTCCAAAGAGCACCTCCCTGCACTCCGAGGTCTGGCTCCTTTTGCTGGCTGCATCCAGGCATCTGCCTAGTTACCACCCTCGCACAGACTCTGAACGCATGCACTTTTTCACTAAGATGGAAGAAATCGATTTTAATGTCAAAATGACTCTTAATGCGTAACCAGCCACAAAAAGGTTTTGAAAGACCGTCAAAATAGTATATTTCCGATTTTTTTTTATCACTGGGGGAAATCTAATCCTAATGAGTAAAGTTTGCTTCATTTGGGGGAAATTAGCTTCTTCAGAATCTTGGTGTTACTTCCTTACTAAGAGTTAATTAATGCTTTCCAAGTGTTCATTCTTCTTCCAAAGCTGAGAAGGACTTATTTCCTGATTCAATAAGGTTGAAAAAAATGGACAAATTAATCACATTTAAGTGAAGAGTTGATGAAATATTTTCAGCTACTAACTGGATTTCACTCATATTTCTTGTTTAAAAATGTATTAATTTACAAAAGCAGAGAAATGCTCCACCCACCCCCTCTTTTTTTGGTGCAGGGTGTGTGCAGACGGTTGCAATTATAGGACCAATCTTTGGCTTCCTGCTAGGCTCATTATGTGCCAAACTGTATGTTGACATTGGCTTTGTAAACCTGGGTAAGGAAGTTTATTTTTGTTTATTTATTTACCTCCTTCACTGCAATTTTTTAAATGGGGACGATGTAAAAAATATCAGATTCCCTTTTTATAAAATGACAGGATGGTAAGCTTTCCTAGAATAAAAATAATCCACTGAAAATTTGTTGTTGATATAATCACCACATACATTAATAAATGAAATATGAAAAATGGGCAGTAATTAGAACTGGACGACCCGTGGTTTGTTATTCAGATGTATCCTTTTTCACCTCTGGTTTGCCAGTTCAAACACATTCCAGCATAGTTAGGACTTAAAACTGTGGCTTCTTGTTGGCTCTTGTAGGTTCAGGTGTATCAACATGACAGTCACATCAATTGATCATGTATTTTGTAGATTTGCCAGGAAGACCAAGAATTGAAACTCTTTTGGCAACCGAAATTCATTCTTTACAAATCATTTTCAGGTGGAAGCATATTACAGTGAGACTGCCTTACCCCCTGAGAAAGTGTTTATGGAGGAAATAAATGGCAGACCTCATCTTTCCATAGCTATTAACTCGTTTCTTTCCTTGTGAGATGTACCTCCTAGAAATGAGCATTATTTTTCTTTCTTTATAAATAACGTCAAAAAGCTGTTAAAAACAAGAAAACAAGTTTCCTTTTTTAAAAAAATTTTTAATAGTTTTTATTTATTTTTTGAAACAGAGACAGAGCATGAGCAGGGGAAGGACATAAAGTGAGGGAGACACAGCATCTGAAACAGGCTCCAGGATCTGAGCTGTCTGCATAGAAACTGATGTGGGGCTCAAACCCAGGAACCGTGAGATCATGACCTGAGCCAAAGTCAGACATTTAACCCGCTGAGCCACCCAGGCACCCCCAAGTTTCCCTTATAAAAATTCTGAAATTGCATTTTGAAATCCTTTTGTGTTAAAATTAAGTGCAAAACTCTTGCATTAATTTTCCTTTTTAAACATCAGATAAACAAAGACACATTCCAAAAATTTTACTTATTCATTCATTTATTTATTAATTTCATTAGTTTTACATCTATCCCAGGTGCTGTTCTACCCCCAGATAGTGAACAAGATAATAGTTGAATTCCTTGAGTTTCTTAAAATCTTGTCATGGAGATTGGTACAGATAAGAAAGCATAGGTGTGGTGAGTGGTACAGAGGGAAATTGTTAACGGGAAGCAATGAAGATGCAGTGAAGAACTAGTATGAACATTTTATCATATATAATGTAATGGTAATTGAGCCTAGTTGTCAAAGGATGTACATTTATTTTGTTCTAATAGAATGTGGTGGAGTTAAACCTGTTACATGCTTTATGGGTTATTTATAAAGAAAAGAAAAAACACTTGATTTTATTCATCAGTACTTACCTTGTAGTTAAAAAATGGTGTCAAAAATAAAGTTTTTATGATGAATAAGATATTGACATTTTATTTGTATATACAAATCTTGCTTCAGACCTCAAATATCTCTGAGGTATTATTAAGCGTCATTTATTAAATAACATTCTGAATGGTTTAGACCGGATTTGGACCAGAAGTTGTAGCATTTAGCTCTTTCTCTGAGTGAGATATTAGACGTTCTATTGGTGAACCAGATGAAAGTGGTGCTGATATGGGGTAGCTGGTAGAAGGTTTTGAGCCCTCATAATTCTCTCTCACATGTTTCCTTCCTCCTGCCGTGGACCCAGGTGTCCTTTTGCAGAACCCAAGGGCAGAGCAGAGAGCCACTCTTCCAGTATTTAGACTCTATATTTCAAATCTAAGGAACAAAAGAAGAAAAGCATCATGTTCTAGAAACACCTTGTTCCCTTCAAAAAAGCAAGATGATGATAATGTTCAGACTAGAAAGTTGTCATGCATGAATTATTAGGTATTTTATGATATGATAGAGCTAATGTTAGGATTTTGTTTAGAATATAGGCTTATTTCAACACACCAGCTTTGCTGTGTATGCTATTTAGCCATCTCCTCTCTCTTTCAGATCATATAACCATTACTCCCAAGGATCCTCAGTGGGTAGGTGCCTGGTGGCTGGGTTATCTAATAGCAGGAATTGTAAGTCTTCTTGCAGCTGTGCCTTTCTGGTGTTTACCAAAGAGTCTACCTAGACCCCGAAGTAGAGAGGATTCCAATTCCTCCTCTGAGAAATCCAAGTTTATTATGGATGATCATCCAGACTACCAAACACCCCTTGGAGAAAAGTCAAAAATAATGGAAATGGCAAGAGGTGAGCCATATTCTCCTTGATTTTGAATCCCCTTCAGTTTTCCATTGAGACTCTATAGGAGATCTATAAATAATACTTTTCTCTCCCCATCATTTGTTCAGAAAAATTGAGAGATTGTACAGGAAGCAGAATTGAAGATTACAAAATCAGCTTTATTACTGGAGAGTGGATTAGGGAACATAACCCAAAGTATTGGTAATCTTCTTGATGACATTCCCACCCTTACACTGCTTCAAGTTCAACCTTGCAGTCGCCCCATATGGGATTGCTACTTCACATCAGTATGGAGGACAGAAGATAGTGAGTCTTCAGAGCTTGTGGCCTTTTTAACAGATGAGGTTCAGCCATTTGACAAACGTGTGTCAGTGCATGTTTCCCACCAGTGACCAAGGGAATGAGTGTGTTGTAGGGCAAAAAGCTAGATGTGGTAGAATGAATTCCTTCCACATAGAAAAGGGTGGCTGGCTATGAGGAAGATTGGTCCTTCGCAATTGGGCCCAGCAAGCAATATTTACATTTATAGAAAATCTTCACATTTCAAACTCTTTAGCTACATAATAAGAAGAAGGGGGAATGCCAAAGCTCATTTCTTACACTAAAGTTCATTAAATTAAATGGAGGTAATTTGCATATTTCTTTCTCCATGACCATTACCCAAGTTTGAAGAATAGGGACCAGAAAACTGAAGTTCTTGATACCCTGCCAATGACTTTCAGCTCTGGAGTGAGGGAATATTCTCGTCCCTTTTTCCTTTTTCCCATATCATTTAGAGGAATCTATCCCTGTCTGTCTTACACCTCTAACTGTAATCTAAACTATATGCTTCATGCTAGTGCTTATGTCTCTATGTAAACCTGACAGATCTCAGTCTTGACTGGGGGCAGTGTTTAATATCCATAGTGTGGGTGTGTGTGTGTGTGTGCACGCGCGCACAACACACTGTAAATACCCCTGATAACTGTGACAGTGGGGCTTAGGCATCTGTGCCCTGCTGCCAAGGCTGTATCTTCCGCCAAGTGTAACACTGACTCTAATTTATCCGTGTTATTTTTGTCTTACAGATTTTCTTCCATCACTAAAGAATCTTTTTGGAAATCCACTGTACCTGTTGTATTTGTGTGCAAGCACTGTTCAGTTCAACTCTTTATTTGGAATGGTGACCTATAAACCCAAATACATTGAGCAACAGTATGGGCAGTCAGCCTCCAAGGCCAACTTCGTTATCGGTATGCTCACTTGTCCTTCAGGCTTGCCAGTCGGCACTGTCAGCTGCATCTCTCTTAACCCTTAGTAATTATAGAGAACACAGTTCTTATAGGTAGACTGAACGTGATTTATGGCATTTTACACACAAAGTCAAAAAGTGAGTGAATAAAAATTTAGCAGAATGGAAAAAAATCCAGTGCAAAAAAATATTTAGATAGTCTGTGGTATAACCTTTCAGCAAGAATTATTCACACTGTAGATGAGTGACCTTGAGAATATTACATAAACCAAACATGCATTTTATTAGGAGGCTGTGATACTGGATATGTGTCTTTCAAGTATGGCCAAAACTTTGTAACAGTGGCCATTTTACCTGAATGGTTTCTAGGACTTTAAAAAGTGAATATTCAGACAGGTTAAAACGTATTCGTTGCGAAACAAAGTTTGTATTTGCTCAGAGTTAAAGGACTTTCCTGAGTCCTGGCATTCAGGTCGTTTAAAAGGGCTGTGTTTCTAGTATAGCAGATCAGTCAAGATTAAGAAAGCTATTCAGGGGCAAAGAAACACATGAAGAAATGAACAAAGAAGAAACAGAATCTACAGATACAAGAAGGTCATGCTCCAAGTAATTATGGATACTTTTAAAACCTGGATTAACTCCTTTAGCTCATGAAGATGTCATTTAATGCTACTAGTTCAAGGCATAAATATATTTTATTCCTTTGGGTATATTCCTTTATGGTAGGAGACTTCTAAAGATTTAAAGACATTTCTTCTTCATAAATATTTCAAGAATTGTTCTGCATATCTATCTCTGAAAGAGATCTCTGAGTTTATTTTAGAATATGTAATTGTCCTGTAACAATCCTGTATAATTTAATTCAGATGCTAATTTAATTGACTCTGTTTAGATTGTGCTAAATTATAAATATCAAAGCTATGCCACTGAACTTTTATTTTCAACATTAATTGGTTCAAATTAAGTTAATCACATTATTTAACGGTTGACCTGAGGAAACATTTTAGGTTTTTTGCCACCCGCCCCCCATGTCAATCAGTGTTTTATACTGATTTTAAAAAGAAGAGAAATGAAAGTTTAAAAGACATTCTTTTTATTTGATTTTTAAATCTCCTTTGTGTTTATTGAGGTATAGACAACAGTTAACACTACACCCCCTAAATGGGTAGTGTAGCTGGATAAATGTTTGCACAAAAATCTATATAGTAACCATAAGCTAGAACATGTAGCCCATTTCAGAACCCCAGGGGCTCCCTCAAACCTCCTTTTACTCAGTACTCCTTCCTAAAGCTAATAAGTATTCTGAACTCCGCCATCATAGATCAGTCTTACCTGTTTTTGAACTTTATTTAAATGTAATAATACGTTATGTACTCTTTTGTATCTAGCTTATTTCAACTGAAGTGAAATCTGTGGGATCATTCATGTTGTGTATAGCAGTTTGATCTTTTCCATTGATGTGTCATATCCTATCACATGAATATACCACAATTTATTCATTTTATGGTTGGTGGGCATTTGGATCTTTTTATTTATTTTTTGCTTTTGACAGTTATAAATAACGCTGCACGACTATCCTGTATATATTTTGGTGGTGTATACATACATTTTTCTTGGCTGTCTCTTGGAGTAGAATTGCTGGGTCATAGAAAGTATGCATGCTTAGATCCAGTAAAACATTTACAGTAGGGTTGTGCAGATTTATAGTCATGCTAGACGTGTAAGAGCATTCTAGTTGTTCCACCACCCTATCACACTTAGTATTGTCAGTCTTTTTCATTATAATCATTCTAATGGGGTGTGGTGATATCTTATTATAGTTTATTTGCGTTTCACTGATAACTAATGATGTTGAGCACTTTTTTTGCAGGCTTGTTGGTTATTTCAACATTCTGTTTTGTTAATTATGTTCAAATTGTCTATTTTTCTTGAGTTGTCAGTCTTTTCTTATCGACCTGTAAGGGTAGGTACTTTTTTTGATACAAGCTCACGAATTGTGATACAAGTTATTGAATATATGTATTATAAATATTTTCTCACAGGCTTCACTTCTTTTCACTCTCCTAATGGTGAGCTTCTTAATTTTAATTAAGTCTTCTTTCCAGTCTTTTTCTTTCTCATTAGTGCTATCTTAAGCCTCTTTTAAGAGATTTTTGTCAAACCCCAAGTCCATGAAAATGTCTAGCTTAAGTGTTTTAACTTTCACATTTAGGTTATAATCCTTTTTTCTTTTTCTTTTTTTTTTTTTTTTCTGTATGATGTGAAGAAGGTCATGGTTGATATATCAAATGGAAAAGCTGTCTTTCCCCCATGGGTTGCAATGAAATGATACATCTTTAATTGTATGTTAGCTTATTATTATTCAATTTGTGTAGAGCACAAAATCAAAAGCAAGTCATTTGATTTTGCTGTCACTAGAATAATAAATACATTTTTATTTCAAATTAAAAACATTTCATAAGGGAAAATTAAGAGCATTGTTTGGGGAAAGGTATTTATAATAGAAAACAAAATTAGATGTAATCTACTAAGTAGATAATAAATGAAATACATTTTGCCTGTAAAATTATTTTTATGAAAAATTAGCACAGATGAAAGAACATGAAATTCTGAGAGATTCAATGTCCTGCCTAATTGCATATATACATTATGATGTAGCCAAGAATAGAATTATTCCCCCTGAGTTTCTGTGTTACATTTCTCCTCTGGACATAATTATTTTTGGAAAACTGACAAAAAGAATCTAATAATTCTTTTTTAAATTGTGAGTGATATCATTTAACCATAACCCTTCTCTGTACACTCTGATGGTCTCTGAGATCCAAACTCATCATCAGAATTTTTTGATTCATCTATCAAAGTTTGCCTAAAATTCTGATTTCTCATAGTTTCTAGCACATCATGTCTTTAGCTAATTCAAGTACTTTTGTGAGAGATAAGTAATAGTGTCTAATGATTTCAATCATTGTAGCTAGGATTCTTCCTGAGTGCATCTTGGGTTTCACATTAGTTAAGTAAGGAAAAGAGCAGAGTAAGAATCAGTGGGTAAATTAGCCAACCAACACTTACTTTCATTATCCTTAGAATGGTGAAAATAAAGGCATCATTAGTTTAAAATAGAAATTAAATAAGACATATAGAAGGCAATATATATGTACATAGCTGTCATTCACTAAATAATGTTTTCTCACTTCTTTCTTTTCTATCCTATTTCTCTCTCTCCTTAATTTTTAGGGGTTAGGGGAGCCTTCTGTGATTAAGTAGGGGAGAAGCACAAAGAAAGCACATTTACCCTCTCTCAGAGAAGACATTTGACATGGCATGGATGAAATAATAAACAGAAATTTTCCTATGTGTTCAAAGGCCAGTTGTTACAATGAGGATTTATTTTTGCTATACATGTTTTTATATGTTGGTCGTATTACTAAAATTTAGAAATAATATTTTCTCAAGTTAACTACTTTAATTTTGCAAATAAAATTAAAGAAAAATAAGCAACAAAAATGTTTCACATTCAGGGACTAGGAAGTATATGACAGAATGATACTGCTTTTTCAAGCATATAACTTTTTTCCCCATTGCTGTCTCAATTGGAAAAAGTTTAGATAGTTTAATTTTTCTCTTTTTACGTATTTAAGCTTCTCTCATCACTGTTGAGTTACATGAAAATGATCTTATGTTTTGTTTTCCTTCTTACTACAGAGTGTAATTACTTATTCGTTTTTCTTAATTTCTTAGAGTTTTTAATTAAATCAGTTTCTAGTGGACATGATGCATTTCATTGACGATCATTCATAACAATGATTAGCATTCTCAATTCTTGGAGATGTTACACAGACAAATGAGGAAAAATTACGATCATTATTTGGGAAAAGTTGCTTATAATAGAAAACATTAATTTATGTGGCTAAGCTAGCATAACAAATTAAATATGTGTTAAGCTGTGTTCTATATCTAGGTCAAGTTATATTAAAAATCTGCGAGGTTAGGTAAATAATCTTAGTTTATAAGGAAAAAATACTTGAATTATATCCAATTAGATTATTTTACTTCATTGTCTCTACCCAATTGGCTATATGTATGTGAAAAGTCTTATAAATTTTTACATGTATTTCCCCCTATAAAATTGAAATCTTAATATTTATATAATGAAGGTCCATTATACATTACAGAATTTTACTTCACCAGAAGAGAAGCTCCAAAACATCCCAACGTACTATTATTATTATAGCCTATTTCTATTCATCTTAGTGGCTAAGGCTACCACATATTTGTATGGAAATCAGAGTTTCCAGTTTATATTGTTAACTGTAGTTGACCATCTTAAAATATTTTATACAAGTCTCATAACTCTTATTTGGGACAGTAACAAAGAATAAGGTCTTCAACATGAGTAAGTATACTGATATAGCAATAACAAATTTGCTCTTAAGTTTCTCCTAGCTTTCCAGTTATTTGAGTAAATACATGAAATTCAAAAGAAATTTATAAAATAAATTGAAACAAATTGTGGATGCTAGTGTAAATTACAATTAGTATTTCCACTTGGAATATTTAGATGGTAAAGATTTTAAGATCAACACATTTTATGGTGTAAGTAGAGAAAAAGTGTGTAATAAAGAAATCAGAGTGAAATTTCTACCTCATTAAATGATTTTAAGATGCTTCAGATCACAATAAAGAAACTGAGAGGCAAGCATCATATCTCACTTGATATTCAGGAAATTTGGGATAAACTCAACTTGGCCCAGCAGAGATTGCTTGCAGATCCTACAGAGTTTGAAAGGGAGAGCCAAGCTGACAGTATATTTGAAATATACTGCTACTGTTTAACAGACTGTTATAATTCCATTATCTTGAAATACAAGAGTAGATATCTGGGAGAAATGTTATATTTGAATAAACTTAACTAAAGTTTCATCATTTAGTACATTTTTTTTTAATTTTTTATTTATTTCTGAGAGAGAGAAAGAGACAGCATGAGCAGGGGAGGGACAGAGAGAGAGGGAGACACAGAATCCGAAATAGCCTCCAGGCTCCGAGCTGGCTTGTCAGCACAGAGCCCGATGTGGGGCTCGAACCCATGAACCGCGAGATCATGACCTGAGCCAAAGCCAGACGTTTAACCGACTGAGCCACCCAGACGCCCCGTCATTTAGTACATTTTTAAGGAAAATCACAAGGTGCACAGTATATGATGGTGAGCACAGTTCTTGCCTTGAAGGGGAGTTTGGAGGGTAAGGGGTACAAGCCAGGCAAGCTAACAGGTCATTGTGATAAGGATCAAGACTGCTGTTTATGGGACAAGGGCCACAGGCAGAGGGAGGAAAGGAGGTTCTGATGATCAACGTGTGCACCCTGATGCTAGGTATGTCCCTGAAGACACCATCTGGCTGGTGGAGGCTGTGATAAGTCTCTATAAGGAGAAGCCCAGAGGACTCTGGGAAAACAAACCAAATCTTAGAAAAAGTTCTCTAGCACAAGGTGTTGATGCCTAAATCAAGAGCAAAAGGATAAGGAGGTGTTAAAAGACGAAAATATGGGAAGTGGGGCGGTGTTTCGAAAGAACGTTGTATCAGATGAAGCAAACAGATATCTTGTAAAGAAAGGCCTGGAGACAGTAGAACACATGAACCTTTCTGGAAGTTTTAAGAGAACACAGGCCTCTAAAAGGAGGTCAGTCAAGAGAGGATATCCCTGATTTTTAACATTCTGTTAGTGGGGACAATGCAATTAGAATAATTCCATTTTGATTCTCAGGCTCTTCAAGGCCAGATCATGGCTGGGAAAGGCCAGTGGAAACCATCAGAGATTGAAGCTACAAAACAAAGGGTGTCCTTTGTGCTCTGACACCTTATGTCCCAGGTTTGATTGGTACCTTACAAAACAAATGAAATTCTAAGCACATTCTCTGAAGGTTTCAGTTTAGAGTCTGTTTTTCAAAAGATATGTTTTTTTTTTTAATGTCTGTTTATTTACTTTGAGAAAGACAGAGAGAGCACATGCAAGTATGGGGTAAGAGGCAGAGAGAAGAGAGAGAGAGAATCCCAAGCAGGCTCTGCACTAGCAGGGGGTGCCTGACACGGGGCTCAATCTCACCGTGGGATCATGACTTGAGCCAAAATTAAGAGTTGGATGCTTAAGCTACTGAGCTACCCAGGCATCTCCCCAGAAAATATACTTTTTATAAACTACTTTTGGGGGGATATTGAAAGAGAGAATGGACTCTGCCCTTTTGTGTAAGTCTTGGGTCTATGAGAGGGGGATTCAAAGTCAAGTACTATGAATATGTGTGTGTAAAAATAGTGACTCAAATGATACACATCAAATCCGTGGCAGTGCTTAGTTCTTGAGAAGGAAGATGGAATCTGGAACAGAGAAAAAATGTGTTTTATGTATCTCCATATTTAAAAATCAGAAAAATTGGGAGAAAATATTAGCATTTAATTTGAGTCATGAGAACCCAAGTTTGTTATATTATTTCCTTCTCTCTTTTTTCAAATAAATAATAATCAGGTTCCTCTTAGTTGATGTTTGACTCTTTAGGGGCCCCATATACATTCATCTCTGCCACTTTTCATAGCCACAAACCTCAGTTTAGCTGAGAAAACAAAAACCAGCATCTCCTCTTTTTTTGATTTCACTAATTTTGTGATTATGCCCCCTTCAAGGTGAGTTGATATCTAATGTGACCATATTAACATTACCATTTACTAATTTAAAACCCAGCCAACAAGTCAGTCATCAAAGAGCTGCTTTCCCCACCTTTTCTAATACAGACACGTTCTACTCTACCCACCTATCCCAATATTTCCATCTTTGTGAATCTTATAGATTGAAATGCTGATAATAACTTAATTGAATGATATTTTTGTACCATATATTGTGCGAGGAACTTTTCATGTTATTCAGCCACCTCAGCACTATTATTTGCTCCATATTATAGGTAAGGAGACAGATTTATTGAAGTTCAGAGTATCACCTGCAGTTGCACGGCTATTAACATAGTGACGGAGATCGAAATCCAAGCAGTTAGGTCTCCAGAGTCCAAGTATTGTTTTAAAATCATATTTATTTGATTACTAGTGAGGCTGCATATCTATAAAGAATCCTGTCTCCCAAACACTTAGAAGGAAAGACAGTATAACATAGTGATTGAAAGCATGGGATTTGATATTAGACTCTGTATTGTCAAATCTGGTTTTAACACATACTAACCATGACCATGAATAAGTTTCTGTCTGAAGTGAAATTAACAATATAGCTACCTACTAGGGTTGTGGTAAAGAGTAAATGGAAGAGATATATCAAATGCTTACCTGAGTGGCTGGTACATTATAAGCAAATAATAAATATAAAAGTAATCTATTAATACATTGTTTGGCTACTGTTGTTTTGTTGTGGTTGTTAAGGACACCAAACTCAGCAGATAAGAGTGTAAATACAAAAAATTTTGTTTGGGCCAGAAAAAAGAACCAACGGTTTTTTTGCTCCCTAAATTCCATGTGCCTATTAGTCTTTTATGCATAACCTTAAGAACCATAACTTCACCCAGATGCCCCTTGATTGTACCTGTCAATCCTGGGATTAGACCAGAAAGACATTGAATTATTGATTACCTCAGTGTTTATTGATTTCAGACTCTGTGCTAGACACTGTATTAGGCAGACTGCTGAGACTCCGTTGTGCTGTCCTTAATCTATAATCTAGACATTCATCAAAATCTCTTGACATGTCAGTAGACAATAGTGAATGAATATTTCTGTCACTTAAAATGAGCAACGAGTCTAATAATTTTTCAGGAACTATTATAATTTTGTATAATCCCTTAGAAAGTTTATGTCAATGTACTCAGATTTCTTTTAGAGATCCACAAAATGACATATATATCTTTTATTCCTCAGGGCTCATCAACATACCTGCAGTGGCCTTTGGAATATTCTCTGGGGGAATAGTTATGAAAAAGTTCAGAATCAGTCTGTATGGAGCTGCAAAACTCTACTTGGGATCATCTGTTCTTGGGTACCTCCTATTCCTTTCCCTGTTTGCACTGGGCTGTGAAAATTCTGATGTGGCAGGACTAACTATTTCCTACCAAGGGTATGTTCACTCACTCATTAAGTAATCTGAGGACATTGGCTTGTTTAATCAAATTATTGATAGAATTTCAAATTATTGATAGAATTTCAAAATTTTTAAAAATTTGATTTTAAGCATCATAACTATGAGAACGGATTTACTGTTTAATTGTGAAATAACTGCCTGTACTTTGACATGGAAGCTGTTATTGTCACCAAAATCTGTCATCTCCTTTGAATTTGGTTGTCTAAGAGAAATTATCAAAAATACTAAGTCTACATCTTACTCTAGAGAAGCAACATGATAGTGGAAAATACAGACCTTGAATTTTGCCTCTACTCATTATTGGTGAAGTGACATTGTACAGATCATCTAATCTAATCAAACCTCAAATTTTTAAATAAGAATAATAGCTACCTTATAAAATTTTCTAAGACTTAAGCAAGATAATATACATGGAAGTGATTAGTACTTGCCTGGCACAAAGTAGATGTGCCATTTATAAACAATTATGTATTTTTTTCTTTAAATACTTGGATAACTGGAAGAGTCTCTGTGCTGCTTTTTGTACTCTCTGTTATACTCAAATCATGTGAAGTTTCAGGAGAGAATGCTATTCCTAAGCCCAGTAATCCACATGACAGCTCTCTTTAACTCTTTGCAGGTGGTCAAGAGAATATTTATTGAAGCTCTCAAATCTATGTATATAGAGTAGGTGATTAATTTTCTTAGTTTCCAGGGTTTGTCACTCTTAATACAAAACTGGATCTTGAAGAAACCACTCTGTCTTTTCATGAGTCCTTAATATCATTCTACCTCTTAACAAGAGTTCCCAGAGGTAGCTCTTTTCATTCTTCCACCTAACTATGCATTATCTATTTAAAAAAAATTATTAAGCCACTACTGTGTGCCAAGCCTATCACTCTCACTGCACTGCCTGACTGCCCAAAACTCTACTGATATAATGTTCTGTCTTCTGCTAGTTCAGGTGCCTCTTATTTACTGCTTGTTCTCCAGCTTTCTTCCTATACTTCCCTCCAAGCTCACCTATCTGTCTTGTTTCCATATTCTGATCTCCAGCACCTTCATTAACCTGGTTTCTCCTGCTGTTAAGTGAACGTCAGTTACACTTTTCACCACCTAAAATGTCCAAAAAATTAGTGACTGCAAAGTTTATGTACCATTGCTTCTGGGAGTTAACACAGCAATGTTAGACTTAACTGAGTGTAGCATTGGCTTGGTAATAGTCAGCAATGTAGACTAAGGACATTAATTGTCAGCAGGAATTACAAGAAGATTCTGGAGAGAGTAGAGGCCCTATGCTATCTTTAACTGTCCCTATGATCCTAATGGTAGATAGACAGTGGTAAAGTACTTTGTATTTTTGCAATTTACAAAACACCATATCTTTCATTATATCATTTGTACTCTCAGAGCAACTTTATGAGATAAGTTCTGTTATCCTTGTTTAAAGGAAAATGCATTTAGAAAGGTCAATGATCTCTTCAAAGTATAATATTCTCCCTACCTCATCATGCTGTCTAGAATCCAAAAGCAAACACATAAACAGACAATACTTAACTTTTGAAGTTCACATTAAAAGTATACCCACAAAATAAATGATTAAATATTTTTAAACAAAGAAAAAATAATATATTCATTGCATGAGTACTAGCCCTTGAAAGCAGTCACCTTGAAAGACAACAACTGCATTGCAATAATGGTATCATTGTTAAAACATTCTAAAACTCCTCTTTTGCAATTGCTTTCCATGTTTTTCAGAATATTCTCAGCAATGGCAAAGATTTAACCTTTACAAGTAGCTTTGCTATTGGAAGCAGCCAAAATAAATGGCAATAGCCTGTGAAAAAGCTCTCCCATCCAACTTGACTATTTTGAAAGAAAAATCTCATTTCAAGTATAAACATTCTGACTTATTTGTTTACACCTATCTCAAAATTTTATTTAAAAATATTTGTTAACATTTCTTCATCTTTGTGAGAGAAATAGAATGCAAATGTGGGAGGGGCAGAGAGAGAGGGAGAGACAGAATCCAAAGCAGGCTCCAGGCTCTGAGTGGTCAGCACAGCTTGACACAGGGCTCGAACCCATGAGTGGTGAGATCATGACCTGAGCCAAAGTTGATGCTTTACCAACTGAGCCACCCAGGTGCCCCTTATCTTAAAATTTTAAATAACAACACTGTAAGCACATCCTTTGTAAAATATGTATGTAACTAATTTCTGCTTCAAGATTGTCCTAGATGATAAATGTAACTTACATCTAGTAAAATAACATAATTAGCCTTATAAGATACAACATGCTCCACAGGGATTATCCTCAGTTGCTTTCTTCCACAAGTCTCTTTTGATTCTGGACACTCAACAGGGACATTGTAGACAGCTTTAGATGTGGTCATGGAAGTAGCTTTTCTTCTGTAATATTGAGAGTAAGTCTGATTTTATACCAGAATTTGAAATCCAGAAGCCTGGAAGAGTTCTCATTTTGAAGTTTGTCACTAATAAACATTGTGAAATTGAGCCAATAATTTGCCCACTTTGGTCCTGACTTTCCTGATTTGCCAAATGAGAAGTTCACCTAGATCTCCCCCAAAACTCTTTCAGCACCAAATGTCTGAGATCTTAATCCTACTATATCCATAGTGACCTGATTCTAGGCTTTCAAGGCATTTATTTATACTTTCAGATACTACCAACAGTCTCAATTCATTTAACAATTAGTTGAAATATTCCTACATAACTTCTCAGGAAGCCTCTACCTCTACCCTTCTATTTTGTCGGGAGACATCTCAGAGGCTTTTGTTGTTATGTTTGAGGTAATCAAGTGCATAGGAATTCTACTGGATGAAATATTCCATCAGTTAAGAAATTATAATTGCAATCATATGAAAACCTCTTAAAAGAAGGGGCCAAAATGACTAATTTTTCCCCTCCAAAATGGAATAGCATTTTGCTTTGACTTACCAGAAATCTTGTTTCTTAACAGACTATATCCCATATTATTCTTAGTGCTGGAAATACAGGAGTGAATAAAACAAATAGTTCCTGCCCCCATTCAGTGTACATGATAGTGTATGTGGGATGGTTTTGTTGTGTTGTTTTGGTTTTAAGTTTCTCAAATAGTTCTGGGAAAAAATTGAGAGGAAAATAAGCAAATAAATAAATTCAAAATAAGAGAAAAAACAGAAAGAATGATGTAGTGCCAAGGGATGAAAAATAAGGTGCTGGTGGAAGAGAAATACCATTGCATAAGTACCCCCTCGAAGAATAAAGGAATATAAAAAAAGCAAGGAGAATAAGGGTAGAAGGGTTAGGTAATTCAGGTAAGAGGAAGAAATAGATGTGAAAGAGAAGGAATACAGACAGAGATAAAAGGGGAAGGTTAGACAGAATGAAAGAGAGGGAGAGAAAAGAGAGAAGACAATCAAAATTATGTAAAGGTAATGATTAAAACAAAAAGCCAGCTCCCTAAGGGCAAATATTGTCTCACTCTGTAACTCTCTTCTCTCTTCCCAAAGCTAACACTTAGAAGGCTTCCACAAAATTTTTGAAACATGAACAAATGAATGGGTAAGTCATTGAAAAAGCATGTGCAAGAGAGTCAGAAAGAATGCCTTAAGGTATGGATGAGCTACATAGTTTGAGAGATTATGAGAGAGAGAGAGAAAAGTTAGATGAACTGGTGACACATTTATTAGTAAGATACATAAATAGGATATGTTCCTCTTCCAAACCAAGGTCTTTTAAAATAATGTTGACTGCTTGATTTTTTTTTCTTTCACCACATCATCAGCAATGCCCATTCTACTGATGCTTAGAAAACAGTTCTGGAGGAAATTTACACACATGCATGCACATGCATACACTACTTGCAATGCATTTAAGTAATGTCATAAATTACTCTAAAAGTTTACTTTACTTTTCTGCCTTGTTAGCTATCTTCCTACATCTTTGCATAGAAATATATTAGAAGGTCCTGGACTCTGTTGACTTTAGTGAAAACCATAAATCAAGAACTGGATATTATGTGAAGTTGTAAACTTCTAAAGATAACTTTGAAGAGAAAGCTGCTTAAAAAGTAGACTCACATTTAATCATCAGAAGCTGGCATTTCTGATGACACTTGTTTTCCCAAAAGGCATACTCCGTTGGCAGTGCCATTTATATCGGTCAAGAACATTGATATTTGAAAATATTAGGGTGCTGCCTGCTGAGAGGTAATATTTTATACTATTACATTTCTTTTCAGAACCAAACCTGTCTCTTATCATGAACGAGCTCTCTTTTCAGATTGCAACTCAAAATGCAAATGTTCAGAGACAAAGTGGGAACCTGTGTGTGGTGACAATGGAATCACATATGCATCGCCGTGTCTTGCTGGTTGTCAAGCCTCCACCAGGAGTGGAAAAACTATTGTAAGAAAGCCCTAATGTATGTACCTGTGATGCCTGCTACAACACATAACCACACAGCTCTGCAGGGGCTCAGGGACCAACCCAGCAGCAGACCACACTGGTAGCAGACCTGGCTCTTATTCTACCCTTATTCTTTTCTCTGGAGACAGAAAACATAACCGTTGCTAGTGGACTAGAGTTGTTGAAAGAATTAGGATAAGAATTTGAATCACAAAACATGCTGGAAAAGCCTTGCAGTGATGTATACTAGTTCTCTCATTTTGCTTATGAGGAATATTAGCCTCAGATGAGGAAGTCTCAGTCATAAGATCATATGATAAGATCTGCATTGGGATCCATGTCTCCTAACCTCAAAGCCAATGATCCTTGGAGGTTTTAGAGACAGGACAAATATGGGGCCAGTGTTAGAAAGTCTAGTCCAAAAAGTCTAAACCTAGGGACCACAAATTGAGGAGATGGGTGGTTCCAAACACTCTGCCTGGAAATCCAGCTGATGTGTGTAATAATGAAAAGAGTATGGAGCTGGAATGAAGGGGTTCTATAGGGTGGGTGAGGGAGAGGAGGTTGGTAATAAAAATAAGAAATCAGTTATGAAGGACATTAGGTACTTAAATCATTAAAAGGCTCATTTCTCCCATCACATCTTTACATTTCTGTCCCAAACATAGACGCTTTCTTGTACTCTCTGTATATATGGCTAGTGGTCACACTCCTGTCCACTTGGGTCCTGGAGGTCTGAAAATTAACACACATGCCTATTTACATATGCTTAATCAACTAGATAAGAATGCTTAGGGAAAGACTTTTGTAGACACAGAGCAACGAGTTGTTTTTCTCTGTTTATTGTAAGGTTAACATTTTATTCAGAGCATAAAGGATTGGCTTCTAGCAGCAGTGAATAAGACTACCTACCCCTCTGAAATCTGAGGGTTTTTTTTACTTTCTCTTCCTCTCCTCCTCTCCTGTCTCCCTTCCTTCCTGCCTCTCTCTCTCTCCCTCCCTTTCCCTTCTTTCCTCCCTTGCTCCTTCTTCTCTCTCTCTCTCCCCTTCTTCCCTTCTCCTCGTTCTTTCTTGTCTTTTAGCTTCTATTTGTTTGTTGCTCAAACTGCTTAAAAGTTTTCCTTAACTAGAATTTCCACTTACTGAATGCATTCATGCCAGGAGCTAAGAGAAGTCCTTTTTAAAAAAATTGAATTTAAATATCATGGCCTTCAGGTAATTGAGTATTACTTATTTTCCTCATGTGAGAACTGTGGCACTGAGATACCTAAATTCACATACCTAGTGTGAAGCAGAGTCAAGGTTCAAAAGCTTTTCACCTGGAATTAAAAAATAATAATAATAATTCAACATTGCTACTCTTCCTTTAAAAGGAAAAAGTGAGCCTTATTTCATTGTTTATCTAAAAACTCACAAACTCATTTGTGATAAAAGTGACAACTCATGGGGCGCCTGGGTGGCTTAGTCGGTTAAGCGTCCAACTTTCGCTTAGGTCATGATCTCGCGGTTCATGGGTTCAAGCCCCGCGTCGGGCTCTGTGCTGACTGCCAGCTCAGAGCCTGGAGCCTGTTTCAGTCTGTGACTCCCTCTCTCTCTGACCCTCCCCTGCTCACACTGTCTCTCTCTGTCTCCTAGAAATAAATAAAAATATTTAAAAAAAAGTGACAACTCATTATACATACACATTTATACATGAAATTTACAAAAATAAACTAATAGGGATTATAAAAGTTGCCTCTCTGTCCAAGATTTAGTTAAGATTTTTTTTCAGGATTTCCCCCCCTGGTAACATTATAAAGTCATATCTTCAAATTGTGCCTATTTATTTAACAAAGTTTTACTGAGTGCCTAAATGAGGACCCATTTTAGGTCCTACATGTACAGTGATGAGGAAGCAGACAGTTTCTACCAGTGGTTTCATTCTGGCGGGGATATATAATTTAAAAATAATTATATAATATTCTAATGGGTAGTGATAAGCACTGTAAGGAAAAGATAGGATAAAGATGGAGAGATGGGGATATTTATTTGAATGGGTGATTACGGAAGCCCTCTTTAATGAGCAGAGACCTGAGGTATGTGTGCTAGCCTTATAGCTGTCTAGCACAGCTGCCCAGCAGAGAAAACAGCAAGGCTATGATGCATGAGTAAACTTGCCATGTTTGAGGGTTTGCAGGGGCATAATGGAAACCCATGTGTGTGGCTGAGGCAGAGGGAGAGGGGGAAGGATCATCGAAGAGTGAAATTAAAGCAGCATCAATCATAGTGTGTAAGCCACTATGAGGATTTTGGGTTTTATACAAGTGTGATAAGAAGCTATTGGAAAGCTGAGAATAGTGACTGCCATTTTTAAAAGCTCACTTTGGTTACTGTGCGGGTAACAGATGATAGCTGGGTAAGAGTGGAAATAATTGAGTGTAAAGAGATCAGTGCAATAACCAAGGCAAGAAATAATGGTGGTCTAGACTTGGAAGTGGCAGAGAAAGAGATAAGGTATGATTGGATTTACTAGGACTTACTGAGAGATTGTTTTCTAGGGTCACTAGTTTGAAGACCAACCACCTTCTGTTTAGATTTTTTTAAAAATGTTATCTATATAGGTTTCACTTTGCTTGATATATCCTAACACAGAGAAATAAAAGAATATTTACCTTATTGTTTATATAATGTGTGTCTGTTATACTGTGAAGTCTTTTTAAATAAATACTTATCTTTAACTTTATTCAGATGTTACCTCAATAATTAGGACTCTTTTCTATTGTGTTACAGATGTTTTATAACTGCACCTGTGTGGGAATTGCAGCCTCAAAGTCAGGAAATTCCTCAGGCATGGTGGGCAGATGTCAAAAAGACAATGGATGTCCCAAAATGTTTCTCTATTTCCTTGTAATTTCAGTCATCACATCCTATACTTTATCCCTAGGTGCCATACCTGGATATATATTGCTTCTGAGGTGAACACTGATTCTCTCTGCCCCAATTTTAATGATCATCTAGAGCATCTATAGTCATCTACAGCATTGATTTCAAATTCTGATCTATGGAATTATGATTCCTTATAGCTCTTTTAGGGAACTTGTCCTGCATCCTTGTTCTGGTTTTATCCTTTTCTCACTTTGTGTTTTTATGTAGACACATGGTTGAATAGATAATTTTTAGTTAAAAATTTTTCAGATCATTGGTGTATAGAGCCATGTCAATGCCTACATCACTATAGCCACTTAAGAGATACAGTATGCTATTTGTAATGGTGGCAGTAATGTTAACCCGTATAGACTAAATGTGTATATGTGTGTGTGTATATTTTAAGATTTTGTTTTTAAGTAATCTCTTCACCCAATTGAATTGTGGGCTTGAACTTACCACCCTGATATCAAGAATTGCGTGCTCTACCAACTAAGCCAACCAGGTGCCCCTAAACTGTGTTTTACATTAAACGTGACTTCACTGAATTATGGGTGATAAAATTTTAAGATACTTTAAAGACTGATCTAATACCACAGTGTTTCAAATTTATTATTTTAATCTGTAAGGTTATTTTTATTGTTCTGACTGGAATTATCTGTAAGTGTGGGGGGGGGAGGGTGTTCATGACTTTTGAATCCATTTTCTCTGATCCATGAATATATGTTAATGACTCCAAGGGTTTTTGCTTATAACCCTAAAAGAATTCTTAAAACTATGTACCCCTTTTGCACATTGTTAAGTAGACATCTAGAAATTTATCATCAGTTTATTAGTAATTAAGCATTGATTTCTAGTATATTATAAATATTTACATTTACAAATATAATGATTTTATTTTATCTTAAAGTATATTTATTTTGAGAGCGAGAACTAGTGGGGGAGAGGCGGAGAGAGAGGGAGAGAATCCCAAGCAGGCTTCGTCCCGTCAGCAGAGCCCAATGCAGGTCTCCATCTCATGAACCATGAGATCATGACCTGAGCCAAAATCAAAAGTTGGACACTTAACCGACTGAGCCACCCAGGTGCCTCCCAAAATATAACGATTTCAGTGTAGATCACTCTTTTAAATGTAATCAGTAAAGATCTAGAAAACAAATTGGATAACTAATATTATCTAATTTAAAATTATACAAAAAATGTTTACAGTAAATATGTTACATATTTCTTCTTCTTGTGCTTATATCTTCATTCAACTTCCCTATAGGCTTCTCATCTGTTGTAATATAATTTTTGTTTGAACATTGTTTACTTTCTCTCCTATCATACAGTTCTATTTAAAAAGTATATAAATTCAAATTTTAAAATATTAGTTTTATAACTAGTATTGTCAGTGATAAATTTTTCATTATGTAATTAGCCTTGCAAATATTACTTTTTTTATATATATATTCAAAATTTATTTTTTAACTTACATACAAGTTGTTTAGCATATAGTGCAACAATGATTTCAGAAGTAGATTCTTTAATGTCCCTTACCTATTTAGCCTATCCTCCCCTCCCACAGCCCCTTCAGCAACCCTCTCTTTGTTCTCTACATTTAAAAGCACTGAGTGTTATGTGGAAACTAATTTGACAATAAACTATTTGTAAAAAAAACAAACAAACAAACAAACAAAAAAAACAGGGAGGGGGACAAAACACAGGAGACTTGCAAATATTACTATTTTACAGTTAATCAAAATAACCTTGGAGTGCCTGGGTGGCTCAGCCGGTTAAGCATCTGACTTCGGCTCAGGTCATGATCTCACAGTCCGTGGGTTCGTGCCCCACATCGGGCTCAGTGCTGACAGCTCATAGCCTGGAGCCGGCTTTGGATTCTGTGTCTCCCTCTCTCCCTGCCCTTCCCCCGCTCAAATTCTGTCTCTATCTCTCAAAAAATAAAGACATAAAATTTTTTTTAAAAACCTAAAGTAACCTAAAATATTACAAATATTGATAAAACTATTAAACATAAAAAGTCAAATTGGAAACCAATCTTATGAGATGGATTCAGGATTTTTTAATTAAGGCATATAATAAATGAGGAATATTATGTTACCTTAAAATGAAACTAATCAAAAGTATTGTATACAGCTTTAATTTCCTACATTATATTATGGAAATTGATTAGGAAAGATAAACAAAAAATAGAAACCAACATCCACAAATATGTTCTTCACAAAAGGGCTTAAGAAGAACTTGGATAAATGTGTTTTCAAGTGGGAGCATGATGGAAATCATTGCCCCAGAGTTCTTGGACCAGGATTGTTCTTCACTATATTTTTTTATAGTACTTTTGTTGTTTTTAGGTGTATTAAGCCACAGCTTAAGTCTTTTGCCCTGGGAATCTATACCTTAGCAATAAGAGTTCTTGGTAAGTATTATTTATGTTTTAATTATGATAGCCATGATAAATGTATTTTTCAATACCTTTCTAAGTATTTTTATAGAATTATTGTGCATAACTACAATAATATAGGTGGTCAGGTCCATATTTTTTTTTCTTCCTTTCTTTCTTCATTTCTTTATTCCCTCCCTCTCATCCCTGACTTCTTCCATCCTTTGTTCTGGAAATATTTCTTCAGAGCCAGTGCTCGACCCGTGGTATAATAAAGAGATTTTGTAAGATTAGTGACATTTTTTGTTTTAACAATCTTGTCGCTTCCAGCATTGGTCTATTGTCAAAAAGTCTATTCTTATTTTGAAAAAGTCCTCTGAGAGAAAAGGAAGATATGAATCAGTAAGAAAGGCTGAGACTTTAATATAATTTTTTTAGTTATTAAAATTGAAGTCATTCTTTTGAGCTACTCTCAATGTTAGGATGTATCATTTGGTAGGAAGATCAGTTCATTCATGCAATCAAAACAGTTTGGCTTTGAATTAACAATTTTCTAAATGTAATTGGAATGTTTTTCCTGACTTGAAGATTTTTCAATATGCATTTAAGTTAAAGTCCATAAAAAATAGAGTTAATGAGTCAGATAAGTTTTCTATCTGTACAAAGTTTATATTCTAAAGAAGAAAGTGGAACAATCATAAATATTCCTCTGTAATTTAACAGAAAAGAAGTACTAGAGAGAAAAATAAACTGATAACTTTAAAAAAATCTGAAAATAAATAGATTTTGATAGGAAATAGGTGTATAGAAGATGCAATATAATCCTGACGATATTGGGGAAGCAGCAAATATGGAAATGTATGTCATCACAGCCGTCTTTAATTCTATGACATAAAAACAAAGATTGTTTTGAAAAATGTCAGATTATCAAACCTGAAGTATGTCCCTGGCTGGAGTTGGATTCTAGATCTACCTCACTTTGGAAATATAATGTAACCTACATTGTGAAAAAGATTTCAAGTAATAAAAATGATTCATTGGAGTGTCTGGCTGGCTCAGTAGAGCATGTGGCTCTTGATCTCATGGTCATGACTTTAAGCCCCATGTTGGGCATGGAGCCTACTTAAAAATAAATAACTAAAAATAAAGCATTAAATATGATTCAAAAATTAATTTCATAAAAATATATACAGTAAAACCTTGGTTTGAGAAAATAATTCGATCGAGAAATATGCTTATAATCCAAAGCACTTGTATATCAAAGCAAATTTCAAGAACTATTGACTCAGTTGTGATCACGTGATGTTTGGCATCACATACTACTCAGATTGTAAGACACTGCTCATTTATCAAGTTAAAATTTACTACAAATGTTTGGTCATCTTACAGAACACTCGCAGAACAAGTTGCTCACAATCCAAGCTTTTACTATACTTGAAAATGGCAAAAATATCATAAACAAAGTCAAAAGGCAAATAGTAAACCTGGAACAATTTTTATTTTTGCAACTTATGTAACAGAAAATGTATAATATCCCTATGATAAAGAGAGCCCCTAAGTATTTAAAAAAAACACTCATGTTGACAAATGAGTAAAATATATGAATAGCCATTTCATAGAAAAATAAATGCCTCAATATATAAAAGATGGTCAAACTCTCTCATGATAAGGAGAGCACAAATTGAAATTGCACTGATATGACATTTTTTGCTTATCAGATTTGCAAATTACCAAATGTTGTTTGCAATGTATGGGAAAACAGATATACTTAGACATTACTGTTGAGCAAATGGTACCATTTCTCAATGGTCCCACTACTCAGTGGAGGTCTCTGTAGCAATAACTAACAAAATTACATGCAGATTTATCTTTTGACTGAGCAATTCCACTTCTAGGCATTGATACAAAACACTTGCTAGCAAAACTACGAAATAAGTCAAAGTTTGTGAATGTCTCATTATTGTGTCATTATGTATAATAGGAAAACTGCAGTCTAGTTGTCCACCAAGATGAGATATTTGAATACAGTATAGTGAACCCATATAATGGAATCCTCTGGAGCTGTAAGGACAGATGGGAAAATCTTTCTCTAATGTTAACAAATATATTATTTAGCTCTAACTGCCATAACATAATACCATAGACTGAAGGACTTAAGCAACAGAAATTTATTTTCCCACAGTTTGAAGCCTGGGAAGTAAAAAATCAAGATGCCCACAGGCCTGGTCTGTGATCTCTTTTCCTGGTTTATAGACAGCTGCCCTTTCACTGTATTCTCACAAGGATCTTTCTCTTTGTACACATGGAGAAAGGGGAGAGCTTCGGTATCCTTTCCTCTTCTTATTAGGACACCAGTCCTATTGGATTAAAGCCCTACTCTTTATGGCTTCATTTAATCTTACTTACCTCCTGAATAACTCTATCTCCAAGTACAGTCATATTAGGGTTGGGGTCTCAACATCTGGATTTTGGAGGGACATAATAGTCTATATACCAAGGGATATCCAGGAAAGACTCAAGGGAAATGAAGTAAAATATAGAACAATGTTCATACTGTTATGCATTTGGTGTAAGAATAATGGAAAATTGGAAATATTATACACATATGCAAATGTATTTGCTAATATTAAAAAAAGAAACAATGGTAGTATAAACTAAAACCATGATAACGATGGTGATGGTGGTGTCGTTGGTGATGGTGGTGGTGTGTTGGTGGTAACTGGAAGGGAACAAAAAGTAAGAGAGGACAGGATGGAAAAAAGAGTTTGTAAATGTAACTCTTATTTATGTTTTAATTTGAAATTATGCAAAGGTTTTATATAATTAAAAAACAATGGAGAGAAACTAAGACATTTTTCAAACAAACTGAAATTAGCTGTGTATCATATAGGCAGGCACAGCCATAAAGAAAATCATGTTGACTTAAAAAGACATGATGATTGCCAAATCCACATAGCCTCACTACATTTTGTAGTCTTATCTTTAATACTAACTGGTGTTAAAGATACTAATTGGTATTGTTATGTTGAAACTATTACATATTTTTAGCTAAAGCAAGTGAGATATTATGTTAATATCATTAGACATCAGTATTCTCAGCACAATAGAAAAGTGATAAAAACACAAAATAGTAAAACCCATCCTTAAGTAATGGGAAGGTGGCCAGGAAAAGTAAAGCAAACAAGGGTTAGGTTTGTTATGGAGATTTAGGTGTGTGCCTTCTCCTTCAGAAAGCTCTCTTCAGAGCTCTTCCAGTGCCTTGTTTCTCAAAATAACCTTTATGTCAGAGGAAGATGATGAGGTGGCGCATCCTGGTGTCCTATAGGTACCCTGTTATCTCCAAAGCAGTATTTTTTTAGTCTGAAAGTACTTGGTTCCAGAGACTCATTCATTACAAAGATGTGTGTATATTTTTAATAGCAATTATTTGTTTTCCACACAGCAGGAATCCCAGCTCCTGTGTATTTTGGAATTTTGATTGACACTTCATGCCTCAAATGGGGATTTAAAAGATGTGGAAGTAGAGGATCCTGCAGATTATATGATTCAAATGCTTTCAGGTACTACATCAACCTCGTTCCTGCGTCTCACTGCTACAACATCCCAGGTTTGCCCAATGAAATTGGTAGTAATCATTCCTTATGTAGTTTCACCGCAAAAGGATAGTCTAAGAAGTGTGTTCTATTTTATGGAATAATTTTATTATTATTCATTTGGCTAGACCTGTATTTGTCCCCATTCCTAATCTTGACTCCCATTTTAAATAAGTAATCGTGTTTTTTTTTTAATTCACAAAAGATTCCAGAATACAGTAGAATTTTGCAAGTTTATGTGCACAAGTGGGTAATTCTCTGGAGCTCAGAAGCATTTAAATTTAGGTCACATTTTGGGTTCAGTTCTATTCTTTTCAAACTGAGCCAAACTGTCCCATTTACGTCAGATATAATCCCCCTGGGCAAGACTTGGATTTGGCTCTAAATCTGTCTAGCTTTTATTGCCAAACTGATGTTCAATTATTCCAGTACTTGAGATGCATAAAAGTAAAAGGTTTTCACTGTGTGTATGAGTGTGTATGGGGCTGAGGGGCATGGCTTTTTTCACTATGGTATCATTCAGTTCAGTTCATCAAACATTTAGTCCCCTTATTGCTTAAAGCAATGCTTCAGTGGCTTCAAGTAAGTTGTAGGTTATGCCTGCCTAAAAGCAGGAAGGATTTTTTTTTTAGACTTACAGTCTGAGCATTTTCTGGAGAAACTTGGTACTGAAGTGTGTAAGTTGGAAGTTGGATGTGAATTGAGCCAACCACCTCAAATAAGTTTGTTTGATTTAATAGGCTTTGATGTTATGTGACAAATTTATTTTGGTTTGAAAGGGACTTGACCTGTGAGTAGAATTTGTACTTCGCTCACGTTTGCTAAGGCTGCACTCACTTTAATGTAAAGGCAGTGTACTTAAATCAGAAACTGAGTATGTGTACAAGGTGACCAGAATAAATCGTTTAACCTGTCCTGTTTTATGATAGAATGAGGAACTAAAGTCTCCTTTTTGAAGAATGTGATTCAAACATCATTCTTCTCTACTTAGGGTCTGATTCTCACTCAACATTGCTTCTTGCAGTTTTTTTGTAGGAGTACATTTGGGCAAGTTTCAAGGGTAGGGTAACCATGTAATTTATCATTCAACCTGGACACTTTTGAGAGTGAAAAGGGGTAGTATTAAAAAGTACACTGGGATAAAACCAGCATAAGCTAGGACTGTTCTGGGCAAATGGGCATATGGTCACCTGGCCTAAGGGAATAATTTATAGAGAAGATGGAACTGATTATGTAATTAGTAACTAAAATTATGGCATCAATATAATATGGCTTTGTATTAGTACACTGCCTTCAATAGTCTGCCCAATGTTCACAGAAAGGTCTTTTATAGCCACCAAATCTGCATTCTTAAAGAAAATTATCCTCATGATGGTTTCATTGATAGATTGGTTTTGTTGATATGGATATTTACTGAATAATGTTACTTTCCTTTCACACTTTAAAGTTGGGTAGTTACAATAATTATGACTGAGCGTCTCTCTTCTTTTAGACACATATATCTGGGATTAACTGTGATGCTGGGCACAGTGTCCATTTTCCTAAGTATTGCAGTACTTTTCACTTTAAAGAAAAATTGTATTTCAAAACACAGAAGCTTCAGAACCAAGACAGAAGGAACAATGGTGTCTACAACAATCAGGAAGGAAAACTGTATTACAAGCGATCATTTGCTACAACCCAACTACTGGCCAGGCAAGGAAACACAGCTTTAGAAAGATTACGACTTGAAGCCATGTTTTTCTAATTTCTGGAAACTCTGTAAACAAATAGATTTCAATCAAAAGGGTTTTAAAAGTGTACTTTTTTTTCCTTTCAAAAGATGATTTGGATTTGACCCTTGGTTTTAGATCAGATACCTGATAACAAATATAATTAAACACGTAACAGAAAAATGTAGATAATAAAGCTACTCTAAACCTTTTAATTCATCATTATTTATATAAATTCCTTATATTATTTACTCATTCTGTTTAATTTTACCTTGTGCCCATTGATACAGTAGCCATATTCCTAGTAGAACAAGTGCCTAATAATCTAATGGCTGGGTATAATTTCTAAACTAAGATACATGTCAAGGAGAAGAGACTACTGTTAAAAAATAAAATTATATCTTGACCTCCTTTAAGTATGACAATAATGAAGATGTTAGGATAAAGTCAGAACATGTAGAGAAAGATATTTTTAAGCTCCTCCTTTTTTTTTTGTTTTTGTTTTTGTTTTTGGAATACAGTGATTGATACATAAATATATTGTGGCAAATAATCTTGGGGGTTAGAATTTTGGATTATTACCTCTTCTACCATTCATTATATGTGCATTTTGTGTGATGCTTGAAGTGAACATGGTGGTAAAGTAATAAAATTAATATTAACATGCTTTATTGTCCTTCTATAAATTTAGTGGAGTAAAAGATACTGTTAATACAATACTGCCCAAATTTGAATGTAAACTTTTCCACATGTATGCACATGCACACGTAATCCTAAAACATATTTGAAAGTTGAATTTCTGAAAGTACCGTAGCCATAGGTGTTATAACAGGATTGCAGAGGGAGGGGTTGAGTGATGGTGTGGTTCTTCAATGCTCTAACTGGCGCTCATCACAGAGCTTAAGGGCTTCTGGGCAGGGTGCTGACACTGTTGCAGTTGCCAGATAGCCCTCTGTTTCTGCACAACCGAATGAGACAGGCCAGCCCTTTCCTCTTCGTGGCCTTCCTGGTGCTCCTCTGAGAAGATATAGTAGGTTCAGCGGTAGGTTTAATCGTCAGCTCTGTTATGGACTCTATTTTTATTCCTCCACTACAGCTGCATAAGAGGGGCTTGGGCCTCACAAGAAAAGTGTCTCTACTTAAGGTAGAGACACCCCAGTGGAATCTTGAAATTGTATCACAATTCTTAGCAGCCTTTACAACAAACAGAATGTACAATCAGGACGCTCCCAGCAAGCAATTTGTTTGAGGAGTTTTGTGGAACCTATGTCCAACAAGAAGGTCCAGCTCAGAAATGCAATAGCCTTCAACCCTGGAAGTATCACAGAGTGCAAACAAAATGGTTTGCTGTCTTTTCATTTTTCCATTACATATCAATCCTGTAAGTATGAATGGGGGAAAAAAACGAGATGGAAAGCTTGGGGATGGAGAGAAGAAAAAATTTCCTTTAAGTATGTATTAATTTTGTTATTTGAATTAGTGATGCAAGATTTTCTCATATCTTACTATTTTGAACATGAAAATAGACATTTTGTTTCCAGCATGCCTACATCAGACCTGCTGCTGTGCTAACTTGAGAACACGAATTCTTTTTTGTGATCTCAGTATTAGTCTTACCCACAACACATATACAGAGTGGGTGAGGGAATACACTTGTCAAGAATTTGCTCTGTAAAAATGTAATTAAAATTCAAGTTCCTCATCCTGACTCCCACATCCTCTTTATTTTTTAAAGCATTTTGTAGCAATATCCTGAAAAATAATTTTTGCAAGTAAATTTCTCTTCTGAAAAATGCAAAATAATCAGATAATAGGTGCTGTCTATTGACTCTCTTCATGTAAGATTAAACATTTAAAATGTTAAATTTAGAAGAATTCAATGTAAGAACTGAAACCATAAAACTCCTAGAAGAAAGCATAGGAGGTAAGCTCCTTGACATTAATCTGGCAGCAATTTTTTGGGCATGACAGCAAAAGCAGAGGCAACTAAAGCAAAACTAAACAAGTGGGATGACATCAAACTAAAAAGCTTCTTCACAACACAGGAAATCCACAACAGAATAAAAAGGTAACCTACAAAATGGGTGAAAGTATTTGTAAATCACATAGCTGATAAAGGGTTAACAGTCAAAATATATACGGAACTCATACAACTCAATAGCAGCAAATTAAACAATCCATATTTTAAATGGACAGAAGAAGAGAGTAGACATTTTCCAAAGAAGACTTGCAGATGGCCAATAAGTAAATGAAAAAGTGTTCAATATCACTAATCATCATGGAAATGAAAATCAAAACCACAATATGATATCACTTCATACTTGTTAGAATGGCTATTACCAAAAAACCCGGAGATAATAGGTGTTGACAGGAATGTGGAGAAAAGGAAACCCTTGTGAACTGTTAGTGAGAATATAAATTTGTGCAGCCATGATAGAAAACAGCATGGAGGTTCCTCAAAAATATAAACATAGAGCTACGATATGATCCACCAATTCCCTTCTAGGTGGAATATCCAAAGAAAAAGAAAACAGGATATTGAAAAGACATATGCACTTCCATGTTCATTGCAATATTATTCATATAGACAAGATTTGGAAACAACCCAAATGTCCATCAGTGGATGAATGGATGAAGAAGATGTGGTATATATCTATATACAACAGAATGTAATTCAGCCATGAGAAAGAAGGCAATCCTGCCATTTGTGACAACATGGATGGACTTTGCTAAGTGAAATAAGTCAGCTAGAGAAAGACAAATACTACATGATATCACTTAGATGTGAAATCTATAAAAAAAAAGTCTTAGAATCAGAGAGTAGAAGAATGATTATCAGAGGCTACAGGCTGAGGGAGATAAGGAGAGTTTGGTAAAAGGGTACAGACTTTCAGATAGAACAATGAGATCTGTGGATCTACTATTAAACATGGTGACTATAGTTGATGACACTGTATTGTATAACTAAAATCGCTAAAAGACTTGAACTTAAATGTTCTCACACATCAAAAAAGTGAGGTTATGGATGGGTTAATTAACTAGATGGGGTATTCTTTCACAACATATATGTATATCAAATCATGACTGTATACTTTAGATATCTTACAATTTTATAGGTCAGTTTTACCTCAATAGAATTGCAGTTTGCTTTAATTTCAAAAGCCAATCTAAAAAAAAAGTTTTTATTTTCTATTTCTTCTTCTCACAATTCCAAGGTTGTTTTAGAATGTAATCAAAGAGGGCTAAGCTTCCGTCTTCAGCTCAGGTCATGATCTTGCAGTTTGTTGGTTCAAGCCCCGCATCAGGCTCTGTGCTGACAGTGTGGAGCCTGGAGCCTGCTTTGGATTCTGTGTCTCCCTCTCTCTCTGCCCCTCTCCCGCTCAATCTCTGTCAGTCTCTCCCTCTCAAAGATAAATTAACATTTAAAAAATGATAATGTAATCAAAGATTTAAGACTTAAATTATTAATAAATTATTTTTATGTGACTTCTTTTTGGCATATAAAGAAATACACAAGGAAAATGTCATGCATGCATCCTTTTGCCTATATTTCTTCCTTTCTTTATAATAGATTCCTAGAGATAATATGTTTCAAATATACTAACCAGTGGCATTTCAAAACAGAAAGACAATAGAACCTCACAAACAGCATTTGAAAGATTAGCTGTCCTCAAACTTCACCAATCTATCAAATTTACAAATTAAAAAAGACATTTCAATGTTTCGATTTCCATTTTTTGCTAGTATGTTAAAACTTATATATCAGGGTACCTGGGTGGCTCACTTGGTTAAGCGTCCAACTTTGGCTAAGGTCATAATCTTGTGGTTTGTGGGTTCGAGCCCCGCACTGAGCTCTGTGCTGACAGCTCAGAGCCTGGAGCCTGCTTTCTATTCTATGTCCCTCTCTTTGCCCCTCCCCAACTTGCGCTCTCTCTCTCTCTCTCTCTCTCTCACACACACACACACACACACACACACACACATAAACGTTAAAAAATTTAAATTTAATGTGATCTTTGACTTAAATTTTTTTTTAATTTTATAATCATATACTCCTGTATAGGATCTAAATTTATAAATGTGCTTAAAATAATCTTCTTGCCTTATGATGATATGATTACCTACATTTATCTATGTTTTATGATTTAGTTTCTAAAAATATTTAATGTCTTTTGATTTATTTATTTTATAATTTTTTTAACATGTATTCATTTTTAAGAGGGAGACAGAGAGAGCGCGAGCCAGGGAAGGGCAGAGAGAGAGAGGGGGAGACATAGAATCCAAAGCAGCCTCCAGGCTCTGAGCTGTTAGCACAGAGTCTGATGCAGGGCTCAAACCCATGAGCGCTGAGATTATGACCTGAGCTGAAGTCAGACGCTTAACCGACTGAGCCACCCAGGCACCTCTGGGTTTATTTTGATGTAGTATTGTTTATGAAGATTTTTTTAAAGTACACCCAATGTGCAGCTCAAACTCACAATCCTAAAATCAAGAGTCACACACTACCAACTGAGCCATTCACACAGCCCTTGATGTAATATTTTGAGATAAGGAACTTAATTATTTTGACAAATTGTTAACCACTTGTCCTAATAGTCTACATTCTCTGCCTTTGCAAATTCTTAAGTTATGAGTGTCTGGGGTTTTCTAATCTCATTAATACGACTATTTCTGTCCAGAATGACACAATATAAGAATTATATATACATGAAGTATAAAAATACGTTTTAATTTATGACAGCTCATGCTTTTCTTCATATGATTCATTTTCAAAGTTTCTTAAATATATTCATTTTTTCCTTCTAGATAAATTCAAGATTGTTTTGTCAGCTTCTAAAAATATCCAGTTGAGACCTAAGAGACCATTTTTATATAATCATCATATATAAGGCATTTATACATAATGCATATTTCCTTGGAGTCCATAAAGCATTTTAGTATACGAATTTTTTATTCCACATAACCTTAAAGATCAATGTTTCTTTCCATTATAGATTTAAAAATCTGAGCCCATAAAAGGATTATATAAATTTACCTGACTTGCTAAGTTTGTAGTTTCAGGTTTTGACAGAGTAGAAGCTTAAACATATCTTCTCTTGCCTAGTCTAGTGCTCTTGACACTCACCATATGTAGTTAAAATATTTTCAAAGCTCCCAACCAACAGAGACAGTCATACAATGCAGGGTACCATATATCCAGGATATTCAGTTTTTATTTTGATAGAATCACGTTTTCACCTCTGTTCCACAATCTTTGCCTCTATCTAAACAATAAAATTATTTTGCCTATGTTGTTGTTTTATTTTTCCTTTTTCTTTCTGGTATGTATATCTAGGCTGGCTAAAGTGGTCTATTTGTTTTAAAAAAAAAGTATTCTATATTCGGTTGCTCATGCAATGCAAAGACCCTCACAATGGTGGTAGAGCTGACTAATGAAAACAGAGTACCTACCACCATAGTAATCAGTGTCAGCACTGGAGGTGAACTCAGAAGTCATTAGTCAGGAGGATCAGGACCACAGAAGTGAAAGTTCTCAGTGTGCACAAAATCAAGTTACTCACTATCAGTGTGTGGGTTGCTGTGCAAGCTGGGCACCCTCTTACCCCCAAGATCTGTCACTGACCAACCTGAGTGGAAAATCAAGGCCTTTGAAGTTCAAAGTAGATTAATCTGGATAAAAACTTGTATGAGAAACCCTAATAATTTTATAAATAAAGCACTCACACTGATACAGCATATAATTTTTGACATTATATATATTTAATGTTACCATGGCTTTCCCAAGCCATACATATTTTAAGCACAGTTACCTCTCACCATAAATATATATAAATATATATAAATATATATATATATATATGTCCCTACAAAAAAAAAAAATATATATATATATATATATCCATTTGTCCCTACAAAAATGTGTAAATAGACATCAAATACTGGAAGCTCACAAACTTTCTACACAAAGTTTTATATGATGAATTTTTACTGAAAAGCCTTATTTATTAAGGTATTATTTACAATTAATTGTACTTCACTACTGAGGTTATTCAGGTGCGTCTACACATAAGACTCTTTAACAGATTTCATTTTCTAACATTCAGCCTCCAACATCAGTACAACTCAATCTTGGGCTATACAGTGCTGTCGGCCAAGGCCTGGCTTGGATTATATCCATATTTTAAAAATTCAGGCCTTGATTTATTTCATGCCTAAGGGCAATGTGATTGGAACATACTCCATGCTTCATAAGCAAAATCCAAAGTAGTGAAAGATTCCAATTCCAAGACAGAAAAGTATTCAGGAGGCTAACAAGTGCATCTGTTTTGCCTTATTCAGAAATGCATTTTTTTTAAAAAAACCTGCCAGAACCCTGACCATTTTGAAAGTATTTAGTTTAATGCAATTCTGCTTGTGATGAGTGTTTATGGTGAATTTGTGAATGGAGTCTTTGCCATTGTAAATCTGAGTCTGGATTGCCTGGGAGTTGACAAGGTGCCATCACTGTACATGGATGTCAACCTACTCTCCTGTCCACTTCACCATACCTCAGGGAATCAGGGCTCCCTGATTCTTTGCCTCCATCAAAACATTCTGTGATCCCTAGGAATTTTCCAGGTAGCCAAAGGCATTAGTTGCCATAAATGTGCCCCTGCTCTTGAATGTTGCCTCCTTCCTGTTATCTCTGTGCCTCCTATTCCTCCAACTTGTAGGGACAGGGTTGCTCAAGCACTTAATTTCTGTACACAGGATGCTTGTTAAAGCTCTGGGTTCTGAAATAAAGTGCTGATTCAGTTTCCAGATTTTTTCTTTTATTGTATTCCGACTAGAAGGTAAATTCTCCTTCATCCAGGAGATTGATCAAACTTTAGCTCCAGAGTGAACAGGGATGGACAGAATAGCAAATGGAGTCTGTGGGAAAATAGAATACCTATGGTTGAGTGAATGATATCATTATGATCAAGCTGGCATGCCCAATATGGAGTAAGATCTCAATCTGAGGTAATAGTAAATGAAGCAGATTCAATTTCTTGGAAGAGAATGGGCTAACTGGAACTATGGTCAGTGGTCTAGACAACTAGGATCATTTCTAGAGTGGAACATGATAAACTAGATTATGTTTAAGATATCTAATATATTTATCCCCCAAGAAGAAAATAACAAAATAACATTAAATTTCATGACCATTGGTCAGTTATGTTCATGCAGTTAGAGATATGTGAGGTGCATACTCTTAGGCACTAAGACCATAAGAAAATATAGTAATTTACTATAATAATATAAGTGGAAAGAATTTACAGTAGCTGTTAACGGTATAAATGCCATTGAACGGTACCTGGAACCCACCCGTGAGCCATGAATCCTGGATATAGTACAACAACACTTATCACAAACCCCACCCACCAGAGATTTTGTACATACAACATTCAGTGACACTCAGTTGAACATTTCACTACTGACAGTCTCTGGAAGAGGTAGGTATATGGAGGACAGCAGAGGAAGAGAGAGGAGGGTTGAAGAAGGCAGTTACCACCTGTGTTATCTTCCTTTTGGTACTATACAAGGTACCACAAACTTAGTGGCTTACCACAGCACAAATTTATTCTCTTCTGGCTCTTGAAGTCATAAATCTGAAATCAGTTTAACTGGGATAAAGTCAGGGTGTTGGCAGGTCTGCCTCCTGGATACACTGAGAAGAGTCTATTTTCTTGCTTTATTCAGCTTACTGTGACTTCTTGTGTTCCTTAGTTTGTGGCCTCTTACTCCATGTTCAAAATGTATAGCTTCAATCCCTGCTTCTATCACCATATCACATTCCCCTCTGAGTGTAGTCAAACCTATCTCTACGTCCCTCTTAAGGAACACTTTCCACTGCATTTAGACCCAATCCAGATTATCCAGGATACTCTCCCCATGTTAAGTTCCTTAAACTTAATTATATTTGAAAGGTCCCTTTTGCCACATAAGTGAACATTCACAGGTGCCAGGGATGAGGACACAGATATGTTTGGGACCATTATTCAGACTCCCACATTATCATTCTCCACTGCCTTTCAACTTTCTTTTATACATTACATGCATTTTACAAGGAACCTGCAGAAATAGAAACTCATATGGGAACACCATTTGAACTTCTGTTTAATCATTCACTGTTTTATTAAACAAGTATTTGATGGATATCTACCAGATGTCCAGAACTGTGTTAGCCTATGAAGCAAACATCACAGATAAATCCCTTTGCTCCTGGAGCTCACAGGTCACATTATTCCCTTTACTAAATTATGTATGCCCTTCCCCTTACTGCTTTTCTTCTATGAATTTGCCTCCCTGACCTAAAATGAAGTAGCACTGTCTTTCTTAGAGGTGGGGACTAGAACAGAATTAATTTAAGCATGTAGCATAGTTAGCTTATTAGCACTGAAAGCCTGAGATGATATTTTACTATTTAGTTATTATGTTTACTTCACCTAACTTGAAATTATGTGGGAAAATAATGTAATATCCTAGGCATGGGTTAAATTAGTGAGGGCCCCTAATCTACTTTGAATAGGGATTAGTCACTGCATAAATATTGCCCAAGAAAGAGCTGATCCCTAGAGAATGAAAGCTGCTTTTACTGCACAGTGCTAAGTGACTACTCAGATGTGTGAACTGTTTATAGTATTCATTTTTTCAGATAGGAGTCTGCTTCCATCTACTGGCTGGAGAATTTTACAATCTTCGGTACCACGCAGGTAATTTTTGCTTGAATTGTTGTATTTGTCTCTGATTTACAGGCATAATATCCTGTAGGCTCTTGTCCACCTAGCCCTTCATTACTCCAAAACTAACCAGCTCTTTCTAGTCCTACCTTCTGGAATGTTTATTAAATTAACCAATGTATTGTCTTATGAAAATTGTTAGGTAGCTGCAGATACCCAAGGTATCCAAGAGGACATCTGCAACCATGAGGAAGTCCATAGGACACAAAACACACGTATAGAGGCCCAAGGAAAAGGAACAAGGTGATCCAAGGAGGTAAGAGCATGACTGAAATTTCAGGAGGCCTGGGGTTAGCAGACATTGAGGACAGGAGAATTCCGTTGCTCCAAAGACAATCTTGGGGATTGTGACTAGTCTTTATTATGTCATGTAAGAGCAAACAACTAGAGAATTCTTTAGGAAAGTTATAATTTCAAGAAAAAAAAAACCTGTGGTCTGAAATGTTAAGAATCTTTCAGAAAACAGCATTAATTAGGATTTATATTTCAGAAAACTGAATGTTATACTGGTGCTATTCAAGAGGACATATTTTTGCCATTTGAGTATGAAAAATATTATTCTGAGTTTGAGCCAAAGTGACCTAGAGAAAATTGAGAAAAATAAGATTTGTAGCATATGCAATATAATAGAGGACTCTGTCATGAAGTCTTCTAGAATTAGCATGAATGTAGTCCATTATCAAATAAATGCAAAAATGAAACAGTGAGATTTCATTTTGTAATTAATTGTCCAAGATTGAAGAAATATATGATTGATGGATATGAATTACGAGGTTTAATATATTTGTAGGCATTGTTCCTGGTATAATATTTTTTGGAGAGTAATTTGAAAAGTGAGCTTGGAAAGCTTTTACTCTTATTTAATAATTTTGATTCTTGGATATATACTATAGAAAAAATCATAAACATATTTAAATATTTACATAAAGGGATATTCATTATAGCACTGTTTAAAATTGGAAAAGGTCAGAAAAGGTTTAGGGGAGCCTGATTGATTCATTTCGTTGAGCATCCCACTCCTGATTTCAGCTCAGGTCCCCGTGGTGGGCTCTGCACTGAGCCTGGAGCCTGCTTAAGATTCTCTCTCTCCCTCTACCCTTCTTGCCCACTCACTTTCTCTCTCCTCTCTCTCTCTCTCTCTCTCTCTCACACACACACACACACACACACACACACACACACACACACAGATTAGAGAGGGGCGCCTGGGTGGCTCAGTCGTTTAAGCATCCAACTTCGCCTTAGGTCATGATCTCATGGTTCGTGGGTTCGAGCCCGGTGTCAGGCTCTGTGCTGACAGCTAGCTCAGAGCCTGGAGGCTGCTTCAGATTCTGTACCTCCCTCTCTCTCTGACCTTCACCTGCTCACGCTGTCTCTCTAGCTCAGAAATAAGTAAAATATTTTTTAAAAATTTAAAATAAAATAAAATTAGAGAGACCTATTACAATAACTTCCACACAATGAGTGATTATAATGTTTCTAGCATTTGTGCTTGATCCTTGATCCTGATAGATAGCAGGAAAGTAAAGGGAGAGAAAAGAGAAGGAGAAAAGAGGAATAATATAAGAAAATAGAATTAATAGAGCATTACTTATCCCCTATGTTTCCTAACAGCCTAATGATATGGTATTTCATCCCTTGGAAAGAATTAGACAAAAGGTAAAAGCCTCAGAAATGGTTTAAGTAAGATTTTGTGACACTCATAGGAAAATACCATTTTTTCCTCTGCTCTGCCTCAGTCATGCACATGATAAGATCCTCAACATTATTAGCGTTAGGTAAATGAAAATTTGAAATCAGAATTACATACTACTACATATCTACTAGAAGGAATAAAATTTTAAAAGCTATTCATATCAACTATTAGTGAGGTAGAGAAAGGAAGAACAGCAAATATAAATACTCTGAGGAGGGAGAAGAACAAAACTCATATTTTCATTGCTGTTGAGAACATAAAATAATACAACTATGTTAAAAATTTCCTAAAATCTTAAATACACACCTCCCATATGGCCCAGGCATTCTAAGAGAATGAAAGCATATACCCACACAAAGTCTTATAAACAAATGTTGATAACACTTATTTGTAATAGCCAAAAACTGGAAACAACTCACATTTCTATAGACAGTTGAGTAGATAAAGAAATTATAATAATTTGTATAATGTGAGCTAATCTGCATAGAAAAGAATGAACTATTGATATATGCAACGGTATGGTTGAGTTTCACAGTAATTATATTGAATGAAAGAAGTCAGTCGAAAGCTATGTTTTGTGTGTATAATAAAAGATGGTGATGGAGTGGGCTACGCAGATACCTAGAAAAGAATGGAAAGGAAGAACAGCAAATACAAATACTCTGAGTAAGGGGCCTATATCTTATAAACCTTAATGCCACCCTTTGGACTTTATGCTGAGTGGTGTAGGAGGCCATTGGAGGATTTGAGCAGAGCAGTGTCATGACATGACCTGGGGATTCTGGCTGGTGTGGTGAAGTTTACATGGGTGAGTGCAAGGAGATAAGGAGATAAGTTGAAACACAAATTGGAGAATGTTGCAATAACTCAGGACCAGAGTGACAGCCATGGTAGTGGTGAGAAAGAGTCAGATTCTGGGTATATTTTGAAATTAGAGCATGATATGTTTTAAGGAAAAGAAGAGTCAAGAATGATTCTAATAGCATGTGTGTGTGTGTGTGTGTGTGTGTGTGTACACATGTGCACATGTGTACACACAACTCAAGGATAGAACTACAATTGACTGATATGGGGAATAGTATAGGAGAGGTTTGAGAAAGGAAGATGAGGGGAACAGCTTTAAATTTTTTAAGTATCATAAGCCTATTATCTATATAAAGGGAGACAGTGAGCAGTCAATGGAAAAATCCAGCATAAAGTCTTGAGGAAAAATCTCAGGAATAAAATCTTGACCAGAGGTAGAAGTTTTTAAATTATCAACATAGAGAGGATATTAAAGATATGACAATAGATGAAATCACCAAAATATTGGTGGAATCCTGAGGCTATCATGGAATAACTGGGAGTGATTTGTAAGATTGTCATAGAATAAGTGGGAATTGAATCCTGAGGCACTCCCATTAAGAGGAGAAAGTTATATAGAATATTTAGTAAATGAGGTAAAAATGGAATAGCCAATGAGTTAAGAGGAAAGCCACTGAAGATAGTATCCTGAAAACTATTTCCAGGAGAAGGCAATAATCAGCTCTTGAAAATGGCTAATAGTTCAAGTCAGATAAAGTCCATTTCACTACAGCATTTAGGCAATTTATAACTTAGGGAAGAGTAGTTTGAGTGGAGTTGAGGGTATACATTTGATTGAGTGAATGTGAAAAAAGATTAGAATGTGAAAAAAAGGAATAGAAAGCGATATTAGAGATAAGGCTTTTGAGAAGTTTTAGTTTTGTGTTTTAAACAGTACAAAAAATAGTGCAATACCTGTAAAAGGAACAGAATCAGAAGAGGGACTTTTGAAACTGGGAGACTGACAGGATGCCTATATGCTGATGGGACCATTTCTTTAAGGCAGGAAAATTGATATCCTTTGGAACACAAGGAGAGGAGACAATCTGGTATACAAATGGAGGATGATCTTTGCTAAAGCATGGACAGTCCATCAAGGCAAAATATGTAGTACTGATGCTATAGGTAGATAAATGTGTTGGAAGGAACTTTTGTAAGTTTTGTTTTTCATTTTTGGTTAGTGATACAGTCACCAGCTGAGGGTAAAAATAGGAGAGGATGTTTTAGAGTTTTGAGGAGAGAGATGAAGTTTAAAAATAGAAACCAAGGTGACACAAATTAAGAAAATGCAGCATGATACCTACACAACATAAAAGGCTCATTTGAGTTCCTTATCCATAAACTTAAAGTCAACATGTTGAGGGTTTTCTTCAACCTCATTCAGTAGCATGGATGCATTGACAGAGTAGGCTGAGAGTTGGGGTTAATCAAGTTTGTAGTTCTGTTGAGCAATTAAAATGATGCAGAGGTCACTAATGACTTGAAGAGCTATGGAAAAAATGTTATTATGATGACCATTAAATTTAACCCAGAAATGCAGGAAAATGAGGACATGAAACCAGGAATAATGCAATCTCTGGTAGAATCAATCAGTGGATTATAGATCCTGATTAGTGAAAGCGTTGTTGCATCTGAGGTATTACAGAGTGTATGCTAGAAAGGTAGACAGTGTTAAACCAATCCTTGGAACTGATGTTACGGGGAAGTTCCAGTTTTTGGTGTAACAAGGTCTAGGATATATCCATTGGAGTAGATAGAAAAGCAAGATTATTGGAGAAGAAAAGGTTTTTAAAAAGCAGCCAGAAAATTAAAAGGATTATCTTCATGATCATTGAAATCACCAATAATTATGATAACTGTAACATTCTGAGAGACTGGCTTTGAACTAGGAGCTGAAACTGTCATAGAGTAAGTGGAAGTGAATGGAGGATTAGTAGATGATCCCAACAAGAAGGATAAGTGATAGTGTCTTTTGATATGAAATTCAACACTATGGCTTCTGAGGGAAGAGGGTATGAACACAGAAGGGAAGAAGTAAAGTAGAGCAAATTGAAACCAGCCCATCTTGTATGAAGCAAAATGGAGAATAGTACAGCCCCCACTGATTACAGCAGCTGGTGAGGTAGTCTTCAGGAAAGGGGGGTCCGGTTTAAGTTAGAGCAAGAGATGAACTCAGAGAAGAGGCTGAAGGTAAAGGGAATTCTATATTTGATTAACCATGAATTCCAAAAGACTCCAGAGAAGGGTCTCAGTTCAGGACTGGGAGACGCAAAAACAACCATGTGCAGAACCGTTTGGGGATTAGACAGGAGGTAATGAGACTGGGCAGGAAATCCCTTCCTTCTTATGCTGGTTCTTCTAATAACAGAGATGATGGTCGGAGTAAGATAAATCATGATGACACAAGCGCATTAGTATCAATACATACAGAAATGTTGGGTTCTTTCCAGGAGTATACATCCTCCTGGAACTGCCTCATGACCACTGCCACGGGAAGTGGGGCAGACAGGTAGCATCATGTTTACTTTGAGCCTGAAGGCTTTCCTCTTGAACCACACCTGTAGCACCCACCTGAGAACTCTGGCAATAAAAATTGCCAGAAGAGACTGCTAGACACATGTCTTAGAGATGTTATGTTTACTAATTTGATGTGAATTAATTGTCAATATTTATAATAAACATCATACAATGAATCCTATTAGGAAGTAGATATTGAACTATAATATCAAGTACTGTGCAAAGCACTTTACATACACTATTTAATCCTTACGCCAAGTATTGTATTTTACAGATGAGGATATTGATGCTTAGAAAGCTTAAATAGGGGCGCCTGGGTGGCTTAGTCGGTTAAGCATCCGACTTTCGCTTAGGTCATGATCTCGCGGTTCGTGGGTTCGAGCCCCATGTCGGGCTCTGTGCTGACTGCCAGCTCAGAGCCTGGAGCCTGTTTCAGAGTCTGTATCTCCCTCTCTCTCTGACCCTCCCCTGCTCACGCTGTCTCTCTCTCTCTCTCTCCTAGAAATAAAAAAAAAAAAAAAAAAAAAAAAAACATTTAAAAAAAAAAAAGAAAGCTTAAATAACTTTAAGTTCATACTGCTAGCAAGTAACAGAGACAAATGGCATTGAAGTTTATCAGATTTCAAGGACCATGATATGCCATCAGAACTATAATCATTACCTTTGAAATAAAATATCAGCAGAATGTTTTTAGCAAATTTTACGATTCTCCTGAGCCATGGATGTTAGCATAATATGGATCTTGAAGGAACTATTGTAACATCTTTCCTCTGACCACCTTCTCCACAAATTGCACAAGCATGGCCTGTTTAGTTATTAAACAGTCATACATTAGGAAGAGCATGGAAGATGCTCTTTGACCTATGAAAACACTCTAGGATTTCACCAGAAGGCTTTAGTTTAGAGATTAGAAAGGTTCTTAATTTGTACTATTTTACCTTCATTCCACCTTGGGTGGAATGTAAATTTGAAAAGAATATCACTACTGTAGAAGCACCTAAACTGTATTTCCACTCTGAATAATAGGGAAGTCCATACTATCCTGCAAGCATTCTTTAGATACGCTCTAGTGGTTCTCAGAATTTAGAGGTACTTAAATATTAAATGAAGTGCTTATTAGAAAAAAAAAAAACAACTTAATCTTTAGTAAACGAATCAGAATCTCCTGTGGGGAGATTGGGGGGTAGAGGGGTGAGCCTGGACTACTATTCTGACTCAGCAAAGGGCTATCTGGAGGCCCATGTCTTAATTTTCTTTGCCCCAGGTCTGCATTTCTCAGTTCCCCGTACTTGGAAAATAAGGGATATCCCAACTCTTCTATCCCTTCACAACCTCTGGTTCCTCCCGTGATTCCAGGGCTTCCACGAATAAACATGGACAGAATTAATGTATCAAATAACTGAGATACAGAACTTAAATATATATTGCTGCAGCTGTCCCAGTAATAGTCTTATAGAAGCGATTAAGGGGTAATGTTTTCATATATGTACTCTCACACTGCTATATATGGATGTGTGTGTGCGTTTATACACACAAGCATATATATATATATATATATATATATAGTCATCTCTATATAATAGCTATAAATATGTGTGTAGTAATAAATAAATATATATATATACAGTGTATGTATATATACATATATATTCATATATATATATGAAATGTATATATATACAGTTCATTGACACTGTATTAGACCTGTACCAAAGTATCAAGCAAAAAGAGTATGTTTTATCTTAAATGCTAAAGGAACCAGTAGATACACTTAAAAAAACTGCCTTTCTAGTTCTAAATATCTTGGATAATCTGCTGTCTTTGTATTTTTAAAGAAAACATATGCAATCAACTCAAGAAAATATGTTATTTTCAGAAATGAAGTTTAATAATTAAACTTTTACAGGGGTGCCTGGGTGGCTTAGTCGGTTAAGCGTCCAACTTTCGCTTGGGTCATGATCTCGCGGTTCGTGGGTTCGAGCCCCGCGTCGGGCTCTGTGCTGACTGCCAACTCAGAGCCTGGAGCCTGTTTCAGTCCGTGACTCCCTCTCTCTCTGACCCTCCCCTGCTCACGCTGTCTCTCTCTCTCCTAGAAATAAATAAAACATTTAAAAAATAATAATAATAATTAAACTTTTACATAAAAATAATTTATAAATTCCGAGAAATTAATATAATGTAGTATAAATTGACAGTTTTTTCCCCTTTTTTGTAACGCAAGTACCTAGGTAAAGCTCTGATTGCCAAAGCATCCATTTCAAAGAGATAGACACTTCCAAACTCATCTCTCAAATCAACAGCTGCCAGCCACAGACCAGATAAAGAGCCAGCCCACCTCCCCCACCTTTGAGGCATCTTTGTTTTAGAGATCTTGGTTGATTTCAAATACTGACCATTTGGGTCACTTTTGTTTTTCTTGTCCCGAGCTTTACATTTTCATTCTTATGTTTTAAATTCACCAGTAAGAGTGATCTGGTAAAACCCTAGGCCTCGACCCTCAACCCCAATAAAAGCAGAACTCTAGGCTTTGCACTCTCTCCCTCTACCTATGACCTTGCTGTTTGCCCTTACATGTGCTGTATAAATCCCAGGTCCTATAAAAAAATAAACCTGTATTGGGGTGCCTGGGTGGCTCAGTTGGTTAAGCATCCGACTTCAGCTCAGGTCATGATCTCAGTTTTTGGATTCCAACCCCGCATCAGGCTCTGTGCTGACATCCAGCTCAGAACCTGGAGCCTGTTTCAGATTCTGTGTCTCCCTCTCTCTCTGACCCTCCCCTGCTCATGCTCTCTCTCTCTCTCTCAGAAATAAATCAAAAACATTTTTTAAAAAATAAATAAATAAACCTGTATTATTTCAAAGTTCCCTGATGGTTATTGCTGAAGGGCATCTTGAAATCATAATGAAAACCACCCGGATGGGCCCAACCATGACATTGGTAATTGATAGACTGAGGTCAGCACAAAATATATAACCTGTAAAATGTAGAAGTCTGGAGCAGGCTCTTAGAAGAATTAGTTAATTTTCTTGTATTTGCTTAGGACAATGACCTAATAAAATGGTTAATCATCACTGAACTGATAAAAAAAAAAAAAAAGTCGACTCACTATTTAAAGAGAGATTTTAACAACAGATAAAGGGATGGACTCCTTGCTACTGCCGTAGGATTCTAAGTCCAGGTAAGAACTTTGAGACCCTCTAATTTCAGTGTTTCTTCTATGTGAGAAATTGCCACAGATTTCAATGGAAAAAATGTTTTCATTAACATAAATATTACATGTTTTATACTTTGTGTCTTTTACACACTTATATTTAAGCCTGTAAATTTTATTAAATATGCCTTCTGGAGATAGATAACCTTCAGATTTATATACTCTGAAAGTTAAAATATAGAAAATAAGACATTCATAATTTAAAAATAAAGTTTGAAACCCTGTTCCCATTACTTTCTAAATAAGTGGAACTTCAAGTTTAAAAAAAAAAATGGATCTCTGTTTACCTTCTCAAAATATACCACAAGGCAATTATTTTCATTGACTATGTGGAATAATCAGATGTATTCCCTATTTTTTATTCTACCTTAACTGGATAATATGGGGTGGAGAGTTGGTTGGCAAACATCAAAGAATGGCACATGTCTAAAAGTCACTTTCCCACCCCTACATTCCTGTTTCAACTCATTTGACTCAAGATGAAGATGAAGAAAGAAATTTTCTAGATAATTTTGTCTCTAATCAAATGAGAAAAAAATTTACCAGCATGGTTCCTGGCACAAATTAAGAACTCAATAGATATTGGTTCCCTTCTCCAATTAGAAAGTGGCTACACTTATAAGACCATGGTTATTGTCAAAGTGAGGTAGAAAATGGGGAAAGTCTTTTTAAAAGGTCTAAAAAGTTAGTAAATCTATTTTCACTTTTTTTTCCTCCTCGGTTCTATAGGTACATAGAAACTGGATCACCTAGCTTGCACTGCTTTTTTATGATTTCTCAAACAGTAAAAGCTTGACACAGGTAAGGAGAGTTTGGTGAAATTCTGCCCTCTACTCCAGCCCAATCACATGAGGAAGAACTGAGCGTTCTGTTGAAGGAAGAATGGCAGTGCTGTGTCTGAATGCCTGTGGTCCTGTCTTATATTGTGTCCCCAAAATGTATTCAAATGTCAGTTGTCTTGAGGCTCTGAGAAAAAAAAAATCTCCAGAGAAAACTAAGTTAAATTCTCCAATCAGGCTTAAAACGTCATGATGAAGTAAAAAGTGTAGTGTTAAGAGTCAAACCTAAATTGATATTCCAACTCTGTAATTACTTTGAGGTTCCCTATTACAATTTAGCTTTTCTGAGACATGAGGGAGGTAAGTGTCTACATTTCCCACTTTTTTCCGAATATTACTTCTCAGTATGTAGGAGAGAGGTATGGAATTGTAATCTGTCTAGGAAAGTAACAGAAATAACAGGGAAAAGTAATGACTGTGTTACAAGTTATATTCTCTAGTGGAGCAACAGTGTGAGAGAGGTTTTTTTTCAATTGGGAGTAACTGGAAAAATATTTCAGAAGAGTAATTTAGGGAAGAATTACAACCAAAAGATGAGGAAGAACATTAACAGGTGAAGAAGAAACATAGGGCAGAGGATTTCTAGGGACAGTTGATTCCATAGGACTGAAGGTGCTAATGGATGTGTTGAGAACTGAGACTGAAAACAAGGGCTGGGTGTAGTTTGTAATGAATCAAATAGGAAGTGTGAATTTTATTCTGTATGATACAGGGAACCTCTGAAAAACTCTGAAGATGACTATGATAGAAATAAAATAGAAAGAAGGCTGAAAGACAGGATAATCATAATTTAATCAAATGCAACAAACAGGGCTACACTGGTGAGATAATGATCTTTAAGAATACTTGTTCCAGGGACACCTGGCTGGCTCAGTTGGTTAAGTGTCCAGCATTTGATTTTGGTCACGTCATGATCTCAGGGTCATTGTGGAGCCTGCTTGAGATTCTCTCTCCCTCTCCCTCTCTCCCCTCCCTTCCCCTCCCCTGCTTGCTCTATCTCTCTAAAAAAAAAAACAAACCAACAACAAAACAGAAAAACCCTAAGAATACTTGTCCAGTAGCCAAAAAACAAAACAAAACCAACAAAACTAAAGCTATAGGGTGTACATACACCTCATAAATCATTCAGAGAGATTTGCAATAATAGAATTAAGTGGTAAAAATTACTTCCTAACATTTAAATTCTGGGTAAAGATACAGAAAAAGGTATTCATGAAGAATATAACAGGAAATTTATCAAAGGACTGCTTATGACTTTGGGACACCCTAACTACTGATTTCTTCCTCATTCCTCTCCACTTAGTAACTGAAAAGTTACAGGCATGTTTGGAGCACATGCAAAAAAGTGGAATAACTAGGATTTACTTAGATGTACATAGACGTGGGTTTTTGCATTGATGCTCATGTTAATATACACACGTGATAATATCTTCAGATATTTTACATTTCATTGTTATGTTTTAAATTCACCAATAAGAGTGATCTGGTAAAACCCTAGGCCTCGACCCTCAACCCCAATAAAAGCAGAACCCTAGGCTTTGCACTCTCTACCTATGACCTTGCTGTTTGCCTCTACATGTGCTGTGTAAATCCCAGGTCCTATAAAAAATAAACCTGTATTGGGGCGCCTATAACTGTAACTCAGTCAGTTACAAATAAATTTTAGTGAGAAGGCAAGTTCACAAATACTGAATACATGAATAATAGGATCAGCTATATATTGTATTAATTTATTCATTGTGTTTATAATATAAGGAATCAATAAATCCTGTTATGATCACATAACAATCACTGTGTTAAATCACTATGTATTATACCTGAACCTATATTACACTGTGTTAACTAACTGAAATTTAAATAGAACCTTAAAAAATTAAAAAATAAAACAGAGGCTTAATAACTTACAAATTTATAATTTCTCTTGCATTTTGACCTCAAAACTCATATCCTACACATAAATAAAATGACATATTAAGAAAATTTTCTAGTATGAAATATTTAGATACAACCTAAGTGTTTATCAACATGTAACTAGATATATTATGGACAACAAGATAACCTGCAACCATAATAAAACTGAAAAAAAAAGTCATTTATAAGTATAAAGTAGCATTAAAAGGTAGAGAGCCGTGTTAATTGTATGCTGCCATTTGTGTTTAAAAAGGAAGCTATATGTATTTCATTAAAAATGCATATCACATTTCTGGATAGTATTCACTGAAAACTGGTTAAATTATTCCTCAGAATAAGAAACTGGATGTTGGGTGGACAAGAGCTACAGAAAGATTCTTTAATGTATGTCTTTTTGTTATTTTGTACTTTCAAATACATGTGTTTAAATATATTCAACTGCATACATTTTCTGTTCAAAAATAAATGAACAAAACTAAAGTAGGATTGTGATGGTGGTAAGGTCAGGCATTGCCAGTCTTTCTGGGAGGTAGTCTTTAACAAATCCAAACTTGGCCTGCATTTCATACCTGGTTCCCGAGGTATCTCTTCATGAAACTTTCCTAGGCCACTCTATTCACAGTTCTTTACATTATTTTTCTACGCATTTTGACTGTCTACTATGTACAAGGCACTGTTTGGTGCTTTGTAAAACTATAAAGATGAATTAAACATATATTTGCCTTCCTAAATTTTATAATGTAGATATGTGAAACATTTAAATTTGTATTCCTGTACTTTAAACTTTTTATCTCATCTAGTATATGATCTAGACTATTCATTTGTTGTTTCAAATTATTTTCAGAAATTTATCTTCCCAAATTATAATTCCCAAAAGTTAGGACTCTGTGTTTTCATGTGTTTCTCCTCCTTTTGTGTCTAGCATTTGTGTAGTGCTCTGGACTTTGAAGACACTGAAAGAGTATTAGTGGTTTCATCAATTGATTGATGTCAACTTTGCAGCGTATTCCTGAATTATATATTGTCAGAGTGAAATAAGTTATCCTTTTTCTCCTTAAACAGGTGGTCATTTCAAACCAAGGATCAACCACAATTGAAAACACTCAATGATGGACACAAATCAACATTTGAAAAAGACAGCAGAGGCAACACCTTCAAAGAAAAGGGAAACTAGATGCTGCAATGGATTCAAGGTAGAAAAAGTTTCATGTTTCTGAATTAAAATAAGTGAAGGGGGGATTTAAAAAAAACATAGCCAATTTTAAAAACAATATTGTATTTCAAATTAGCATTTCTAACTAAAGCATACACTAAAATGTTAATAGAATGCTCTATATCTTGATTTCAATGAGTCTTTAAATCTGAAAAGGGAATTTCTTGGTAATATTTCCAATGGGTAAGAGTTTGTTAATGTTAAAAATTTAGAAATCTTTTGATTTAGAAATCTTCTCTTTGGCTCTCAATGTACCAAAAGATATTTATAAATGTCATTAAAATAAGTCATTGTATAATGAATAATATATACATATATTCTTAGAATTGACCTATAAACAGCAGATTAATTAGTCTTGTGACTCTCTTTGTGGTCTTGACCTGTTAATTTTTTTTCTTTTAGAAAAAGGCATTTTTCATTCTAATAATTTAAATAATAGAGTCTGGTGGAAAAGACTCATCGTAATATTCAAAAGACGTGAACCAAACACCTAGTTACTAAGGACAGCCGTTTAATTTTTTCATATGCAAGTTAGGAAAAATAATAATCTTGTGTTTTTATTTTGTCTTAAAATCAAATGGTAGACTGTATTGGGATTTTTATAGAATTTCATAGAATAAAGTACTCTCTGAGCACAGTGTTGAAGAAACCAAGACTCAGGAAAATTGAGAAGTTTGCCTGTACTCATCCAGCTTGTAATCAAAAACCATAAACCCACGTCAAAGCCTTTAAACCCCTGTAGAAAAGTTTTGAAGAAATTTTAAAAAATTAATCGTTTTACCAATATTTGAGTGCTTTGTTTTTTTGTTTTTGTTTTTTTACTCAAATCTGTAGTCTTAATTGCTGAATAAGGACTATACAGAAATCAGACTCATTGGAATAATGTTATGTAAGGTCCCTTTTAACTTTGTTCAGAGAACATGTTTGTTTGTTTTCAGAGACTACTGATAAAGTCTGTTCTGATGAAATATTTGAATAGCAGTCAATAGGTAAAAGGTAGTGGTACATGTAAGTCTAAGGGTAAAATGGTGTGCTGGGTTGTTTCTGCTTCTTTTTAACATTGAGGGTTACGGTAATTTCATTTGCATATGCATAGTAAAGTGACAACAATCTGGCTGAAATAATTAAAATTGCCCGAATGGTCCCTTGCAGCATATCTGGAGAGGAGCTGGAAGTTAACAAGTTAGTGTATATAATGTATGCTAATTGCAGTCTAATAATCAGGATCAGAGAGTAATAAATTAACAATAGAAGCTAACATTGAGCACATGTTATATGCCAGAGACTGTTCTAGTGTTATATTTCTTTCAATAGATTTATTCCTTACCACGACTGCATCGTCCAGATGCTATTATCTCTCTTTTACAGATGAAAAAACTTAGATACAGAGAGGGCAAATGAATCCTTTTCAGTCCCCAAGCTGGTAAGTAGTGGAGCGAAGGTCTGAACCAGGCAGTCTGATTCCAAATCCCATGCTCACAATTCTATTCCACATTGCTAAAGTAACTGTAGCTGTATATATATACATATTCTTCATCTTTACACTTGACATTTCTGTGTTTCATATTTCTTGTACTTTTATGTAATAAAAATTCTAGACAGGACAGTAGTAATGCATCATTCAAAAACCATAAATAATAGGACAAAAGTAAAGCCCCCCCCACCTTCATTCCCACTCACCCTCCAAAAATAATGAGAATAACCATCCTTTATGTAACCCTCAATGCTATTTATATCCTGTGTTTCCTCTCACTTACTTTCCATATTAGCCTTTAGCCTTATTAGCCTCTTCGCTATTTATCGAAAATGCTGAGCAAACTTCTGACTTGGAGAAGTTTGCACTTGCTGTTTTCCCATCTGAATGTTCTATTTCCAGATACCTTGCTCCTTCATTTTATTTACGTTTCTATTTAAACATAACCTCGTCCTTGACCACCCAGCATAAAATACCCTTTTCTATTCATAAGTCTTTAATCAAATTTGTTTTTTTCAAAGAATTTATCACCACCTGACACAGACACACAAACACACATAAGTATATGTGTGTGTGCACACGTATGCCTTTAATGGCTTAAAATAAATATGTTAGAGTTCTCTCATAATCATAAAGTCCTGAAGTTCAGAAGTCTGAAATGAGTCACAATGTACTAAAATCAAGATGTTGGCAAGGCTGTGTTCCTTTCTGGAGGCTCTAGGGGGGAAATCCTTGCCTTTTCCAGCTTCTAGAGGCTGTCCAAAGTTTGTGGCTAGGCTCACTTTCATATGCAGAAAGGTCAATCAAGTAATGCTCACGCCGCCGCATCATATGAATACTGACTTTTAATCCTCCCTCTTCCACATTTAAAGGACAGACCCTTGTGATCCCTTTGGGATAACCAGGATAATTTAGTATAATCTCTCTAAGGTAATCTGATTAGCAACTTTAATTCCATGTATAACCTTAATACCTCCTTGCCATGTTACCTAATATAGATAGGCAGAATAACAGCCCTCAAAGAAAGATGTCTATCTAGGTCCTAATCTCTAAAACCTGTGAAAAAATATATACAGTTTGTGCATGTACTTATTTATTTATATTTATATGTGTATATACATATATAATATGCACTGTTTGTATATAATATATGTTTAATATACTTATATATTTTATAAGGAATCCCCAGGTTGAATTTTAGTAGCCTCTCCAGGCCAGAAGCCAAGCCAAGTACTTCCCATCAGGCCTATAATACCTATAGAATTGGGCAAATTCTTCTTCAAGAGGTCCCCCAAGATATCCTGAGGTTCCAGCACCTGCCAGGAAGTGACCTTCTTTACTCACCTGGAGAGACTGCTGGGAACTCTGTAAGCAAGGTGTCTGGCCAACATTTCCAAAGGCCTTATGGCTCCATGTTTCATAAAGTCAACATTAGTTCCTTAAAGCTGTCTGGTCATATTTGAGTCTATGCATGTCACTCTCAAATATGACACTCCAGTCAAAGCCTTGGTAAAATAACCAGTATTTCCAGTGATAACCTGTTACAAGCTGAACAGATTCTTTTTTTTTTTTTTTTTTTAATTTTTTTTTTTAATTTATTATTTCTAGGAGAGAGAAAGAGTGAGCAGGGGAGGGTCAGAGAGAGAGGGAGTCACAGACTGAAACAGGCTCCAGGCTCTGAGCTGGCAGTCAGCACAGAGCCCGACGCGGGGCTCGAACCCATGAACCGCAAGATCATGACCCAGGCGAAAGTCGGACGCTTAACCGACTAAGCCACCCAGGCGCCCCTAGATGAACAGATTCTTAGCAAACTTATGCAAACAACTGTAATTGCCATAAAAGAAAGAATACTCACTGGGAGTTTTTGAATTTTAAAGGGTTTAGGTAGAGAGAAAAGATAAATGCTTCAGTTTACTAATGAATACTTCATGACATTTCTGTATCTCATAGATATCTTAAGAGAAAGTTTCCTTAATCTGGATAAGCAAACATTAGAGGACCAGCAGTATTTCCAACAAGAGTCACAAAACTACAATCTTCCTCAGTTCATTTAGTCCCATGTTCCCTATTCTTGTTCAGTTTGAATGCAGCTTTTTAGCTCTAGAAATTCTTACCCATTTCAGTATTAATCTTAAAGATGTCAAATACCTGTATTTGTCCCAGAAGTCCTTTTTATGCATATCTTTGAAGAAGAAACATGGTTTGTGAGAAAATAAGAACAATTATAAATGACAAAATCTCAGAAATGGACATCGTTAAAGATCTGACGAGCGTTCATGATGATGCAGTTAACAAAGATGCAATTAATCAGAATATTAAGTGATGACCTTATACCAAAACATTAAAACTTTAGGAATTGCATATATATTTGGATAGTTACAGCATTTACCCGTGCAATATAACCTAAGGTTTACCATTGTATGACAGTGGTTTTCCAAGTAACTTAGCATCCCAAATAAAAGGGCCTAATTGATCAAAAGACTTCTTTTACCATTTAAATCATGGGAAGTTTGTTAAAACCTTAGGAAGTTATAAAGCACATCCTAAATAGGATTATAGATCATTACAAACCTTAAAACTTTATTCAACCAAAGTGGCAATAAAAGATCCTAAAGGTGACTGTATAGCACTATATAGTTGTTAGCAAAACCTAGCTCCTTTAACATTGAGAAGTTTTAACTAAGCAATCAAAGACCTGATCAAGATGAAACCTAAAGCTTTGGTTTACTTGGCAAGCAAAAGAGAAAACCACTGTTTACATTGTCTTATCAAGAGCAAATCAACAATTCAAGAAAACTTTGTCTTTTGAACAGAGCGAAAAGCAGAGTTTCAACCTTATACCAGTGTGCTTTTCAAATTCCATTCATCTCAACCTTAGTCCATCCTGAACTCACATAAAATTCCTTTCCAAAGATTTCCCTTCACAGACCTTCTACAACTTTCCTTTGCCTTCAAACTTTGTCCCAAAGCCATTTCTCTCCAAACAATCCGACTCATTTAGGACATAATTACCCTCAACAAAAATGTGTTTTCATTCCTTATTCCTTTCTTACATATCTCCCACTATCCTACATACAAGGTTGTTTTCCTTATTTTCCACCAGTCTTAAGTACACTTAGCAGAATTTTAACTCTTAGGAAACCTTAGTCTCCAGTTGAGGACTTAGTAACCAATGGAGAGGTGTTTACACCGGAATTGTTTTAGATGGTAAATTCATGAACCAATTAAGCACAAAGCATGTTTTCCAATGGGTCCAAATAGCCTTAGTTTCTCTGCAATAGGAAGTTAAAAACCCAAACCTATGTTCAGTAATCATACATTCCACTTGGAAAAGACCTAGATGTCCATGGAGGTACACTTTGCTCCTTGACCTCCAGGGTGGGAGGAGGAGCCAATGTGCCCCAGGCACTGAGGATGGTATAGGAACCAGTTATGCAGACCACGCCCATGTTAGTGCAGAAACAGGAGGGAGAGGAGAAGGCAGAAGAGGCAAGGTGACAGCAGGAGGCAGAAAAGAAAAACCTGATTCAAAATCTTAGCTCAGACAGAGGAGCAGAAGCCATGTTTTTTCCAACAGAGTAGAAATATGGAGTCCACATCAGGCCAGAGAAGACTGGGAATTTCCCCCAAACAAATGGAGTTTCAGCAACTGCTTGGGAATATTCCTTAAAGTCCCCATCCTGAGGTAGACTAACCACAGTTGGCTCCAATTATAGCTGTTAATCTGGGAAATGAATGAGAGAGAAGCCCTCACATCTATTAGGCAGAGGAAAAGAGAGAGTTAGCGTCCCCTTCAGTCTGATTCTATCTCAGCCATACCAGTAAGGTCCCCTTCTCAAGGTTCCTCCAGATATTAGCTGAGTTTGGGGAGCCCTTTCCAATTCAGGCACTCACTCTTCCAGTGTCCCTTTTCCTTGCAGTAGGCACATTGGTCTTTTGCTATAGGGGGCTCTGGGCTTTCACCTTCGATGACTGAAGCTTTTCCATCTTTGCACTGTCCTTTTCTTTCTTTCTTTCTTTCTTTCTTTCTTTCTTTCTTCCTTCCTTCTTTCTTTCTTTCTTTCTTTCTTCCTTCCTTCCTCTTCCTTCCTTCCTTCCTTCCTTCCTTCCTTCCTTCCTTCCTTCCTTCTTCCTTCTTTCTTTTCTTTTTTCTTTCTTTCTTTCTTTCTTTTTTGATGCTTTATTTTATTTCTGAGAGAGACAGCGTGAGCGGGGGGGGTCAGAGAGAGAGGGAGACCCAGAATCTGAAACAGGCTCCAGGCTCTGAGCTGGCTGTCCCCACAGAGCCCGACGTGGGGCTCGAACCCACAAACCGTGAGATCATGACCTGAGCCACGCAGGTGCCCCGCACTGTCCTTTTCTTCCAGTGCTGCTGAAATAGGGTGACCCTCTTCTTTAGTCTTTTCTCAGCTTTCCTCTCAGCTGTGACTTCCCTGTTCTTGAAAACTTTATTGGCAACCTCTATCAACTGAGTGATATTTGTCCTAGCAAAGCCCTCTAGCTTTTATTTCTCCTGATACCTGGGGCAATCTGGGCCACAAAGTAGATATTTGCCATTTGCTGACTTTCCAGTATCTTGGGGTCAAACAGGATATATACCTGTATGCCTTACATAGTCTTTCATAGTAGTCTCTGGGAGACTCTCCAGGTTGCTGAGTGACCATTGATACTTTAGGCATGTTCATGGGCTTTTTGGCTCTAGCTTGAATTCCCCAAAGGAGAGCCTCTTGATACCAACGGATGTGAGCCTGTTCTTCTTCTGTGGTAAAGTCCTATGTTGGGCATTCTTCAGGTGTGGCAGTTCAAGCCTAGGCAGCAGGGTCATTAATCTCCAGCGGTGTGTGGTCTTCTAGGTACTGTCGTGTATCCCTCATTATTCTCCTACTCTTAAACAGAGTACAGAGTAACTGTTGGCAATCTTCCCAAGTTGGTTGATTGGTCTGGAAGAGGGACTCCATCAAGTTGACCATTGCTTGTGGCTTTGATGGAGTGTTGTGTTTTCAGTAAAGGAGGTCGGTTGTAGAGAAGGGCTGATAATACATCATGGAACAGCCAGGCTGGACTATTCCATCCTCATTCTGTCTTTCATGTTCTCTCATCTCCCTTACTGGCATTTGGAGAGCACCAGGTCTGGGTCTGGGGCACAGTCTGGTGGCTGGCCCTGGTGAGAGAGGATTTTCCAGGTTCGGGGTGGAGGAGAGACAGATGGCAGAGGAGTTTCAGGCCCCAGAGCAAGAGGGAGGGGGCCCAGTGAGTCATAAGGTGGTGGAAAGACAGAGTCTTCCTCTGGGTCCCCTGCCAGAGGAACTGGGAGAGCAGTGGGCTGCCTCTTCAGTTTTCTGGGTGAGTCTCCAGGTGCGGGAGCTAAAACCTTTGCCTGACTCTGCTTGTTATAGATGAGTCACACCCAAGGTGGGAGATTTCAGACAATTTCAGGCCAGGAGTCGATATATATAGAAATTGGTCAGGGTGACCTGAGTTTCCAGTGACTATTAGCCAAACCTGCTGTACCACTTGAGCATCTAATGTCCCTTTTGGGGGCCATCCTACATTGAACATGGGCCATTCTAGTTCACAAAAGGTCCTTAGCTTCCCAGGTGTCATTTTCATCCCATAGTCACCTGATAATCCCTTCTTTGCACGGTCCCAACCCTGTAATGTTCCTGTGAGGTGGTGTCACAAAGACAAAGGGGTAAGGGTGCCCCGTCTAATGAGGAGACCAGTCAGATGCCCATCTGGCCATGTCCTGAAGGAACTTGGGTGATACTTAGCTGTAGCTGTCTCACCTTTGTAACTTATAATCGGAAACTATTCTGATGCCGCCATAGACTGTATGCCATTCACCACGAATCACAGATGGGCCCACTCAGAGTTCATAGGCTTTTGGGGACCTTAAGGGTGCCCACCCATGGAGCCACAGAATGAAACCCAGCAGGCAAGCCAGGCCGAGTCGCACATTCACACTGACATACACATCAGAGGTTATTACATTCCATCCCGTAGAATTTTTACAGATGTGACCACTGGCGTCTCCAGGGAGTGATCAGCTCTCCCTTCCACCACTGTGGGCAGGCAGGACAGTTCAGATTTAGGGCCCAGGCCTTACTGGTTTCCCACATCAGTTCCAGATCCTTACTTGCCAAGTCTCCTCATAGTCCAGCAGGAACAGCAGAGTGGGGCTGCGGAGCAGGAGACTGCCACGTGCCTTCTCCTTTTTGATTCCTCCCTTGTCACTGCCTCGCCATTCTCCCAAACCAGTGGCAACAATGGGCCAGTGTGGTTGGGTTTTCCAGCCAGGGAACTAAATACATTATGGAACCAGGCTGGAACGCTGGCAGAAAAACCAAGTGGCACTAGGAGGTCTTGGTGGATCAGAGGTTTATTTAACATGTGCTCGCTCAGAGGAGACAATTTCTCCAAAGATCTGAGCCCCGAATGAAAGTGGGAAGGGGTAATTTATAGCGTCTACTTCTGCATTCCTGGCGGTTTTCGCAGGTGCAGCAAACAGGGAAGGAAGGACCCGGAAGAGGAGTCTCTAAGCTAGGAAATAGAGCATGTTTTAATCCGATTGGCCATCTTATGGTGCAGAACTTCATTTATTTTCCCAACAGCTAGGTAGAATATTCTATATATGTTGTTCCATTTCATTTGGTTTATAGTATTGTTCAAGTTCTCCATTTCCTTATTGATCTTCTATCTAGATGTTCTATCCATTATTTAAAATAAAGCATTAAAGGGGGCACCTGGGTGGCTTAGTCGCTTGAGCGTCCGACTTTCGCTTAGGTCATGATCTCGCGGCGCGGTTCGTGGGTTCGGGCCCCGCGTCGGGCTCTGTGCTGCCAGCTCAGAGCCTGGAGCCTGTTTCAGTCTGTGACTCCCTCTCTCTCTGGCCCTCCCCTGCTCATGCTGTCTCTCTCTCTCTCTCCTAGAAATAAATAAAAAATATTTTTAAAAAATAAAAATAAAATAAAGCATTAAAGGCTCCTACTATTACTGTATTGCCATATATTTTTCTGCTCTATTATGTATATATTTCTGTTCTGTCAATGTTTGATTTATATATTTAGGCACTCTGATGTTGGATACACATATATAATTGTTCTATCTTCCTGGTCAATTGACTCTTTCTTGATTATATAATGTCTTTTTGTGTTTCTTATGACATTTCTCCTTAAATTCTAGTTTGTCTGACATCAATGCAACCATTCCTGTTCTCCTTTGGTTACCAACTGTGTGAAGTTACTTTTTCCATCACTTCACTTTCAACCTTTATGTGTCCTTAAATCTAAAGTGAGTTTCTTTTAAACAGGGCAGAGTTGAGTCTTTTTGTACATTCAACCACTTTATGTCTGTTGATTGGGGTATTTAATCCTTTCACATTTAAAGTACAATAGTACTATTAAAGTACTTTAAATTACATTTAAAGTAATTATTGATAGGAATGATTTACTATTGCTAAAGTATTGTTTTCTGTTAGTCTTATAAAAGTATACTTCAGAGATATTTAGGCTTTGGTTTCAGACCACCCCCAGTAAAGCAACTATCATAGTAAAGAGAGCCAAATGATTATTTTGGTTTCTTAGTTCACACAAAGATAGATTTACACTATAATGTAGTTTAAGTGTGCAATAGCATTATGTCCAAAAAAAAAAAAAAAGAAACCAATATACACACCTTAATTAAAAATACTTTATTGTTAAAAAATGCCAACCAGAAATTTATAATTGTTTTGCTGGTGGAGGGTCTTGCCCCAAAGTTCATGGCTGTTGAATGATCAGGGTGGTAGTTGCTGAAAGTTTGGACAGCTGTGGCAATTCCTTTTTTTTTTTTTTTCCTAATGCTTATTTATTTATTTTGGGGGAGAGAGAGAGAGTGAGAGAGACAGAGAGAGAGAAAGAGACTGAGAATGAGCAGGGGAGGGGCAGAGAAAGAAGGGGGAGAGAGAGAATCCCAAGCAGTCTCTATACTGATATTAGGCTCAACTCATGAACTGTGAGATCATGACCTGAGCTGAAATCAAGAGTCAGACACTTAACTAAGTGAGCCACCTAGGTGTCTTGTGCTGTGGCAACTTCTTAAAATAATACACAGTGAAGTTTGCTACATTTATTGACTCTTCCTTTCACAATTTCTCTGTAGCATGAAATGCTGTTTGATAGCAGTTCACCCACAGTAGAACTTCTTTCACAATTAGAGTTAATCTTCTCAACTCCAGCTCCTGCTTTATCAGCTAAGTTGATGTAATATTCTAAATTGTTCATTGTCATTTCAAAAATCTTCACAGCATCTTTTCCAGGAGTAGATTCCATCTCAAGAAACTAATTTTCTTCGTTTATCCATAAGAAGTAACTCCTTTTCCATGAAAGTTTGATCAGGAGATTGCAGCAGTTCAATCAAAGCTTCAGGCTCTACTTCTAAGTCTAGTTCTCTTGCTATTTCTACCGTATCTGCAATTACTTTCTTCTGAAGTCTTGAACCTTCAAAGTCATCCATACCAGGTGAAACCAACTTTTTCTATACTCCTGTTAACGTTGATATTTTGAAACCTTCCCATAAATCGTGAGTATTTCTAATAGCATCAGAGTGGTGAGTCCTTTCCAGAGGTTTTCAATTAACTTTGCCTAGATCCATCAAAGGAATGACTATCTGTGGCAGCTAAACCTTATGAAATGTATTTGGCAAATAATAAGACTTGAAAGTAAAAATTACTCCTTGATTCATGGGCTGCAGAATGGATGTTGTGTTAGCAGGCATGAAACAAAATGACAATAATAACATCAAAGATCACTGATTACAGATCACCTTATTAAATATAATAATAATGAAAAAGTTTGAAATATTGCAAGAATTATCTAAATGTGACACAGAAACATGAAATGAGCAAATGCTGATGGAAAAATGGTGCTGATAAATTTACTTGCCAAGTTTTTGTTTGTAAAAAGCACATCTGTAAAGCACAACAAAGTGAAGGCTCAATATAATGAGGTATGCCTTCAGTTCTTTATTTTTTTTTCTGCCTTGTCTTTCCTTGTATTTTGTTATTTTTTTTAATACATGTATATTGTTCTGCTTGATGGTGCCCTCTTAAGTCCCTTAAACTTTCTTTGCTCTTTTTTTTAAAATTATAGTTTATTATCAAGTTAGTTTCTGTATAACACCCAGTGCTCATCCCAACAAGTGCCCTCCTCAACGCCCATCACCTTTCTTCCCCTCTCCCTCACCTCCATCAGCCCATCAGCCCTCAGTTTGTTCTTCGTATTCAAGAGTCTCTCATGATTTGCCTCCCTCCCTCTCCCCAACTATTTTTCCCCATCACCTCCCCCTTAGTCCTCTGTTAAGTTTCTCCTGTTCCACTTATGAAGTGAAAACATATGGTACCTGTCCTTCTCTGCCTGACATTTCACTCAGCATAACACCCTCAAGTTCCATCCATGTTGCTACACATGGCCAGATTTCATTCTTTCTCATTGCCATGTAGTATTCCATTGTATAGATAAACCACATCTTCTTAATCCATTCATCAGTTTTTGGACATTTAGGCTCTTTCCATGATTTGGCTACTGTTGAAAGTGCTGCTGTGAACATTGAGGTATATGTGCCCCTATGCATCAGCACTCCTGTATCCCTTGGATAAATTCCCAGCAGTGCTAGTGCTGAGCCATAGGGGAGTTCTATTGTTAATTTTTTGAAGAACCTCCACACTCTTTTCCAGAGCAACTTCACCATTTTATATTCCCACCAACAGTGTAGGAGGGTGCGCATTTCTCCACATCCTCACCAGCATCTATCGTCTCCTGATTTGTTCATTTTAGCCACTCTGATTGGCATGAGATAGTATCTCAGTGTGGTTTTGATTTGTTTTTCCCTGATGATGAGTGATGTTGAGCATCGTTTCATGTGCCTATTGGCCATGTGGATGTCCTCTTTGGAGAAGTGTCTGTTCATGTCTTTTGCCCGTTTCTTCACTGGATTATTTGTTTTTTGGGTATGGAGTTTGGTGAGTTCCTTATATATTTTGGATACTAGCCCTTTACCTGATATGTCATTTGCAACTATCTTTTCCCATTCCATAGGTTGCCTATTAGTTTTATTGATAGTTTCCTTTCCATGCAGAAGCTTTTTATCTTGATGAGGTCCTCTTTGCTCTTTTTCATTCTTTTCTATTTTAATTATTCTGACTGAATTCCTGAGTGATACAACTATATTGAAGGCAGCCAAAAATAATATAATAGCTGTGTATTATAATACATTGAGTAATTTAATTGCTGAGAAGGGAAACTAAGATCAATACTAAGAGTATTGAGTCCAAAGTACAAAGGTGAAGTAGACAATAAACTTGTGAAGACTTCAGAGCAGAGGCTTTTAGTTGCTAGGAGGTTTCTCTCTATTCCTTTTAAAAGGAAGTGCTAGTAAATGATTAATGAATTATATCAAAGTCTGCCATTTTGAAGCTAGTACATATTAAAAGATTATACTTAAATTATTATATTAAAGACATAATTTATTACAGAAGTTCACTTTTCTGAAGTTCACCTTTTAATAAAGCATTTTTTTTCTTTTATGTTTTATTTATTTCTAGGAGAGAGAGAGAGACAGCGTGAACAGGGGAGGGTCAGAGAGAGAGGGAGTCACAGACTGGAACAGGCTCCAGGCTCTGAGCTGGCAGTCAGCACAGAGCCCGACGCGGGGCTCGAACCCACGAACCGCGAGATCATGACCTAAGCGAAAGTCGGACGCTCAACCGACTAAGCCACCCAGGCGCCCCTTAATGAAGCATTTTAAAATTTGTAAGCAGCTAAAGGTAATCACATAGTCAACTGGCAAGATATCATGAAAAGCTTGGGATTATGACAGTGAATCCATAAAACTGGCTGAAATGAATCAAGTAAGAAAGATGGGAATCCACAGAAATAAAAATGACAGTCTGTAGCTGCACCTGGTGGCTCAGTTGGTTAAACATATGATTCTTGATTTCAGCTCAGGTTATGATCTCACAATATCTGGGATTGAGCCCAGAGTTAGGTTCTGCACTGACAGCACAGAGCCTGCTTGGGATTTTTCTCTCACCCTTTTGCTCTGCCTTTCCCCCACCTACATGCTGCCTCCTCCTCCTCCTCCTCTTCCTCCTCCTCCTCCTCCTTCTTCTTCTTCTCTTTCTCTCTCCCTCTCTCAAAATAAACTTTAAAAATGTTTTAGGATCACCTGGGTGCCTTAGTTGGTTCTTGGCTGACTGACTCTTGATTTCAGTTCAGGTCATCTTCTAATGGTTTCTGAGATTGAGCCCCACATTGAGCTCTGAGCTGATAGCTCAGAACCTGCTTGGGATTCTCTCTCTCCCCTTCTTTCTGCCTCCTCCTCCACTCACATGCACTCTCTCTTGCTCTATCTCTCAAAATAAATAAACTTTAAAAGTTTTTTTTAATGTTTAAATTTTTCTGAGAGAGAGAGAGAGAGAGTGAGTGAGCAGAGGAGGGTCAGAGAGAGAGTGAGACACAGAATCTGAAGCAGGCTCCAGGCTCTGAGCTTTCAGCACAGAGACCAACATGGGGCTCAAACCCAAGAACCATGAGATTATGACCTGAGCTGAAATCGGACGCTTAACAGACTGAGCCACCCAGGCTCAGTCTAAAAAAGTTTTTTAAATGACAAACTGTAAAAACTCCAAGTGTAATTAACCATAAGATGTTTATTTAGCCAAAGTGACTGCTAATGAGAGTATAGTTGCTCATAACTAATTACTAATAGAAAAGGAGAAGGAAATTTCAAAAAATTAAAAAGTAGTTGTCTCAATATATTAAAATTATATAAAGTAATATTAAATAAAAGACATGTAGATTTAAAAAGACAAAAACATTTTTTAACCATAAGATTGATACTTAATACTGCTTAAATCTTCAGGTATGGGAGGCAGTACCCTATTTATGATAACCACTACACTACGGAAACCTGCTGCACTGCCCTATTTTTGTATCAGAGAAGTGCTTTATAATTTTTCTCTCTATAATATACATCTTTCTAACTCATTTATAGTATATCTTACAGATCTGATAGGCAGCATCTTGACAGTCAACACGATTCCTATTCTTCTCCCACTGCCAAGAACAATTAATATAAACAGAAAGTGTGAATGGGGCAAAGTCTCATTGAAATAAGTTAAATATTATATATCATCCTTGTATGGATGAGGCAACTGAAGTTCAGTGAATTCAGTGAATTGTGTAACACTTCCATCTTTGTTAGGTTATTAAGTGGAAAAAGGGGCATCTGGATCTAGACTTTGTCATTGCAAAGTACATTCTGTTTTCTTGCATCACATGCACACCAAGTCCGTGGATGGTTTTCTTCTTTTGCCAAGAAGAAAACAATGAAGAGAAAAGGAGGTATAAGGAAAAAGAAGGGGTTTAGGGGGATATGAGATATAGAATCCAGATATGAAATAAAATGAGGTGAAGAGAGGAAGAATGTATCTGGAGCCTAATTATTCTGAAACACACCAGGAAATTGTCTTCTAATCCTAGTCGGACATAATATATTAAATTTATAATATTTACATTCAATTCTTTTTTTTTTTTTACAAATAGTTTATTGTCAAATTAGTTTCCACATAATACCCAGTGCTCATCCCCACAAGTGTCCTCCTCCATGCCCATCCCTCCTCCCCCCCACATGCATCAGTCCTCAGTTTGAGTCAGCATTCAAGAGTCTCTCATGGTTTGCCTCTCTCCCTTTCCCCCACCATTTCCGCCCTTCTTCTCCCCCTTGGTCCTCTGTTAAGTTCCTTCTAATCCTCCTATACATGCACACATATGATATTTGTCCTTCTCTGCCTGACTTATTTCGCTCAGCATAACGCCCTCAAGGTCCATCCATGTTGCTACACATGGCCAGATTTCATTGTTTCTCATTGCCATGTAGTATTCCATGGTATAGATAAACCACATCTTCTTGATCCATTCATCTGTTGATGGACACTTAGGCTCTTTCCATGTTTTAGCTATTGTGGAGAGTGCTGCTATGAACATTGGGGTATATGTGCTCCTATGCCTCAGCATTTCTGTATCCCTTGGGTTAAATTCCTAGCAGTGCTATTGCTGGGTCATAGGGGAGTTCTATTGTTAGTTTCCTTAGGAACCTCCACACTGTTTTCCAGAGGGGCTGTACCAGTTTACATTCCCACCAACAGTGTAGGAGGGTGCCCGTTTCTCCACATCCTCGCCAGCATCTAGAGTTCTCTGATTGGCTCATTTTAGCCACTCTGACTGGCGTGAGGTGGCATCTCAGTGTGGTTTTGATTTGTATTTCCCTGATGAGGAGGGATGCTGAGCATCGTTTCATGTGTCTGTTGGCCATCTGGATGTCCTCTTTGGAGAAGTGTCTGTTCATATCTTCTGCCCTATTTACATTCAATTCTAAATTAAACTAAAACTTATGGAAGTTGAGAACTAACAACAAAGTCATTCACAAAGTACTCTAGTGATTATTTTGAGGGACTGCACAACTTGAAGATGAGCGAAAAATAAATTTATTTCACTAAAGCAAATAGCATAATTTTACATTATAAATATTTCTAAATTAAGATTAATTTATAAGCTGTATACCTTGACCTTACAAGGCAGGGAAAATATTAGATATAGTTTATAAGAGATAACTAAAAGCAAAAAAAAAAAATCAAATAATAATTTGTAGATTTCAACCAGGAAAATTTTGCATTGAAGTAAAACATGCTTAAAGAGTGCTTTATATCACTATATTAACGTGGAAAATAAACAAGTTTTGAAACACAAGAACTCTAAGAATAAAAATGAAAACAATGAAGGATTAATTAAATTTCAACAAACATTTAATGAATTTATACACTCATCCTATTTTCCAATTTTCCACCCCTCCCCCCACCATCCCACCACCTATCTTCTCTGAATCTCTCCTTTATAGGAATCTCCCCCTAACTTTTAGGTGGCTCTGGTTAACCTAAACTCTTTTTCTCATTCTTCAGGTTAAAAGGACTATCAGTTTTCTAAAAGAGTTTTAGCTTTGAAGGTACTGTGATCTCACTTTAAAGCCATAAGAATGAGAAACTAACTTTAAGCATTTTCTTCTAAGTGTCATCTCCCATCCAGAGTCTGACTGCTTTTGTTTGCCCTCCCCTGTCTTCCTCCAGGTGATTTTGTTTTCCTTTTGACTTTATAATTGTTACTGCTGGAGGGTCCACTTAGTGGGAATTTTCTGAGCTCCTTTCTAAGTAGAAATGGTTATACATATTTAAATCCACCCTGGCTGCAGCATGAAAATAATAACAATGAGGAAAGAGAGATGCTGGTTAGAAAAGATGGTAATTGAGTGAAAGATGATGGTCATTGAAGTAGAAATATAAAGTGAAGTATGTTGAAAAGAGAGCGATTTATAACATTTTTACATTTTACATTTTTAACTTTAGAGGACTGATTGGAGGTAATCTATAAGAGAGCAGCTTCTGGGCTGGGCAGCAAGTGGAATATGGTACCCCAGGAAAAGGAGGTGAAAAAGGAGGAAGAAGACAGTGAGATCTGTGCATAACAATGAAAAGCCTGAATGGAGTTCTAATGTAGGCACTTTGGAAAAGTAATCTAAATTCAGCAAAAGCAACCTTGGCTCAAGATATACATTTGGTAATTATCAGCATCTAGGTGGTAATAAAAACAATGACAATTGTGGAGTTTTCCTAGAAAGAATATGTGGAGTGAAAAAAGAAGAGAGCCTGAAACAAAACCCTGAAAAACAAATTGAAAAGTGAGAATAATATCGCCTGCTAAGGGTACTCAAGAGAAGTAAAGCAAAAAATAAGAGTTGATTTATGCAAATGTAAGCAGCTCTCACTTTTTACTGGAAAGGACAGATTTTTTTTTAATGGAATAAAAGGGTAGGAATTTTTTTAATGGAATTGATAACGTTTTGGGGTGATGGTGGGGTGGTCTGGAGCCCACAGCCAAGAAAGAATTCTTGAAGACATCTTTGGTGCAAAAAGGTGATTTTGTTGAAGCATGGGGAAAAGGCCCTGTAGGCAGGAAAATTTGCCCTGGGATCATGACATGTAACTCATTATATACCTTCAGGTTGGGAAGGGGTTAAGGATAGAGTAAATCTCTAAGATATTTTAGAGGCAGGGTTTCCAGGATCTTGAGGGTCTAGGTGTTGCTAAGGAAATACCATTTATTACCATTTAATAAAACATCAATCATGAGACCCTTCAGTTGTATATTGGGGGGTCATAAGCGTGGAGTATGATTGCCAGCATATATCTTGGGACTGTAGAAGTAAAGGAAATAGACTTATAAGATCCTACAGGTTGAGATAAAGTTAAGCTAAGATTCTCTTTTGGCCCTACCAAAGTGTCATCCTTGAGGCAGCTGAGCCTCTAGAGAGGGAAGTCACTCTACTGGTTTCAAGGACTTGTCATTGAGCTATAGGCAGTAAGGGAATTTAGGTTTTTCATTTTCTTTAGTTTTCTGCATTACCATGGCAAGCACCTTTCCTTTGTCCTTAGGTGGCCAGAAATGTCCAAGAAGTATCACACACATTCCACCTGGGTGGGGCAGGATGTTAGCCTATATTTTGCCCTCAGCTTGCTCCTCGCTTCCTCATCAGAATAAACTTGAAAATGCATTAATTATACAGCTATTCCCTAGTGAATCTGCAAAGGACCTCCAGACAAAACACTCTCCTGAGCAGCAAACCTGCCAAATATGTCTATTTGGTGCATGCTTATTTTTAGGAATCTCAAATTTGACTTCTGACTTCATTGTTTTTAACCCCAAAACCTCTCTTTTTTGCATCCCAAATAACAATCGTTATTTGCTCATAACTAATGTTCATAACATACAGTTATCCAAACTAGAAACCTGTAAAATAAAATTAGAAAAGTCATTTTCTATTATTCTCACAGCTTATTGATTCTCCTCTTAAATTCCAAAGTGTGTCTGTGATCTTTTGTTTCCTTCTTTCTAACTCATCTTTATTTTCTGAAATCAGGCTTCAAATAAATTTGTCATAAGTCCATCTTCCACAGGGGTACGAGAATTAGCCCTCTAAAATTTAATATTCTTATGCTACATTTAAAACTACAATTTGATCTCCCATTGTTTACATATTTCTATCTTTATGTTCCACCTAACAGATATTCTTTTTGTTTTTCAAATGATCTGTGTTCTTTCATGGCTCAGGCTTTTCATGCGTTTCCTATTTTGTTTTAAATGTATTTCTTCTTTAATTTCTAAGTTTCTACTATCTCTCTTTTAATTTTTTTAATGATTGTTTATTTTAGAGAGAGAGAGAGACAGAGAGAGACAAGCATGAGCAGGGGAGGGGGAAGGAGACAAGGAGACACAGAACCTGAAGCAGGCTCCAGGCTCTGAGCTGTCAGCAAAGACCCACAAACTGTGAGATCATGACCTGAGCTGAAGTCCTGTGCTTAACTGACAGAGCCACCCAGGTGCCCCAGTTTCTATTATCTCTTAAAGATTTAATTTACATGTCACCACACCTATAGAAACTTAAACCACTATAGACAGAATTAATAATCTTTCCTGTGTATTCAACACATTATAAATTTATAGTATTCATTATATTATTATACTGGAATTATTTATTGTTTTTGCCCAGAAGATTACTAGTTCATTTAGGGCATTGATTTCTGTCTAGTTTTTACTGCCCTTATTACTCTGCACCTGTCTCAACTACAAGATGTAGCAGATTAATTGCCATACTGGAGTTGCTCAATAAATGTTTGCTGAGTAAATAAATTGAGGTTCAGATGAGTTAGCTGAGTTAATCTGGCTGTACCTGTGGCAAAGTGGAAACTTGGAACTGTCTTCACACTTCAATTCCAGAACTCTTGCCAAAAGCCTAAAAGACTGACTTGCCATGATTGCAGGTAAACATCACCTGATCTTTTATCTGCATGCCAGTTGTCCCTTTCTATCTGTGATGCTTTAAAATCTATTTGGCACTTGTGAAAATTTGTATTTCTGTTTTGAAGTCTTTCAATCTTAAATTTTCTGCCTAATGGCACAGGTGTTTACACGTTTTTTACTAAAAATTTCAGCTGTTTTATTCCTTTTGATTTTTTTTTAAGTTCTAAGAAAATCATTGTGTCATTCTTTCTCGGCACCTCAGTTCAGCATTAAGAGCAGGGTTGAGATTACCCATCTCATAGGGGTATTGTTTTATTAAAAGAAAGCCCATTTAGGGGCATCTGGGTGGCTCAGTCATTTAAGTGTCCAGCTTAAGCTCAGGTCATGATCTCACCATTCATGAGTTCGAGCCCCGTGTCAGGTTCTGTGCAGACAGTTCAAAGCCTGGAGCCTACTTTGGATTCTGAATAACCAAACTAATATTGAAGAAGAAAACCGAAACAGGAGGGGTCACAATCCCAGAAATTAGCCTCTACTACAAAGCTGTAATTATCAAGACAGGATTTTTTTGGTACAAAAACAGACACATAGTCCAATGGAATAGAATAGAGAACCTGAACTGGACACTCAAATGTATGACCACTAATCTTTGACAAGACAGGAAAGAGTATCCAATGGAAAAAAGACAGTCATTTTAACAAATGGTGCTGGGAGAACTGGTGCTGGGAGAACTGGACAGCAACATACATCAGAATGAAACTAGACCACTTTTTTATACCATACACAAAGATAAACTCAATATGGATGAAGGACCTAAATGTGGGATAGGAAAAGTATCAAAACCCTAGAGCAGAAAGCAGGAAACAACCTATTTGACCTCAGTCACAGCAATTTCTTACTTGACACATCTCCAAAAGCAAGGGAATCAAAAACAAAAAGTGAACTATTGGGACCTCATCAAGGAAAAAAATCTTCTGCACAGCAAAGGAAACAATCAAGAAATTAAAAGGCAACTGATGGAATGGGAAAATTGCCTTTTTGTCAATTGCATTGTATGTTTGCATATGACATATTGGATAAAAGGCTAGCATCCAAAATCTATAAAGAACTCACCAAGCTCCACACCCAAAAAACAAATAATCCAGTGAAGAAATGAGCAGAAGACATAAATAGACATTTTTCTAAAGAAGACATCAGATGGCCAACAGACACTTTAAACAATGCTCAACATCACTCATCATCAGGAAAATACAAATCAAAACCACAATGAGATACTATCATGCCCGTCAGAGTGGCTAAAATGAACAAATCAGGAGACTATAGATGATGGTGAGGATGTGAAGAAACAGGCACCCTCTTACACTATTGGTGGGAATGTAATCTGGTGCAGTTGCTCTGGAAAAGAGTGTGGAAGTTCCTCAAAAAATTAACAATAGAACTCCCCTATGACCCAGAAATAGCACTGCAGGGAATTTACCCAAGGGATATAGGAGTGCTGATGCATAGGAGCACATGTGCCCCAGAATTCATAGCAGTAGTTTAAAGAATAGCCAAATTATGGAAAGATCCTAAATGTCCATCAACTGATGAAAGGATCAAGATTTGGTTTATCTATATAATGGAATACTACATGGCAATGAGAAAGAATGAAATCTGGCCATTTGTAGCAATGTGGATAAAACTGGAGGGTATTATGCTAAGTGAAATAAGTCAGTTAAAGACAGATACCATATGTTTTCACTCATGTATGGATCTTGAGAAACTTAACAGAAGACCATGGGGGAGGGGAAAAGGAAAAAAAAAGTTACAGAGAGGGAGGGAGGTAAACCATAAGAGACTCTTAAATATGGAGAACAAACTGAGGGTTGATGGGGGGTGGAGGAAAAGGGAAAGTGTGTGATGGGCGTTGAGGAGGGCACTTGTTGAGATAAGCACTGGGTGTTGTATGGAAACCAATTTGAGAATAAATTATTTAAAAATTATAATTATGGATAGAAAAAGAACTATTGCCATTTTGTCAATTGTTTTCTTTCTTAAATTTTTTGTCTTCGTTTTCTGTATTGCTCTTTCTTTCCTTCCTTCTTTCTTTCTTTCTTTTTCTTTTTTTTGTTTCTTTCTTTGTAATGGTGTGTTTTGCTTCTCTTCTCTTCTCATTTCACTTTATGGATACTCTATAGACATGTTCTTTGTGGGCACCACTGTAATTACATTAAACAAGTTACAGTTATAACCATCTATTTTAAACTGAGAACAGCTAAACTTCAATTGTATATGAAAACTCTACACATTTATATATTTGCCTCCCTCCCACTTTATTGTTAATGACATAGTTACCCTTTTTATATTGCTTGTCCATTAACATAGATTTACAATGAATTTTTATGCTTTTAAAAATCTGAATTAGGTATGTGATTTACTCACCTACATTACAATAATACAGGATTTTATATTTCCTTTACTAGGGAATTTTATATTTGATATGGTTTTGTGTTGCTATTCAACATTCACTTCAACTTGTAGAACCTTCAGTGTTTCTTGTAGGGCAGATCCAGTGGTAATGAATTCCCTAAGCTTTGACTTATCTGGGAAGGACTTGATTTCTCCTTGCTTTTATAGGACAATTTTGCCAGGTATAGTATTCTTGGTTGGCAGTCTTTTACTTTCAATAATTTGAATATTTTATTCTATTCCTTTCTAGCCTGAAAGGTTTTTTGCTGAAGAAATCTGATGATAATCTAATGGGAATTCCCTCTTGTGTGATGACTCACTTTTCTCCTCTTGCTTTCAAGGTTTTCTTTTAGTCTATGACTTTCGACAATTTGATTATGGATGTGTCTTGGTTATGTTTATCTCGTTATATTTATCCTAGATGAACTTCTTGAAATCCTCAAATTTTTATGTACATTTATCCACTTAGATTTGGAAATTTTGGGTCGGTCATCATCAAATAATTTTTATGCCCCTTTCTCTTTCTTCTGGTATTCTCAAAATGCGTATACTGTTCTGCTTGATGGTGGTGTCCCATAGCTTCTTTATATTCTTCATTTTTATTCATTCATTTTCCCCTCTTGGGCCATCTTTGAGTTGTTGATTCTTTTTCTGTGTAGTCAAATTTAATTTTGAATTCATCTAGTGAAGTTTTCAATTCAGGTAAGAATTTCTTCAGTTCCAGAACTTTTCTTTGGTTCTTCTTCCTAGTTTCTATTTCTTCATTAATCATCTCACTTTGTTTATGCATTGTTTTTCTGATTTCATTTAGAGGTATATCTATTCTGTCTTTTAATCCATTGAATATCCTTTTGATGGTAAATTTTAATTCATTTTCTGGCAATTCATATATGTCCACTTCTTTAGGGAAATATGGAGATTTAATTTCTCCTTTAAATGTGTTGTGGTCTCCTGTTTCTTTATATGTCATTATTTCTTGTTGGAATTTTGGCATTTGAAGAATCAGCCAATTCTGTGTGGTTTTGTACAGGAATAAGTTTCACGACTTAGCCAGACTAGAGATTCTATAGACCTCTCAAGTTTTTTCAGGGTGTGTTTCCTCCCCGGGCTCTTTGAGGAAGTTTGCTGGTGTCTACTTAGTTCTCCCTAGTGTTTGAGATACTGCAGCCTCTTTGGTTTAGTAAATTGTAATACTGGTTCTCCACGTAGTGTCTATCCATGGTACTACATGATTCTAGTGCATGGCTTATTGTCTTTGTTCCAAGAGCCTCAAAGCTGGCCATCCACTCTTGTAAGTACTTGGATACAAATTGGTCCCTCATGTAGCCCCCTACAAGTCAAAACATTGGACATGAGTTCTACTCCTTTCAGTCCCCAGAGAGAAGACAGAAGTTGGGGGTTTTGTCCCAATTGGCAAGAAAGTTGACAGTGCCACAGATTTTTCCTACTGGACTTGCATGGCTGGTTTCACTCAGTCTAGGATGAAAGAAAGTTTTAAGTGTTTCTGGTTTTCTCATAGAGGTATTTGTTCAGTTGTTGTTAAATCTATCTATCCATGGGGGAAGGTGGGTTGGGGACTCCTCTTTTGTCATCTTGCTGATATCATTTCCATCTACGTTTCTTAATTTCTGATGTCAGTAACATGATATTTTGGGGAAATGATTAGAAACTGAAAATTGTCATTTCTGTTTTATAATGTAATGATAGTAGATGATTCTACAAGATGTCATAATTGGCATTCCTTGAAGAAAATATTCATAAAATTTTGTCTAACCCCCCTGGACAAATTTAATATCTTTGTCCTGTGAGTCTTGTTCCCTTTACCAACTAATAAAACTGGTTTTGATATCCTTCCACTTTTTGTGTTTAATTCTTAGATGACTTCCTATATCTAAGAATCCTTAATTATTTCTAATAAGTTGTTACATTTACAACTTTTCTCAAGTCTTTTCAACTTCATTGAAAGTTCCAGATGTAGGAGAAAAGTAAGCACATCTTTCCAGCCATGGAACGATGGTATAGGGCCTTTTCTCTCTTTTTCCAAGCATGACCTCATGCAAGACACACACTAGATTCTAGTTGGACAGAAGATAAGCACATTTTTTAGCATTTTTGTTGGCACTGTTCTAAGCCCTAGAGATATACCAGTGGACAAAACAGACCAAAAAAAATCCCGCCATGCTGAAAGTTATAGTCCAGTGAGGGCAATATACATTAAACAAACAAACAAAAAGTGAGGAGAAAGTGGCATAATTTTAAATAGGTTGGTCAAAGTAACCTCACTGTGAAAGTTTCATTGAACAAAAACCTCGAGGATGTGAGGGAGTGAGTGATAGGGATATAACTATGGGAAGAAGAGCTTTTCTTGCAGGAAGAAAAGCAAGAACAAGTAACCTGATGCAAAATAATAAACCTGGGGTGCTCCAGGCACAACAAGAAGACTAGTGTGGATGGAGAGGAATGAACAAGAAGTACGGTAACAGAAAATGAGATCAGAAAGGTAAAAGGGAATATTTGTGAGGAAGAGAGAGTCGGGGGAAGACAGATCATTTAATGTCTTGTAGGCCATTGGAAAACTAGGTATTACTAAGTGAGATGGAAAAACAGGGAGTGGTGGCATCATCTAATTTTTATTTTGAAAGAATTTTTGTAGCTACTGTGTTGAGAGAGGTGAGCGCAGAAGCAGAAAGATCTAATAGGAGGCAAATATGATGATCCACGCTGGACATGATGGTGGCTACCCCCGGTGGTGTAGGACCTGTGTGAATCAGCTTGGGTTGCTGTAAAAATATACCACAGACAAGGTGGCTGAGACAACAGAAATTTATTTCTCAATGTTCTGTGGGCTCTAAATTTGAGATCTGGGTACCAGCATGGTTGGGTTCTGGTAGGAACCCTCTTCCTTGTTTTCAGATAGTACCTTCTTGTGTCTTCACCAAAGCAGTACGAAAGAGAGAAATACGCTCTTATTAGGATACTAATCCTATCACGAGGGCTCTACCTTTATGACCTAATTCCCAAGGGATTCATCTCCAAATATCATCATATTAGGGATTAGGGTTTTAATATATGAATTTGGTGGTGACACAAACATACAGTCAATAACAGAATAATATTTTAATTCTAGATGTAAAAGGAATTAATTTATGGATAAATCAACAGATATTGGTAAAATGAATTTGAAAATAAAACACCTATAACCACTAGAGTTAAAGTATTTTTTAAAACATTGAATATACTACTTTGCCGTTTTCATTTTAACTTGGATTTCTCCAATAATAGTGAGATTTTATAAATTTTTTTATAAAGTTCCATTTCCAGCTGAATTCCTGAAAATGCCACCTTTGAGAATATCTAACCACTTCCCTCTCAGTTAGCCTATACTATTCATGGAGGAATAAAGAATACCTTAACAACATGGCCATCTCAGATTAGCATCTAGTGTCTGAGAAATCTTTAATAACATTAAATAAAAAATAAGAGCCTTGACTGTTCTGCTTTAATTATCTGATGTTGTAATTAAATTAGAAAATGTTGTTTTGTTGGTATAGTGATGGTAATCTTAAAGAACTAAGATGTATCAGTTGGTATAGAGGAAATGTGGGTATGCTTTTTATGATAAAAATAATGTTTTTAGGTAAAGAAGATAAGCCATTTTAATTATATGAATACCTGAGAATTATAGTATTTTTATTAATCATTTTCCCCTTTCTTTATGCTTTTTCTTAGATGTTCTTAGTAGCCCTGGCATTCAGCTTTATGGCTAAAGCACTAGGTGGAGTCGTTATGAAAAGTTCCATCACTCAGATAGAAAAGAGATTTGACATATCATCTTCTGTTTCTGGCTTAATCGATGGAGGCTTTGAGATTGGTAATTTTTATTTCTATTTTTACCATTACTTAATAACCAGGTTTGTAGAGGTAAAATTGTTCATATAAACTCTATACCATTGATTCTTAGGAGTAAATTCTACCCAACCCCACCCTTCTCCCGAGGGGCAATTTGGTGATGTTTCATGTTATTTTTTATTGTAACTGAGGGGACGGAGATTGTTATGGGCCTCTAGTAGTAGAGGGTAGAAGTGCCACTAAAATTCCTACAATGCACAGGACAACCCCCACAACAAAGGATTAATCCAGCCTAGAGTGTCAATAATGTAGAGGTTGAGAACCCCTTATCTATACAAACTCATTGCTTGCAACTAATACTTTGGAGAGCTATACCTTCTCTCCCTCTCTCAAGATGTCCTACTGCAAAAAAAAAAAAATTTTTTTTTAAGTTTGGAGAGAGGATTATGATTCTGATGATTTAAGGAAGGAGCAGCTTTGGAGCAACCTCTGTTAGGTTTCAACTGTTTAACTGGGTATAAAATTTGGGGCAAAAAGATTTTTTTTAAAACATTAAATGTATTGCTTTGTTGTCTTTAATTGGGATTTCTGTAATAATAATGAGGTTCTATATAATTATTGGACAATATTTTCTCTCCTTTTTGAATTCATAGCTCATTACCTTTGTCGTCTCCCCTTCAGACTTTTTCTATTTTAAATAATATCCAAGTTTATTGAACAAATGTTAAAAAGGATTATAAGAGACACCTGGATGGCTCAGTCGGTTGAGTGTCTGACTTCAGCTCAGGTCATGATCTCACGGCTGTGGGTTCGAGCCCCACGTCTGGCTTTATGCTGACAGCCAGCTCAGAGCCTGGAGCCTGTCTTCGGATTCTGTGACTCCCTCTCTCTCTGACCCTCCCCTGCTCATGCTGTTTCTCTTTCTCTCTCTCTCTAAGAAGTAAATAAAAAATATTGTAAAACAATTTTTGAAAGTATTATAAAATGTTTAATTTTCATCAACTTCAAGGTTTATATCGCTCCCAAATTTTGCATGTAACCGAATCTGCTAACACTTGCTGACTTCCACTCTAAATTCAAAGGCATAAGTTTCTTTTTGCAAATTCTTTGCTTCTTTTAACTTTTTCTGTGTTTCTTCTTGAGGATAGCTAGTGAAAATATCACCAACTGGATAAGATATCATTAAGCGGTCATCATCTTGTAAGCGTGATGTCCTCACAGTACCTTCTGAATTTTAGAGTGGTCTCTTTTTCACGTTCTATTTCTTCTGTCAGCTCTGTGATCCTGCTTGCATTCTGTGCATGTTTGCCAATCTTTTGTTGATCTTCAAAAGTAGCATTAACATCTTCTGCAGTCCCTTTCTTCATAGTAGTCACCATCTTCAAATATTTCCTACAAGTTTGCTATTGATCTTTTAAATTAATTTAAAATATATTTAGCTTTTGAATGTTTTTAAAAATAATTGTATAGGGGCACCCTGGGTGGCTCAGTCGGTTAAGCGTCCGACTTCGGCTCAGGTCATGCTCTCACAGTTCGTGGGTTCAAGCCCCGTGTTGGGCGCTGTGCCGACAGCTAGCTCAGAGCCTGGAGCCTGCTTCAGAGTCTGTGTCTCCCTCTCTCTCTGACCCTCCCCTGCTCACACTGTCTCTCTCTCTCTCTCAGAAATAAATAAAACATTAAAAAAAAACATAATTGTATAAAGGAAGACCCACCTATCTTTTTATTATGAATTCTGTTTTTTCATGATTAAGAAACTATTGATACCCTGTATCCTATATTCTTCACCTCTGACATTTCATGAAACCACCTAGAATTTTCGTTTTAGATTGTTATTAGCTTTAAATTTTAATTCACTGTATGTCTCTTTTTATTGGGGAGTGGATGCTTAATATTTTTGTTCAACTTTGTAGCTATTTGACAACACTTATATGGACATGATTTTAAGTTTTCCTGGTTTCTTTGCTTACCACTGTTAATTGAATCTTATGACTTCAAATCGCATCTTAGTTTTTCCAGATAAAGATCTGGAGTAGATCTTTAAGTAGTTACTTTTTTCCCAGAAATAATTGAACATATAACATATTTCCCAAATTCTTGCTTGTTAGAAAATGTATTTACTATTATATTCAAATAATAATTTGAGTATGGAATTAAAATTTCAGGATCTTTTCCTCAACATATTTAAATATTTATCTACTGCTCTATAACACCCAATATTATATATAAGAAATCATTATCAATATCATTGTTATGCACTGATGAGTACCTCCTCTTTATCTTTGAATTTCAGAAATTCTACCAATATACATCATGACTGGTTTTTTTTTTATTACTTATTGTTGAAGAAAAGTAGACATTTATGTCTGAAGGGTTAGGTCTTCCTTTAACTCAGGGAATTTATTTTCTATTTTTAGATGTGTTTCTCCCCCTCTATTTTATTATTTATTTTATTCTGAAAAAGTATATATCATATATATGACAAATATTAAGTTTCCACACAATTTTGTTCCTTTAACTTTTTATGTCTTAAATTCTCTTTTTGGGGGGACACCTGGTGGTTCATTCAGGTGAGTGTCCGACTGGCTTAGGTCAGAGCCTGGAGTCTGCTTTGGTTTCTGTCTCCCTCTCTCTCTCTCTGCACGCCCCCGCCCCAACCTGCACTCTCTCAAAAATAAATAAACATTAAAATTCTACTTTATTTTTACTTTATGTTTCATCAGTCTTCTCTGATACTGCCTTCTATCTTATTAGGTCCCAATATGTACATTTCTCTATACTATTTTTCTAAAAAAGTTAATGTTTATATTTGGAACGGAGGGCCAGAGAGAGAGAGAGGGAGATACAAAATCTGAAACAGGCTCCAGGCTCTGAGTTGTCAGCACAGAGCCAAACTTGGGGCTTGGACTCACTAACCACAAGTTCATGACCTGAGCCAAAGTCAGACACTTAACCAATGTAGTCACCCAGGCACCCCTTACTATTTTTAATTTACAAAAATTCTTTATTATTCTCTATTTTTAGGCTGCCAGTTCTTACCTTATGAATGCAACATACCATTGTACCTCTAGAGATACTAGCTGGATTTTTTCGGTTTCTCCTCTTTTTAGTTTCCTTATTTAACTGTTTCTCCATGAGTTGCTTTATCTGCCAGTTCATTTCGGCATTTTTATTTAATGTGGTTTTTTTTCCCTATCAAATGTTTTAGTAATACTTGGTTTGTGTCTATTTGCTATTATACATGTAGCTCCAAAGTGATTAGGTTGGTAATGACTTCCTCTACTTGGAATTCTCTTCTTCCCCTTTTTAAGCTGAATAATTTATACTTGACATTAAATCTCAAGGAAACTTTCTTGTAACACCTACTTAATTTAAGCTCTTCCTTTCTGTTGTCTAATACTAGCCCTGTTCATCTGTTTATTTTTATCAGTGGCATATATATATTCTTGATGGACAAATACTATGGCTTATTCCTTTTTAAAATATTTCTAGCTCCTAACATGGTAGGTACTTCATGGGAATTTAAAGAATGATAGGAGTGAATCAATAAATCCTTGAGTGAACACCTTTCTCTCAGGTCAGGAAGATTTTCTGAATTTTTTTCCAGCCAAAAGCAATTCAGACAATGCTAAATTCTTTAATAAAATTTTATGTTACTAATATGACCTGGTAATTCAAGTGCTTTCTTTCCCATCTAAAACTCATTCTTCTTATTATTAATACCATACAATTTTACAGTGTGTGATTTAATGTAAGTGGGTTTCATCTTCTCAATTACATGGCCTCAATTACATGGCCTTTGTGGGAAGGTACCATGTCTTATGCTCTGTTGTATTCATTCTGGGACTTCCCATTCTACTGGACACAAAATTAGACTGTCAATGCTTGCTATGATGAATCATATCAAAATAATTTTATTCTCTTTCTAGGAAATTTGCTTGTGATTGTATTTGTGAGTTACTTTGGATCAAAACTACACAGACCAAAGATAATTGGAATTGGTTGCTTCATTATGGGAACTGGAAGTATTTTGACTGCTTTACCACATTTTTTTATGGGATAGTAAGTGTTAAATAGTTCTGTCATTAATTATTATTTAATTGTAAATTAATGGTAGAATTTAATTTTTTTCTTTTTAAATAAGCTGTCACCTTTTGAGAAGAACACCCAGTAAGCATATGCAGAAATGAAGTATATTTTCTATGTTATAAATGACTTACTGCTTTATCAGCCATGACTTTCATAGACCTTGAGAAATGAATAGCACTGAAGAAGGTACACAGTTTCATAGGAAATAAATGAACTTTTATGGCCTTTTGATACAATGTACACTGCATGTCTTTGCTTACTAGATGTTTTTTATACTCAATAAGATTTCATCACCTAACCGACTACCATATCCACTGAGAGTATTCTTCTGAAGTTCATTGTATTGTTATAATTAGAGTCATATACTAATGAAAGAAAACCTAAAATAGTGATGGCTTAAATTAAGTAGAAATTTATTTTCTACATAAAAAATTATGTAGCCAGACCAGGCATGATAGTTTCATGCTTTTTTTTTTATCATATTGTTCTGCCCAAAAAAAATGTTTATTTCTTTATTTTGAGAGAGGGAGAGAGAGAACATGAGTGGATGGGGGCAGAGAGAGAGGAAAAGAGTGAATCCAAAGCAGACTCCATACTGTCAGCACAGAGCTTGATGTGGGGCTTGATCCCACGAACTATGAGATCTACCAAAATCAAGAGTCAGACACTTAACCAACTGGTCACCCAGGTGTCCCAATATTGCTCTGCCTTTCATGGCCTCAACCTCGTATTCCAAACTGTGGCAATGTTGTACCAGGCAACAAGATAAAAGAAGGAAAGAAGAACTAGCAGAAACAGTGCATGCTAGCTGGGCTTAAGAAATATTTTCAAAAGTATAACACTTCTCCTAATTTCACACTGGTCAGAACTTTGTTACATCTCACGTCGGAACAAGTAGACTTTATTCTAGGCTACCATGCTTCTAGCTAAAAATCCTACCTTCTATTACAATGGAAGGAGAGAAGAATGGATACTGAGAGTCGAGGAGCAATTTTTGCTAAAAATACTACTTATTCATTGTCAACACCAACAGTCCTGCCTTTTGGCATATTAACTGCTTTCCCCACCTTTATTTGACCCTGATCAGAACTTTCTTCTTCCTGGTGCTGCTGCTTCTTGTATTTTCATTGTATTTCTTTCTGTCTCTTCATTTATATCCTATATATATAGTTTCTTACCATGCCCATACTTTTATTCTGCTGCTGATACCATAATGTCAGTATCCCCTAACCTCCCTCTTCAGTCTTCTTCACTTTTCATTCTGGATTATTGGTATGAAGTGTGTGCATTGTATGTATCAATCACCTGTATACATTATTTTTTTCTTATGCTTAGGCTCTATATAATCAACCACCTCATAGGTATCTCCAGCCTAACATCTGATAAGAATTTCCCATTCATCTATTCAAAACTAAATTCATCCTTGTACCAAAACCAGCTCAGATTTTTCACATTCACTCTCTCAATAATGATTCATTTAACCACAGTGGAACTCAAAGCAAAGTGAAGGGGCTCATTCTAGATTCTGTCTTTACTTTGACACAGATGACAAGTGACCACCAAATCTTCCTTATTCTATTTCCAATCCATCAAAGTTCCCTTCTTTCATCACCATTGTTCCTAACCTAACTTAGACTTCTCACATCTCTGACCTAGACTTTTTGCCTTCAGTCTCAATACAACTCCATTATAACTCATCTTCTATACTATTCATTTTCAAACACAAATCTGTTATTTTATTCCTACTTATAATTCTCCACTTCCTACAACAGTGTTTTCAAGCTTCAGATTCTGAACTACTAGTGGACCAATAAATTAATTCAGATTATTGAAATCAACAACTTTTGAGAAGATAGAAAAAAATAGAAGAATATACAATATGAGAACAAATATTGTTCTATGAAATTTTTATTTTGATTGTACATCTATTTGTGAGTGTGTGTGTGTGTGTGCGCGCGTGTATATGTATATGTTATGGTTGTGATGTGAAATGTATTTCTTACTGTTGATCATAGTTGAAAATGTTGAATGCCTCTTGCCTATGGATTAATATCTAAATTCATTTACATATCTTGACTGTCTTTCTAGCTTCATCTTACATTGCTCCCTAGAGTGGATAATCACACTTAAGGCTTCTGGTTTTCCATGTGTCCCATGATATGTTGTACCTTTGTACATAGTGTTCCTATAGCCTTGCATAATTTTCCTTCTTTGTCTACCTGTTAAGTGCCTATCCTTTTTTTAAAGATTTATCTCAATTGTCACCTTCATTGTGAGTTCTTCTTTAATCCACCACATTTCCCACCTCAGAGCAAAGGTGATCATCCCCTTTTCCTTTATGACAATTCAGGACCTGTTATATTAAGCTTATCATGTCTTTTATTGTATATGTTTATCTTATAGAGAATAAAATGCCCTAGGTACAAAAGCTGTGTGTTTTATTTCTAGTTCTGTGGAGCTGAGCATAATGCTTGGCCTGCAGTAGGCTGCCCTTGGAGCTCACAGGGTACCTAGTATTTTTGTCTCAGCAATTGTCCTTATCATAGCTCCATCTCTGTTTGCCTTATTAACTTCATCCTCACTAAATTGAAATAGACTAGAATTTTTTTTAAACTAAGTTTTATAGAGTCAGACATTTGAGTGTGCGTGAGAGAGATGGGAGCATGAATATCTTTGACAGAAGATCAGACAGGTTATTGATAAAAAAGAATATAGATGAAGTGGTATGCATTGTAGATTGACTTGTAAAACACTAAAGTTTATTGAATGTTATCAGAAAGTTTATCAGGAGGTTTCAATTGTGACCACCTTTGAGGATAATTCAAATGGGTGGATAGATATAGTTATAAGTAATTTTTTTTAAACAATGCATGAAACCAAGTTTTTTCATATCTTCAACAGAATATAAGCACTCAGAATGCTTATATACTTTCATGGGGAGTATTGAATAATATTTCTTAGTGGGCATTCCCATTCATTTGTATCCATTACTTCCTCTAAATACAAGCTGGGAAATTCACAGAAAGGATTCTGATAATTTAGTGACAAAAATTATGCAAATTAAATGGGAAAATTTCTCTGTATTTCTGGGAAAGTGAAACTATTCAGTAGATAAGCAAAACTTTAAATCTGGTGATATTCTTACAGTTACAGATATTCTACAGAAACTCTTGATAATCCATCAGAAAATTTAACAAGCTTTTCAACCTGTTCAATTAGTGAAAATTTGTTTCTCAATAGGACATCACCTATGATAGTAGAAAAAGGTAAGAATTGATAGTGTCACTAATAAATACTCTAAAACTGGTTAATTTAATTATATCTGAAAAAATTATTATGAGATTTATTAGCAAAAGTGATTAAAACAGGAAGAATTTGCATCTTATGTATATAAGACAAAACCGTGTTAATATATGTTATATATAAGAAGCTTTTAGAAGTAATAAAAAAAGAATACTTCAGTAGGTAATTGGCAAAGAATATATGCATTTAAATTAGGAGAGTGGTATAAATATGTAAAAAATGCAACTTCACTCTTAGGAAAAACACAATTACACGAATTAAAGATTTTTTTTACCTATTAAGACACAAATTATAAATTATAATTTTTTACCTATTGGGTGTTTCTATTTATTAGAAAAACATTAAAAATAAAAAGATTTTTCTACCTGTTCCTATTAAAAATAAAAAGAAATGATACAGAGGGAAAGATGTTTTATGTATTGCTGGGAGTATATAAGTTTCTAGCTTTTTGAAAGTTGATTTTCAATATAGTAAAGAACAATAGTATGCATATATGCTTAAATCAGCAATTCTGCTTTTCCTGACTTATCTTAATGAAGTAATCAGAAATGTGACAGGATTTATTTACAGTTATAGCCACGGCATTCCTGTTTAACATAATGAAAACTTCAAAAACTTTTATTTTGTGAGTAAAAAGTAAGGGATTAATTAAATAAATTACGAAACTTACTCAGTACACCACCACGCAGTCATTAAAACCCTGATATAAAAGACTCCTTAAAAGCATGAGGAAATTGACATAACATGGTATTAAGTATAAAAAGATATTATAATATGATGTGTACAATTAAATATATATGTAAATAAATATTATGCATATATTATGTAAAATGAAAATGTGGCAGGTACATAGAAACATGAGAAGTATCTCTCTGTATGTGGTGGGATTATAGATAATTTACTTTTTACTTGTTTACATTTTGCTTTTTTATATTGTCAAATTTTGTAAAGTGATTATGAATCACTCTTACAATTAGAAAAAAATCAGAAAATCTTAAATGGAATAACTAAGGAGTTAAAGCAGTTGAGTTTCTAATATAAATGCTAATATTAATATTTAAAATAAAACACTCTCTTATCTGCTTAGGTTGTGAAAAGGAATCTGGATCATATATATGGATATATGTATTACTGGGTAATTTGCTCCGTGGAATCGGGGAAACCCCCATAGTACCCTTGGGGGTTTCTTATATTGATGATTTTGCTGAAACAGGACATTCTTCTTTTTATTTAGGTAATATACAGAAAATATTAAATTTTATGATTACTTTGCCTGGGTCCACCCTTGAAATAATAGTGTTCCTAATTTCATTTTTTTACTTATTAAAAATTATGTGGAGACTTGTATAATGTTATTCTTGGCATCTGATAAAGTTGTTTTATAATATTTTTAGGTACTTTGCATGCAGTATCAATGATTGGTCCAATCATTGGCTTTATACAGGGATCTCTGTTTGCTAAAATGTACGTGGATATTGGATATGTAGATCTCAGTAAGTATAATAAGAACAAGGTAACATAATAATACTTTTCAAGTACAGGACATCATTCTTCCAAATACTGAATTCGCTTTTTCAGTAGTTCTTTACTGACTATTTGTGTGATGAAATGTGAACAAAATGAAAAACATAGTGTCTCAGGATTGATTTAATAGAGTTTACTTTCTGTATCTATGAAAGACAGCAATCAATATTATTATTGTTCAGAATTTATTGCAAAAAATCAAAATGATTTTTTTGACTGGCTGCTTCTACTTCTTTATTCTAGGCAGTATCAGAATAACTCCTAAGGACTCTCGGTGGGTTGGTGCTTGGTGGCTTAGTTTCCTTGTGGCTGGACTATTATCCATTATGTCCTCCATACCATTCTTTTTCCTCCCCCAAAATCCGGATAAACCACAGAAACAAAGAAAAGATTTAACATCTTTGCATTTGCTCAAAACAAATGAGGAAAGGAGTCAAATGGCTAATATGACTAACCATGGGCAAAATATTAGTGAAACTATAACTGGTAAGTATATCACATTTATAGTTAATTCGAAATTGTTCATTTCAAATGAAAGTAGATGAAACTATTTCTTTGTTGCCATTGGGCAGAAAGCGTAGTTCTGACTGTATCTGATGGAAAACTTTAGAGACCTATAGAGTGAGATGTTTCAGAGTCCATGTCATCCATCTCTAAATAACCAAACCTGGTTCTGCCTTACTAGACTCTGATATTTACTACAATTATTTCTAAGAAAGTCCTTCTACTTTGAACTTCCATTACAATTGGTCACCTTTCTAATTATAGACCCAGATCACAAAATTCCTGCCATGGACAGAAGTTATGAATTTGTTACACACCTGTTTGTAGGCACTGATGGTTGTACTAGTATTGCAATAATATCACCTGAGACACAACATCATTATTACCTTCCTCTCCTTGTACTACAAGAAAGGTGACTTGTAATACTATACAGTATTTTATATCAGAAAAGCTGTATGCCAAGAAACAGATCTGAGTCCTGCATTAAATAGAACTTTATATATTTTTTAACTTTAGTCTTCTCATTTCTGTGAACTTTCTACTTAATAATTATATTATTAACATAAAAATTAATACCAAATGCTAATAAATAAGAGACATTGCATGTCTATTCACTTTTGTTTCTTGAGCAGCTAGCTTATTGCCCAGGACCCAGTTGAAAACCAAATATTTGTTGAATGAATGAATAAATGAATTAATCATATATATAGTTGTATGGTAGAGTGCTAAGAATAGCCGAATATGAAGGAACTGAGCAAGTTGCAAAACAGCGTTATGTATGATTTCATTTTGAGGTAAAATAAACTAACTGAATAGATATTAATGAGTATATGGAAAAAATGAAAGTATAAAAAACTGGTGACAGTAGAATTGCAGGGTACTCTTTCTATGTCATATACTTAGGTAATTTTCAATCTTATATAACTTTTACTATATTTACAAAATTAAGATATTAACATGTTTAAGCTGCATTACAGTATCTTATCTTCATAATTTTATAGGTTTTATCCAGTCCTTGAAAAGCATCCTTACCAACCCTCTATATTTTTTATTACTGTGTTCATCATTGCTACTGGCCAGCAGTCATATTGGTGCTGTTACTTATGTCTTCAAATACATAGAGCAACAGTATGGTCAATCAACATCTGATGCTAACGTTTTGCTTGGTAAGACACGTTATTTATGTTTGCCTGATAAGCTATATACTACCAAGTAATTGAGTTTCAAGTGACATTTTGTTGTTAAGACAATTCTGTATTTTAGTAAGTAAACTTTCTATATTCTTTTGCAAATCTTATCGAATTTGTCTATCTCATGATGTCATCGTTCTTTTGCATTTGAAGTTGCATCTCATGTTATTTTTGAGAAGATGGATTCCTAGAAGGAAAGTTGCAAGTGAATGGACTATTTAGAAATAGTATCTGCATATTTGAATTTTATAGTTTAGTGTTGAGATCTTGAGACAAATCTTTTTGTAATGTAATCATTATAATTTCATAATTCATTGACTATAAATCAGAACTCAGCTACCTACAAAAATTAGAATAAGATAAAAATTAACTTAAGCACATCATTGATGTCTACATAATTCAAACAAGTATCATATATATTTTAGGAGTTATTTTGCTACAATATCTATATCCAATGACATATTGAGACTTGCTTATAAAGAAAAGATTTTCTTATATCATTCTTCCCTCACCACCAGTATAATATGAGATTATTATTAATTAATTAATTTGGAGAGAGAAAGAGCGAGCGCGCACGCAAGCACGAGCTGGGGAGAGCAGCAGAGAAAGAGAGAATCCTAAGTAGCCTCCAGGGTCAGTGCAGAGCCCAACACAGGGTTCAATCCCTCGACCTTGGGGTCATGACCTGAGCTGAAATCAAGTGTCCGACCTCAACTGACTGAATCACTCAGGTGCTCCAATATGAGATTCTTTTTTTTTTTAATGTTTTTTATTAATTTCTGAGAGAGAGCAGAGGGGAGTCAGAGAGAGAGGGAGACACAGAATTGGAAACAGCCTCAAGGTTCTGATCTGGCTGTCAGCATAGAGCCCGACATGGGGCTCAAACCCACGAACCGTGAGATCATGACCTGAGCCGAAGTTGGATGCTTAACTGACTGAGCCACCCAGGCGCCCCTCCAATATGAGATTCTTAAGAGCAGTACATTACCTAGTACAGTATTAAACACACTGTAGAATCTCAGTAAATATTTGACAAATTAACCTATCAAGTGTAATGTGAGTAGGTCATAAGTAAACAAGAAAATTATAATTCTGTTCAATACTTTTATTGAACTTAAGGTAAAATTTTAAATGTTAAAAGTTGAGTTTGACTCCCAGTAAGGCTCCCCACCCTAATTTTTTGTTATTGTTGTTAGAGGACTCTTTACCTTTAATAACTCTTGCAGGACACTGACATGGAAAAATTATAACAGGGATCATTTTTAATACTATGTTTAGGCCTATTTATCATTTCATGGTATACGTGTGTTTGGAATAAAGAAGAAATATTCTACTATTTAATTTTAACATGGTAGACAAATTTGGCATGAGTTTTTAATGATTGGAACTCTTCATTTTGAGGAGATGTAAAGGATTTAGATGGTAGAAGTCAAGTCTCATAGGCAGGTGATATTTTGTTGCTGTTTTCCAGAAAAAGAAACTCCCTCATAGAAACCATCTGTTCCGACATTCAAATATTGACTTTTTTTGCTATTGGGGAACCCAAATCCTCAGCATTGGCAGCAAGAATTAATTTTTGTTTCTCCCATGTGGTACACTGATATCCTAGCTCCATACAGGGCTGTCAGCTTTCTACTTAAGAAGTAATAGGGGATAAATTTGGTTGATGCACTCTGTGTTTCATATTATAAGACATTTCAGAATAACCATATTTATATAACAACAATTTTTTCTCTTATTTCTAGGAACCATAACCTTACCAACTATTGCAACTGGAATATTTACAGGAGGATATATCATTAAAAAATTCAAACTTAGCTTGCTTGGAATTGCCAAATTATCATGTTACTCTATTGCAGCATCTGTCATAATTCAGCAATTCAACTTTGCAGTAATTTGTGAAAACAAACCAGTTGCTGGCCTAACCTTGACCTATGATGGGTTTGTATATATCAGTATATTAATTGCACAACATATAAACTATCCAGTGTAAAAGACTGAGAAAAACAGGGCAGATAGCAATATTAGCTAAACTTTCTTTTAATTGAGAAGAAGCTCAATTTACAAATTCTTAAAACCTCCACTTCCTAAGTACTCAAAATGTTCTCCTTTTATTCCTTCCTAAAAGAAAAACTATGTAAGTTGTAATAATAATAGTTATCTTTTGGGGGGTATTTAAAATGACTGACAGGCACTTTTACCCCCATTTTGTAGATAGGGAAATCAGGACTTAGATAAATACACATATTACATGACTAGCAATGTTAAGATTCTGATTTAAATTGGGGAGTTTTGACTACAAAACTTTTAGGCTTAACTAGTACACTTTTGGATGCATTATAAGAGAAATGTAAATAACATTTTCCAAAAGTGACTAAGAAGTTCTTATCTACAGTTAATTGTAATGGTTAACAACTATCTTTATAGGAAAACACTTACTTACATTGTATTGAATTCTTTTCTGCAAGCTAATACTGTTTCTTATGATATTATCTTTATTAGCAGTAGAAAAAATAAATATCCTATATATAATTGTATATTAGACCCTAGAAAACCTTCACTTTGTATTATTATCAAGTATTATGAAGTATTCCCAGTACTCCAGTCTCTACCCCAAATTAGGGCAGGATTCTGGTGTACATTTCTTAATCTCCTAAATATAGCCAACAGTTTAAGCTTAGAAAGGTTCACATTCAGATAACACGGAAAGATCTTTGGTTTACACTTGTGTAACTATGCTAAACAGTGCTGTTTATTGTTGGCTCTGAGCTTCTAAAGTCTGGATCCCAAGAGGAGTCAATTTGAACTTGTCAAATTTCCCCACAATTCCTTACCTAAACACCATCCTATTCTTGGAGACCTTTCAACCAGGTCTTGAATTATCTCTCTGCTTCCTCCTAATCCTGACTGTTGGTAATTACTCTTATCCACCATTACCCACTCTGGTAAATACAGAGTACTTAAAACATTGAAAAAGTTTTTTATTCCAAGGTAGTTAACATATAGTGTAATAATGGTTTCAGCATTAAAATTTAGTAATTCATCATTTCCATATGACACCCAGTGCTCATCAGAATAAGTACCCTGCTTAATACCCATTAGCCCATCCCCCTACCCAGTAGCTTTCCAGCAACCCTCAGTTTGTTCTCTATATTTAAAAGTCTCTTGTGGTTTGCCTCCCTCTCTGTTTGGATCTTATTTTTCCTTCCCTTTCCCTATGTTCATGTTTTGCTTCTTAAATTCCACATATGAGTGAAATCATATGATATTCCTCTTTCTGTGACTGACATATTTCACTCAGCGTAATACATTCTAGAACATTGAACTTTTGAGGTAAAAGAACCTTAAAGATCATGAAGCTCAAACCTCCTGTATCCTCTTAATTTATTAGTTGAGACCCAGAGGAACCATGACTTATTGAAGTCACACAATGACTCCATAGTAATGCTGTATCACATCAGTAGTTCTAAGGGCTCCCGAGTTATCAGATATGCTTTAGCCTAAAGCCAGTTCCCTAAAAGCAAGTATAATAACTGCTATCTATTCAAAAGAAAGCAGTTAAAGTTGTATGAGATTCTTTTCATTCAGTAAAATTTTGCTGAATACCTCCTTAAAGGTCAAGAAGATTTATAGGATACATCGCTGCCTTCATGAAAATCATAGTTTAATGATAGCAAATAGTAGAATAGATGTTTTCAACATTTGTAAAGTACTAGTAACAGGACTAAATTTTTAATATGAATTAGTGTAGAGGTTCTTAGAATGTGGTCTGAGGGTCAATAGGGGTCCCTGAGACCTCATTGAAGGCTCAGCAGATTCTAAACTATTTTTATAATAATACCAGGATGGTAATTGTCTTATTCTCATTTTCTCATGAGTGTATAGTGATATTTTCTAAGGCTACAATAATGTAATGATAACATCAGTCTGGTGGCTAATAATGTGTGCTTGTGTATTCTCATTTATTAAAAATTTTTAGTATTAATTTCTAATTAGAGTATATACATATCAATATCAATACATATAATCCACTTGAAAATACTTTAATACTGCTTATTAACACCCCCATCTTCACTCAGACATTTTATACTGAGAACAAAACTTGAGGACTGCCATATTAATTTTTTTTCTAAAAAGTCCCTATGCAATTGATGTTATTATCTGTGACTTACAAGTTACAAAACTATTTCAGTAAGAGTAATCACAAGTATCTTATTCAAAGATAATTAATCAATTCTCAGTTATTAAGATTTTTATGAGAAACAAAAGCATAATCTAAAAAATCTACAAGCAGAAAATTAAATTATATAAATAATCCATTTTATAGTTTTAGCTGTACTATGAAATCATATCTTATATATATAACCACATTTTATAGTCCATCATTTAAAAGTATGTTGCCGTTTCATTTAAAAACTGTATGGAGTTTTTCTTGTCTTTTTCAACTGAATTTTTTATTCTTGATTTTTAAAAATTGATCATTAGGAGTTCTGCTTTGACCATGTTGAATTCTTTTCTTATGTGGTTGGAATATAGATTTGAAAATTCAAGCTAAGTAACACTAACAGATTCATGGGACTTCATAGTAAGCTGAGGAGAACCTTAGTTTATCACCTTACTGAAGAGAAATTGAGTCTCATAAAATGAAGTGACTTGTTTAATGAGTAATTCTTGGTAGGATCATGAAGATCTCCTATCCTAGTCTTACTGATCCTCTTTTACATTTTACAAGTCATAAATCACGTCTGCGTGAAGATGGGGAGTGTCAATAAGCAGTGTTTAAGAACGCCATTTTTGCATCATCATTCATCAAGTTTCTCTAACTAATTAAAACCCAACTGCTTTCCTTGTTTCTCTTCTGCTCTCCCCTGCTTTCTCCCTCCCTGCCCTCTTCTTCTTTCTTCTCCTTCTCCCCTCATGCCCTCCTCGATTCCTCCTTTCTCTTTGCTTCCCTTTCCTGCTCTACCCTTCCTTTCTCTTTTCTCCTCCTTCTCCTATTACTCCTTCTTCTTCTTCTTCTCTCTCTCTCTCTCTCTCTCTCTCTCTGTCTGTCTCTCTTTGATGTATGTCTACCTTATATTTCCAGAAACAATCCAGTGGTATCTCACATAAATGTACCACTTTCTTCTTGCAACTCAGACTGCAATTGTGACAAAAGTCACTGGGAGCCAGTCTGTGGAGACAATGGAGTAACTTACATGTCGCCTTGTCTAGCAGGTTGCAAATCTTCAAGTGGCAATAAAAAGCCCATAGTGAGTATTTGTTTTTACTTTCTCTTCTTGATCAAAATCACATATTTTATTTAGCAAGTACTTATCAAATCTTTCTGTAACTAAGGTCTCCAATAAAAAGATAAAGGAAAAAGGTTGTGTAAACAAAAGCCTCCAGTAAAATTCTGCTTGAAACACAAATAGATTTTTCTGTTGCTTGAATTCTCATTTGAGAGTATTCTTACTTTCCCCCTTGAATTTATGAGACTATGACCTTCGGGAATTTAGGTGCATTTAAGATCTCTAGGAAGCACTTCACTTGACTAATTAGATTAAATTAGAGGTACTTTATCTCCTACCCTTCAGCAGTTAGGGGAAAGTCCTGATCCAAACACGTGTCAGCACTTTCTGCCTTTCCAGGAGAACAATCTATATGCAAAATTGCCTTAGGCTCACTACCCTTCTGACTTTCCAAAAAAAATAATCAAAGCTTCATGCTCACTTGACTTTCCAATTTTTAGTTTCCAATTTTGATATCTCCAAGGGTGGCACTTCTATCCCGGATAACTTAGTCATTTGTCTGCCATTTCCCAACAACTTCCATAGAAATACCATGCCCTTCTTCACATTCCCTTCCATGCAAACCATGGGTTCTCTCTAGTTCTCTGAGTTAATTTCCCGTAGTTGGGTATCAGGTATTCCACTTCCAATCTCCTGAATACTCACAAAGTTGAGGAGCCATTTTCCTATCACCAACATTAGCAATATAATCAGCTATGTTCATTGCCCTCTTCCATACCTGTCTTTATTTTCAAACTTTTTCCATCTTTTCCTTGTCCCTAATCCTATTAATTATATTGTTGAAGTGCACTGAGAACTTTGAAGAATAAAACACCTAAATTCTTTGATGCCAGGCCATTAAGTAGCGCAAACAAGGTCCAAGGACTGTAATTAAAAATCCATATTTTATATTCATGGCTTTAGTGCCATTCACTGAGAGTGCCCCCATTTAATCCATGGTCCCACGTGGCCCATTGAGAAAGGCCTGGAAGAGACATGATGTTAGAATCCTAAAGAGATGTCTGTGTACTGTGGAAACATTTTCTTAATCCTGGCAATGACTGTAACATTTGGGGACTACTGTTCTTTTACCAAATCCTTAGAAATAATCCCTCCCTTAGTAATCTCTTCCTAATCACTCAAAATAATGTCCTTTTACTTGAGTTTGGTTTTATTGGTCAATAGGCTTGATACAGAAAGGATTCCTCCATATTATTTCTAGTGAAGAAGAAAAGTTTGATCATCAGATAAATATTGATTCAAATTCTTCTCCAATTCCTTCTTCAGTAAATAGTCTAGAGTACTAAGAGGTTTAAGCTTCCCTTAAACCTTAGTTTAGCCTAGCCTTAACAGAATTTATTAAAGCCACCTATATAAATAAACTGCCTGCCAAATCAAATCTCTAAAATCATTCGTTCCTAAGATTTCTTCTCCTGTGCTCTATTCATGAGTGTTTTGTTGTGTTGAACCTCCCTGGTAATGGCATCATATATCCTCTAATCTGTCATTGTGCTCTTGGATGTTGTGCTCACTGGACAAAGTAGTTCCAGTCTGCCTGCCTAGTTCCTATTACCCTAGATTCTGCCCCAATTCTAGTGGGTAGCTCTAGTCCCAGGTTTTGCCCCCCATAAAGATACTATATTTTCTGGATTCTCTGAGTAACCTCTCCCCAGAGAATGTTCCTGACACTCAGTAGGATTGCGGAAGAGAGTAACTAGATGTTTTATAGAAAGTAAGAGTGAGTGGGAAAAAACTATTAAAAAGAATTTATATTGATGAGAAATTATTTACGGCATTTCAAACATTAATTTTTCTATTCTTTTCTAATTTTTAAATTAGAAATGAATTAAATGTTAGTAGTGAATTGCTTTTTTGTTTTCTGGTGAGTAAAACAGGAAACAATTTGCTGTCCAACTATTAAACAACTGTATGTTTTAAAAACTGTAAATATTTTAGCTTGATGGATGAGACTTCATTAGCTATAATGAAATGTATTTATAACCCAGTCATATTTTACAAATATATTTGTAATATTTCAAAAACTATTTTTAGGTGTTTTATAACTGTAGTTGTGTGGAAGTAACTGGTGCCCAGAACAAAAATAATTCAGTGAATTTGGGAGAATGCCCAAGAGACAACCAATGTACAAAAAATTTTTATATTTATATCACAGTACAAGTCTTGAATTATTTTTTCTCTGCATTGGGAAGCACCCCAACTATCATGCTGGTTTTTAAGTAAGTATGACTTTTTAAAAGCATTTAATCTATATTTAGACTATAAACACACCTAATAATGTACATATTTTCCGTAATATATTTGGAACATGAGTTTATGTTTTGTTACATTTTAATTTTCAAAGAATGCATTTTCTTAGGATTATTGTGATACTGCAGTGCCATAATTAATGATAAAAAGATTTCACACTTTCTCCTTTTACTAAGAATTTGTGACATAGAATGATGGACAATTGCTTCAATTGTGAAAAAAAAAATCCATGTTGTGATTCCAAAAGAACTTCTAATTTTGAGATGCCTTACACCAGGATGGGCCTGTCAGAGTGAATCAACCATTGATTTAATTGAAAGAAAACATTTGGGAACCAGACTGTGTAATGTAAACCAACTACGATATTCTAAAGATTTTAATTTATTCTCACAATAGCTTTTGACCTGGTCTCTCAAATATCCTCAAAGATAAGAAAAAAATATATAAGCAGAATTCATTCCTTTTTTCACTCATTAGACAAATACTTAGACCATGCTTGAAGAATATTTCATGGTGAATAAAACAAATACACATTAGAGTATGACAGGAAATACTGATGTAAGAAAAATAAGCTTAAAGATGAATACATGATTACAAATTGTCATTAGTACCAATAAGAGAAAAGAACAATATTAAAAAGAATAAAGAGGAAAACCTAATTTAGAATTAAAGTGAGGAGCAATGAGGAAGAGGACTCAGAGACTTCTCAAAAAAAAAAGAAAGCAACATTGAATCCTAAAGTCTAGAGAATAAATTAACATTAGCCAAATGAATAACTTTATAGAAAAAAGGCATAGGTGCCAATTCCTCAAGATCAAGGGAGCTGAAGTGTTTGAGTTGATTGGAACATGCTGAGTGAGAGGGCTATGACATAAAATAAGATTGGAGAGTTAGGAATGGAGAAGATCACACAGGCCTGTGGGTGAAGTTACTTATTCAGTTACCTAAACCTGAAAACCTATTAAAACTTGTGTGTAGGTCTCAAAAATATAGAGGTGTAAATATGGTGACCTGGGATAACATCCAAATTAAACTTTTAGGACCTAGGTAGTTGACCACAAATTCACTGTCAGCCAACAAACATGACATGGAAGGGAAAGAAACAAATGTGATAAGTTGTGTTAAAATCAATATACATGAGTAGACAGAGTCTATTATTGTTTACATTCTATTCTTTCCCCAAATCTTGTTAAACTATTTATGCTAGTGTATTCTAAAGCTGTATCTCCACCTTAATATAAAATATTGTCTACTCAAAAACAGAAGTCTTCCATATTTACCGAAGTACAGATTCATTAACTATTAGAAAAAATCTCTCTCAAAACTCTTTATTAGCTTTATCTCAATAGGTCTTAGCTTTTTCATTTAAAATCCTTGCACAGTGAAAACAGTTTTAAAGAACATTGTTTCATCATTAATGACATTTATATTTTACCTTATTAAGTGATTAAGATAAACATCACCATTTGCCAAAAACATTTGCTGACCTCACACCAGATTTTGATTTTAATAAAAGAAAACTTTTGTGAAGCAGACTGTAGAATAAAAATATAAACTTCAGTCTATTAATCATTTACCAATGCTTACATCTTAAGGATATTATTAAAACTAGACTAAGCAGAGTAATGATATTCACTCATTCATTATATTCATTTTGGTTTTTTGGTTTTTTTTTTAATTTTTAATGTTTTATTTATTTCTAGGAGAGAGAGAGAGACAGCGTGAGCAGGGGAGGGTCAGAGAGAGAGGGAGTCACAGACTGAAACAGGCTCCAGGCTCCGAGCTGGCAGTCAGCACAGAGCCCGACGCGGGGCTCGAACCCACGAACCGCGAGATCATGACCTAAGCGAAAGTCGGACGCTTAACCGACTAAGCCACCCAGGCGCCCCTCATTATATTCATTTTGTATGTCAGTCACAATTCTAGGAGCTGAGGAAAGAACTATGAACATAAGTGATAAAGACTTTGCTTTTACCAGCTTCCAGTGAGGGTGAAGGATGGGGCACATGATGGGTATAAGAGAAGAAACAATAAAAAAGTAAATATGTAAAATAGAAGTGTTAAGCACTAGGAAGAAAAATAGCTTAGAGTAAGAATTTAGAGGTTGGGTAAATAAATGACAATAATTCAAATATTGTGCATTGGAAGTCATTTGATAAGAGAGCAGAATAGAAAATGAGGGTGTAAGCTATGCCGATCTGGGGATAAGTGAAGAGCATGATCCAGATAAAACATATCCTGTGGGTCATGGTAACAACTTTGGAATTTATTCCGAATGTATTAAGAATCCAGCAGAGCCACTGAGCATTAGAATTATATTTATCCAATTACAAGATGAATCTGGCTGTTGTGTGGAGATCAAGTTTTTTGGAACTCAAGAATGGAATCAGGGAGAATGGAAGGCTATGATAGTTCTTCACAGGATGGGAGTTTGATTGAGGCTGGTGATGGTAATGGAAGTAGAAAGTGATATGACTTTGTCTTTGATCTGTTTAAAGACCAAGTCAATAGGATTTGCTGATGGATTGAATGTGGCATGTAAGAAGAAAATTTAAGGATGACCCCAAGGTCCTAGCTCAGCTCTGAGAAGATGGTGGTGCTTTCAACAAAGCACTAAGACTAAGGAAGGGTAGGTTGAAGAAAGTGGAAAAGCAAGAGTTTGTTCTGTCCCTGTAAGTCTGAGATGCCTATTGATGAAATATTGGAGCTGGAGACATTAATTTTGGAATGAATAGCATGCAGATGTTATTTAAATTCTTGGCATGTTGAGATCTTCTAAGGATTGAGTACAGACAGAAACAAGATTCTAGAACCAAGACCCAGGCACTCCAATGTCAGGAACTAAGAATAGGAGGAGAATCCATTGAAGGAAACTAAGAAGTAGACCCCATGAGATTGGAGAGAAACCAAGAGGGTGGGTCATGGCAGTTAAAGGTTAGGAAGTAAGTGTTGGATTTCATTATGTGCTGGTAACCACTAGCTTTAACAAAAGTAATGCATAAAGATAGGAGGAAAGAAGGGCTGCTTTGCAAAGGATCAAGAGAAAATGCAGGAAGGTGAAATGAAGATACTCAGGGAAAATCCTTTATATTAGTAAATTTATATAAAGAAGCAGAGAAGAGGTATGGTAAGTTTGCAGGGGTGTGGTGTCAATATTTCTGTTTCTGTTAGATATTATAGCTTGTGTGTGTACTGATAAGAATTATCCAGTACACCTTAAGGAAATTGATAGTATGAAAAGAAAGAGAACAATGACAGGGGAAGATGAAGGGGATATGAGCAAATACACAGAGTTTGCTCTATAACAGAAAGGAATGTCTTCTGTATGAGTAAAAAAAAAGTTACATGTGTACACTTCATACAAGGGTATTGAAAGTCTGTTCTGATTGTTTCTACTTTTTCTGCTAAATAAAATGCAAGGTAATTAGCTAAGAGAGAGGATTAAAAAGAAGAGGCTTGAAATGAGATCAGAAAATGGGAACTAGTCATCTTGAAGGCTGGGAGAATAAACTGGGAAAATGGACTAGTAAAATACAGTAGGATTGTACCAGAGGCCCTGGGGGGTTGTACTTATGAATTTAAAATGTGCTTAGTCAGGGTATTTGAATGATTTCCTCCAGTCAGCATAGCTCTTTAGGTATAGGTGCAGAAAAGGGAGTGGTTGAATGAAAGCATTTTTGTTTGGCTGGGACAATAACGGATGAGAGTGACAGGAAAATTTAAGGTATATGAAAAGAAGGATTATAATGAGAGAACATGGTAGGAAAGAAGTGAGGATGTGAAAATGGAGATGGCTTGGGACAAGGTGGAGGGTGGCAAGGTCCTGAGGAGCCCTGTGGGGCCGAGCTTTGTTGGAGTTTTATCGGAGAGAGCGAAGTTAAGAGGTGGTTATGAAGAGGGATGCTCAAAACTGATAATTAGGGAAGTGAAGTATGTACTGATTGTCATGGCCATGCAGTGGGTGAGATAAGACCAAAGGGATGAGGAGGTCAAGAAACATGTAGGCCAGAGCATTGGAAGGATGGTTCACATGGATTATTAAAATAACTGGAAAGAGTGGCAGATATAGTTTTGGGGGGAAAATGACAGTCTAGCACTAAAATTGCCAAGAAATGATGGAGGTAGTGATGTGCAAGTTCATACATACTGCAGCCAGTAAGTTAGACGATGGTATATTAGAATGTCACACCAGTTGAGGGAAGTTAGAGGTCTTTCAGAGTAGACACTAGGGTCTGGAGGTAGATGAAAGAAAAAGAAAAAAAGAAAAGAAAAGGGATAGAGAGAAAGAGAGAGGAAAAGAAAAGAAGGAAGGAAAAAAGAGAAAAGAAAAAAGCAAGGACATTTATTCTTGAGGCCCAGTGAGACTGCAGGCTGTGGGAGAAAAACAGCCCCCCCTTGAAAGAGTTGCATAGAAAGTGAACCATCAGGGAAAGCCAGGCTTTGTTAGAACAAGAAATTGAGAAGTTTCCTAGGAACATATGATCTAAGGATTTTGCTGGTAACAAAGGATATAATGGAAGAGTTTGAGTGATGTAAGAGGAGCAGGAGACTGGATGTGATTAAAGAGTGAACTAAACCATGTGAAGGTGGGAGCCCAGGCACCGAGAAAATGGAAACTGATGCTAAGAGAGATTACATGATTTCTCCAAGTCACTTATTTAATATGAAACACAATTTATCTCTTTATTCAAGAGCAAGAACTAGCATGGAATGTCATAGGGGACACTTAGCAAATGTCTGTTGAATGACTAAGTCTGCTTATCTTTATGAACAAATACAGTCACCCAAACAGTTCAAATTTTTTAAAAAAATCTTTGTATTAGTTAATCAAGTATTTCCGTAAAAATAGGGTTTTTGATCCCCAGTCAACTCCTCCCTATTCTGCCACTGCTGCTGGATAACTGATTTCACTTGAAGTGTATTAGGCTATCACAGATGTGGTAGTGTCACCATCTCATTGAACACAGAAAAATGCAATGATGGAAAGAAATTTCTAAATAGAAGAGTGAGTTAATTTCTAAAAGAGAGGAAAGAAATATGCTTGCTCCTTTAAAATGACATGTAAACATTAGACACCAGCATACACAGGTATCTTTTTTGACCCTCCTGGTTATATTACATGGTTTATGAATCACATTAGTGAACTTTGCTGTTAGCAGCAATGGCAGAAATAAGACGGTAAAAGAGTTCTCCTCATACCAAGACCTAGGTAAAAGTATCTGCTGTATCATGTGGCCTGTGTCAACTGAATGGGTCATATGAGATCTGTGTCTTTTTAGGCATAATAAAATCTGCTCCAATCACAAACTGAGAGAATTTCAAAGGATCAAATGTGAAAATGTTAAACTATCTTGAAATCTCAACATATTGAAAAATAAGAGGGGCGCCTGGGTGGCTTAGTCGGTTAAGCGTCCGGCTTTCGCTTAGGTCATGATCTCATGGTTCGTGGGTTCGAGCCCCGCGTCGGGCTCTGTGCTGACTGCCAGCTCGGAGCCTGGAGCCTGTTTCAGTCTGTGACTCCCTCTCTCTCTGACACTCTCCTGCTTGCACTGTCTCTCTCTCTCTCTCCTAGAAATAAATAAAATATTTTAAAAAAAAAAAAGAAAAAAAAATAAGAGAAGAATAATTATTATCACTCAGATGTTCCCCTTTAAAAACAACTGAAAGACAATTTGAAATAATGTCTGCTAAACACTTGAGGGTTTTCATTTGATCATGAAGAACAATGCCACTGAGATTTTATTTATTTGTTTGTTTGTTTATGAGAGATAGAGAGTAAACAAGGTTAGGGTGAGAGAGAGAGACAGAGAATCTTAAGCAGGTTCCATGCTTAGCTTGGATCCTCATGTGGGGCTCTATCTCATGACTCTGGGATCATGACCTGAGCCAACATCAAGAGTCAGATACTTACCTGACTGAGCTGCCCAGGCACTCCAAGAAATGTTTTACTACTGAACTCAGTTTGGTATTTTAGAGATGTTTAATGTTTCTTTGCCTTTTTCTTATTTCAGAAATGTTCAACCTGAGCTGAAATCCCTTGCAGTGGGTTTCCATTCACTAACTATACGAGCATTAGGTATGCTAAATATATAGATTAAAATTTTAAGACATAAATTTTCATGACAAAGCTCACAGACTGAATAGAATTACTTTCCAATTATAAGAAGTTTTTAAAAGGTACAACTGAAAATAATTTCTATGTGTGTGGTAAATAAAAAGCAATAAGAGAGGAAAACTAACTTAAAAGAGAATTTGATTGTTCATTCTAGTTGAAGCCATGGTCTAACGAGAACAAGGAGTCATCATATTTGTTTTACACTCTTTCTAACACAAAGATAAGTGATACCCCAAGTTTCTCTACTTTCAGAATTAGGGATATTACTTCCCACAGGCAATGCGGAGGGCGTTCCTTCTACACAAAGACTTACCATCTTCCAAAACAGCTTGGAAGGCCTGGGAATCCAGTCAGGATGAGATTGTGTGAAACAATAGGAGCGGGTTTTTTGCTTAGAGCCACTTCTCTAAGGCTGGGGAATCTAACCTTTATCAGTAGTTAAAAATGTAAGAGGAATGAGAACGAAATGGTAGGACTGAGCATCTTGAACTATAGGAGTGTTCTAAATGAAAGAAAGCTCAGAAAATTGGTATGGTTTGGGTTTTTGTTGTTGTTTGGGGTTTTGTTGTTTGTTTGTTTGTTTTGTGAAAGAGTAAGACTGTAGACTCTAGAGATTAGAGTCCTATTTTTAAATATTCAAATGAAGTGATTAGTACAAGATTTAGGATATCATCCTTTACCCCTTGTTCTCATTTGCCATTTATATCACACAGATTTCCCTTGTTAGCTCAACAACTCCTAACTCCTGTGCAATCCCCTTTGTAAATCATATTAACATAATATGCTTATTCCTGGGAAATGGGGAAAGAGCATCATTCCTCTAGGGATTGGGATGGAAGACTCACCATGGCCAGGAAGCAACCACTGATGGTAGAAGGAAAAATAAGTGGGAGGGGTCAATCCCTGGGATCTCTGTAGGCAAAATAAAGAAGCATAACTCTATGGCTAATTGCATTGGAGAAGTTGTGCAAGAAGTATATCTGGGGAGAAGGCCACAGATCTTCAAAGGTAGAAAAGGGAAATACAAAGTACCTGGAGAGAAGAAGATGGAGGTGCTGCAGGATTTCACTTAGTTCTCAACCCAGGCTTCCTTCTGTTCTCTAATCTCACAGCTCTGTCTGTCCTGGAAGCTCCCTGCCTCCAGATACAGTGGACATGCCTCAGTACTAGAAGCTAGGCCATCACAGCTAGAAGATGAAAATAGAATGTGGGGAGCAAGGACATCTCCTTAGACACCAAAATAAGATTGAGACTAGAATAAATTCTTCTAATGCTATAAAACAGAAAGCAAGAAGTTTTGTCATCCTAATAGTGAGCACATTATTTTGATATGTCCAATATATGGCACAATAGAATCTAACTGCTTTTATGGAGGAAAAAACTACATCCTGAGTAATGAACTTTCAATTCACAAATAATTGTCTTGAATACAAAATATGTGTAAATTGTGTGGGGGAGTCCATAGAGAATCATTAAACTGAAAAGGATAATCAAAAATAGATTATTTGGAGTTTTAAAATTCTAGAAATGGTTTAAGACCAAGGTTGACATGTAAAACATTTAATGCATTAAGTTTGGTCAGACTGGTGGTATTATCAAGAGAAAATAAGTTATTGGCATGGATTTTTCATGTTTCAAAGGGTGTCTATGGTTTTTGGAAAGCTACAAATTTCAACCCATCTTCTCAGTACCAGTTTTCCTCAGATATGTTTGGCCCCAGACACCAGACTTTTATCACCTCAGATTTCTCACTCTCAGAAAATTGAGACTACTTAAAAGTAAATGGAATCAATAAAATTTTTGAAGTGTGAATCACTACCACTTTTATGTAACAAAATAAAAATTGCCAGTCATTCCTCAAAATACAAAGAGAACAAAGTAAAATCATGACCATTTCAGTTCCACTATATGGAATATAGATCTCTACTAGCATGTCCCTAAAGTTTTATTCAAATTATCAGTGCTTTGAACTAGGAGTTTATCTCAGAGTTTATTAAAATAGCAGTAGGAACAGACAGGCACTTCTGCTATAAGGCAGCAGATATATTTCTAAAAAGTCTTGCATTCTGTAAAACCATACACTCAAATAAAAACTGGGTTAGGCACAGACTACTAGACACCTAGGCATTGTTGTGATCAGAACATTAACAAAAACAAAATTCAGCCACAGGCCCTACCTTGAACTGCCCACACTGCTTCAGGGGGTTTTAAAAATGTGCACAATCAGTGGAGAGAAAATGCAGGATTGTGGGCTTTAATGACACCAAGAAGGTAAAAGGGAGTTCTGAGCCAAGAAAGGACAACCTACCAAGAGCCTAGAATTCTGTCAAGCTGAGCCTCTACTTGTCTGGGGAGGAAGAACTAAGTGCTGGCATTTACCTTCCAATTTTTTGCTTATTTATTTATTTTTGAGAAAGAGAGAGGGAGAGTATGAACAAGGGAGAGGCAGAAAGAGAGAGAGATTGAAAATCCCAACCAGGCCCTACACTCAGTGTGGAGCCTGACACAGGGCTCGAATTGTGAGATCATGACCTGAGCAGAAATCAAGAGTTGGACGCTCAACTACCTTAGCCACCTAGGCACCCCTATCTTCTAATTTTCTTAAGAATAGGGTTCAAGACTCTCTGACTTTGCAGTAATTGAATTGAGGGCATTTTCCTTTTCCTGTGAGATTACAATTCTACTCCCATTCTGCAGCTCTCCTTGCCTAAAAAATTACATACGAACCAGCACGACTTCCATGTTTTACTGACAACATTCTCCTTTTCACCAGTTAGGCTTAATTTGCTTGGGAATTAGAAGAACAGAGTGTACAGGCATTTAATGTTCCATCTGCTCTTCCCTATGTATGTTGGCATGGTGAGGGAGATAACAGATATCTATGCTATTATATGTGATTTGAGACTTTGAGATTCCTAACATTCTCAATTCTTGAGTAAATTTAGGTAAAAACAATGAAAGAGTGCTCTCAACTTTTCAACTTTTACTTCATTTAAAGTGTATCAATGTGGAATATCACCCAGTTGTGTTTGAAACATGTTCCTTGAATTGACCTTTGCTCATCTCATGTTGCAGGAGGAATTCCAGCTCCTATGTATTTCGGGGCTCTGATTGATAAAACTTGTATGAAGTGGTCCACCAGCAGCTGTGGGAAGCAAGGGTTTTGCAGGATGTATAATTCCATATTATATGGGTAAGTTGTCATAAATATATTTCATTAATTGATTTTTCCTTTGATTATATTAATTCCTAAAAGATGACATGTAATTTCCAGTATAATCACAATAATGATTATATGTACCATTTAATGAACTTTGTATTCCTGTTGTATCAGGCAGCATGGCTTCTCATTTTAATACTCTTAGCAACTGTAGGAGATGGGTATTTTTTCCTTTTTCCTTAAATATGAAGAAATAAAGACTCAAAAAGAATAACTAATTTGTTCAAAATCATATAGACAATAACAAAAGGATCTGGGATTTTTACTGTCTTGTTATTGTTGTTTCTAAAATCTCTCCTAATTTCAATAACCTTTTGGCTTCTCTAAGGAGACACAAAATGATTGGCTGAGGCTCAGGTCATAGATCTGGGGAAAAAAAAGATAAACATTGTTTCTACACTCTTCTATTCATGAGGAAACGACTGGATGGTCATCTAGAAAAAAAATAGTTGCAATAATACTTTAACCTTACATAAAAACTAAGTGCACATTAATGAAACACATACATTTACATATGAAACTACAAGGATTAGAAAAAACTGTGGTAGAAATATTTTTAATTATCTAGGAAGCAAGAATGTGTTTCTCAGTATGATCCAAGGCCCTAAAACCCCAGTAGAAAAAAAAAATGATTAAATATTTTAAAATTTTTGTGTCCCAAAACTCAGGCAAAGTTCAAAGACAAAAGGTAAATTGGAAAAATAATGTCTAACTTATAATCACACAAAGGCAAATGTCCTGAATATATACAGAGCTCCTTAAAAAAATAAAAAAAAAGTGTCAAATGCTGGCAAAGATAAGGAACAGTAGAAAATCCATTTCTTTTCTGGTGCAAATGCAAAATGGTATTGGCACTTTAGAAGAGTCTGACAGTTTCTTATAAGGCTACACATAGGTTTGCTATATGGTCAAGCAATTGTGCTCCTAGGTATTTACCTAAATAAACTGAAAGTGTAGACCCATACAAAAACCTACATACAAATATTTATGGCAGCTTTATTCATAATTAGCAAAAAACGAAGCAACTAAAATGGTTTTCCATAATAAATGGGTAAACAAACTGTGGTACATTCATACAACAGAATACTATTCAGTCATAAGAAGAAATGGGCTATCGAGCTACAGAAAGCCAAGGCAGAATCTTTTGCCCAGAGTAGTGAATTCAAGCCCCACACAAGCTTGAACTCACTCCCCTGAGATAAAGACCTGAACTAAGATCAAGAGTCAGATGCTTAACCAGCTGAACCACCCAGGCACCCTGAGACAAGGAAGGATCTTAAATACACATTGCCAAGTGAAAGAGGCAGTTTAAGAAAGCTACTACAGTATGATTCCAACAAGATGGCCTTCTGTCATGAAGTTTGCAACATTTCAACTAGCTGGCAATAACTAACACTTTTTAGAACTCAATACTTTGAAGCTCACTCATGGCCCTTAGTACTTTCTTTTGATCAGTTGTATTCATTGCCTACTTTTACTTTGCAAAGTAACTGTCTACAGATTGCCTAAAGTGGAATTTTTTTTTAAAAAGCAGTGTGTTCCCCAGTGAAAAAACAGCAATAAGTTAGTTTACTTTATGATTTTATGGATTTAATATTTTGAGGTAACCAGATAATTGTTCACTGATTTCATCTACGATAGACAAATAGTGTAAACAATTCCTACTCCAAGGGGTAGAAATCTACATTATGATATCAATCCCAAACCTAAACACAGTTTACTCAAGTTTTCTCATCAACAGCTACATAACCAGAAACTCATAGTAATTTTTTTGGTAACAATAGAAGTTCTGAGAAATTTAACATTAGTATGAAATAACTTGACATAACCCAAAGATGAGACAATATATTTGAAGGTTTAAAATATTTATTTTATTATATTTGCAATACCACAACATTCTATTGTAATTTTAATAAATTTAAGATTATATGGCTCAAAATTCTATACATTTATTGATCTTCAATTAAGCCTAATAATTGCTCACATATTTTTGTATGTGTGTAAAGCTTGTCAACAGTTGACAATGTCATGTGGCCAGTGAATGTCCCCTAACCTACCAGGTCAGTGACCATCAGTGTTTATTACTCATTATAATCACCTGAGGAGCTCTAAACACTACAAATATTGGTGTCGCATCTTCAGAAATTTTTATTTAATTGTTCAGGGGGTGTGTCCGGGGCACAGGATTTTAAAAAGTCTCTTAGGATAATTCTAATGTGCAACCAAAGGTGAGAATCATAAGTATCGACCACGTGTGCAAGATAACTTACTGTAGTTTTGTTAAAAACTTCCAGTAGGCCACACAGCAGGGGTTGTGGACTGCATTTAGCCTATAAATTAAATTTTGGCTCCCAGTTCAATCTAAATGGATTCAGTTTGATGATCTAATAATTAATTCATTTCCTTTATAGTCTGTTTCCATTACATATGAATTAATCCATCTTTGAGAAAGTTAAACATTCCAAGTATACCTTACTTTTATGGAAAGCATTTAGGTAGATCATTAATCATGCTTAGTTTCTGTGGCTTAAATCCTTTAAAAAAAAAAAAAACCCTCCCACTTATCAATAAAAAGAACCACTAGAATTGCTGTCTTAATATTACTATGTATAATTTCAAACACCATTTTTCCCCCTTTTAAGGTCTTCTGGTTACTGGAGAGCAACACTGTAAATTGTTCTAAATGATTTAAAATGGAAATTGACTTTTTTTCTCTTTTAACAGAAAAACCTACTTGGGCTTGATTGTGAGCTTAAGATTTTCAGCACTTATTCTGCTTGTTGTATTACTTTTCGCTATGAAGAAAACATATCAAGGAAAAAATACCAAGGCATCAGGAAATGAAAGAAAAGATATGAATGAAGCAAACTTAGAACCCTTAAATAGTGATGGATATTTTGTACCTTCTTCCAAAGCAGACAATGAAACACATATGTAAGGGGAAGAAGAAAATTATGTTGCTGTGTTTTAAATCAACATTGTATTAAATTAGTAAGATGTTATTTTGAGCACTTCTTGGTCCTTTCACTGAGACTTCTCACACTCTTCACTCATGAAGGTATAGTAAATCACCTATGAATTTGTAAAAATGAACCAGACTATTAAAAGCAATGAGAGTACTCATTGTTTAGGATATGGCTATGCATTTGAAGTGAATATTAGAACATATGATCAATACAAATTTATAATGATATGGTTACTAGGTAATAAAACAAAAAAATGTGTAGGTAATTGTAACTCAATAAAACCAGTGACTAGAAAATAGAAATAAAAAGGGAGGAGAGAAATAAATAACCTAAATAAGGATTTCTCCTAATACTTAGGAGAATGCTTTAAAAAAAAAAAAAGTATTAGGCTATTTTTTTTACCCAGTTTGGTTAACTTGTTACTCAAGCATGAAATTAATGTGGTAGAGACTTTATACTCTGATGACATCTGTCATTCATTTATTAAGTCATGTATTTCATAGATCTCGTTAGTTTATAAGTTGAAATTGCATTTGACCAGGACCCCCTGATGCATCCTTTTCCAAGTTTCTATTAAAATACTAGTGAAGAAGAAGAGATAATTGAGAATTTGCAAGCTATGATTGTCACACAACATTTTATAGAATGTTAAGTTTCTTTCAGGCCCATGGAAATGGATTAAGAAAACTGACATTAAAATAAAAAGAAAGAAAACTGACATTAACTTGAGAAAACAAAGCCCATTTACAAGATGTGTCTTCATTCCATTTGTCTGCTCCCTGGAAGACATGGAGTTTGTACCAGATAATTTACCAGCTGTTTCTCAATAACATGTTTGTGTGTGTGTGTGTGTGTGTGTGTGTGTGTGTGTGTGTGTGTGTGTGTGTTTTTGGTGCACCAAGAGACAGTTGTCACATCCCCACAAATAGGATAAGAGAAGAGTGGATGAGAACAAATATTTGAATATTGTACTTCTTAGGTGACAACTTTATACTGAGTGCTAAAAAATTGTAGTTTTTATACTCAATAGGTTAAAGGACAATTTTTTTTTTTTTTGCAGAATAACATGTGAAACTTTTTTTAAAAAAAGAAACCAGTTATGCAACCACTCCAGAGATTCTGATTAAAAACATTTGTCAGGCATCCTGGACATCTCCTTAAAAAAGTGTATATACAGTCCCTGATAAAGAAATACAGAAAACCACAGGATAGGAGAAGGTATTCCTGAGTATAATAAAGTCACATAATATGAATGTTTGCTAAAGCTGAGAATTAGCCTAGAAGTTATGTATATTAAACTATTCTCAAGCTGTAGCCCTAAGAAAAGATTCATCGCTCCCACAAGCAGAGATTTGGAAAAACCATCAACATGTTAAGTTACTATATAACAAGTCTGATGTGACCTTGTCTCGGAAATTTGAGAAAATTATGAAGCTGTTTTTTAAAGTATTGTAAACAAAAATAAAGGCAACATCTTGAATATTTATTCAGCAATTTTTGAGTGTCAAATATCTTTCAAATGTCAAATATCTTTCAAGAAAAATGAAATATAATAGTAAACAAAACAAAGGACCCTATGTTGTAGAGCTTATACTTTAAAGGAAACAAACATTACCAATTTTAAAAATTTAGCTGTTATAAAATTATAAAATATAAAAGAATAAATTTATATTTATAAATGTGATATGTGCAATAGAGAAAAAGAGAATTAAAACGTATGCCTCAGATTACTTTATCTAGTTCAGAATCCAAGAATCCAGGATATTAATCCTTAATTTCAATGTCATTTATTAAACGGGAATATAAATCCTAGGGGAAAGCAAAAGAGTGGGAATTCTACTCCCTATATGGATTTGGTTCTCATTTTTGTTACCCAGAAATAATCTGTGTCTCCCAGCTGTATTCCACTCTTATTCTTACTAGATGCTTGTACTACAATGGGGGTTAGAGGTACAGAGGAGGGAGACTGAGACAGACTCTGTGAACCTGGGTCTTGGGAATGACCTGCCTTTCCTCCAGGAGTGACACTGTCCTTTCTTGCTTCCCTTCCCAATTGTAGTAATTTTCACCAGCACACATGAGTTACAGTTTTTCTTGCCTTTCCCCACTGGAGAAAAAGGCTGTTGTTACTTAGTAAAGAGGGGGTACTGGTCTGAATAGAATTTGAGCAGTGGCTGCTGCTCTTTCTCCCCCAGCCTGCACTAATAGTGCTTTTACAAGATTCTCTCTAATTTTCCCTGAGGATGCCTGGTAGGGTTCATGGAGGAATCACCTGCAAGAGGTAAAAAACCCCTTCTGTCTGCCATCTTCAGGGGCTTCGCATGCCAACCCACACATGGTCTTCAGCTACTCATTAAACATTTCTAGCTGAATCGTTTTACTAACTTATATGGCATTGAGTGGCTTCTGCCCTAAGTGAGTAAATGTCCGAATTCCATTTCTCCCGTAGAAGCCTCTCCTTCTCCAGCTTTCACCACTAATATCAGTTCACTGATGGATTTGAGAAAAGTTATAATTTGCATTTTCTTACTGTAAAGTTGTGGGTGCAACATTCTTTCCTGCTCTGTGCATGCCTGAACTGAAATGGGAAGTCTCACTTTAATTCCTTTAATGAAAAAGAAAATGTGTTTTTTTTTTGTTACAAAGAAAACCAATTAGTTTATTTTTTATGTTAATTTTTAATTTATATCCAAGTTAGCATATAGTGCAACAATGATTTCAAGAGTAGATTCCTTAATGCCCCTTACCCATGTAGCCCATCCCCCTCCCACACCCCCTCCAGAAACCCTCTGTTCTCCATGTTTAAGAGTCTCTTATGTTTTTGTCTTCCTCTGTTTTTATATTATTTTTGCTTCCCTTCCCTTATGTTCACCTGTTTTGTACCTTAAAGTCCTCATGAGTGAAGTCACATGATGTTTGTATTTCTCCGACTGACTAATTTCACTCAGCATGATACCCTCTAGTTCCATCCATGTAGTTGCAAATGATAAGATTTCACTTTTTGGTTGCTGAGTAATACTCCAGAGTGTGTGTGTATGTGTGTGTGTGTACCACATCTTCTTTATGCATTCATTCATCGATGGACATTTGGGCTCTTTCCATAGTTTGGCTATTGTTGATAATGCTGCTATAAACATTGGGATGCATATGTCCCTTTGAAACAGCACACCTGTATCCCTTGGATTAAGGTGTTTTTCAGAGTGGCTGTACCAGTTTGCATTCTCACCAGCAGTGCAAAGGAGATTCTCTTTCTCTGCCTTCTTCCCAGCTTCTGTTGTTGACTAACTTGTTGATTTTAGCCTTTCTGAAGGGTGTGAAGTGGTAGCTCATTGTAGTTTTATTTGTTTTTCCCTGATGATGAGTGATGTTGAACATCATTTCACGTACCTGTTGGCCATCTGGATGCCTTCTTTGGAGAAGTGTCTGTTCATGTCTTTAGCCCATTTCTTCACTGGATTGTTTGTTTCTTGGGTATTGAGTTTGATAAGTTCTTTACAGATTTTGGATACCAACTCTTCATCTGATATGTCATTTTGCAAATATCTTCTCCCATTCCATCAGTTGCCTTTTAGTTTTGATGATTGTTTCCTTCACTGTGCAGAAGTTTTTTATTTGATGAGGCCCCAATAGTTCATTTTTGCTTTGTTTCCCTTGCCTCTGTAGATGTGTTGAGTAAGAAGTTGCTGTGGCCAAGGTCAAAGAGGTTCTTGACTGCTTTCTTCTTGATGATTTTGATGGCTTCCTGCCTTACATTTAGGTCTTTCATCCATTTTGAGTTTATTTTTGTGTATGGTGTAAGAAAATGATCCAGGTTCATTTTTCTGTGTGTCACTGTCCAGTTTTCCCAGCACCACTTGCAGAGACTGTCTTTATTCCATTGAATATTCTTTCCTGCTTTGTCAAAGATTAATTGGCCATCCATTTGTGAGTTGATTTCTGGGTTCTCAATTCTGTTCCATTGATCTGAGTGTCTGTTCTTGTGCCAGAACCATACCATCTTGATGCTTACAGCTTTGTAATACAGCTTGAAGTCTGAGATTGTGAGGCCTTCTGCTTTGGTTTTCTTTTTCAAGATTGCTTTGGCTATTCAGGGTCTTTTCTGATTCCATATAAATTTTAGGATTGTTTGTTCTAGCTCTGTGTAGAATGCTCACGTAATTTTGATAGGAATTGCATTGAATATGTAGATTGCTTTGGGTACTATTGACATTTTAACAATATTCGTTCTACCTATTCTGGAGCATGGAATATTTTTCCAATTCTTTGGTGTTTTTTGCAATTTCCTTCATTAGATTTCTATCGTTTTCAGTGTATAGATTTTTTTACCTCTTTGGTTATGTTTATTACTAGGTATTTTATGGTTTCTGCTGCAATTGTAAATGGGATTAATTCCTTGATTTCTCTTTCTGTTGCTTCATTTTTTGTGTATAGGAATGCAACCAATTTCTGTGCATTGATTTTATATCCTGCCACTTTGCTGAATTCCTGGACCAGTTCTAGCAGTTTTTTGGGTTTTTTTGAGGGGAATCTTTTGGGTTTTCCATATAGAATATCATGTCATCTGCAAAGAGTGAAAATTTGGCCTCCTCCCGGCCGATTTGGGTGTCTTTTATTTCTTTATGTTGTCTGATTGCTGAAGCTAAGACTTCCAACACTATATTGAATAGCCATGGTGAGAGTGGACATCCCTGTCTTGTTCCTGATCTTAGGGGGAACACTCTCAGTTTTTCCCCATTGGGGTTGATATTAGCATTGGGTCTTTCATATATGGCTTTTATGATCTTGAGGTATGATCCTTCTATCCCTACTTTCTTAAAAGTTTTTATCAAGAAAAGATGCTGTATTTTGTCAAATGCTTTTTCTGCATCTAATAAGAGGATCATATGGTTCTTATCCTTTCTTTTATTGAAGTGACAAATCACGTTGGTTGTTTTCCAGATATTGAACCAGCCCTGCATCCCAGGTATAAATCCCACTTGGTCGTGGTGAATAATTTTTTTGATGTATTGTTGGATTTGGTTGGCTAATGTCTTCTTGAGGATTTTTGCATCCATGTTCATCAAGGAAATTGGTCTATAGTTCTCTTTTTTAGTGGGGTCTTTGTCTGGCTTTGGAATCAAGGTAATGCTGGCTTCATATAAAGAGTTTGAGGGGCGCTTGGGTGGCTTAGTCGGTTAAGCGTCTGACTTTCACTTAGGTCATGATCTCGCAGTTCGTGGGTTCGAGCCCTACGTCGGGCTCTGTGCTGACTGCCAGCTCAGAGCCTGGAGCCTGTTTCAGTCTGTGACTCCCTCTCTCTCTGACCCTCCTGTGCTCACGCTGTGTCTCTCTCTCTCCTAGAAATAAATTAAAAACATTAAAAATTAAAGAAAAAGAGTTTGAAGTTTTCTTTTTTTTTTTTTTTTTTGGAACAGCTTCAAGAGAATAGGTGTTAACTCTTCCTTAAATATTTGGTAGAATTCCCCTGGAAACCATCTGGCCCTGGACTCTTGTTTTTTGGGAGGTTTTTTATTACTAATTCAGTTCCTTTACTGGATATGGGTCTGTTCAAATTTTCAATTTCTTCCATTTTCAGATTATGTAGTTTATATGTTTCTAGGAACTTGTCCATTTCTTCCTGATTGCCCAATTTATTGGCATATAATTGCTCGAATTATTGTCTTATTGTTTTTATTTCTGCTGTGTTGGTTGTGATCTCTCCTTTTTCATTCTTGATTTTATTTATTTGGGTCCTTTTTTTTTTATCAAACTGGCTCGTGGTTTATCAATTTTGTTAATTCTTTCAAAGAACCAGCTTCTGGTTTAATTGATATGTTCTACTGGGTTTTTTTGGTTTCAATGGCATTGATTTCTGCTCTAATCTTTATTATTTCTTCCCTTCTGCTGGTTTGGGGCTTATTTGCTGTTCTTTATCCAGCTCTTTGAAGTATAAGGTTAGGTTATGTATCTGAGAACTTTCTTCCTTCTTTAGGGAGGCCTGGATTGCTATTCCCTCTTATGATTGCCTTTGCGGCATCCTGGAGGTTTTGGGCTGTGGTGTTATCATTTTCATTGGCTTCTATGTACTATTTAATTTCCTCCTTAACTTCTTGGTTAGCCCATTCGTTCTTTAGTAGGGTGTTCTTTAGTCTCCAAGTATTTGTTATCTTTCCAAATTTTTCCTTGTGATTGATTTCGAGTTTCAGAGTATTGTAGTCTGAAAATATGGATGATATGATCTCGATTTTTTGTATTTGTTGAGGGCTGATTTTTGTCCCAGTATTTGGCCTATTCTGGGGAACATTTCATGTGCACTGGAGAAGAATGTATATTCCACTGTTTTAGGATGAAATTTTCTGAATATATCTGTTAAGTCCATCTGGTCCGGTGTGTCATTCAGAGACATGGTTTCCTTATTGATTTTCTGTTTAGGTGATCTGTCCATTGCTGGAAGTGGGGTGTTGAAGTCCCCTACTATTATGGTATTATAATCAATGAGTTTCTTTATATTTGTGATTAATTTATGTATTTATTTGGGTGCTTTCACATTTGGACCATAAATGTTTACAATTGTTATGTCTCCTTGGTGAATAGATCCCTTAATTATGATATAATGCCCTTCTTCATCTCTTGTTACAGTTTTTATTTTATTTTATTCTTTTTTCTTAAATAGTTTATTGTCAAGTTGGTTTCCATATAACACCCAGTGCTTATCCCCACAAGTGCCCTCCTCTATGTGGATTACCCCCCTTGACCTCTCCCACACCCCTTTCAGCCCTCAGTTTGTTCTCAGCATTCTAGAGTCTCTCATGATTTGCCTCCCTCCCTCTCCCCAACTATTTTTTCCCTTCTTCTCCCCCATGGTCCTCCATTAAGTTCCTCTTAATCCACTTATATGTGCAGACATATGGTATCTGTCCTTCTCTGCCTGACTTATTTCGCTCAGCATAACACCCTCAAGTTCCATCCATGTTGCTACAAATGGCCAGATTTCGTTCTTTCTCATTGCCATGTAGTATTTCATTGTATAGGTAAACCACATCTTAAAATAAGAATTTAAACATGGAAAGAGCCCAAGTTTTTATTTTAAAGTCTATATTGTCTGATATAAGTATGGCTACTCCAGCTTTCTTTTGGTGACCATTAGCATGATAGATGGTTCTTCAACCCTTTACTTTCAATCTGAAGGTAGGTCTAAAGTGGGTCTCTTGTAAACAGCACATAGATGGATCTTGTTTTCTTATCCATTCTGTTACCCTATGTCTTTTGATTGGAACATTTAGTCCAGTGACATTCTGAGTGAGTACTGAAAGATATGAATTTATTGCCATTATGTTTCTTATAGAGTTGGAATTTCTGGTGTTTCTTTTTTTCTGGGCTGTTCTAGTCTTTGTTGCTTTTGGTCTATTTTGTCTTCTTTCCCCTATGAGAATTCCCCTCAAAATTTCTTACAGGGCTGGTTTAATAGTCATGAACTTCTTTAATTTTTATGTTTGTTTGGGAAACTTTTTATTTCTGCTTTTATCCTGAATGACAGCCTTAATAGATAAAGAATTCTTGGCTGTATATTTTTCCAATTCAGCACATTGAATGTATCCTGCTACTCCTTTCTAGACTGTCAAGTTTCTGTGGATAGGTCTTCTGCAAACCTGATCTGTCTTCCTCTGTATAGTAAGGATTTTTTTTCCCCTTGCTTCTTTCATGATTCTTTCCTTGCCTGAGTATTTTGTGAATTTGACTATGATATGGCTTGTTGATGGTCAGTTTTTGTCGAATGCTATGGGAGTCCTCTGTGCTTCCTGGATTTTGATATCTGTGCCTTTCCCCAGGTTAGGAAAGTTTTCCACTATGATTTGCTCACATAACCCTTCTATCCCTTTTTCTCTCTCTCAATTTTCTGGGACCCTCATGACTCTGATGTTCCTTTTTACTGAGTCACTGATTTCTCTTATTCTTAAATTGTGTTCTTTTGTTTTACTCTCCTTATTTTTTTCTGCTTCATTATTCTCCATGTTTCTCCTCTATATTGCTCATTCTCTGTTCTGCCTTATCCATCCTTGCTGCCATGGCATCCATTTGAGATTGCAGCTCAGTTATAGCATTTTTTATTTCATCCTGACTACCTTGTGTTTCTTTTATCTCTGTAGAGAGGGATTCTAATCTATTTTTGACCCCAGATAGTATTCTTGTCATTGTGATTCTATATTCTGGTTAGACATATTGCTTGTCTCTGTGTTGGTTAAGTCTTTGGTTAACATTTCTTCTGGCTCTTTCTTTTGGGGTGAACTCCTTCATTTTGAAGGAAGAAAAGGAATTAATAAGATTTGTTAAAAAGTATTTTAGTTAAAAACATTGAAAACAACACACTCAAAGAAAAATAAATGATTCTAGACCCTATGTGTGCTTTGGTCTGGTTATTGAAAGGAGCTTGATTAATTAGACATAAAATGGGAAAATTTTAACATTAAAAAATTAAAAACAACACACACAAACACCGAATCAAATAAGTAATGCTAGATCCTAGGTGTGTTTTGGTCTGGTTATTGGTCTGAAGGAGCTTGGTTGATTAGAGAAAAAAGGGAAAAAATAAAATTAAAGAATTAAAAACAACACACACACACACACAATCAAATAAGTGATGGTAGATCCTTGGTATGTTTTGGTCTGGTTATTGAAACGAGCTTGAGTGAAAAAAAAGGAAGAAAGCAATAATACAAAAACAAACAAAAGTTTGCAAATTTGAGAAAATGAATACGATGAAATAGAATAACTTGATGGAAGTAAAATAGAATTTAAAAAAATAGTCAAAAAAGGGAAAAACGAAGGAAAGCTTGTTTAATAAAAATTGAAAGTAAATATAGATTTTTATTATCTTTCTGTATTCAAGTAAAAGACAAGAAATAAAAAAGAATTAAAAAAAAGAAAATTGAATAGATGAGCCAGCAAACAGACTGGGATACGATTGATATTGATATACATCGTTTTCCCCCCAGAAGTCAAACTCTGAAGCACTTTATAGTCCTTAAACTAGCCAGGGGGAGACATTTGTGGTGTCCCTGCCGAGCTAGATTGTCCCAGTTGGGCAGGGCTTAGTGTAATGGTTTCGCTCTCCACTAGATGTTGCTGCTTAGCTTACTGGGGTGAGTTGTGGCGCCTGCAGCTGTGTCTGCGCAGGCACGGGAGGGGTGACAATGGCATCACCCAGGTATCCAGGCTGGCGTCAGACCTCTGTGCTCTCCCTGACCAGGAATGGCACACCGTCCTTTGTCTTCATTTCAGTCCGCTCCCCGCTTGTGCTCCGTCCATAACACACCATCAGGTTGCCAGGAGGCACCTCCCTCCTGAGTTTCCTCTGAGATGCGGATGTATTTCTCCACCCTTCGCTTCTGAGGGGCTGCGGCTTTGTTCCCCGCAGACCCTCTGGGGGAGGGTCTCACTGAGCAGCCGGCACCCAGGAATGCTCGCAAAACCTTGCTGCTGCCTATGTCCAGATACTTTAGGCTGGGTGCCAGCCTGATCCAGAAAAATTTCACGTGATCACACAGCAGCCGCGTTTCTGGGTTTTGGAAAATCTCGCGTAGCCAGAGAAGCTCCCAGACCCATGCTCTTCTTGGGAGTTCGCCCTCCCCACCAGGTATTTTGAGCTATGGAGTTTCAGACTCTGTGTTCCCCCTGTTCGTAGAGTCTCAATGGAGTTTAAACCCTCTCTTTTCTCCTTTCTCCTTTTTTAGTTCAGTCCCCTCTGCTGTTTCCACCTTCTTTTCCCCCACTTTCGCTCCAGCTGCATTTGTGGGGGTGCGTTTGCCACACTCTCCCCCCACCTGTGTCCCCTCTCCACAGGCAAGAACAGCTCCCTGCCCTCTGTGGCTCCTCTGTCTCCCAGTTCACCTCTCCGCACCGCGTCCCTGCTGAGTTCTGGGGTTCAGGTTGTGCAGATAGTTGTGTTAATCCTCAAATCAGATTCCTAGGGGTGCAGGGTGGCTTGGTGTCGGTCTGGCTGCATTTCGTGTAAGCGACACAGAGAAAAGACTTCCATGCTGCTCCAAGAAAATGTGTTTCAATTAACTAGGAATTTTCAGGACCATTTAGATTATTTGAGAGTATTTCTCTTCCTTTTCTTCATGTGATTTTAGTCAATAGATTCTCCAATAACTAGTAGGTTATCTATTTGGTAAACAGTTCTTAGTACACATATCATTTATAAAGTAATTCATTCTATGGACTCAAGTCATTATGCAACAAGACTTTTAATTTTGTTTCTTTTGAGTTCCTTCTATATTCTCAGTTAATTTTTTCTTTTAAAAACTGGATTTTTTTTAAACTAGAGTCTGTTTTATTAACTCAAAGATTTATCCTTAGCAAGTGTGCATGAAGAGTCCTAGTGATGTTCTCCTAGCAATATTTCCCATATTCTTAATAAGATCTTTTCATTATTATGAGGTCTCTATACAACTGATAAGGAAAATAACAAATAATGCCATTAAGGATGAAGGTAGAAGAAAGGGTATAATCTTGCACATCCGGTATTTGGAATGCCTGCACAAACATATCCAGTATGGCGAACTTGTTAGAAATTATTAGGTGTATATTATACTAGGTCTATAAGTGATTTTTTTCTCACATGTTTTAAGAAAATATACAGAATCATGAAAACAGTGAGGTTTTCCCATGATGTGAAAGCCACCTAAATATCTTTTCTTCATATTAGTCTATTCTAAGAAACTTAGTACAATAGGCATATCTTTAGTGTTGGGAAGAATTTACCTCTTTTTCTCTCCCTGGCAACATCCTTTCCTCCCTTTCAAGTAACTTATACCACTGTCATTTACTTATAAAAAATGATATGTCTTTTGAATTTATTAAGCTTGACATACCATTGGGATCAGTCAGATTATAATCTTATTTGGAAATTGTAACAGGAATTATACACATCTCAGAGATACTATGTTTTCCTTTTAAGTAACATTTGTTTAAGTTTTTCTTAAGGCCAATTGCATAAAGATTTCACACTTTGCTTTGAACACCCACCAGGCTTTACTTCAACAGCACTGTTTCTAACCAAGTTCTGGGCACTACATTGACTGTTTTTATAATTTGTGTCCTGTATGAGTTGTGTATATACATATATTAACCAAGTTATAAGACTGAGAAAAAGTAAACACATTGTTTAACAACATAAAAATAATCTACTGAGATAGTTGTTTGTTGGATCCACAAATCTCTTGAGCAATAAATTTAAGAGATAGATACATGAGTCATAAATTTTAAAATCACTTCCAGGATTTCCTACATTTGCTGTATGGTTCAACAAGCTGAAAAGCATTTTAAATAACTAGTTAATGAAATTAATTCTTTGTTTCTATTCTAGAGCAGGAGATAATATGAAATCAACTTAAGTTTCAAGGCCACAATGTTGTATAATGGCATTTATTAATCTAACCCTGACATAAGTGAGCTTAGTGTGAAAACATAATTGGCAATATGCATCTACTCTCTAGATATATGTTATCTAATATAATAGTCAATTTCCAATATTTATCAATTTTTAAATTGTGGTTCCCACCCCTCCTTCTCCCTTATCTCTCCTTCTTTTTTCTTTCTTTCCCTTAGCCTTGTCTCTCTTTTCCCTAAACTGAATAATTCAGTTCTGAGCCATTAGATGGGACCAGACAAGTAGGTATGTAAATAGATAGGAAATATCTCTTGAGGGAAACTGCAGGTAACTGAGTAACATGTAAATGCCCAAGAGGTCAAGTAATGTTAGGAGAGTGTCCATAAGAGGGATGGACCAACATGACTTCCAGAAACCAAGGAAGTGAATATTGGTCAGGGTTTTCTAGAGGAACAAAATTAATAGAAGATTATAGATAGATAGATAGATAGATAGATAGATAGATAGATAATAGATAGATGATACATAGATATTAGGCAAGCAATTTTGAAACCTAGGGAAGAGTTTATGCTGCGGTTTGAGTCCCAAAGACAGTCTTTTGGCAGAATTTCCTCAGGAGAGGTTAGTCTTTTCAGTTAAGGCCTTCAACTGTTCTTTACTCAAAATCTACTGGTTTAAATGTTAATCTCATCCAAAAAATACCTTCATAGAAACATCTAGAAAAATCCTTGGCTTATTATGTGGGTACTGTGACCTAGCCAAGTTGACATATAACATTACCCATCACAGGGATAAAGAGGGCAATAACACATGGGATTTCTGGCATGAGTGTCAAAACCTAAACAGGGAGAGGAAGACATCCCTGTGGGAGGAAGCAGGACAGTGGTCTGATGTGAGGTGTTAGAAGTTCAGTAGAGTGAGAAAGATTTCCAGGTAGGAGAACGATTACAGTAATAGTGTTGGATTTTGAGTGGTTTGAAGAGGGCATCTGCAAGGGAGAGAGAGTGGCACCAGAAATGGAAGATTGGATGGCACCCAGGACAGGGGATTGTTTGCCAATGCCACATTGCCTTAATTATTTTTGTTTTATAGGTTTTAGTATCTGGTGGTGGGCTTCTCCAACTTCATTCTTCTTCAAGATTGCATTGACCCTTTATATTTCCATGCAAAGGCCAAATAATCTTGTCAATGTCTGCATTTCAAAAAGTACTGGGATTTTGTTTGAGATTTCACTAAATCTGTAGATAAATTTTGGAAGGACTGACACTTACAATATTAAATGTTTTCACCAATAAACACGATACAGGTATTAATTTCTCTGGATACTTTCTTGTAGCTTTGAGGGTAGAGGTCTTGGATACCTCCTATAAGATTTATCCCTAAGATTTCAATGTGGTTTTTTTTTTAAATACTACACTAGTATGCTTTACAAATATCATTTCCTAATTGCTATTGATATATGAGAAGCTGCATTTGACTTGTATATCCAGATTTGTTAAAATTCACTTATTTGGACAGTTTATCTCTAGTGACTTTTGGATTTTCTGCTTATACAACATGTCACTGATGATTTTATTTTCTCTTTCCTATCCTTACAATATTGTATTCCTTTTTTTCCCCCCTCCTCCTGTTTCCCTTCTGGGACATTGGGCATAATGTTAAATGGAAATGATGATAGCAGGCATTTTCTTCTCACAGTCATCCTTAGCAGGATAGCTTATAATATTTCTTATTTAACTATAATGTTGGCAATAAGTTTTTTGCTGTTGCCTTTTTTATAATGATTGTGTCCTGAAGCATATTACATGAAATTTGTTGTGGGTTTTTTTTCTCATCTTAAATATTCACTTTTAACCTCATTTTGTATTCATTTAATTTTTTCTTATATAGGCACTCCTCTCAAGTTTTATCAGCTTAATATTCCACAAAACTTAGCCCTGACCCTGCTGGTGGCAGATGTTCAGCACTACATCAGGTAGCCAGGCTCTGGCTGTCTTCCTACCCTACCTTCCTTAAATGTTGGTCTCCATTCCTGTGCCTGTTGTCTGGTTGTAAGACAGCTGCTGCTTCTCAAAGTCTAATATCCATAGTTGAGGAAGGAAAAAAGAACACAAAATATATTCTCAGAAAGCTTTGTCTTTTTCTTTTGGAAAGAAATTACCAACTAGTAACAGTAAAGGAGATCATCTTCATTTGCTTCGATTATTCCTTCAATTAGGACTGGATTTTTTTCTTTCTCTTTATCACTCCGGAGTCATCATTTCCCACCAAGACCTAGTGGTGAGGTTATGCAAAAACTCCGGTTACTCGGTGACCCATTACACATTCACAGTGATGGAAGTTACATTGTGCTATTATTTGTTGTTCTGTAATTGTTTTCTGTGTATATTTATTCACCTAATAAAATGATGCCAACTTTAATTCTACTTAAATTCTACAGACTACACTTAGTTAGCATCACTGTCAGGTACACACATCAACACATATATCCTCTACGACCAATCACAGAAATGCAAAAGCAGTTGTTCAATAAACACCCATCGGAGAACCTCAACAAGTCTTCAAACACCAATCGGAGAACCTCAACAAGTCTTCAAACTGGAAGACTCAGTTTTTCCTTTCTGTAAAATGCATCATCTTATTTCTTTTATTGTTATTATTATTTTGCTTATGTGTTATTTTTTATGAAATACTATTTTTTAACCATGATTTACATGTGCAGGGGGAAAATCAGAGTGTAAAATGAAAGACAAATATGTTATTATTCTTCTCTTCAGGGTAGTCCAATGCTGCAGAGGCAACCTATTTTCAGCAGTTCTAATAACATGTATATGTCAATTTTATATTAATTTATCAAATTTAAAATATTTGTTAACAGTGTTATGAGATATGAAGAATGGTTATTCCCTCTCTTTCCCTTTACATATATCCTCCCAATTTTTATTTTTCTTAAGTTCTTATTTTTTGGTTTCTGCAAACTTTGATTATAGTTAGAATTATAAATAATATATTAAATTACTGTTTCTATTTCTGTTAACTTAGACTCTCCACAATATTAATTAAGAAGATAACTGATCATAGACTTCCCTCTATCTTCTCCTATTTCTCTCCTTCACTTTTATCTGCTGTGCCATTACCTCTACCCTATCATGAGGAAATATAAGTGTTCAGAGTAAGAACTGACATCCAAAGATCTCATGGATCACAAAGCACTGCAACAACTACTGTCTCCAATTTTCTTTCCCCCACCAAGAAGTGTCAAAGAGAACCCTATGCTCTCAGGGTATAGGATGCCAGGATGGGATAGGAATGAGCCCAAGGCACTGGGTCCAAGACCATGTCTCTTTTTTCTAGGTAGTCAAATTTGTTGGCATATATTTTTCATACTGTTCTCTTATAAATGTATTTCTGTGGTGTTGGTTGTTTTTTCTCCTTTCTCATTTGTGATTTCATTTATTTGGGTCCTTTGTCTTTTGTTTTTGATAAATCTGGCTGGAGGTTTATCAATTTTAGTAATTTTTCTTCAAAGAGAACCAGTGTCTGGTTTCATTGATCTGTTATTTTTATTTTACTTTATTTTATATTTTAATTTCTATGTCATTAATTTTTACTCTAATCTTTATTATTTTCCTCCTTCTTCTGGCTTTAGGATTCATTTGTTGTTCTTTTTTTTAGTTCCTTTAAAATAAGGCTAGGTTGTTTATTTGAGATTTTTCTTACTTCTTGAGATAGGCCTATATCGCTCTTTACTTCCCTTTTCAGAGTGTTTTGCCTCATTCCAAAGGTTTTCATTTGTTTCCATGTATTTTTTACATTTATTTATTTGATTTCCTGGTTGACCCATTCATTGTTTAGTGGGATGTTGTTTAGTCTCCATGTATTTGTGGTCTTTCCAAGTTTTTTTTCTTGTGGCTGACTTCTAGTTTCATAGCTTGAGGTCAGAAAATGTGCATGGTTTGATTTCAATTTTTTTTTTGAGGCCTTATTTATGGCCTAATAGAAGTTCTGTTCTGGAGAAAGGTCCCATGTGCACTTGGAAAGAATATATATTCTGCCCTTTTAGGAAGAAATGTTCTGAATATATCTGTTAAGTCCTTCTGTTTTATGCCATTCAAAGCCATTCGTTCCTTGTTTATTTTCTGTTTAAATGATCTGTCCACTGATGTCAGTGGAATGTTATAAAATCCCCTCCTGTTATTGTATAGATAATTGGATACAAAATTCTGGCTGCAGATTTTTCTCATTCAGCATGTTGAATATATCATGCCATTCCCTTCTCGCTTGCCAAATTTCTGTTGAAAAATAAATATCCAGCTATCCTATAGGTCTTCTCTTGTAAGGTAAAGACTTCTTTTGCCTTGCTGGTTTTAAGATTGTTTCTTAACTGCCATATTTTGCAAATTTAATTATAATGTATCTTATTGTTGGCCTGCTTTTGTTGATTTTGATGAGAGTCCTCTGTCTCTCCTGGATATGGGTGTCTGTTTTCTTTCCACGATTAGGAAAATTTTGAGCAATTACTTCAAATAAAATTTATTCCACCTTTACTCCTTCCTCTTCTTCTGGGACTTTTATAATATGAATGCTAATAAATTTGATGGAGTCACTGAGTTCCTTGAGTCTATACTTGTGTTGTAAAATTCTTTCTCTCTTTTGTTCAGCTTCATTATTTTCCATTATTTTGTCTTCTAGGGCACTAATTCATTCTTCTGTTTCTTCCAGCCTGTTGTTCATTTCATCAAACCTGTTTCCAATCTCATTTATTGAATTCTTCATTTATGATTCATTCTTTTTTTTTTAAACTCTTTTATCTCTTTGGTCTTAGTGATGGGTCTTAGTGATGTCTTCTATTCTTTTCTCAAGCCCAGTGAGTATCCTTGTGATTGTTGCTGTAAGTTCTCCATCAGGAATGTTATTTATATCTATCTTGCTTAGATCTCTGGATGTGGCCTTAGCTTGTTTTTTTTCTTTGTGATAAATCCCTCTATTGTCTGGGAAAATGTTCCTCTGACAATATCTGACAATATAGCTTTGAAGGATTAGTGATTTTTATAATATGATACTTTCATTCTTTGACACAGATTCTTGTTTTTCAAAGAGAATTTAGTCACCAGGTTTGAACTGCTAAAAAAAAAAGTCCAACAATTTTGTTACATGATTTCTAATAAATTGACTCAATTTGTCAGCATTCTGAACAAAATGAGCAAATATGACTTGAGTAATAAAGCAGAAAAAAATTAATAGCAGGTGATGGCATATTAATGAGTAATCTATATTAAAACAAGTATGTCTGGAATGAATAGGAAAAGTTAAAGAACAGTTACAGAAAAAAAATTCCTTAAAGAAACGTTAAAGAATTAAAAGACATCAGTTTTCTTCACATAAAAATGATGAATTTCACAGGATAAAAATATCAGTCTCTAAATAACCCCAATAACAAAGCAGAAATTTAATGGAATCAAACAGATTTTCATAATAAGAAATTTTTAAGATCAATTGGAAAAGGAAATGTGGAAAATATACCCTTATTTCACATGATTTAAAAGAGAAATTGCTATTTTAACATAAAAATAAAACTGGCTCTAATATCCTGTTTTGAAGATGGTTATAAATGTCCCCTGAAGAAAATTTCAAATGCCATAGATGCTTAAGAAATACCATCAATGAATATTTTTTATCTTGGGTGAAAAAACAAAAATTTGAGATTCACAAAGATAAGAAAAAGCTACCCACTTACCCCTATTGATTTTAAAAGCAGTTAGGTTTATAAGTGTATTCCACAACTCTGAGAAGCATGGTATTATAGGGCATTACAATTTAGTTTTCAATTCTTTATCATTCAAAACTTTGGAATTTTGGTCCATATCTTTGCACTCACTTTCCTTCCCTGTAACTTTTGCCTCTATAAGCACAGTTCCTGAAGAGGCATTTTCACCAGGTAGATGACAATTCTTCAAAATATTTAGGACTAAAAAGGCTGGAATATAGCTTAATCCTCTTAGAGCTGCTGGCAAGCCAAGGTAGATGTATCTATGAAAAAAAGAAAGTTAAAACATATTAAGCTTACTTAGTGTGGTGAGCACAAGCTAGTTTTGAATATCTTAATTATTAATATTTCATTCCTATGAGGTCAACAGTAGCTAATTGTCTTGCAAATCAATCTTATATAAGCAAATTTGCTGAATTTACTTATTAATTCTGTTTGTTAAATGTGTTTTGGAAATTTTCATCTAGAAAACTCACACTTCTTTTCTTATCTTTGGAGTTTTGTAAATCTTTTTACTTCAAATCGGACCTCTGCTTTAAATGCAATACTGATAACAACAGCAGTTTTATTCTAGTATTTAGTAAGAATGCTTCCAAAGAATCACCATCAATTGTGTTATATACTCTGTGGAGGGTTTTGATGGCTTTTTAAAAATGTTTGTTTATTTTGAGAGAGACAGAGACACAGAGAGAGAGAGAGCATGCTCAGGGCAGGAGCAGAGAGAGAGAGGGAGAGAGAATCCCAAGAAGGCTCCATGCTCAGTATGAAGCCTGACACAGGGTTCAATCTCAAAACTGCGAGATCATGACCTGAGCCAATGTCAAGAGTTAGACACTTAATCAACCGAGGCACCCAGGCCCCCTTAGATGACCTTATCCAGGTTAAGAACGTTCCTCTTTTATTTTGAATTGCTCAATGTTTCATTATGAATGTGTAAAGTATCACCAAATCATTTTTGTACATATAGTTAGCAGAACATCCAGGATTTTACACCTTTTATTGTGTTAATAGAGTATAATAGGTTAATATATTTTTCTGATATTGAACCATCCTTGCATGCCTAATATAAATTCTGTTAGTTTTTGTACATTATTAGATTTGATTTATTAATTTTTTATTTAGAAATTTTGCATGTATTTTTATAAGTTAAATCAGCTTATACCTTTTCCCTTGTACTGAACTTGTCCAATCTGAATATCAAGACTGTACTAGCTTTGTAAATGATTTGGGAAATTTTCCCTTTTTTTCCTTTGCTTAGAATGACTTATATTATTCAGAAATCATCAGTTCATTGAAAGTTGGTAAAACTTGTCTTAAAAGAATCTGGATTTGATGCCTTTAGAGGATGAGAATTTTTCACTGATTCACATTTTTAAATAGTTCTGAAAATATTCATGTTTTCTACGTGTTTATAGTAAAATTTGATAATATATATTCATCTAGAAAACTGTCTATTTAATCTTTCCAAATTGCTGTATGTAAAATTCCTAAGTATTTGTACTTATATTTCCTTTTTTAATTCTTCATAGTGTTTATTTGTGCTCCCTCTCTATTTGCATTTCCAGATTATTGTTGTTGTTATATTTTAATCTTTTCAAAAAACAATGTTTTATTTTTTTGGTTACCTCTATGATCTGTAGTCTATTTAGGAATGTCAGCATCTTTTTATTTCATCTTTTTTTTTACTTCTAAAATTTTATAATGAACCACTTCAAGAATATAGGGGGGGAAAGTTAAAAAAAATGGTTATATTTAACACCCAGGTTTTTTTAATGATTAAATTTTGGAGTGCCTGGGTGACTCAGTCAGTTAAGCATCCAACTTTTGATTTCTCTCAGGTCATGATTTCACAATTTGTGGATTTGAGCCCCATTTTGGGCTCTGCACTGACAGTATGGAGCCTGCTTAGGATTCTCTCTCTCTCTCTCTCTCCCTCCCTCCCTCTCCTTCTCCCTCTCCCTCTCTCAATCTCTCTCTCTCTCTCTCTCTCTCTTTCTGCCCCTCCCCTGCTTGCTCACTTTTTCTTTCTCTCAAAAATTTTTTTAAAAACATTAAAAAAATCTTTAAAGAGGTGCCTGGGTGGCTCAGTTGGTTAAGACTCTGACTTCAGCTCAGGTCATGATCTCACAGTCTGTGAGTTAAAGCCCCGCAATGGGCTCTGTGCTATCAGTTCAGAGCCTGGAGCCTGCTTCAGATTCTGTGTCCCTCAATCTCTGCCCCTCCCTGACTCATGCTCTGTTTCTCTCTGTCTCTCAAAAATATGAATAAATGTTGAAAAAAATTTTTAATCTTTTTAAAAAATAAAAATAACATGATTAAATTTTGGCATTCTTATTTCAGGGTAATTCAAAAGAAGACATTAATACATTTAATCCCTTGTGTACCCCTATGATTTTATCTTTTAGCCATTGCAAGATGTATGACTATCTTGGATTTTATTAATTTTGTTCTTAGTTTATTTTTCTAGGTTTACAAAGTATGTGTATATATTTATAACATATATAATTACATTGTGTGTACTTACATTTTAGATAATTGGCATAACAGTATACATTTTATTCTGAATATTTCTGTGTTAGCCCCTCTTTTTAAAACTATGCTTATACACCCAGTTCTACTTTATTTATCTTTAACTATTGCACCACATTTCAATGTGTGAACATACCACAATTTAATCCAGTTTCCTATTGGACACTTGTATTATTTAATTTTTTTTCTATTATCAACAATACTGCAATGAATCTCCTTTTACATGTCTCTGTGTATGTGAGCAAGAGTTTCTCTAAAATATGTCTCAGGGCCTTTGAGTACACAACTTAGCAATTGCCCAAATGTTTTCTTCTATTTTTATTTACTACCAACATTCTTCATGGTCTCTAGTGTCTTCTGTCATAAAGAAAATTTGGAGATTTATGTTTAGTGATATTTGCTCATTTCTTTCTCTTTGGTTTGCTTTTTTTTTTATTCAACTGAAACCCAAAGCAATAAGGATGAGAGATATGTGGTTGTATTTTTGCTGATGACCTACCTGCTACTGGTTTAATTGTTATTTCTTTGTAAGCCATCTATTTATTTCTCTGGTAACTTTTATGGTTTTTTTTTTCCTTTATCTTGAATGTTTGTAATTTTACTCTGGTATGCGCATTTACATATTTTTTGACTGTGCCTTAAAATATAACTTTGAAGTGAAAATTCATGTCTCAAATTGTAGAAAATTCTAAGCCATTAAATTTTTAAATTTAATGCCATTTTCTCTATTCTCTTTCTAGAAACTTTTTGAGGTTTATGCTTTAATTGTTAATTTGTCTTTAATATTACTTAGGTGTTTATTTTTGTTGAGTCAGTTCATATTGTTGATTTATATTCTAGATAAATTCTTCTGTACTCTCTTCTAGTTTACCAATTCTCATTTTAACTATATTAACTTCAACTTTATTATATACTTAGAATTCCTTTTATTATCTCAGTGATATACATTTGATCTCCAATATTTCTCAGCTTTTTTATATTCTTATTTCTGCTTGATTTTTCTTTTTCATTTCTTGTTCATTTTTAATAGATGTTTTGCCATTTATTTATAAATTTTAATCCTATTGAGGTAGCTAAGCATACTTATTTTTTTTGTTTGAAAGTTCTTTATTTCTTTTTTTGTTTTTACAAATAGTTTATTATCAAGTTGGTTTCCATAGAACACCCAGTGCTCAGCCCCACAAGTGCCCTCCTCCATGCCCATCTCTTCCCTCACACCCCACACCCATCAGTCCTCAGTTTGTTCTCAGCATTCACGAGTCTCTCATGGTTTTCCGCTCTCCCTCTCCCCCACTATTTCCCCCCTTCTTTTCCCCCATGGTCCTCCGTTAAGTTCCTCCTAATCCTCCTATACGTGCAAAAAAATGATATTTGTCCTTCCCTACCTGACTTATTTCACTCAGCATAACACCCTCAAGGTCCATCCATGTTGCTACACATGGCCAGATTTCATTTTTTCTCATTGACATGTAGTATTCCATGGTAGAGATAGACCACATCTTCTTGATCCATTCATCCGTTGATGGACACTTAGGCTCTTTCCGTTTTGGCTATCGTTGAGAGTGCTGCTATGAACATTCAGGTCCATGTGCCCCTATGCAGCAGCACTCCTATATCCCTGGGTTAATTCCTAGCAGTGCTATTGCTGGGTCATAGGGGAGTTCTGTTGTTAATTTTTTGAGGAACCTCCACACTGTTTTCCAGAGGGGCTGTACCAGTTTACATTCCCACCAACAGTGTAGGAGGGTGCCCATTTCTCCACTTCCTCGCCAGCATCTAGAGTGCTCTGATTGGCTCATTTTAGCCACTCTGACTGGCGTGAGGTGGTATCTCAGTGTGGTTTTGATTTGTATTTCCCTGATGAGGAGGGATGCTGAGCATCGTTTCATGTGTCTGTTGGCCATCTGGATGTCCTCTTTGGAGAAGGGTCTGTTCATATCTTCTGCCCATTTCTTCACTGGGTTGTTTTTTGGGTGTGGAGTTTGGTGAGTTCCTTATATATTTTGGATACTAGTCCTTTACCTGATATGTCATTTGCAACTATCTTTTCCCGTTCCATCGGTTGTCTATTAGTTTAATGGATTATTTCCTTTGCCTTGCAGAAGCTTTTAATCTTGATGAGGTTTCAATAGTTTATTTTTGCTCTTGATTCTTTTGCTTTTGGGGATGTGTCAAGTAAGAAATTGCTGCGGTGGAGGTCAAGAAGTTTGCTTCCTGCTTTCTCCTCTAGGGTTTTGATGGTTTCCTGTCTCACGTTCAGGTCCTTTATCCATTTTGAGTTTATTTTTGTGTATGGTGTGAGAAAATGATCTAGTTTCATTCTTCTGCATGTTGCTGTCCAGTTCTCCCAGCATCATCTGTTAAAGAGGCTTTCTTTTTTCCATTGGATACTCTTTCCCACTTTGTCCAAGATTAGTTGGCTGTATACTTTTGGGTCCAGTTCTGAGTTCTCAGTTCTGTTCCATTGGTCTATATGTCTGTTTTTGTGCCAATACCATACTGTCTTGATGACAGCTTTATAGTAGAGGCTAAAGTCTGGGATGGTTATACCTCCCGTTTTGGTTTTATTCTTCAATATTACTTTGACTATTCGGGGTCTTTTGTGGTTCCATACAAATTTTAGAACAGTTTGTTCTAGTTTTGAGAATTATAAGCATACTTATTTTAAAGTCTTTGTCAAACTCCTATATTATATTCAATTTAATCTGGAATGAAGTCAGGCTTCAGTTGGTAACTTATGTGCTTATCTTTTTTACCTTTAGATTTATTAATGTGTTTTTAAGTTTTAGCTTGCAAAACTAAAGAATGTTGAATGTTTTGTTGTTGTTCTTATTGACTATTTGTTCTGGTTTTCTTTCTCTGAATTTATTCTTCCAAATTTGTTCTGTTTGCTCTTTCTCTGTATTTATTCTTCCTAATCTAAAGCTTTCCCTTTGTTTCTGAGGCCAGACTGAGTTTTTATAAGGGTGATTTTTTTATAGTGATACTGAAATTAATCACAATGAGAGTAGATTGCTTGGTCTGGTTCTTGGATGTTCCTATGTCTTATTTCCTCCTTAGTAGCACAGCAATGATGTGCCAAAGGGATTCTTTTAAAATCTCATTTACAGAGAGGTTTACATTTGTTTCTTAAGAGTGCTATACCAATGTACTGCAAATTTGATGCCATAAAACAAAGTAAATTTACTCTCTCACAGTTCTGGAGGCTAGAAATCTGAAGTCAAAGTGTTGGCAGGGCCAGGCTTCCTCTGCAGGCTCCAGGAAAGAATCCTTCCGTGACTCTTCTTACCAGACAGCAGCAATCGATAGCATTCCTTGCTTTCTAGATGCAAGTCTGAAATCTCTACCTGTGTCTCCACACAGCATTCATCCTGTGTATATATGTCTCTGTGCCTCCTATCCTCTTCTTATAAGGACACTGGTGATTTGATTTAGGGCCCACTATAATCCAGAAAGGCCTCATCTTAATTTGACTAATTTAAAGACTTATTTCCAAAAAAAGAGTTATTACTAAATTAAGTCATATACTGAGGTTATGGGTGGACGTGAAATGTTGAGGGGCACAACTCAACCCAGTTCAAGGGTATTCAGTATCTCATGGATTAAGCATTAAATATGGATCTAATCTCTTGGCACCTTGGAAGTACTTTATTTTCTCTTTGGAAACTGATCATCCAGAAATCACTTCCTATTTCTAGGCTTAGAAGCTTTGCACTTAGCCTTTGTACTCAGCTTTTATTTATTCCTTAATGTTACTGTTCAGTTTCTACTTCAGGAAGACTGGATGTCCAATATGATGTTTGTATTATCTTTGAACCCAGATATATCCCTTTCAAGTTTAAAATTGTACCTATTCTTATTTGAAATAAGAAATATATCAACACATAACTTACTGAATAACTTATCAGTCTTTTCCACCTTATTTGAAGTTACAATGTTGTCCTTTTTCTAAATAATGGGTACGTTTATTTTTAGTCTTTTAAAAAAAAAATATATATATATATATACGTATACATTTAAAGTTCAAAATATACTTTTGAGTATTATTTTAGTTTTGTCCCACAAATTTTCCTATTCAGTGCTTTCACTGATGTAGAGTTCTAGTTATTTCATTATTTTTATTATAATTTATGCTTTGACCTATAAGTAATTTCAAACGTGAGGTTTTGGTAACATTTTTTATAGATTTCTAATTGTATTGCATTATGGACAGAAAACAGTGATTATAAGGTATCAACACATCTTTTTTTTTAACTTTGTGACATTAGATTTATTTGTAATAAATGTTTTTATAGGCTTGAGAAAAAGATATATTCTATTCCTTAGGATTGTTTAAATTACTATGTATCCATTAGATAACTCTTGTACAAATTGATAATTCAAATTTTTCTGTATCCTCACTAACTTTTTGCCTATATCATATATTTTCTTCTTGGAAAAGTGTGTTGAAATTTTCCACTCTGTAGATTTCTTCTTGTAATTTTGTAATTTTTTTGTTTTATATATTTGAGGTTAAGTTGATAGATACATATGAGTTCATGACCGTTACATATTATTGATAAAGTGTTTTTAGTATTAAGTAATGTCCTTATTTAACTCTGTTAATCTTTTTCACCTTAAATTCTATTTTGTTTTATAGTCATTAATATACCACAGAAGCTTGATTTAATATCTGCCTAGTATGTTTTTCCTGACCTTTATCTTCAATCTTTCTTTACATATATTTTTATGCTATATCTTGTGAACAACATATAGCTGGAATTTTGAAAACACTGAAACTCACATGAAAGTATCTTATAAGAATCAAGTTCAGTTGGTTCACATTCATTGTGAAACCTGATGTATTTATGCTTATTTTTTCAACTTATTTTGTGTGCTTTTATTTTCCTATTTCATTCTTCTATTGAACTTTCCTTTATCTTTTTATTTCTTTTATTAGCTTGGAATAAATATAAGTGGCCATCCTTATAACTTTACATTTTTGGCAGAATTTAAAGTTAATCAGTATTTCTATTCTTCGAGCTGTAAAAGAATCCTAGATCTTCACTGGATTTTAAGCTGACAGTTTAGCCTGCCACAGTTGCATGGATGCTAGCTGAAGATACAAGACTTCCAGGTCAGAGACGAAGGACATTGTTACTCACAGTACAGCAGTCATCACAAGCTTCATTTTCAGGTTGGTTTTCCCTAACCTTCAAGTCCCAAAGGAATCACACCATGGGAGACCTATGTGAATTCTGTGCACACAATGGGTTTGGGTCACAGCTAAGAAATCCTGAATTTAGGAAATCTCATTCTTCTAAATGTGTTGGAAGCAAATCTCCACCTTTACCCTAGAGAGAGTTATTACTTTTATCACCCTAGACAGCAAACTCTGTTCCATAGGAAAACATCATCTATATCTTCCAAGATCATGTACCATCCAAACATCCTTGAAAAGACAGTCCACAACAAAAGCCTCTGCTAACAAGATCTGCAGAAATGTAAGAGACCCATGGGGAACTATTTGCCAACAATACCCACCTCCTGTTTCTACACTACATTAACATCTGGTAAGTTTTCTCATGAGTACACCTTATCAGCCACTCTAATTAATCTGACGGATAGAGGATGCTACCAAATATAACTGTCTTGTCTAAAATAGCATTTAATTAAGGCTACTATCAACAGGAATCCTGGCAGTAGGATGAGGCCTGTCTATACCAGTGATCCTCTAGGTGTCTCAACTGTGAAGCAAACTAATTGTGTGCACAGTATGTGTGTGGGCCCAACTTCACATTACCTCCCAACAACTTTAGGGGAACAGAGAACTGATGAAAACATGAATCTCATGCTGTCTGCTCTCTTCATAGTACTTGCCATATATCCTTGTACTAATCAAAATAAGACCTTAGAATGTTCTAAACAATGCTAAATTGTTTTTTAGTGAATGAAAGAATTTTTGTACTGCCCTATCGACAGAAATTAATACAAATCTAAACAAAATTCAGGTCTCCAAATAAATAAGAACATTGAACTAGAGCAAATGGAATTTTTTTGTTCAAAAACACATTATCTTGAGTTTTGTTTAAAATCAGACTTACACTAGCAAAAGAATAAGCTTTTAAGAGACATGAAGATTATTGTGTCAGCAGAATGTAATGAAGGAGAGAAAATATCATTTTGAAAAGTAGAGGTAGATGTAAAAGGAAGTAAAGATTCAGGCTAGAAAGGTGTTGAAATGATGTAGGATGCAATGAGGATACTTTAAAGTGTAATATAATTTCTAAGGGTAGGTTTTGTACAGGTATTACCTTCAACAATATGTTGATTGCAACCTTTAACAAAGATCATTTTGTTTTGTTTTTTATAATTTTTTTATGTTTTACTTATTTCTGAGACAGAGAGACAGCATGAGCAGGGGAGGGTCAGAGAGAGGAGACAGAATCTGAAACAGGCTCCAGGCTCTAAGCTAGCTGTCAGCACAAAGCCCGACTCAGGAGCTTAAACCCACTAACCGTGAGATCATGACCTGAGCCGAAGTTGGATGCTCAATTGACTAAGCCACCCAGGCACCCCAACAAAGGTCATTCTGAAAGACTAAGTTAAGGAAGTCATCCATTCTTATATTTACCAAGTATTTTGAAAATATTGAGGAAATAATATTCTAGTATATAAGTAAGGAATAGAGACGTAGAATTAGCATATGTTCTAGAAACACAGCCAAAAGTAGTATATTACCTGAAAACGAAGATATTATACATGAATGGTGCCATTTTATGTACAGTCTGTGCCTAGAAAGCAATCTTTTAAAAAATTATTATCTTTACCTGAAGTTGGCAGAATCATAAATTCTGCATGCTCCTGACTCACCACATTTCAAAGTTCCCCAGTGTAAACATGTGGAATCCACTAAAGCTCCAAAATATATAGGTGCAGGAATTCCAGCTACAATTAAAGAGGGGGCAAAAAAAGCCAACAACAAGGTAAGAATTGAGGTACATTATTTCGTTTGTAAACATTTCCGTTTTCTCTATTTGTAGAATAAATAAATTATGAATTAAATACTTTACATTTAATTTAGCCATTAGAAGTTGCTACTTTTACTATAACATTTCTAAGTTATAAAGGATAAGAATGTGATAAATGCAATAAATTATTGATATTGAAAAATATTGAATTAATGACTATATTTTTTTCTGTAATGTTTTGAACCAATCATGTATACATTTTACTTCAACAAAGCATTTTTTGTTCATTTGCTTTTCAAATCTTATAATAGATGAAAAGTAGAATTAATTCAGATAGGCCTTTTTCAAGTAAAAAGGGGAAATTCTACATTTCTTCTTGTACTTTATTCTCATACAAAACACTAAGTGCTACAAACAGAAGGGATATTTGTTAGACTTGGAGAGAACAATTTCATTTACTTAGTATTTAATTGTGGTCTGATTTGATGTTGGAAAAAAATAACAATTTTTACCAAATACTCTTGTGCAAAATGTATGTAACCCCACACCAAGAGACTTCTCTTCAGGCTTGATACACCTAAAAAATAATTAAATTCATAAATAAAATTAAAATAGAGATGTAAACACTGTTATAGTTTCTTTTAAAAAAATGTTTGTAAATGCTGGTAACACACTGGGCACTAGAACATGTATTTTTGCATGCTCAGATTTCAGTTATTCAAAGCCTGATTATCCAGTTTGTAGCCTACACAGGAGCCCTACTTTTGATTCTTGGTATTTTACCCATCATTTTTTGCTCATTTATCTCTATGAGAATGTTATCAAAGAACAAAATATTTCATATTAGTTTCTATCCCAATATCCATTGAAGCAGTAGTTCTTATTGAAGCAGTAGTTCTTGATTAAACCGTCAGCCTAAAACAAGAATAATTCAATCCTAGCTATATTTAAGTTACAGAAAATCCAAAAATTACATAAGTAAATGAAAGGCAGAAAGAAGACAAGAATAAAAATTTTCAAAGGAATGTGACAAAGAAATCCAAAGCAAACATATTTTAAGTGATTTGGTATCATTTCAGGAGTCACACAGATCTCTCCATTCTCTCCCAAAATCCCCCCAGTTTTCTACTATTGCCTGAAATCCCTATATGTAGAAATAGAGACTGTAATTCTGCAGCGGACCTTCATGTGTCTCACTCATACCAACATCACTATGGCCAGCTCCTCAAAGAATTCACTTTCAGACTTCCACAGTATTCCCTCCCTTTTCTTCCCTGATTAACTCAAAACTGAGAAAATTAAAGTAGCTTTCTTCACAAAAGTATACAATATATTTTTAGCCAAAATGTCATCTTATTGGCATTTTCTTAACATAAGGGTTTTGCTGAATTTGAGAAACCTCATAGGTTGATCTATACATTATCTATCTGACACACAGGTTATTTAGACAACATCAGTGATTCATTTAGAAACAGGTAAGAGAAGCCACAAGACCTAGTGTGACCCTCTTGGTCCAATGCTTTCCATTTAATACAGAAAATAGGGCATTTAAGTTTTACTGAAGAACTTTTATTTCCTTTCTATCTCTAATATACCACTCATTGATCTCACAGAAGTGTGAAATACTAATTTTAACTGTTATTATTTAAACTGTTTCAACAGTTTAAACTATTCTACAAACTCTGTCATTGATTGGCATTGATTATAACATCAATTTCTAGAATCCAGGAATCAGAAACAGCATGCACATCATGAGAAAATGCAGAGAGAAATTCAAATTGTTCTTTAAACTGGCAGAGTAGCATTGATGCTCCATCCCTTTACCATCATGGTAGGAGATCCAGGGGGATCCCACAAAAATAGAGACAGCACAAATATAATAATAAAAGTCCAGGTGTTAAATTCTATAATATGACCCCAGCAAGAGATGGGAGAAGAGAATAGAGACAGTAAGAGAGCATGATTAAGTACTTGTTTTATTAGGAGGTAGATGTTAATACTGAAAAGTTTTAAAATTGTTGAGCAAAACCTAAGTGTAATTAAGAATTTCAATAATCAGTCTGACCATTTGAAAGACGCAGCTTTCAAAGCAGAAGAAGAAAATCCAATATATACAGTGGTTTCCCCTTATCTGTGGTTTCACTTTCCACAGTTTCAGTTACCCACAGTCAACTTTGGTCTGGAAGCAGGTAGTTCTCCTTCTGACATATCGTCAGATCAATAGCAACTGAATGCTACAGTCCATATATCACAAGGGCTCCATCATTCATCTCATTTTATCTAATCATGGAAGCATTTTACCATCTCACATCATCTCAAGAAGAAAAAGGGTGAGTACAGCACAATGTGATACTTTGATAGAGAGACCACGTACACTTAACTTTCATTACAGTATATTGTTACAATTTTCCTATTTTATTATTAATTATTGTTGTTAATATCTACTGTGCCTAGTTTATAAATTAGACTTTATCACAGTTATATATATTTAGGAAAAAGCATAAAATATATAGGGTTTATTACTATCCATGGTTTCAGGCATCCACTGGGGATCTTAATATATATACCTTGCAGATAAAGGGGTACGATGTATGATGGAGAGCAAAAAAATAATAATAATAAAGTCAAATAAATAGAATATACTAAATAAAACAGCAAAAAAGAGTCTTATCACAATAGTTACAAGAAATCTAAGTGAGGGGTTGTCTGGGTGTCTGGGTGGCTGAGTTGGTTAAGTGTCAGACTCTTGGTTTTGGCTCACATCATGATTTCACGGTTCATGAGTTTGAGCCTTGCATCAGGCTCTGTACTGTCAGTGTGGAGCTTGCTTGGGATTACAAAATAATATGTAGCAAATTGTCTATGAAGCAGAATGAAAGATTGAAGATTGAAAATAAAGGAAAAGGAAAAGATATAGTACGTAACAATGAACCAAAAGAAAGCTAGAACATCCATTTTAATAAGAAACCAAATATAATCCCCTGAAAGAAATAACTAAAAGATAAAGAAGAAAATTAAGTGATGCTAACAATAGGAATACAATGATCAAAGGCATCCTATAATAGAACCTCCAAATGTATAAATTAAAGAACTGAGAGAAGTATAGAGAGAAATACATCGGCAATATTTACAGATTTGAACACCCATCTTGAAAAACTGATGAATTAACGCAGATAAAATCAAGAATACATTTACTAAATTTAGATAACACAATGCTTTACTTCAATCCAAGAGATATGGGAACTAATACCCAAAATTCAGTTACACATTCTTTTCGGAAAGACATGAAATACTAAAAAAAAAAGTGCTAGGCCCCAAATAAAACCTTGATATTCCATCTCCCCAACCTGTAGTCTTCCAGAATAAGTTTCCTAAACAAAACATAGAGTGATAATAAATGATACCGATAGAAAATTCTTACAGATATGGAAATTACATAACACATTAATAAATAAACTTTGGTCTGGTGCAGCAAATCATAAACAAAATTACAAAATAGTTAGAAATAAATTTCACAGAAAATACTAGTTGAGGCATTGCTAAAGCAGTATTTGGAAAGAAATGTATAGATTTATGTACAGTAGTCGGAATGAACAAATGATCTAAGTATTAAACAGTTGGGTAAAGAAAAATATAGCAAGCTTAAAAGAAAAAAATTAAGAGCAGGATTATATAAAATAAATATTAACAAAACCAAAAACTGTTTCTTTAAAAAGAGAAAACAAAATAGGCCCCTGACAACATGATCAAGATAAAGTAAAGAAGGGGCAAATAAACAAAATATATAAGAAAAAAAAGGAAAACCTTTCAGATGTGTCAGAGAATATCAGAATAATAAGGGATATTATAAACACCTATACACTAGCAAGCATACAAAGGTTTAAGTAGAAATGGAAAATGTGAATAGGCACTAATACTGAATAAATGGAAATAATCATATCACTGTCCCAATAAGCCCAAAGTATAAACACTTTCACAGGTGGATTTATATAACTTTCAACAGATATTTAATGTAAATAGTTCCAGGAACTAAAAACTTGAAAATTTATCAATTCATTTTTTGGGACCTAGAATGAATCCAAAACAAACAAAAAAATAAAAAGTAATATGTCTTTTTACTTATCAACATAGATAAAACAGTTTTAAATAATTATTTAAACAAACCAAATCATATATAAAAATATAATTACATATGGTTTTTTCAGCTATGCAAACAGTTCAACATAAGAATAATCTATTATTTTACTACACTAAAAATACTAAGTAGAAAAATTATGGAATCATAGATGCAGAAAAATACATCTAATAACACTTAATACCTATTTCATTATTAAAAACTTAGAAGCTAGATGAAAACTACTGAAAAAATATAGCAAATATCATCATGGAAAAATGTATATGGTTTCCATTAAGATTATAAAAGTACAAGAATACTCACTATCATTACTATTATTTAACATAGTTTTGTAGGTCCGCATTGATGCTTTATGAAAAATTTAAAAACTAAAGATGTGTAAGGTTTAGAAGTGAAGAGATAGGGGTACCTGGGTGGCTCAGTTGGGTAAGCAACCAGATCATGACTTTGGCTCACGCAATGATTTCATAGTTCACGAGTTCAAGTGCCATGTCGAACTCTGTGCTGGTAGCATACAGCTTGCTTAGGATTCTCTCTTTCTCCCTCTCTTTCTGCTCCTCTCCTGCTCATGCTCTGCCTCTCTCTGTCTCTCAAAACAAATAAATTTTTAAAAAAGGAACTATATGTAAAAGCTAAAGCTATTAGGATAAAATTTAGGTGAATATTTGTATAAATTAGGAATATAAAAACACTTTTAAAATGTGACTCCCCAACACACAAACCCTAAGGGAATAAAACTGTAAGATTTCAGTACAACAAAACTTAGGATTTAATTTCATAAAAGATAGTATGAGAAATTAAAAGAAAGGTGAAAGACTATAAGATAATTGGATCATGTAAGCAATATTACATTAATATTTCTAATTTAGACAGTAATTAGCAAAATCGCCAAGAAAAATATATGAAATATAATAGAAAATGAGCAAAGAAAATCAAAAAAGCATCTTTTTATTACTTAAAAAATTTTTTAATGTTTCATTTATTCTTGAGAGGGAGAGAGAGAGAGACAGAGCACCAGCGGGGGAGGGGAAGAGAGAGAGAGGGACACAGAATCAGAGGCAGGCTCCAGGCTCTGGGCTGTCATCACAGAGCCCGATGTAGGGCTCTAACTCACAAGCAAACCTGAGCTGAAGTCAAATGCTTTACTGACTGAGCCACCCAGAAGCCCCAAGATCAGTAAGCATCTTGAAGCAGAAGCCTAAATAGCTAAAAAAAAATTTTTTGAAGATGCTTAAACACACTGAATCAGGAAATCACATATTGAAACATCATTTAGCTACCTTTTTGCACTCATTGGACTAGTCTGTCAGAAAGTTAGATAATGCCAAGTGTTAGTGAGGCTCTAAGAAAGCAGGAACTCTCATGTGGGGAAAGTGTGAGAACTTATCCATCCGTACTAAGTAAGCAGTACTTGGTGAATGTAGGTACATGTGCCTTGTGAGCCAAAGCAAGATTTATAGCACAGCACCACTCATGTGAATATAGGAACACGTACTCACAAAAAGATATTAGTCTTTTACAAAGAAAAATACATATTTAAGTTCATATAGCTGTCATGTTAGTATGGTTGTCTATGGTGAGAGGAAGTGAAAAATAGAATGAAAAAAAGCAAAATCAAACATGAGTGAAAACTTATCCCAGCTTATGAGGATAATGTGCTGTGAACTGAGAATCCCAATGAACTTAAGTCTGCTTCAAGTTCCAATGAAATATGAAGAAGCAAGGGGGAAAACACAAATTTTGTTTACCAGGGATGTTTACAATTATGTACTAGACACGAAGAATGCAGGGATGAAAAGAATGACAAGAACACACCTAAGTCTGAATCTTAGCTCTGCAATGTCCTAGTATTGGAAAGCCCCTCATCACTCGTATTTCACAACAGCCTTGTAAAAGAGTCCAGCATTTATTATTATGACTATTGTCTATTTAAAATGTAGCTCAAATAGACCAAGGGATCTGCCTAATGCCCTGTATATAGGAAGTGATGACACAGGCTTCTGACAGCTTTGCACTCTGCTGCCTATGTTTGAATCATCTGAAATGACTGCAAGGCAACCACTCTCTACCCATCAAAATAACGATTTCATACAGTTTACACTAAAATGTAAACATGTCTCTTCTTGTGTTAAACAACAAGAGGTTCACTAATTTAACTGCAAAATATAGGAAAGATAGGGAGGGAAATGGCAAAAGATGAGTGTTTATGGTCCTAAACTTTTAAAATTTTGTAAAATTCAACAATGCCTAGTGTGAAACTCTTAATAAGTGTTATATGCAAGCAGAGGATTCAAGGTGGGTCTAGGGTGCTTTCTTGGGAAAAGGTACTTTAATAAAGGACCCTAAAGGAATATAAATAAAGAAAATATTTTCTGTACCTTAGGAGAACCATATATCCAGGTATGGCAGATAAAGAATAAATGAAACTGCCAATTGCTGACAAGATTAAAAAGTACTGAAGCATCATGGAACAGTCATATCCTTTGTCACACAGCCCAAGAACTGCAGATGAATTCCCCGATGTTTGAATGCAGCTACAATTTTGGAACACCTGTCAGAAAATATTATCCTATTTAAGAAAGTAAATTTCAAACACAAATCACAAATATTTTGTACCTAGACAGCTGGATCAAGGTAGAGACTGTTTATTCTCTTTATTCTCATCTCCCTTCTGGTGCCTCTGAGGATTATAGCAAAGCAAAACATTGAAGAGTGGTTTTAGAAAAATGATATTTATTTCTAAATATATGGAGTAAATCTGCAATAGCTCAGCTACCCTGAATACATGCCTTTTAAAAACACATACTGTTTTTGTTATGAAACAAAGTATAACAAAATTTGTTTTTGAATACTCAGTTGAACTATTTAGATACTTATAAAATTGTTTCAAAAATACAGTTTATTTCAAAAACAGAGTAAAGTCAATCCTTTTAAAATTCTTACATTTCCAGTTTTCAATTAGAATTAAAAGTTGTATTTTACTTTATCACCAACCAACACTTAAATATAACATTTTTTAGATAAACAAAACAAAACAAAACCTAGTTCCATTTTCTTAAAAGAGCTGTAAGAATGTGAAAAACAGAAAATACATGCATACATCCATACAGGGGGAAAAGGGGGAAAAAAGAAAAGCAATTAGGTAGATAATTGATATCAGAACCACCAATTTTATCTCCATGACAAAAATACTTCAATCCAGAGTATTTTTAAAACAAATTACCTGGGTAATAATGCCAACTGCTATGAAATTAAATTTCAGTGATCAGTGTCTGCTATACTTAAATAACTTTTGATTAAAAATAAGATCAGTGGTCAGATGCTGTAGAGGTTTAAGATAAGATTTTATAAAATAAACGGTAAATCAAGTGAACATACAGAAAAACTTTTACTTTTATCAAATGTGGGCCCAGCTCATGTGGGAAAGTTCTCGTGCAATACATAAAACCAAAGTTTTGTAACAAAAAAAGGCCAATAGAATGTGTTACCATGTTTATTCCTGCTCCAGTGGATGTCTCACAACCAGCAAGACAAGCTGACATATATGACACACCATTGTTTCCACACACAGGATCCCATGTTTTAGTTGGACAGTTGCAATCCCTATTACAGTCAGCAAGGATGGCATTTCCCATGTATAAATCTTCTTGTGTTCTGAAATGATTTAAAATAATGCTTGGCTATTGAAAGACCATTTTCTTTTTCTTCTTTTCATCTTAATTCAAAACTATATTTCCTTCCCTTCCCGAAATAGAAACAGAAGCCTTCCAATTATCAATATGTGGCCTCAATACTATATCTCTGGCATAAAATATACCTGCTTTGTTGACCACATAGCCACTTTATCGATGATTTATTTCAGATAAACAATAACCAATAAACAAGTATTAATTGAGTGTCCACCATATGGAAGGTATTTTTCCCGGTATTATTAGAATTCAAAAATGATGATGACCTAATCCCTGTGGTTGATCCATACGGTAGAATTTAACAAGAGATCATATGTTATGAAAGCAACCTTGAAGATAAAAATCTGTAAATTCAGTTTATAATGCAGACATTACATTTAGCTTCAGATATCTAACTACTTGAGTAAATAATGACATTCTTCTAGTATGAAGAGTGTCCAGGGTTCATCAAAATGGCAGCATAGTTTGTTTTTGATGACACACCCTCATAAGACCAATTAGCAGCTATCTATAGACAAGATACCATTGTAAAAATCCCAGAATCTGGGAATGAGGCTAACACACCCTCCTGGAGCACAAGGATCTAGAAGGACCACATTGGAAGAGTAAGAGGATCAGTTTCACTCTAATCAAATTGTACCTCCCCCAGGTCAGCACACCACCACACTGAGAAGGCTGCCCTGGCCCTACAATTTCTTCAGTGGGAAATGAAAGCCCAAGGTAGACATCAAGTCCTTTCAGCATTGTGGAATGTTACCCAGGAGGCCATTCAGGTCTTACTTCATGAGAATGACTAGAAGAATCTGCAGGCTTCACTCATTAGAGATTAGATGGAAAAGAAGGGGGACAGGGATTATAGCAACAAGCACCCAGATCTTGGCAGACAGTATTCTTACTTGCAGCATTGTCCAAGTACATATCCCAGCCAGTGTTTCTACTTATCTACAGAGCTGAATGGTGGCTCCTTTTAGCCAAGAAGCTCAGTCGGCAATTCTTCTTGATTTGGGTTCCCAGTCAACAAACTATACTGGCTGTTGAACCTGTTCAGCTGCTTCATCTGGGCAGGGAAGCAAATTAACAGGCTTGCCTAGTGGCTGAGACATAGCTTCCAGTCCCACTCACCCAGAAAGTGTGGCCAAAGAACTTAGGAAGCCAGAGAGTCCATCCTACAGCCTGCTCAGTCTGGAAGCCAAGATAATAGGCCTGCCCTACTGTTAAGCATAATCTCCGGCCCCACATAACCAAGAAGCCTGAACAGTAACCCAGGGCAGCCTCAGAGCCCAGACTACACCACCACCCAACAGTAAAGCCCAGTCTTTGGCCTTATCCAATTGCTGAACACAGCCTAAATACTTGCTCAGGCAAAGAACCTAGCCAGTGACTCTGCCAAATCATGGAGCAAGCTTAAAGCCTCACCTGATGAGAGAAACTGGACAGCAATTCTGCCCAACCAGAAGATGCAGTTTCTAGGACCACCCAACTCTGGAGTATTACTAGAAGCCTCTCCTCCAGAGATCCTGGCCAGCAACCTTCTCCAATAGCAGAGTACAGTCAGCAGCTTACCTGATTGTGAAGCCCATCCTGTGGCCCCACCCAACTTCAGGGCATATCTTGTGGCCCTTTCTGATCACAGAACACAGCCTGAGATCCCAGCTGAGCAGGAGCAATTGCAAGCCCAGTCCATCGCTCTGACCCACATGGTGAAGTCCAACCAGTGGCATCATCCTGCCAGGTGATATAGCCTACAACCTTGTCCAGCCAGAGGTGATTGCAAAGATCTACCAGTGGTCCCACTGAACTGCAGAGCACAGCCAGCAGCACTTCCCAATCAAAGAGCTGACCCAGTAGCCCATTTCAATGTGTAACCTAGCCAAGAATACCAGACAGGTTGAATTAAAAGAGAAATCCCAAAACACATAGTAATTAAACTGACAAAAGTCAGAGATGAAGAGAGAATTTTGAAAACAGTAAGACAAAGATGATTTGTGCATTCACATAAGACTATACACAGATTTGTCAACAGAAACTTTGCAGGTCAGGAAAGTGAGATAATATATTCAACATATAGAAAGACAAAGACCTCTCAATTAATAATACTATACCTGGCAAAGCTGTCCTTCAGAAACGAAGGAAAGATAAAAATTTTCCCAAACTAACAAAAAGTTGAGGGAATACATCACTACTAGACCTGAATTACAAGAAATGCTAAAGGGCATTCTTTAAACTGGAATAAAAGGATGATAACTAACATTATAAAAACATGTAAATGGAACCATACCATACCATACCAGTCAAAGTAAAATTCTCTAACATCATGATGATGGTGTATAATTCATTTACACCTCTAGTTTTAAAGTTAAAAAAATTCATAAATAACCATAATTAGAGTAATATATTATTGGATACACAGTGTGATAATGATGTAAACTTTAACATTAACGTAAAATGTGAGTGGGGAGAAATACAAATATATTTTCCATATGCTATCACAGTCAAATGGTTAAAGAATAGGATTCTATAAATATATATATTTTTTAAATGTTTTATTTATTTCTAGGAGAGAGAGAGACAGCGTGAGCAGGGGAGCGTCAGAGAGAGAGGGAGACACAAACTCCGAAACAGGCTCCAGGCTCTGAACTGGCAGTCAGCACAGAGCCCGACGCGGGGCTCGAACCCATGAACCACGAGATCATGACCTGAGCGAAAGTCGGACGCTCAACCGACTAAGCCACCCGGGCGCCCCATGATTCTATAAATATATTTTAATGTAAGCCTCATACAAAGGAAAGAGCTGTAGTAGTATGTAAAAGATTATGCTAAAGTTGTAAAGGCATACTGCCACAAAAAGTTATCAAACCATAAAGGAAATTCATTCATCAAGAAGATATAACAATTGTATATGCACTCACTATTGAAGTACCTAAGTATATAAACAAATATTAACATAACTGAAAGGAGAAATAAGCAGCAATACAACAATAGAGGCTTTGATATCCTCCTATCAACAATGGATAGATCATCTAGACAGAGAATCAATAAGGAAATAACAGATCTGAACAATACAACATACCGTCCTAAAAGACATACACAAATCCAACATATTCCATCCAATAGCAACATATTAAAAAGAATGCATATTCTTTTTAAAAGCACACAAAATGTTTTCTATGATATATCATGTTAGGCCACAAAATAATTTTCAAAAATTCAAGAAGATAGAAATTATATCAAGTATTCATTCTGACCACAATGATAGGAAACTAGAAATCAATTAACAAGAGGAAATCTGAAAAATTCACAAATATATGGAAATTAACACACTCGTAAATGACCACTGGATCATAGAAGAAATCAAAACGGAATTAAAAAAATACCCTGACACAAATAAAAATGGAACCATAACATACCAAAATTTTAGGATGCAAAAAGGAATTCTAAGAAGAAAGTTCATAAAACATGTAACATGTAAAAATGTATAGAACATGTAAACATAGAAAAGAAAAAAAAACCCTCAAATAAACAACCTAACTTTACATATCAAGGAACTAGAAAAATAAAAAGAGTAAACCTAGATAAATAAAATTATAAATTAAGGAGGAAATATTATAACTAATACACATAAATATGAAAGATCATAAGAGAAAACTATTAATTATACAACAATAAATTGGACAACTTAGAAGAAATGAGCAAATTTCCAGAACATATGTCATACCAAAGTTAATCATGAAGAAATAGAAAATCTGAACTGATCAATTACTGGTAAGGAGATTAAATCATAATCACAAACCTCCCAACTAAGTAAAGTCCAGCATTAGATGGTTTTGCAAGTGAATCCTATCAAACATTTAAAAAATTAACACCAATTCTTCTGAAGTTATTCCAAAAAAATGAAGAGGGGAAATATCACCAAACTCATTTTTGAGGCCAGAATCATATTAATACTAAAGTCAGATGTAGCCACTACAAGAAAACTATGGGACAATATCCCCAATGAATATAAATGCAGAAAATTATCAATAATATACTGGCAAAATGAATTCAACAACACATTCTAAAGACCATATGTCATGATCAAGTGGGTTTTATTCCAGGGATGCAAGGATGTTTGTATATACACAAACTAATCAATATGATATATCACATTAACAAACTGAAGGGTAAAAATCATATGATCATCTCAATAGATGCAGAAAAGCATCTATTTTGTTGATAAAATTCAACATCCTTTCATGATAAAAACTCTCAACAAATTATGGAAGAAAGGTAACAATATATAAAGGCAATTTATGACAAACCCACAGCTAATATCATACTCGATGGGAAGCTGAGAGCTTTCCTTTAAGATTAGGAACAACATAAGAATGTCCACCCTATCCACTTTATTTCAAGAAATTCTAGCCAGAGCTATTAGGCAAAATAAAGAAATAAAAGGCATTCAAATCAGAAATGAAGAAGTGAAATCATCTCTATTTGTAGGTGATATAATATATATAGAAAACTCTAAAGACTCCATCAAAAATGGCAAGAACTAATAAATTAATTTAGTAAAGTTACAGGATGGGAAATCAGTATACAAAAATCAGTTCTGTTTCTGTACAATAACAACAGACTATTAGAAGAAAAATTGAGAAATGATCCAATAATTGCATGAAAAGACTAAAATACTAAGGAATAAATTTAACCAAGGATGTGAGAATCTATACATTGAAAACTGTAAGACATCGTGAAAGATACAATAAGACATAAATAAATAGAAAGATATTCCATGCCCATGGATTGAAAGAATTACTATCGCTAAAATGTTCATACTACCCAAAGCAATCTACAGATTTAGGGCAATGTCTATACTGATTCCATGGCATTTTTCACAGACATAGAAAACAATTCTAAAATTTGTATGGAATCACAAAAACAGCCAAAGCAATCTTGAGAAACAGCAAAGCTGGAGATATCACACTTTCTGATTTCAAACTATTTTACAAAATAATGTAAACAAAACAGTATGGTATTAACATAAAAAAGAGTCACAAAGATTACGGAACAGAATAAATGCAGAAATAAACCATGTATATATGGTGAATTGATTTACAACAAACAAGCTAAGAATTTACTGTGGGAAAAGAATACTTGCTTCATAAATGATGTTGGGAGACTGGACAGCCATATGCAAAAGAATTAAACCAGACCCCTAACTTATATCATACACAAAAAATAAACTTAAAATGATTAAAGACTTAAATTTAATCCCAGAACCATAAAATTCCTAGAAGAAAACATAGTGAGTTAGCTCCTTGACAGTGGTTTTTTTAGATTGGACACCAAAAAGCAGAAGTAACAAAAACAAAAATAAACAAGTAGAACTACATCAAACTAAAAAGCTTCTGGACAGCAAGGAAATTATGAACGAAATAAAAAGGCAGCCCATGGAATGGGAATAAATATTTACAAATTGTATGTCTGATAGGGATTAAGATCCAAAATATGTAAAAACTAATAAAACTCAGTAATGAAAACAACAACCAATCTGATTTTAAAATGGGCAGAAGAATGCTTCTTAGCCTTTTTGGCTAAGATCAAGTGTTAAAAAGGGCAGAAAATTTTCCAAAGACATACAAATGGCCAATACAGAGAAATAAAAATGAAAGCCACAGTGAGATATCACCTCACATCTGTTAGGATATGTATTTTCAAAAGTGAAGAGATGATATCAGGATGCATAATAATCTTCCTATAAATTCAGATAACCCTCAAATACAAATCTAAAATCTCTATTCAATGGTAAAGACATAACTAGACAAGTGAAATATATGAATTTACATATGAATTAAAATATCATGTATTGGGATTCAGTTATGCTGGATTTAAGCCCATTGTGGAAACATATAAAGATGATTAAGATTGTATAGTTAATTCTTAATTTTACCCATTTATGAGAGTATAAAATATATGGATAACATATACAACCTAATACAACCTGAAACTATTGACCATATCCACTTTATTTTTTTAATAGTTTTTTATTTATTTCTGAGAGAGAGAGAGAGAGAGAGCGTGAGCAGGGGAGGGTCAGAGAGAGAGGGAGACACAGAATCCGAAGCAGGCTCCAGGCTCTGAGCTAGCTGTCAGCACAGAGCCTGATGCAGGTCTTGAACCCACAAACCGTGAGATCATGATCTGAGCTGAAGTTGGACGCTCAACCGACTGAGCCACCCAGGCACCCTGACCATATCCACTTTAGTGTCTACTAGGATATCACAAAGACAAGCCCACACACATACACATGCACTCATAAACTAACCAACCCTATTAGCCTGGAGGGATAGGCTTATAATTGACAGATAGAGGAAAGATAAAGAAAGACCATGGATTATTGCTATTAATTCCAATTAGCAAATGTACTGGTCATTGGGTAATCATTGAATAAAATACATTATTAACTGTTCTAAAAGTATGACATTTATTAGAAAACAACATACCCTTTATAAGTGGTGGTTATGCCAGCAACTGAAGAATTATCACAGATCATGAGAAAACACAAAAAATGGAGAAGATATTCAATTAAAGATAACCAACATGCTATGTGGGCAGCTTGTTTGACAGTAATCTTGAATTTCTTCATAATTAAACCACCAGCTATATATCCAATGCATATTGGAGGTAAGTTATAAATACCTATAAATATAAGTAAAAATGTTTACATAGTGTTTTAGCAAAAGAACAAATAAGGTATTTAATATGTCTTACATAAGAAGCCATCTAGGTCCAACTCACAGTGAAGAAAACGAATTGATTATGGTCTCCACTTAGTAACATATTACATACAGAGACTTTTAAATGCCCCGCAATGTCAAAGTACCTTTTAAGACTTATCACTGTCCTTCATTTAATTAATTGTAGTAGGTTGTAAATTTCTTATATGCAGGGATCATGATCTATATTTCTTTTCTAATGATTTAGGTAAGAGTGGCAATTCAAAGTTGACAAGTAGTTTATGATTAATATGATTTTGCAGTTGTTTATACCAACTCTACTTGTTAAGAATTTGACTTCATTCAAGGTCTCTTAGAAGGTTACTTTGCTGAGCCTTTGATTGTTAAGTGTATTTACATTTCATGTCCCTCTCCCTAAAAAAAATAAAATTAAAAAAAAAAAAAAAAAAAACAAGAAAAAGGAAAAGAGGCCCTAAATGGCATTCTTAATGCCAGGGTCTCTCACTGAAGCACATCACATTTACTTGGGAGAGTGTTTAAAAATCCATTCCAGAGTCTCACACTAGATTGTCTAATTTAGTATGTCTGAGGTGGGTGCCAGGTATCTGAACTTCTAACAAGCACTCTAGGTGATGTGAATCCAGGTAGTCTGGGAAATTCACTTTTTAAAACAGTCAAAAGACCTCAGGAGAAACCCAAGGTGAAGGAGAATCACAGAAATTAATGTGGTCATAGGAAAATCAGAATGCCTGGGCTGCAAAGACCCTGTAAACCACCAGAGGGCCAGGGAACTAAGGAGAAACAGAATTCATAAACTGGAGGTAAGAGTAAAACTCAGACTCCTGATGAGTTAACATCGCTTTCCTTTTTATATTAATATTTGCCTATCTAAAGTTTGTATCTACTTTGTACATTCCCTGAGATTTCCACAAATATTTTGAATTTGCATTCTGACTGGAGAGAGAACAGAAGAAAAAAAAGCCAGAATTCCTGGCTGCTTTCTTTCCTTCCCCTTTGTTAATTTCCCTGAAGAATGGAAGCGGGGAAATGTATCAGAGACAGACATCTCAACATATTCAATTTAAGAGTCTCTTAGACCCATCATCATACTGTTCACCATTTCATGGTTTAAAAAAAAAAATGGGCTACTAATACAGAGAAGAATAAACATACCAATTAGAAAGATTGCATCTGAAGCCGATTTTCCATGTTGCTGTTCCAGATATTTAGGCATGAAGGTGAACATATTAACAAAAGCATTGAACTGTATAATACTTATTAGTATGAAAAGCATGTAAATTGGGTTGCATAAAAGACTTTTCATGAATGGTAAAAAATCTGAAATGGAAGAATGACAACAGTATTAAACTAGCTTGGCTTTGCATTTTAAGATTTACTTTTCTAAAACATCAGCCTCCCCTCCAAATTACATTTTTCTATTTATAATGCACATACTGTTTTGGGGGGGGATTGGTGTGTGTGTTTTGTTTTGTTTGTGCCTCTTGAAAGCTAAAGTTATATCCTTTTGGTACCTTCTGCAAGTCAGTAATGCAGCTGGCTGGGTAAGGATCAGAACACAACAGTTTTGCCATCACTAAGTTACTTTTGTATCTTAAGGAAAATATTGTTGACATTCACACCATTTCCTTTTTCCCTTCTATGAATATCCTCTCTTCTCTAGAGATCATCTAGAATGAAAGACGCTTGTTCTGTTCTTTAAAGTTTAGAAGGAAGTCAGCTTGATAAAGTTCACACTCAAATATTGGTATTATTTTTCCTGAACAGTTAAAATAAATATATATGTGGGAATTCATGGGATATAATTTTCTCAAGTAACAGCTATTTTTCTGCTTCCTCAGAAAAACAGTTTTAGTCCTGCCTGTGGTTCATACTGGATACACAATGAAACCACCTGGGGCTCTTTTAAAGTACAAATGCCCAGGTCCCACTTTCTGAGATCTTGATTCATTTGGTACAACATATTAAGGTAAATATGTAATTGATATAACCCCAACTTTCCCCTGTTGGTGTGGACTGACATCGCAAAAACCCCAATTTGTGGCCCATCTCTTGCAAACTTTCTGGGTTGCCCTGCCACCATTTTGGGACCAAAGTCTCACAGTTACTTTTCACTTTTCCTATGTTCATGGTTTTTTTGTCTTGATTTCCTTCCTTATTGTGTATTTTTTGTTCAATAAGATCGTAAGAATCAATACATAAATTGAGAGAGAAGGAAGAAGAGCTCAGTGCAAAGAAAACTATTTTAGCTGTAGAATTCATATTATAAATAAAGTACATGGTGGATGAGAGAGTTCAGAGTACCTCAGAGCTTTTTAACTTGTACGTGTTTGTTGACATCTCTGTCCTGGTAGATGACTCTCAGTAGTTCAAATTTCCTTTCTATATCTCGCATAATAAGCTCAGCCCTTTCCTAGTTTTGAAATAGATCTTGCAGATCACATACAATATTCTATGTTAAAATACTTTATCAGTCCACATCAACCTTTTAAAAGATTTTTAATATAATCATGATCACTGAAAATTTGAAAGGTTCTGAATTGGCTTCTAATGATATAAGACTTACTATGTTTAATACTAGTTTAAGTGAATATGTAATTGTTAATAAAAATTTTGTGCAGATTGGTATTATAATTATGGGTGAGAGTGGAAGTAGCAACATCAACAATAAAAACACTAATACTAATAGCAGTGATAACCGTAATATGTACCAGAACTTCTTTTTCCCTCACATAACAACTCTATAATAAGAAGTACAATTATTACCCCCATTTTACAGATAAGGAAGCTGAGTCTCTCTTTATCTTGTAAATGAACACTCTTTAAGAATTCCAAGGCCCAGGCTATACCTCATACTAATTAAATCAGACCTGGGAATACTGCAGAATTTTAGGCATTAATAATTTTTTTAATATCCCAGGTAATTCCAATATATGGCCAAATTTGAGACTCTATGTTCTTGAACACTAAATACTTAGACTACCTTAGATTAGTTTCCCACAAAAACACTTGCTGTAAATTGTACTTTGAGTTTTTATTGAAGATTTATCCAAAAAGAAAAAAAACCTGTTCTATGAAATATGCATTTGCACCTGCTGGGGAACTAATATGTGGTTCAGTATTACCTGTATCATATCATATGAGAAATTTTTCTTTTTTTCATAATGTGTTACTTGGAGAACAGTTTCTCTTTAAGAATTATTATTCCTCTCTCTATCAAACACAGAGAATTATATGACTTTCATGTATTCTTTTTTTTTTTTTTTTTTGCCTCAACTTACAGGAAGCTCAAGTTAAGCTAAGAGTTTTTGTTTCAGAACTATACACTTTGAAATAGTGTGTATTTTTTCCTCCTTTTGTTCTCAGTTTGAATTTCTTTTTTTTAATTATACATGTTCTCTATACAATAGATTTTTAAAGGAAAATGGGGATTTATTTATTTAGTTAGTGCCTGAATTGACATAAAATTTTATATAAATGCTGCAACAGATAACGCATCTTCCAAATTCTGTCACTTATTTCATGTAGTAGCACCAGAAGTCTCAGACTAGCTGACTACTAATGACAAATTGCCTTAATGCAGCCTGACATGTTATAGTGTTAGACTGAAATCCAGACACATCTGTATAAAATAAAAAGTAAATTATATGGTATTTAGAATTTTTATATTTGCCTTTAGTGATTCCATCCTTTTTCTTCTTGACCTCTTCTTTTTGTTTTTCTTCTTTGTCATTTTTAATGATGTCTGCATTATTCTTTAGTCCTTCCTTTGAAAGCGATTTGGGCAAAAAGAAAAAAGGAATGGCAGTAAGCACATTCACTCCTGCACAAATCAAAAAGCCAAACCACCATGCACCAACCCAACGAGTATCAGTAGGAGTTATGGTCAGATCATCTGTAAAGAAATATACACATTTTTATTAGCTTGTCACTATTTCCTTACATGAACTGTAGAATATTCTTAATATTACAGTTCTCATGTTTTATCCAAGTACAGAATTTGTATGCAATTTAGACATTCCTAACATTTGTCTGACAGTATGTGGTATTATAATATTTTCTGGTAATAAATTATTTTGCTTACCTGACCTATCCTGTAAGAAACTTATATATAGGTACTTATTAAAATAACTACAAGCTCTATTTAATTATAAACAAATGATTATTTGATTAAAAGAAATTCAGACCTATATCCTTAAATCTCTTGAAAATAAGAAATGTAGTTGTGGTACCATAGAAAGAGTACTGGATTTTGAATCAGAAGGTCAGCATTTTAACTTATTTTCCTGATCACTGGTTTGAAGTATTTGAAAAGTTACTTAAACTCCTTCACTTCAGTTTGTGAACCTGAAAAGTGGAATTAATTTACCTAACCAAGGATCAAATAAGGCAACACCTAATTATGATAATATAACTGAAGGTACTTTCTGTTCTGTTGACACTATAAATAGATTGTATTGAATTACCTGTGTTCACAGATCCAGTGTCAACATAAACATTGGCACAGAATGATGCTAATGAAAGTCCGAACAGAGGACCAATGATAGCTCCTGTTTCTACAAATCCTAAAAATAAATGAAAATACAAAGTTATGGTATAGTTATATACCCCCATACAGAGTCCTAATTTCATGAAGAGCCTAGAGACTGAATTGTTTTTGCCTCAGATATGTTTGCCTTAAACTTTTAGTTTGCAAGAAAGTGAAGCTTAGTATACATGTAAGTAACAAGTTTCTTTCTGTAAATGTGGGAAAAAAAGTCCTCAAAATGTAAAGCCACTTTCTTAAAGCCTCCAAATTCTCTTTCATGGTGAATTGCAGGTAAAAATCTGTGGTAGCAGCATGGGCTGGAATCATGCTGTTAACAAAGCCTCAGTACAGAGCAAGATTCTTCTACTGCAACAGGCACATTTTTGAAGGAATTCTAAAGTAACACCATGTAAATTTATTGTGGCATATTTCTCAGGAAAGCTTTACTCTCATGTCTCTGACTTGAAGCCTCCTCTGGTTACATCTCACTGTCACTGATACTTCACTTTCATTATGATCTCCTTTCTTATTCTCCACATTATCTTCCATAGTCATCAGTCCTCTCTTTCATCATGACTGCTTACTCATCTGGAATTTTATCATCAATTAGCTCATAGCTTATTTGCAATTTCCAATCAAAATTGAGCCCTTGCAGCTCCTTAAAACCCGACCTGAGCTTCTTCAACTTTGTTTCTCTTCAAAATATGGCTTCACCAGCATCTCTGCCTTCTCTGCAGTTCAATAGGCTAGTCTCCCCTGTGCACACACCGCATTCTTGACATCATCCCTTCTATCTTCTCAGAGATCTTGCTCAATTAAACATGACTTTATTTGGGCTTGTTCCATCTCTCCTGACCTCTTATTATACTATCTCACATCTACCCTGCTTTTTATCCTTTCACTACACTCTATACTTAGGGCCTCACCACTCACTGAATCTACTCAAATTCTTCCACATTCTTCTTAAAACACTTGCAGGCAGGACCAGTGTTCTTTTGCCACTAATTCAGTATCCTTTTCTGGTCTCCATCCTCCTAACTCTTCATGTTATTTGACATTGCTGGCAAGCACCTCTTTTGACATTTTCTCCTAATACTTTCACAAAAATATACCTTTATTATTTTACTTTCTCACCTGTGACTAGTTCTTTGCTTTTTCTTTTTTAAATTAAAATTGTTAATGTTTATTTATATGAGAGAGAGAGACAGAGAGAGAGAGAGAGAAAGAGAGAGAGGCAGAGTGTGAGCAGGAGAGGGTCAGAGAGAGAGGGAGACACAGAATCCAAAGGAGGCTTCAGGCTCTGAGCTGTCAGCACAGAACCCCATGCAGGACTCGAACTCATGGACTGTGAGATCATGACCTGAGCCAAAGTTGGAGGCTTAACCAAGTAAGCCACCCAGGTGCTCCTGATTTTTCTTGTTTCTATTCTACTAACCAAAAGTGTTCTCTAGTATTTTAACCTCGGACTTCTCACTATATATATGGCTTCCTTTGGCAAACTCATTTCTCCCTCTTAATTTTATTTATTTTCTCTATATATGATTCTCAAAATTCATTTCTAGATTTTATGTTCTCTTCTATACTTCAGAGCCATACAGGAAGTATTTTCCTCAACTGTATAGCTTACTGATTTATAGTTATTTAATTATATGCACACACATTTATTTATTTAATTTAAAAAATTAATTATACACAGATATTTATCATATTTAATTTCTTTATAGTTATGTAGTTATTTATATACTAAACCTTATATGGACTGTCTTATTTATCTTAGAACATATAGATATGACATTTATTTCTATATATTATACATCCTAGTATTTATTGAATAAAGAAATACATATTGTAACAAGGTATTCATTATTTTATTGCAGGCAAGCATTTATATTCTTTCAAGATAAGTATGTGAAGGGATTTGAAAATTCCAAAAAGAAAAACACTGAAAAACTTATTGCAAATCAGTGCATCATCAAAAAGTACCAAAGGTTAGTTGGGGTAAAGGATCTCTAAATATTTTCATCTGTTTCACTTATGTGCAGATCTGTTCCTGTATTTAACTTCTTTGATATTTCCAGTCCTTTTTTTAAAATATAATTCATTGTCAAATTGTTCCCATACAATACCCAGTGTTCATCCCAACAAGTACGCTCCTCAGTGCCCATCACCCACTTTCCCTTCTCCCCTACCCCCATCAACACTCAGTTTGTTCCCAGTATTTAAGAGTCTCTTATAGTTTGCCTCCCTTCCACTCTGTTTGTACCTTTCTCCCTCTTCACCTTTGACATTTCCAGTTCTTAAAAGATATGTCTACATTAACAGCAAAATTGTTCCTATGCTAAAGATTATCCTTTTATGCTAACAACCGATGGATTAACTAATGAATATACATAAGTTATTCATAATAAATGAAGACTATTTAGGAGATTGGAAGACAACCTAAGAGGGTGGATTTTAAATTGGTTATGCTGGTAGATGACACTGACAGATTTTAGAAAAGGAAATTTTCAGAAACATAACTAAGAATATGAACCAGATATTTGTGAAGAATCTGAAAAAGCCTGGCTAGAGTGGAAAGATTTTGATGAAGAGAAACTATACAAGAAACTAAATAGAGTACAGAGCTGTGAGTAATAAGTGGAGATATTAGAGATAGTAAATAAAGAGCCAGTATGTTTTATAAACCGGTAGGAAAGACATAATCAAAAATGTTTGAGAAAATTATATTGCAAGAACATTTATAAGAAATTGATTTTTAAAAATGCTATTGATAAAATTACCAATGGAGCTCTTATAATAATCTATAGATGGATTAATGAATACCTGAACAAAAAAATAGAGGTAATGAAAATACTAAAAATGATTTTGAATAATAAGAGGCATTTTAAGGAAAATATGTATTTGATGTAGATTGGTGCCAAAGAAATGGGCGAGTCAAAGAGATCTCTGGGGCACTAGATTCTTACTGTTTTCAGTAGGAAAAAGCAGAATTAGCAAAGTGGCTTATTTGGAGTTAGCATGTAATTGCTCCATTCAGTAAACTTTTATTGATGGCCAGCTGTGCTGAGGTACTCTGCTCATCATTCTGGAAATCACTGACTACAAATAACTGATATCCATCCTTAAGGAACTTACTTTCCTGAGAGGATCTAAGGCAGATTTTCAAACTTACCAATATATAAAGGAGAGTTTTCAGATTTAGCAAAATCTTCTATGTAGGAAATGCCCAAAGGCATGATGGGAGTTTCACCAATTCCACGTATAACATTTCCGACTAGTACATATATCCACATTAATGATTTAACTTCTTTAACACACTCTGTATTAAAAGAAAAAAGATACATTGTATTAGTGTTTTGGTAGTAAAGTATTAGTAATACTTAATTCTAAATTTTTGTTAAACATTTCACAGTAGTTATGTGACATGACATCTCGTCAATTATTTATATTACTATGACAGCAATGAATCATTGGGCCATTCCAGCTGCCTTTTCTGACAGTGTACTTAGGTATGGCAAATATAAAAGGTGTGCTGGAGCCAGTTCCTAGTGGGTTGGGAGAGATAAGTAGTATAACATCTTTCTTCAATTTAGTATTTAGTGACAACATATTGGTGCATTTGGGTTTGATGGCACTATTTGACAGAAATTGACAAACACTAAAAACCAGAACTACTTTTCCTTCCAGAGAAGGAAGGAAGTGGTCCAGTGCCACTAGCTACTGGACCAAGTTAGCTGCTATGAAAGCTGCCCCATTTCTACACCAACTTTGGGAAGAGGAACAAACCCCACAAATATCTCTCTCTAGAACTGATACTATATGATTTAAATAAGAATCTCACTGAGGTTTGAATTCTCTACAACTCTAACTACTTTATAGAAACTAAAAATATTTAACCACTAGCAATCACACTTTCTCTATAGGACCTACTGTTGACTGAAACCACCAAATAATTTTTAACCAAGAATCCACCCTAATCCTTGGAGCAGCACTGCTTAGTAGAATAATAAAGATTAGGCCAAATGTTATTGAAAGGGAGGAAGATGAGCAGATGTCTTAAAACAGCCAATTCTTGTCTAGGCCAAAATAGCTACCACACCAGAAGAACACTCTGTGGGGTCATGTTTTCAGGAAAGTGAATGACAACTTATTTTTATCTTCTATAATCTGCCTGGGTACCCACACATGTGAGGCTCCTGAGCACAGCTGAGCCTGGAAATAGCTATCTATCTATATATCTCTGTGTATATCTATCTTTCAGTCATTCCTAGTCCAGAGAATCATAATATCTATTTCTGGGTATTCATAATTTTTTTCTGTGGTGAAGACAGCACGTTGTATCTAGAGATCATAGGCAAACTCTAGGCCTACCATGAGGCAAAATTTAAATATCTGGTGATCAATGAATTTTTATTTATCCACTACAATGTAGATTTAAGGGGAAAAAAAATAGAAAATAGGACCTAGTCAGTCTTTGGCAAAAGACGAGTATAGAGGCCACTCTTGATGTCACTGGTTTTGTTTGTTTGTTTGTTTGTTTGTTTGTTTCTCCAGAGAATGCTTTGGCTTAGAGTTTCTGAGACAGCTATTCTTATACTCCTTGAACTGGTTTCCTCTGATTCCATGCCAGCAGTGAAATTCCCAGTCTTGGGGGCCAATGTAACTTCCACTGAAATGAATCCAGCATAAAAATGTCCCCATAAGAGGAAGAGGTAAATCAACAAGTTACTTCCAGACTAAGTGTCACCAGAAGATTATATAGGTCTCTTAGCATATGAAGGAGCAGAAGCTGGCTTGTTGGTGCCTGGGAATGCAGGAAGCCAGAAGGAACACCACTATTGTGTCGGACTGTAAAGTAGTATCTCTGATAAGGAGAAAGAAGTAGGGCAGAAAGACAAGTTCCTAGTTCAGCAGAAAGAGAATAGAGTAAATCAGAGTTAGAGCATACTTGCCTCCTTTTTCTGAAATAGAAGATCAGTGATATAACACAAATCTTTTAGTTTCTATATCTATTGCTCATTTACAAATCAGCATAACTCTATCTTTCTAATTTCCTCTGTGGAATTAACTCTAAGTAGCCCTTTAATGGATGTCTTTGGCTTATTTTTAAATAAGCATTTCAGAGAATATGGGGCACCTGGGTGGCTTAGTCGGTTGGTCGTCCGACTTTCGCTTAGGTTATGATCTCATGGTTCGTGGGTTCGAGCCCCGCGTCGGGCTCTGTGCTGACTGCCAGCTCAGAGCCTGGAGCCTGTTTCAGTCTGTGACTCCCTCTCTCTCTGACCTCCCCTGCTCACACTCTCTCTCTCTCCTAGAAATAAATAAAAATATTAAAAAAAAAAAAAACAAAGAATAGATAAGGCATTCTTCCTAAATATATTCAAATATAAGAGGAATAACATTTTCTGATATAAGCCATTTTTAATTCCCTCCTTGATCTCCAAAATCCCTGAGAAAAATAAAATATCTTTTGTTCATTCACTTACTTACTTAACCAAACTTAATAACATTCAAAGCCCCTCAGCAGAAAGTGTTCAGTTAAAAATTCACTGAACAGAAAGCAATACAATGAAATAGACAACCTGATGGATCTTCCGTTGGTCTGAAAATCTGGGTTCCATTTTCCATACACAAGAAATTGTTTAAGGACAAATTGCCTGAAACTGAAACTGTAGATTCATATTGATATCTGTATGAACACAGGGAAAACATGTTGATGTTAAGGGGCCAGTGATGACAATGTGAGCATTACTCCTGTTTCATTTAAAACACAACGTCCAAGTCCAGAAAAGAAGATGTCTTTTTATCTTTGCCACCTAATCATCATGAGTTAATATCATTGAAAATACCTTGCGGATGATCTACCTTTTAATGGTTGACCTTTGATGGTTCTTAAGTGACCTTTGATGGTTTTTAAGTGACCATTTCCTGGAAATAATTACTGTGGGATAAGGAACAAAAACCAAGAAAAATAATAGACTCACCAAAGCGTAATTAAGAAGATAAAGGCTTTGGGGGGAGAAAACACAATAAAACAATTCTCTGACTTTGGATTCTCAATGGTTTGCTAATAAGAAATGTACTTTCACTTTCTGAGAATCCAGACAATAATTCCTTCACCTGTTCATTAATCCTCTAAGAGAAACCAATCATTTACCCATCATGAGAGACCTTAGAAGAATCTCAAACACTGTGACAGCACAATTTAATGACATTTTTATTTTCACGGAAACAGAAGTGTTAATAAACTGTGACCATTTATCTTAGGCAAATTACCAGAAGATCCACATGCCCTTTCTCAGAAAGTAAATTATATGCTGCAACAATGGAGGAAAATGTGTGCAGCTAAGTCTCTTTTTGTTAGAAATTACAGTGGGTTGGTTTCTATATTTCTATTAGATAAGAGAAAGCCAAAAGAAAACTTGCCTATCTGAGTTTCAAATTAGCTCTAGTATTATACTTGGATATCATCAAGATTCCTAATTAGTATGTTATAGAACATAATAAAAATAGTTAAAATACTTTCCCCTTAGAAAACTGCCCAGTCATACCCATAGAGTTTGGATGTGAACTGTGGACAAAGGCTTCTGTTTTCACACCCATGGTCCCATAAAACATGGAAGCTTCAGACAAAATAAATATTAATACCTCTGGCAGAGTTTAGAAAAAATGACAAAATTGCTGAATATTACTTTACATTTTCTTGAATATGATAGGAAATAAAAGAACACTACATAGTCTTTGTCTTGAAGCCTCTGATCCCTTCAGAAATATCTGAGTTATCTTTTTCATTTAAGTTATTGACTGAAAACCAAATAAAACATTACATATCATTCATTCCCCAAATATTAGCAAAATGGCAGTAACTGGATTTTAAAATAGAAAAGGAAAAGGCATAATGCCTTGGGGGTAAAGAGAAGGGAATATTTGACAAGAAGAGAAAGTTTAATAGGATTTTGAAAATGGAAAAGCAGATAAATGAGTGAACACTGAATTAGTAGATATGAGAAACATAAACCTGAGTAACTGCCTATAGGAGGAGCAACTAAACACTTGCCACACATCCTTGGAATGCTTCAGTTAAGGAACAAGATACTTCTAAAGGTGAGAGGATGCATGGTCCAAAAAGAGATTGCTTTAAAGTATGTAGAAGGAACAGTTAAGCCCTGTTAGACATCCTCTGTCATTTCAACTGAATATGGCCTTTGATTCTAGAGTCTGAATAAACACACTGAGTTTAGAGAAGACATACTAAAAACTGGGGATATTAGATTTAAGAGATCTACATACTGAAAAATAAGATTTCCAGTCCCATGTGGTGGTAACCAAGCTTCTATCTCCCAGGAAACAGATTGGAGAATCCCTGCTTAAGATAACTCACAGTTTATGGGCAGTTATGAGTCACTTAACAAACAGCCAGTCCCTGTACAATCACCTTATAAAGAAATCTTTCATTAATTAAGTCTTACACACATTCACTGAAGTTCCAGTTAGCTTGTGTTATTTCTCTCTCTTAAATCTGTATATATAACCAAGAACCAAGAGATATATGGGAAAAGCCTGTAACAGTAAAGACAGAGACAAAAACAAATAAAAATTATACACTTGGGAGACAGAGACAAAGAAGACAGATGAACAAATTTAGATGGAAAAAGACATCACATTCTTGAAAGAAGAACAAAATGTTCCTTAGAATGATACAGAAAACAAAGGAGTCCTTGGGAGTTAAAAATGGGATAGCAAAAGTTAGAAATTAATTCAGCACTTTAGAGATAAAGTTAAAGAAATCTTTCAAAAAGTAACAAGAATACAAGAAGATAGAAAATTGGAGAAAAATTCTGAGAAATATTCAACTCAAGAAATTCAAGATATTCAGAATTCAAGCAGTACAAGTTCTAGAAAGAGAAAATGAGGAGGGGGGCATATTATCGAAGAAACAATACAAGTTCTCCCAATGCCCAGTTTGAAGATACCTAGTATGATGGAGGGAAAGATTTATACACCTGAATCCAAACTCTGTAGCTTAAAAGAAAATCCTAATAGCTCTTAGAGAAAAGAAACTGGTCACGGGAATTAGAGTGGCACAAGATTCTCAACAGTAATACTGGAAGCTAGACAACATTGGAACGATGTCTTCAAAAGCCATAGGAAAATATTTCCAGCCTAGAATTTTGTATCAGCTAGACTGCTAATCATGTGTGAGAGTAGAATAGAATATTTTCAGATGTTCAAGGTCTTAAAATTTTCACATCTGTTACACACTTTCTCAGAAACCTATTAGATTGGTTTCCACAAAAAAAAAAAAAAAAAAAAGAGTGAGAGTAAAAAGGAAAGCAGAAGATATGCTATCCAAGACCTAAGTTAACTGAAGGAAGGAAAGAGGCAAAGCAAATTGCCAAGGATAATGGTGAGGGAAAATTTCAAGGAAGAAGCCATGCACCAAGCCTAGGGAGATTCCAGTTCAGACTGTAGATAAAGAATTGATGGTGACATAGAGGTATCTCTAGGGCAAAAATGAAACCTTGTGATATGTCTGAGTATTTTAAGATGTTGCCCCACCAGTGGAGAGTTTGCTGATGATTAGTCAGAGATAAAAAGAAAATGAATCAAATAAAAAAGGAGCAATTATGAAATCCAATAAAAATAAAAAATCATATAAGAAAGTAATAACAGCATGGCTCAGCAATGAAAGACACTTATATAGTCATACACATGAAAATAGTGAATATAATTTTATAATAAGATACCAATATATATGACATAACATGAAAGTATTAAAAACTAAAAGGTTAGACATTTACTTAGAACTATGGAGGCAAATAGCAGAAGAAAGAACTAAAAGAATTGCAAATTGGGGCATCTGGGTGGCTCAGTCAGTTGAGCGTCCGACTTCGGCTCCGGTCATAATCTCACGGTTTCTGGGTTTGAGCCCCGCGTCAGGCTCTAGGTTGATAGCTCAGAGACTGGATCCTGCTTTGGATTCTGTGCCTCCCTCTCTCTCTGATCCTCTCCCGCTCACGCGCTCTCTCTCTCTCCCTCAGAAATAAATAACACATTTTTTGAAAAAAAATGCAAATAGCTTCTCTTGAAAAGCAGTAATATGGACAATGGTGAAGGAATAACTCTTTTTGCAAGATAATAATTTTTTCTGGCCCTAAAAGTCTTTTCATCAGGCTCCATAAAATCCCATTAAATCCATAAAATCCCAAATCTCTACTTCATATATGGACACAATAGGGCTATGTAAGTGAGGTGAGGCAGCCAAGAGTACAGTGGACCAGTGGGATGGAATCTGCATCTTCCAGTTCCCATTGCAGTGTTCTGTGCTGTTAGGAAACTTTGCTCCTAGAAAGGAAATTTCAAGTTTCATCCCATGCAGTCAAAAGTTGAATCTATGAAATAATCAGGAACTGGAGTACTTACCGGTCCATGAGGAAATGAGGTAGAGATTGTAAGAAACACCCTAGACCCATAACCACACATCCAACACCAATCAGTATGGGTCTATGTAGTTTGGTTCCAAAATAACTCACAAAGATAATCAACAAAAGATTTCCTAGGAAAAAATTGAGATGAAAAATGAGTATTTCAATTAAGCATGAACAATATCTTAGCTTCATTCAATCATTTATTATATAGCATTTATTGTGTAAAACCTATTTCAAATACTAGGACTGGTACTAGGGATGCATGAAACAATAAATGAATAAGACACAATCCCTGCCTTGAAGAAAGACTCTGTTTCACAATGTTGACAAATATACAAACAGATATCTGTGGGAAACTAACAGTTAAAGACAGCAGCAGAAGCAAAGTGAGTGGAAGGGATTAAAGAATAGTTCTGACAGATGTTAAAGACTGTGTGATTATCTAGCCTTAGAAATGTCACCTCTAGCCTTTCCCCCATGCCTGCTCCAGAGAATATTATAATGCTTTCCAATGTTTGAGAAGAGAAGCAATAATCAAATTCAGATAGATATATGTTTTATAACCCATTATTTACATATAACTTTGTATTGGTCAACATAACCAAGCCAGAGATCTATGTTTATTTTTCTCTCCTTACAAGTAAAAATTAGTAGATACCTCAATTCTCCACTGTGTTTAGAAATAAGACTTGCTTCGAGGAGTAAATAATTCAATAAAAAATTTATCCACATGTCTTAGAATGAAGTTTAAGGATAAAGAAACTAATTGTGGAAGCCTCATTCTGATGAACAAGTCCTTGATAAGTATGGCATAAAAGGTTGAAAAAACCAAACACAGGAGAAAGTTTTCATATCATACATCTTAAGTTCAGTAATCAGTATTCTTCCTGATCATCTTATGCATGAGGGAAACCTCTATGGTGAGCTTGAGAACTATAAAAATTTTAAAAACTCTCCCTCCATTTGTTAATAGTTTTCTATGCAGTGATGTATATTTTGAAGACTTTTCTTTCCATATCTGTTTCTCTCTAGTCTGCCATGTAAGTAAAAGAGATGTTAGTGCCTACATTATTTTATATGGACAGTGCCCAACCACGTGCAACCACCTTGTCCTCCCTAAGGTCTCTAAAATTCGCATCATCAAAGCCATTCAAGTTGAAGGTATTGTCTCTAGAAAGCCACCGTTTGAAACCCATATCCATTTTTGAAAGAAGAAAGGAAGAGACTTCACTCCACATAAGGGTGAGCCGATCTTTCAATTTGCATTTCTCTGTCAGTAAAATAATCACCATGACAGGGAATAGGAAAGGACAGATAGGATTTTATCAAGGGTATGGGGAATGCTATCTATGAACATTACTGAGGAAAGGTAAGCAAAGTAATACATTTATTGATAGCTGTAAATTACTTCTCCTTTTCCCTTCAGTGATTATTTCAGATCTTTGTCACTCTTCTCAAGCCACCTATCACCACTTAATGTCCATTGTTAGTACTTTCTACTTTGTCAAGAAATTTAGGGTAGTCCAGGTTTCCAGTTATGGCCTTACCACCTTCTTTCTGTTTCAGAGGTTGTGGGGTCTATCCTATCACACAGTCTAACCCACAACCTGGGTACTTCCATTCCCTCTGGAAACTTACTCCAATAATTAAAATCTCTCATACATGTTAAGTCTCTCCCTATTTGCTGCATTTTAATTTCAGATGTTCTCTAGTTTCTCTCCAAACTGACAGTCATCTATAGCCACAGATTCCACTTCTTTCCCTCCTATTCTTTCCAAAACCCACTGCTTTCTCTGCGCCTCCTAGCTTCCAAATCTACTCTTCAGCTAAACATGGCTTGGCAAAGATCATCAATGACCTAATTATAAGACCCAGAGAATAGTTTTCTATCCTTATCTAACTGGATATTTTTAATGCTTTTGAGACCATTGAGAAATCTTTCTTTTGGAAACTTCTACTCCCTTGGTATCTATACCTTCTCTCCTATTTTCCCTTTAATTCTCTGTTTCTTCTCTTGACACTTTCATGGGCTACTTTCTTCCACCTGTCCATGAAATATCGGTGCCTCTCAAGGATGCACTCTGTCCACTGGACTTGTCACCCTATACCCTCTTCTTAAATAGCCTCGTTTGTTCTCTAGTTTTAACAGCCATCAATTTACTCACTAAATTGGCTCCAGCCCAGACAGTTCTTCCATGCTTCCAACTCCTGTAATTGCAAGGTGGACATCACTACTCAAAGATCTCACTGCTACTACCATAATTTTCCTAAACAGAGCTCATCATCATTCCCATAGCCACCACCACAATCTTGTCCCCCTTCCCCACTATCCATTCCAGTACCCAAGCTGTAAATCTGGGGATGCCTACTTTTCTCACCCACAACATCCAAACTGTTACTCAGTTCTCAGAAATTTAACTCCTAAATATTTCATACATCACCCTCTTCTCTCTATTCTACCAGCATGACCCTGACACTGGCCCAGATAGCTCTTTCTTGTGTTTTTGCATTGCCCTGCTAGAATCTTCTCTGGCTGTCTGGCCACTTTCAAATCTACCTCCAATATAGCCACAAGTGTGGCCCTGCTAAAAAGCAAAGATCTTTGTTTTAAATTTTTAAAAATATTTTATTTATTTTTGAGCGAGAGAGCTCAAACAGGAGTGGGGGTGAGACGAGAGAGGTACAGAAAATCTGAAGCAGGGTCTGTGCTGACAGCAGGAACCTAGACGTGGGGCTCAAACTCACAAACTGCAAGATCATGACCTGAACCAAAGTCAGTTGCTCAAGTGACTGAGCCATCCAGGTGCCCCATGGGACCTTTGTTTTAAATAGGCCCTCTTAGCCTGCCATATATAAACAAACCCCCAAGGAGTCCATGGATAGAAATCAGAAGTTGCATGAACATGAGTGAAAAAAAAATTGCATCTTTATTTTCACCAACGTTTAACTAAAGTTAATGTTAGCATTTTCTTTGATAGTGAGAGTGGGCACAAACTATAGTAGCCTTAACAGTACCTATGATTTTCTTACAGATTGTCACCAATAGAAGTTATAGATATTTGCATGATCATTGCATTGTAATGTAGATACCTCAAAATATTGACACTACTCATTATATATTTAGTGTCTTGGTAAGCACAAATATTATTATATGGAAGGTTGTTATAATATTTTGATAACTTTATTTAAATAAAACTGGGTTTCTTTTTACTTTTTTCTTTTTATTGTCATAGTTTTTATTTCATGCAAGTTCCATAATAAATGCACAAAGTCAACCATATTCCATTTCTCATCCTGCCCATGTCTCCAGAGTCACGTCCTAATAATTCGTGAGTCAATAATATTGGGCTGAATGTTACTCCCCACACAAATTACTATGCTGCTTCACCCTATGCTTCTTCTATTGGAATTCCCTTCATGCTCATCTAATCTTGTTCCTTTACCTAGACAACTGTTTACTCTTCTGTCAAGATCTAACCTCAGTAAGGCTATGTCCCTGCTGTATGCTCCTATACGACCTTGCATCTATCTATGTCACCAAACTTACTGCATTCAGTTAAAATTATTATTAGGTGTCTATGCCCTCCATTCAACTATGAGTGCTGTCTAAGCAAGGCTATAAAAAGAGTTGTTTCTAAGTCCATCACCAGGATCCAGCACACAGATGGTACTGAGTTCGGTTTGAGAGAGTTAAGTGCTAGAATACACAATCAATCAAGCATCACCTGTTTGAGTTTTGCCTTTCCTCAATCCTGATTTTTCTTCCAGATTTTAAGTATAGTAAAGGTAACATTTACCTTGGAGGAAGTAGAAGTGACTCTAAAACTGTGAAAGAATGGCATTCATATTTTTATGCAGCTTTGTTTACAAGAGAAATCTTTCTCTTCCTCATTCCTCCCTTATCTTCACATCTTCCAACCCTCCACAAAACTCAGAGAGTAAGAATAGACTTTATTCTTTCCTAGAGTCTGTTTCTGAAATAAATTTAGGGAGATGTGAAAACAGTTTCTTCTTCCCTCTGCACTTAGAAAGAATTGCTAGCCTCCCAGAAACAGCAGGAAAAGAAAAATATTCGTATTTTCCTTTGGAAAACAGATTCCTTTGTTTTCCATGACATATGTCTTCTAAATAGGAAAATAGAGCTTTTAAGAATTATCAAATGAAAGGTTAAATTGAAAAATTCTAAATACTCTGCTATTTATGCTAGATAACAAAAAACTATTAGAATAAAAAATTCAGTGGTGGGATATGTGGCAATATTTAGGTGTTATTTGGGGGAAAATATTTAAATGAATTGTTTCTAAGCATATTTCAAAGTTAGCAAGGCTATTCATCCATTATGGAAAACATATTATTCAGTCAGATTAGACAAACTAAAATTGCAAACAAGGAAAATAAAATTCAGGCTAGCTTTTGTATAAAATACAAAAAGGAGTAATATAAAAATAATTCATACCTATCTCAAAGCTCCCATTAATAAATCCAACTAGAGATGTAGGAATGTTGAATTGTCTTTCTATTTGTGTGAGCATGGAATTCATATAAGATCCAGATAGTGTTTTGGATACAAATGCACATGTTATTGCCAACAGAAACATCTAGGGAGAAAAGAATATAAGAAAACAGAAAAAAATATTTTTAAATTGTGTATTTGCCATTTGTTGACAAAATATCATCTACCATAAGACTGATTGTCTCCAACAGAAGTAACCCTTAAATTTGCAAGAAACTTTTAATACGGTCTGTTCATCTGGTCTTTCATGCCATGTTGTCTCTTTGAAAACTCAAAGTAGGACCAATTAGTAATATTGAATTTTGTGGGTAGCTGTAGCCTCATTATTTTATAGGTACCTTTTGTACATACACAGAAACAAACATTCTAAATAAAAGATAGCTAATGTCTTCAACTACAATGCCTTCTGTAGTACAAGAAATTCAGATATGATAATAAAAAAGAAACATACGATTACACAAAGACATTATTTCTGTAGGAAATTTGTTCAAGGTAATATGTAAATTATGCAACATTAGACTGATGCTCACTACCAGTTTATTTATTTAAAGCAATATTATATTATACTCTAATAAAAACAAAATATATTATAAAGTAATTACAAACCATTATAAAATGTTTCTAAATGGAACAGGTATTTGCTATAATAAACAAATATGAATACAATAAATTTCTATATATCAAGTCACATTTCCTGTATACTGACACAGTTTTAGAGGACAGTCAGATTCATGTGATCCATAACAAAAATAAAGACAACTTAACAAACAAAATCATTGTGATCACCAAAAGCTAGTATGGTTTTACTGAAAGTGAGGAAAAGTCACAATTTTTATAGTTTAATAAATTAGAAAGAAGCAGACTTAGATTTTAGTAGAATATTTGGCAAATGGGTATTGTATACTGATTGATAGTATAGGTAAGTAGATATAAAATAGAGATAAATAGATTTAGGTTCTCCTGAATGGTGGTTTTCCAACCCTAGGCCATGGGACTTTTTCCTTGGTCTCACTTAAAGATGTTTCCTGATGAGATTTCCATCCTGGAGACCATTCAGTCTACTTTCTAGCCAGCCGACTAAATCTCTAAAATCCTCACCTCTCCGCCTTCAACATTCTCAAATGTAAAACAGCCCCACAGTTTGTATTACTTGCACATTCACTTCACAATTATTCACAATCTTTTCTATTTCTGTCTTCAAACCAGTCATGTGGTCTTCATGATCAGCAAATGATCTCAGCAGCATCACCATCAAACTTACCCCCATCTCTGCCTCTCCAATTCCCTTCCTGCCTTAGAAGGATAGGTGTCCCTTCTACTCTCTTCTCTATTCTCAACCTCACACTCTTTACTACCTCTCTGCTAATTTATATATGTATTCAAAATATTTCTGTCTTTAAATCTATATATTTTCCCCCTACACCCTGATGGTTGCTATTCCAGCTACCATGAGGATGTTTGGAAGAACAGTCTAAGTTTATTGCCTAGACTGTTTAACTTTCCATTCACCCTTTACTTTCCTACTGTCTAGCCTGTCCTGAAGCTACTCCATTAAAGGTCAAAAACAACTTCCTGATTTCCAAATCCAACAGATACGCCTCAGTTCTCAGCTTCTCTGATGTCTCTTGAGTCATTTGACTCCATTAATCTCTCTTTTCTTCCTGAGGTTCCCACCCCACCCCCACAGACCTATGTGTGCACTGACCTGCTAGAATTTTTCTGTTCAGTCTTCTCTTTGGCCAGATTGTTCAGGATTTGTCTTGCACCCTCTACTTTTTGTGCTATCTGTTCTCTCCTTAGGAAATCTCATTTATTCTCATAGCTTTCCCTATCACCCATATGCTTAAATCTCTCTAATGTACACACAGTTTAGATGAGACAATTGCCAACATTCCTTAGTTGCCTCTAGTCTTGTCCAAGCCTAAACTCCCTCCACTTGCCACTAATTTGGAGCTTAGTAAATATCTATCAAATGAATTAATAAAACCTATAACTGGCATGTGATTTCACTTCTTAAAATGTTTAGTGACTTCCCACAACCAAACATTTCTACCTTTTTAGATGACAAACAATTTTCATCTATACCTCAATAACATTCCTGCTGCTTATCACTACACATAATGTTCTACTTAAAGTTTCTGTAATTGACCATGCCATTTTACATCTGAGTGCCTTTTACAGGATGATATTCCACTTGTAATACTTTCTTCCTCTTATGCATATGATAAATATATACTCAATTTTTAAAAGTCAACTCTGTCATCATTTCTATTGTGGAGACTTCCTTGTTGCTCTGTTCCCCAGGTAGCTTTAACCACTCACCCTTTACCTTCCCATCCTGCTGTGTACTGCCTCTATTATAGCCCTTATCACAGTGCACTTTATTTATGTGCTTGGATGCCTCCTTCACTGTACTGTGAACAATTCAAATATGGGATCCATATATTATTTATCTTTAGATCATTGGTGTCTAGGCACTTAGTACAGATTTGCTGAATTAATGATGAATAAGTATTCGAAAATGTCTTGAAGAAGTGGTCAGAGTTGAAAGTAAGCTAAATACAAGATGAAATATAATAGAATTTAATACACCTAAGCTGCATTGGCTGTACCAATTTATTGGGGAAATCTGAATAGAAATGTATGGGAAAAAATCCTAAGAAATTTAAATATCAAGCTCGATATGAGCCCAAACCATAATATGGCTATATCTCTAACTGCTTATTCTTTTATACTAAATGCCATTTGTAGAAACTGTCTTTACACTATAAATCTTTGCAGAGCACATTATTGAGAATTTAAAAATTTCACATGGTTTTATAATTCAAGTTTCATATTTAAAAGCAAGGTCTACCAAATAACGTACAAATCACATTTAGTAGTATAATTTATTTTATTTAATATTTTAAGAAAAGACACTAGAAGAATCATGGAACCAGTGTTCTTTGCTAAAACACCTAGATGGGTTACATAAGCTGTTTGGTTCTAGTCACAAGGTAAAAGAAACAGTGGCTGTTCTGACTCATGTCTAGTGCAAAATAACCTCTATATTTGTGAAGCTAGTTCTACTAGCTCTTAACGATAGTGCTCCAGAGTTTGAAGCAAATGTAGTGAGGATAGTCTACTGATGCTTTCTTAAGAATTTTGCTTAATATGCATATTTCTAAGTTCATAGAAGAAAAAAAAATCTATTAAGCAGCTACTTATCAATTTACCTGATAAACTTGTCCTAGCAATATTTTACCATAACATGAACATCAATATCTAATCTTGCCAAACCCCTAAGTAAGCAAATATTACATTAAAATCAATTTTTTATAAATTACACCTGATTTTTATACACAAATGCTATTAATATTATTTTTTCTTCCATGTTCTTATTTAAATTCCAGTTAGTTAACATAAGTGCAATTAATAATAATAACTAATATTTATGGAATGCTTATAATATTCTAGTCATTTTCCAAGTATGTAAAAAGGAAAATAAATCCTATGAAATAGGAAAATTGTTATTACCTTTTTCAAATAAGAAAGCTGAAACAAGTACAAAGCACAACTTGTCCAAGGTCACACGGCAAGAAAGCAGATCAATCTGGGTATGAACACGAGGAGCCTGAGCCTAGATCCTTGTTTTTGATTATTCATTTTTAGGATAAAGACATGAGAATTGAGGGATAATTTAAGGAGAATTTTTTAAATAAATAATTAATATAGCATTTCAGGCAAATGCTTGCTAAATCTAAATCATCACTCTTCATTTTTAATGCACACGTGTAGACTTTCTTTACACACGTATGAAGAGAAAACAAAATTTGGTAAAATATTGGTGACGTTAGTCTAGAAACCACTCACAGTCACTGGCTTTAGAATCAAGACAAATATCCACAGCCCTTGGTTTAAAACAAATTCAAAGTTTCTTTGAAGGCAAATGGCTTTGAAGCTATACAAAAAGAATTTGTTCTGAAATAGTCAAGAATACCAGAAACAGCTAACAAAATGGGCATTATTCTTACAGACAATGGTTGATAAGTTGCCAACGCTTGAAGTAAACATTTGTTTTACTAGGTCATTGTGAAGTAATCATTGCATACAGACCAACAAAGCGTTCCTGTACAATGAACCGTTTTCTAGGTGAGATTCCCATACTCCTCTGGACTAAAAACCCCAAAAGAATGAGCATTAAATTGGCCTTTTGATACACAAAATTAAATCCTGTTGTAACATATTATTCCCTGAAAACTTTTAAGAACTTGTCTTCCATTTAAGTTTCTCAAAATTATTTCTGATTAAATTGCCTGAATCAGTAGCCCTATTTAACCCTCAATTATAAAACCAACTTTATTAAAGCAAGAAATTATCAATATATCAGATAATGTGACATTAACATTAAAGCACTTCATGTGAGCAACCTTACAAACTCTAAATTTAAGAAAAAAGGCATATATATATATATATATATATATATATATATATATATATATACCCAAAAGTTCATACCTTCATCTTGGAAAGACATCTTATTCTATGGGTTTCAATTCTTTTCTCATTTTCTGCCATCTTGCTCTTCTGAGTGTTCCAAGATATTTACGTTTCACAGCTTGATATTCTTAGTTCATCCTTTTAAGAAGACAAAAATCTGTTAGCTGACAAAATCATAAATTGTCATTCTTTTGAAGAAAATACAGAATCTCAGCAACAATCAGATTCCATTGTATTATAAAAATACCTTAGAAGCTTTTATTCAGATCTAGAAAATAATGATGTTAGAGAAGATTTAGTTGCTAATTTTCCACTGAGAAAGTTACATCAAATAACTTTAGTTACTCTTTAGCGAGATTAAAGATATTAGAATAATTTGCTATGGTCCCCTTGCAAAATATGTGGTTAAAACATGTGGTTAAAACAAAGCTTTTCATTTCTTTAGCCAAAACAAATAGAACCAAAGTGAGCTTTTTGGACTTACATGAAAATGCTGCTTTTAAGAACACAAAGACTTTGATTTGTGTTTGTGCTAAAAATCTGCTTCAGCAAGCCTACCAAGGCTCAAAAATCTCTATTTGGCCAGGCTCCCTCTTCAAGTTCTTTGCGTTCCAAGACTTCCCTGGAGTCTCAGGAAGGGAAACACTTTCTGGGGCACTGCTGATTCAAGGAAACCTGGGGAGATATGGAATTTTAATCATGGAAATAGCCTAAGTGAAAATAACAAATAATTCTGTGATCTGGAAAAGAATCCTACAGTTGCAAGTTAGAATGTGAGGTATATAAGAAGACCAAACATTTAAGTGAAGATCTATATGCCTACATATATAATAAATACAGATATATGTGTGCCTATATATAACACATAGACACACATTTTTATATGTAAAACAAGAAGATAAGTTAAATTCTATTAATATCCACTAACCCCTTCACAAAGATTTTGTCTATTTGTTTTTTGAAACTAGGGCATTATTTTGCACCAAAAACAAAATGTTTCACTCTGACAATATTTATTCTCGTAAATCTACTTCAACTTGCCAAAATGATACTTTAGTAGTATTCTCAGTGTTCATTTATTAAACTCTTCTGAACAGTATCCATTCAATCCTCTATGATCCCCATTTTCTAAAACTTAATTGTTTTACCTCTATATGTTTGCTGAATCCTACTTCCTAACATGCATGAAGTCAACAGTCTGAACAATTATGTATGAACTTACTTCTCTTTACTCATTCTCTCACAGATACAACAAATATGTCTGCTAGTACCAGACCAAGGGCTAAGCACAAGATTTCAGCAGTGAATAAGACGGGGCCTCTAATAGACAATAGAAACTAGTCATAAAGTAGTTAATAAGCCTCTGTGGAGATTACTTTGACCCAGATCCCAAAAAAATTCTATTTTATTGGAAAAGGTAAAACTTTTAAACAAACTCATTGGAGTAGAACTAAACAGCATAGGATCAAATACAAATTGTTCAGTATGTAAGTGATGAGAAATTCATAGATCATACAGGAAAATTATTAGAGACAATTTTGGCATATATGAGTATCATACACATGAACTCATGCTGAAATCCCCCACCTAAAATGCCAAATCACCTTAACTATAGAGCAAGTACATGGCCCTAGTTTTGGAAAAAACAATAGAGGGGTTAATTTTTTAAAAGAATGGGAACTTCTATCCTTTGGTCCTCATTTGTATTATAGCTACTTTTACCATAAACCTCTCAACTGTCCTCATTCCTTCCTTCTCATGGTGTAGAATCCATTCTTTTCTCTGTCATTTCCCTTTCTATTCTCCTTGCCAATATCTGAGTCAAATTATGGTCACTCAATCAAACAGTAAAAGAGGGAAAAACTTATTCCTCTTCCATGTCAAAGCTGGCTTCACTCTTTAGTGGCTAAAGTCATGATGATTCTAAATGTCTATTTTTCCTGTGTGCCCACAGGACATAGAAGATGGAGTTAGTGACAGAAGGTCACCACAAAGGGGAATTCTGTAGTTCCTTCTATGTGTTGTGAAACTATGTAACCATCTTGAGCAGGTTTTATCACCATGTCTCAAAGATTTGTTTAAAATGTATTTACTATCTTAAGAGAAGTTCTATAAACAGTTGTCTTGACTTGGGTAAGAGGTAGTGTTTGAAGCTAAGGACTTGGAAGAAATTAAATGTGATGAGTTAATAGTAAACTTTCCCTTAAAAAATGTTGGCCTTTCAGACATGTTTTAAAACTTTTAATAAGGGAAAATCAATAAATGAAAGAGTAAAACTAATTCTGTTTCTTTAACAAAATTAGCGAAATCCAATAGTTAATGTCACCATCACCTTGGCTCCAAATCAGGGAATGCACGTGTTGTTTCTTCATATTCTCATGGCCCTGCAAGTGCCAGCCATGTGAACAGTCTCCTTTTGTTAGCGTAGTGTTGTTTGTATGGTGACTTCTGTTCCTGGGACCACAGTGTCACCAACAAATCCCCATCAATCATTACTGTTAATGAAAACAACTTGCTTGAGTTTTATTAAGTGGAGAAGCATTTTCTTTCACTAACTCCTTCTCAGCATTCAAATGAAAGCAGGTAATTCTTCAGTACGCATTCTCATACAAATGTGGTTGAGTATCTTCCATGCCTAGTGGTCATGACTCTGGGTTTTTTTTTTGTTTTTGTATTGTTTTTTAGTTGTGGTAAAAGCACATTATAGAATTAACTAAATGCACATTTTTGGTATTTGGATCTCTAGAACTTCTTCATCTTGCATGACTGAAATTCTATAACGATCAAATGGTAACACTCTGGGAGGTTTGGCATCACTTGTTTTTCAGCCCTTAATGATATGTCTCAATCACAAAAGAGGACATTTTTTTACAAAACAAATTAATGGTCTTATTTGTGCTTTTTATCCAATATTAAGTATCCAGACACAGTTTTTTATTGCATAAATCAATGAAGAAACATGCATACATTTAATTTTATATTATTCTATACAATTGAATTAAGAAAATAAAGGCTTTTCTTTATCATGACAAAACTAGTAGTACATACATGAAGAAGACTTAAGAGGACATCCTTTCCCTGGGAATAAAAGAGAGGGCTGCACCAGCAAAAATCTTATGAAAGTTGTTTATTTCCAGATTCTTCAAATGGCTCCTACTAGCCCTGAAAGAAGAGAACAGCCTCTTGGTGGTATCCAGCTGAAATAATTTCAACCAGTAGCAAACCAAGTAAGGGCTAATAAGGCATGTGTAGAAGCAACAATAACCCTTTGTATGATGCCTACCAAATTATTTTTCTTCTATTCATTTCCATCAGAAATCAAAAAGTAAGATAATGAATTCTGCAAATCAGCCTCACAAATATAGTTATTATTTTCCTTCCTACACTCAGAGGAGGTACAAGGAATGCATGACTGCAGACAAAATAAGGAGAAACTTAACTGGGTTATAGACTCATACATTGATTTCACCATGCAAAGCAAAAAATAGAACACACAAAAATACAAGCAAAAGCTTACATTAGCAATCCTGCAATAAATATACCTACCATGTTACTCTGAGTAACATATTGTCTAACTCTGGGTAATAGACCACCAATGTGGAAAAAGTAAACCTGAAACCCGACTTCTAAATCTTTAGGAGAACTTATTGTAAATATCATCAGTGTTATACCCCATGCCAAATCATTCTAGAGAATGACTAGATAATTATGGGAATAGCTAATATTTTTACACACTTGTAATATAAACTGTTTCATTTATTTAGATGATTACTGCAACTCTTCTCTTCCTTTTGCCTACATAGATATAACTTTGGATACAAAAACATGTTCTTTCAGTTAATTATGGTGAGTAGATACTGAGCTGCTCCTTTTTCTTATATTTTGTCTGTTTATAAAGCTCCCCATATAACTGGAAATCCAACAAATGTTTACTTTTTCCCCCAACCCATTGATATATGTATTTATTCATTCACATTAATAGAGGCAGCTAGATATAGTAAAAATGTCAGGACTTGAAGCCCATTTAGCCAATCCTAGTTTAGTCATGAGTTGTTTCAACTCTTTAAGCCTATTTTTCCTTACCTATGATGTTAGACTCTTTATGCCTAACTTACAAGATTATCAATGAAGATTGAGTTATAAAATTTACATAAAACCCCTAGCTTTGTTGTTGGAATGAAATAGTTACTCTATAAATGGCAATGATTATTTCATTCATTCCCCAAATATTTATTAACACTCTACTACATTCCAAGCACAGTAGTTGGTGCTAGGGATACAAAGATGAATAACATATGTGCTTGCTCTCAAGAGATCTCATAAGCTATTGCAGGAGATAGACGATTAAATGATAATCATAGATAGTTAGTACCATAATGCAGACAATTTGAGCTAAGTTATGGGAAGAAGTGATTCATGAAAACTGTTTATTTGGATATTTATTTGGAATATCATTTGAATACAGCACAGCAGTTTAAGTACTTGGGCTTTGAAATGAAGCACAACTGGCTTGAAAGCCTGGTGTTAAACTAGCTGTGTCATTTTGTACAGGTTACCTTAATCTATCCACACAAAGAAGATAGTCTCTACCTTTGTATCAGCCAAGGTCCAGACAGAAAAATATAACTCATGACAGGTAGTTCAGTAAAGGAATTTATTATGGAAAACTGTTATAAAGGTATCAGAAGAGTTAAAAAGCCAAACTAGGCAAATGGTGTACAGTCCAGAGATTTATACCAGTAGGAAGTCACTCCCATGCCTAAAGCTGTTATCAAAAGGGGAAAAGTGCTGAGCAGCAGGAGCTGGTGTCCTCCAAGGACACACAGCCACTGTCAGAGGTTCTTCCTACACTGGGTGGATACGTCCTGTTTTTTTTCTCTTTACAGTCCTGTCAAAAATTCAGAAATAACAGACGTAAAACCAATGAATGGCTGAGGTAGTAATTAGTACAAGTTTACTGTGCACAGACCTAAAAAGATAGTTTGCAAAACCAGGAGCACTCAAACTGTGAGAAGTGAAATGATTCATTTTCAGAAATACCCAAAAGAGCTGTGCTTTCCAGTTAACTATAGGTTTATAACCCATTGGAAACATGTACGAACCTCCCCCAATGAAATCCCAAACCCTTAAACACTTCACTTCCTGGTTCTTCTTCTGCTCTTCATTTTGCTTATTTTTCGTGGACTTTGCAATGAGTAAGCACCAAAGAACTAAGTCTCTGCATCACATCAAGGAATGCCCATTTATTTCAATCAGACTACTTTTTGACTTACATGGGCATAGGTGACTTTCAGGTAAGACTGTAAACTCTATAGTACTCAGCCAGTGAGGAATCAGGGCAGGAACTTGCACACTAGAAGGTAAGTTGCCCTTATAACTACCCCCAAGTGTATCTGTCCATCAGATACCCACTTTTGTAAGAACGTTGCCTAAAGCCTTGCTTCACTATGCTCTCAGTCTCCATATCCCTCTGTTGATTTAATCAGTGGGCTTATTTCTCACACGAACAAAAACATGGAATGTTCAGGAGTATTATTATAAAGCATCGTATGTAGTAAGAAAACAATGACTATTTTATTTTCACAATGGTTGGCCAGAATGTTAGAATTTTCTTTTTTTTAATTTTTTTAATCTTTATTTATTTTTGTAGGAGAGAGAGACAGAGTGCAGATAGGGGAGGAACACAGAGAGAGGGAAATACAGAATCCGAAGCAAGTCCAGGCTCTGAACTGTCAGCACAGAACCGGATGCAACGTGGGCTTGAACTCAGGAGCCATGAGTTCATGACCTAAGCTGAAGTCAGATGCTTAACTGACTGAGCCACCCAGGTGCCCCGAGAATATCAGAATTTTCTTTTTTTTTTTTTTATTTCCAGGAGAGAGGAAGACAGCGTGAGCAGGGGAGGGTCAGAGAGAGAGGGAGTCACAGACTGAAACAGGCTTCAGGCTCCAGCTGGCAGTCAGCACAGAGCCCGACGCGGGGCTCGAACCCACGAACCGCGAGATCATGACCTAAGCGAAAGTCGGACGCTTAACCGACTAAGCCACCCAGGCGCCCCTAGAATTTTCTTAAATGATAGTGAATTGGTCAGTGGTTACTTCATATCAACCGTGGGAAATAGTTTAAGTTTTGCTTCTGATTTCCAGGAGCATAAGCAAGAATAACCCATATCCAGAATTGTGGGGCTTGAACTAACAAACGATGAGGTCATGACCTGAGCCAAAATCAAGAGTCAGATGCTTAACTGACTGAGCCACCCAGGTGCCCCCCAATGCCTTTTTAATTCTCAGTAATAGATTCAGGAGATTAAACTAGTTCCATAATTGGCCAGCTCTCGACATTACATATATAGACATAGCAATCTCAATGTAATACCCAGTACGACATGAGACTTTGTCATCAAATGAACTAATTTTCAACTGATTCATACCTCAGTCAATTAATTGTACATCATATAAACACAGTTGCAGTCACCAAATCTTCACAGAGAAAGGTATAGCCAGCTTTTTTTGTTAGAATGCTTCAACAACCAGATTTTTAAAAGTACAAAGTCAGAAGTAAACCTTTCCATGGTGTAAGAATAAAAAGAGAAAAAAAAAACAAATATTGTTATTATTCCTTATTCTATTTCCTTCTATGTGGATAAAATTCAATAAGCCTCGCACACCTTTCCTCTCTCCGTAAACTCATATACTCCATGTGAGATGGCTGATATGACCCAAAGACTATTTGGGAAAGCCTGTTTATTTGGAGGTCAACTATAAGAAAGTATGCCAACAGAAGTAAGCCACATTCCCTCATACCAGCTTGGTAAGTGCTAAAAGTGATGTTTTGGACTTTGTATGTTATACTTCTCTGTCTTGATTTTCTTTCTTTTTTTTTTTTTTTTTTTTTTGAGTTCTATCAGGCTTTATTATATAAACAATACATAAAAATCTTCTTTCAATGAAATATTCTCTATGACTATATGGTAGTGAGAAAAAATATATACAGTTTTAACATATCAAACTACTAATATTATTATGCCAACTTTGAAAATGAAAATGATTTAAATAGATGAAATATAATGACCCAAATCATTCTTTATTTCTCTGTCTTGATTTTCAACTGACTCATATTAGGATGGGGGAATCTGGTATTTATTGATATTTATGGGACCCTCTCAAAGGCCCCAACATACAAGGAAAGCATGGAGAAGCAGTTTTCTTAAAGGGCTATGACCAGATTGGAAAAACACAAGATCTACTATTATATATACATTATGATACCATTTTTTGTAAAACTATATATAATTGGAGATAATAATAAAAACATAAACATTGTATATAATTTTTATATTGTAGGCCCTCTCTAGAATTTTCACAAATGTCAATCCATTTAATCATAAAAATTTGTGATATCAATAATATTATCACAACTTTAAAGGTCCACACCTTAAATTAAAGCACAGGGAAGTCAAGTAATGTGTGCAAGGACACATAGCTTGTGTCAGAGCCAGGATTCAGATCCAAGCAGTCTGTCTTTGAGATTATTAACCACTACCCTAAGCTGCCTCTCTATCAGGGTGTAAAGTATGCATATGTATGAGTGTGTGTGTGTGTATGTCTGTGTGTGTGTATGTGTGTGTGTGTGTGTTCACTGTGGTATTCATTTTGAAAAAATACTGAAACCTAAACCAGAATCTTAAAAGCAGTTCTCTCTGTATTAGGTTATGGTTGATTTTGTTTTGTTTTTCCTTTGGAAATTTCTGTGCTGTTTTTCACAAGAATGGTTATACTTTTTTTTTTTTTTAATTGGGAAAAGAACATCCATCTTTGGAACTGATTTTTTAAAAATGTAATAATGCAGCACATGTCTATTCCATATTTATGTTGTATTCCTAACTACTTCAATTTTTTATTGTTCCTTTAATTATTCTGCTTTAACTAAGAACTATCGTTTGTCTCCTTTTTCTCTCCTTGCCCTTTGATTATTTGGGTTTTATTTTAGCTAGTCAACCCAATGCATTTATAGATTTCCAGGCTGGAGCCACTGAAAGAGCTAGAAGATATCTGAGCTCACTACTTAGAACTTCCCACTGGCAGCACATGGGTATAGTCCACGAAGGTACCCTATCCTTTTTACTCTGGGATTAGTAAGTAAAACAGTGGTTTAAATTATATAAAAGGGAACAGTTAGAGCCCTGAATCAAGCGAGAGGCTCAGGGACTAGTGTTAGTCACTTGAATGTGTGCATGACTGGCCTCACCTTCAGGTTACCCTTCAGCTGAATTTCTCAGCATGGTGGCTTGGGTCATTAGATTATTTTAAATTATCTTTATTCATGGTCATATGCTGTTTTATTCATACTTTTAATGGACCACTGAAAAAAGACAGGAAGCTTGAGGAGCACTAATGTTAAAATATAACCTAATGGGGAGCATTAAAAAATAATGTTTTTTTTAAAGTTTATTTATTTACATTGAGAGAGAGAGAAAGAGGAGGGGGAGAAGAGAAAGAGGGAGAGAGAATCTCAGCACAGAGCCCATCGTGGAACTTGATCTCATGAACTATGAGCTCATGACCTGAGCCAAAATCAAGAGTTGGATGCTCAGTTTACTGAGCCACCCAGGTGCCATCCAAATAATAATGTTACAAATTTCCCTCAAGGCTACTTTCATTGGATCATTAAGTTTCATCCATCTATTAAAAATTTTTACCTAGGACCTTATTTTATGGTCTTATTATTCCAAAATCAGTTTTTGAAAAGGAATAACTGGTGGAGAATTGAATCTAAATGGTTTTTTCACACCCAGAGACATATCTGCGAATAATAACTTAAAAGCCATTCACTTTTTTCAACTTGAAGGAAAAGTCAAACATTACAAAACTAACTTTTCTGATTTTTAGAAACTTTAAAAAAAATTTAAGAATAGAAATTCCTAACATCATATCAGCTTTTTAAAATAAATTTTTTAATGTTTTATTTATTTCTGAGAGAGAGAGAGAAAGAGACAGAGCATGAGCAAGGGAGGGTCAGAGAGAGAGAGGGAGATACAGAATCTGAAACAGGCTCCAGGCTCTGAGCTGGCTGTTAAAACAGAGCCAGCCCCATGCAGGGCTCAAAGCCACTAACCATGAGATCATGACCTGAGCTGAAATCAGACTCTTAACCGACTGAGCCACCCAGGCGCCCCTCATATCAGCTTTTTTAAAACACCTTAACACATACAATAGGTAAACACAAATCTGCATTTTTCACATGTGATTTCCTATAGCCAAAGACAACATAATGTCATTTTTGAATTTATTTCCTCACAGATCATACATTTTCTCACAACATTAATTTAAAATTAAGAGTGTACACATTTTGTTAATACGTTGTACGTGACAAGAAATTTGCATTCATAATATTACCAAATATCATAAGTAAATAAAATACAAATATAGATTTTAAATTAAACATTTAGGGACACCTGGGTAGCTCTTGATTTCAGCTTAGGTCATGATCCCAGGGTTGTGGGATCAAGCCCCACATTGGGCTCTGTGCTGATTCTATCTCTGTCTCTCTCACTCTCGCTCTCTCTCTCTTTCTTAAAATATAAAATAAAAAATAAAATTAAACATTTAGGTGGAGTCATCTATTAAACAAGCTTTTTTTAAATTTATAAGAATTTTCAAAAGATTATGCATTGCTGTGAAGGAAAATAAGAATATCTTACATAAGCCAAAAGAGATGGGTGAGCACTAACCTACTCAAGTTCTCACTTGGAAAATACGGAAACAGACATCATATGTATCTATGCACACAAAATACTTAAGAAAGCACTTTCACACTGATTGACTAAAATCCAAAATATTGCCAAAGTCCATGATTCTTAGCCAGAACATATCTTAATAGTCAGCCTACTGGTCTATCTATCTTTTTACCTATCCCTATGATCTAACACTTCCCACCAAAAATGAATATTGTTAAAGCAGAGCTTTTATGAACAGTTTCATTTATTGGATCTGCTCCTTTAAGCAGTGGTATTGTTTTAGCAATGTTTATTTTGGTATAACTTCAAACATAGAGAAAAGTTGCAAGAATACACAGAATTTCCATATACTTTTACTCAGATTCACCAGTTAGTTACGTTTTGCATCATTTACTTCCTCATTCTCTTCCTTTTCCTTTCCCACTCTCTTTCTCTCTTATTCTCTTTGTATATATGTGCTTCCCTCCCCACTCCTAAGCTGCTTGAATACATTGAAGATACTGTGGTCCTTTCTTACTAAAGATATCTGTGTGTATTTCTTAAAAACAAATATATTTTTAAAGATATTCTTTTATATAACTAGAACACAATTATCAAAGCCTGAGAATTTAACTTCAGTTCAATATTCTTATCTAATCCATGGTTTGTATTCAAATTGCATCAGTTGTCCTAATAAGATCTTATAACTTTTCTGTCTTAATAATGTAGGATCCAATCCAGCACCATAGACTGCATTTCATTTTCATATCTTACTTTATTTTGATCAGAAACAAGTATTCAGCCTTTTTTTTTCTTTTTCTGACATTGACATTTTTTTGAGCATAAGTTAGTTGTTTTGTAAAATATCTCTCAATATGAGTTTGTCTGATGTTTCTTCTTGATTAAGTTCTGGTTACACATTTTATACAGGAAATACCTCTGAAGAGATCTGTCCTCCTCAGGGCATATAATCTTGAGATACATGATGTCAGTTTGCTGCAGTTTTGTGAATGTTAGCTTTGATCACTCGGTGAAAGTATAGCTGCCAGTTTTTTCTGTATAATTATGATTTTCATTTTGTAATTCACAAGTAACTTCTGTGAAGATACTTTGAGAACTGTATAAACATCCTGTTTCTCATTAGATTTTGATCCTCTAGTTTTAGCATCCATTGATGATTTTCTAATCGCTTTATTCATGTTTTACTTATTTGTTGGCATTCTGGTATGAAAATAGAACTATCATTTTTCTCTCAATGTTTATTTATTCATTTACATCAATATGGAGTCATGGGTTTTTCTTTTATTTGATGAGTCATAATTTATTGCCTTCATTATATATATTCATCTTTGAATTCCCAATAGAAGTCCCTTCCAACTGGTTACTCTATTGTTTGGATATGTCTCCATCATTATCTTCTGGCTCTTGAAAATATTCTAAGCTCATTTTTCATTCTCCCTGGCATAGCTCTCAAGTTAACTTATTCTCCAAGAAACTCCAGTTTCTTTAGGGAAAAATAATATTTCTAAATAATAATATTTAGAAACCAAAAATGAGATATATACATATGTACTCCCAGGAAATAGATGTCTATATCAACAAGTACAGATAGTAATATAGATATAGGATAATGTATAGATACTGAGCACAGGTTCATACTGATATATCCAGTTCCAATCCAAAACATTTTCCATTATGACCAACACTGATCTATAATAAAAAAATCATTTTTTCTTCTTGGAAAAAAATATATCCTCTTTGTTATTAACTGCAGGTAATTTTTATCTCAAGTTCTTGTAACAAGGTATTATTTTTCCTCAATATTCTTGACTCCACAACCTAATATAATATCATGTTCGAATTTGTCAGTAAATTTATGTACTTTTTTAGTCTAATAATTTAAAGTAAAACTAAACTTCTAAAACAAAACAGTTTGCCACTTTTTAAATATTTTCCATGATTGACAAGTGTCTCTTTTTTTTTTTTTCATTTGCTTTACTATTTGCTCATTTATCTGTTCGGAGAACTCTGTCCTCTAGGGCTGATTGCCTCTGTGTTTTCTGAGCTGAAGCAAAGTCTTTATTATACTTGCTTTGTTGTTGTTGTTGTTTGTTTTGTACTTTTTGTATTTGTCTTGTTTTCTAATTCTTTTTGTGTTTTCCTATTTGCTTTTTGCTACAAGTTTAACTTCTATACCAAGCCCAAGACAAACACATTCTCCCTCCATTCAGCAGACACAGAGACAGCAATGGATAGTTTTGCTGTTTAACTTTATCATGTATTAATGACATTGTCTACACATATTTGTACAAGTCTTTGTTCATATGGGTTTTCTTTGTATGAAAAAGGATATCTGGGCACATTAGAAAAGCACAGTTGATTGAATTCTGAAGAAATTTTGAGGTAAGAGGAAGTTAGGAGAAAATGTGTGGAATGCCTACCACATTCTCAGTAAGGAGGATTAAGTTTGTCAGTAAAAAGCAAATGGGTTGGTGACATGCTGGAAGATTCAGTAGAATGAAACAAGTTAAAAATGGTCATAGTGGAGGTTAAAAACAAAAAGTGAAATGGATTGGTGAATAGCATTGATGGCTAGACTGAGTCAGATTGACGATATGATTTTATAGAAGACCATAAATATTATTGTGTAATTAGTGCCAGAAATATTCAATAGCATTTTTAAAAAATAGGGAGATAAATAGAAGAAAGTGTTTATCTAGAATTTGGAATTGGCAATACAGATTCAGTAATGGGATCAGGGAGTAAAGGAAAATAAGAGGCCAGGAAGTATAGAATTGAAATTATGGACCATGATGCCAAGTTTGAGTACAGAAGGAAAGGAATAAGGAAGAAGCAGAGTGAAACCACAGGGCAGGGCAGGTTATGAGTAATGTGAAATAGATGAAAAGTTGATTAATTGAAAAGGTTATAGAGTTATATAAATAAAGCATTATTGTTAAAGAAAAAAATTCAGATACATTTCCTGGTGAAAGATATCAGAAGAGTACTCAGAAAAACACTGCCAAGATTTGAATACTTGATACACATGGGTGTGAAATTTGCCAAGGCTAAGGAAAAATGTTCTCAAGTGCCTCAAAAAAATTCAAATTCATTGTTTCTAAAAATGTTGGTACAATTTATAATTAGTATTTGGCAAGATTATAGATTCTTCTGACATTAAAACAATTCTCCTAGCTGATATTTTAAAACAATCTATAACTATTTTCCCCTTTCCTTTCCTGATGCACACCTTACATTAAAAGTTTTTATGAAGGTTTAATAATTGGCAAGAGTTAAGTTAGCATGCTTCTATAATGTCTCTTAGAAGCTTAGAAAAGTAATAGCCTACAGCAAGTGAAATAGACATTCTAGAACTTCTATGAAGATGGTAGGAGAAGGGATCAAAAAGCTCAAAGAAGCAAGCATGCAAAAGTAGATTTTGTCACACAAGGCCAAAAACCCCATCAGTCATCTATGTTTCACAGGAGACTCCAAAGGATACTCTATTTGCCCAAGCAATATGGAATTCATTGGTGAGCATTTTTGAGAAATTGAGAGATGACTACCTGGGATAACATTAAGAGACACTATTATAGAATATTGTTCCCTAAGAGCAAAGAGGATGGCAAAATCATAAAACAATAGAGGCCAAGTGGTATCATTTAAATATCAGAAGCAAAGCTGGTACATTTACTTTAAGTAGTGTCAAGGTTGGGGTAGTAACCAGTGGGATCTGAACTTCAGAAATTTATGGAGATGGTTAACAGAACATGCCAACCATAGGTGCAAGATGGGTAACCAACAAGAGTGTTACTCAACCTATACAATCAAAAGAAATCAAAGATGGATTCTCAGGTGGCTGAGAGCAGCCATCCCTGAGAAAATGTTACAATATCTTGTTCAGTTTCTAAAAATGAACCATTTTTGAGACTGGAACCTACTGATTGAAGGGGAGGCCAGGTCCTCAAGAGGAAAGGATCATGAAATTTCAACACGTATATACAGTTTCTTCCAGTCCTTCCTAAATGACCTATGTAAACATTTACTAGAGTATTCTTATGCTAGGGGAAGTGATATACTCAAGCATTTCTGGGACTAGTATGTAGTGTCTGAATTGACAGTGATCCCTAGAGGCCATAATAGTCATTACAGACATCTTTGTCTGGGGCCATATGTAGACAGACAATAAATGGAGGCCTAATCCAGATCTATCTTGCAGTGGGTCCACAGAGATACTTATGGTCATTTTTTTTTTGATCAGCAATAATTAGAATGGGTATTCTTGGTAAATGGTAGAACCCCCATATTTATTCCTTGGTTTATGGTGTAAGACCTATGGTAGTGATCTGTGGAGAACAGCAGAAATTAATGCCACCCTAAAAGGCCAAAAGTGCGGGACACCTTTCCTATCCCCCATTTAACACACCACTCTGGTCCCTGCAATAAACAGACAAATTCTGGAGAATGACAATAGATTATCACAAACTCAAACTAGCGGTAATCCCATTTACAGCTGCTGGGCAAGATGTGGTATTTTTTTCTAGGGAAGATTAACATGATCTCAGGTTACTACATGTATATTGCATGTATATTATACAATCATTCATCAGTAAAATATATTCTTTTCTATCTTTATCAGAAAAAAAAACAGAAGTTGCTCATATTGGTGTGGGAGAAAAAATGATTTGCATTTACATTTACATTTACAGAGATAGCTACAATGGGAAAAGACAATGTGTGGAAGTAAAGGCAAGCTCTGGTATGAGAATCAAAATAGAGACCCTCCTGAGTTTCTTAGGATATTTATTTATTATTTAATTTTTTAATGTTTATTTTTTTTATTTTGAAAGAGGGATAGAACAAAGAGGGGAGAGGCAGAGAGGGAGGTAGAATCCAAGGCAGTATCCAGGCTCTGAGCTGTTAGTCCAGAGCCTGGTGTGTAGGGCTCAGCTTAACAAACTATGAGGAGATCATGACCTGAGCCAAGGTTGGACACTTAACTGACTGAGTCATGCAGGTGTCCTGATCCCTCTGAATTTCTAAAGCAAGGCCTCACTCTCTGCAGGCCTTGAAAATGATAGAGTGAATGACTGCCTAGAACACATCAAGTGACCATGTGACCAGAGACACCCATGATGAGCTGGATTCTGTCAGACTCAACAAACTAGAGAGTGAGGTAAGTGCCAAGCAATCAATCAAAATAAAAGTAATGCCTTTGTTATCAGTCACAAGCAAGTTCAGAGGGCATGCTCAAGCAGATAGACTAGACTCCATGTCATCTATTAGTATTGCACCTACATCTTTCCATCAGATCATATCTACACTATCAGCACAGTCCCTATCAGCTGACAGAGGAGACCAAAAAAAATATGAGTTTGGTTTATAGATGGGTGAGCTCACTATGTGAATTTGATGCAACTGTCCCTGAAGAATAGTTAGTATATAAGGTTCTTCCCCTGGGAACATGCCTTAATGGCTAAGACATCTTCAGTGGAAAGAATTTTATTTTGCAATCACAGATTACTGGGCTTTAAATAATTCTCTTCAATTCTGCTTGGAAAAACACCACTGAGCACATCTCTCTTTTTTTTTTTTTTAATTTTTTTTTTCACATCTCTCTTTTATAGTGCCTCTTATCAATTCTAGTTAGCAACAACCAGCTTGTGCTATCATTTCTGCCACAAAACCTCCTTGCCTTTGCCACAAGTTTATTAGGTACTTTTTTCATTCTCTAGGCTATTGCAGACAAACTGTTTGACAAAATGATTTACCACCATGTAACATGAGTCACCATCTTCCTAAAAAATTATAGGTTTTTGCCATCTGATTTGAATATCAGTATACATGTTTTTGTTACAGAAGAACTCTATTTCTAGTACCAATTTCTGTATTTATACGTTTTTGTACAATAATGCTACATAACCTCAAAAACCTCAATGGCATCAAAACAACAAATATTTTCACATTTACAGCTCTGTGGGTTGGATATAGGCAGTACTTAGCTAAGACAAGCTGGAACCTAGGCTTCTGTCATGGTTCATTTCTATTCCATATATTTTCATTTAGAAATACAGGTTACCTGAAGCATATTCTTCTCATATTAGATGACAAGAGTGCAAGTGAAACAAGTAGAAGATGTTATTGCAGTGCTCCTTAGTTCTCTGTGCTAAACCTACATAGTATCACTCTGTCTGCCTTCTACCGGCCACAGCATGCCAAATGGCCAAGTCAGTGATGGGGGGGCAGAGGTCATAGTAGGTTCATCCATTGCCAGAGGATCTGAAAAGTCATATGGCCCTAACTGTCAGATCTATACTCACCCTATGCTCCAGCTATCTGTATCTGCTACTTACTTTTTCAAACTCACCTACAACTATGCTCTTCCATCTTACTAGAAAATGTTCTGCCTTCTCCGCTAATTACACTTATTATTCAAGGTCAAACCCCCAAAGCACTATTCTTTGAAGTCTCCCCCGTCCCATATTCATCTTCATCTAACTTCATACAATTTTTTGTTTTTCATTGAATCTCTTTTTCTGCATTACAAATATATAGGTATGTGTATCTACAGACAGATTATAATCTCTTCAAAGGAAGATACAATATTTTACTCATAAAAAGAGCTTCTTCAACAAAAGAACTTCCATACTATGTGCCACTTATTTAGTGAACAGGCTAAAGGTGTGGTGAAATGTTAATAGTCCAACCAAAGGGGGCCAGTCTGGGCCTGGAACAGCCAGAGCCCCTAAGACTGTCACTTCCACTGTCACTTTTGTTTGCACTGATACATAACACAAACAGTTATTTTTTGTGTGCCATTGAAAAAGCTCTAAAGCACCTAGACATGTGTTGTTCTGTTAATAAATAGCTCATAAATACTCACTAACCAAATTAACAAACTATAAATCCTTTCTATAAATTAAATAAATAGCAATTTAAAATCATACATTTTGAAGCAAATATTCTAAGGTCAAATACTACAGATCAGTGTGAGTCACACATTTTATTGGAGTTTAAGTTGCATAAATTAAATAAGTTGTCATGGGATTTCTTAAATATGATGTTAATACATAGAAAATATGATTGTGCGAGTTATAGAAAAAAATACATGCTTGAATAACTTTTAAAAAGGCGTTATTCACTAAGTCTTTTCTTTCTTAAGTATTTTGAAGTCCAACCAGTAGGAATAAGTCAGATAATAATAAACAGAATTCACCTAAGAAAAGTTGATCAGCACATTTCTTCTGGTCAGGAGAAAATTATATTTTCTTGGGGCTAATGAAAACATGCCAAGATGAGTTATGATTTAACTAATTTCTGTGTGTCCATTTTATCTATAGCTGAATGTCGGCCTATCTGATTTTCCCTCCTACAAGGCTAGAAATCTGAAAATACAATACAAGCTAAAGAATGGGCTGTCTCATCTCTTATGTCTGATACTATGGAGCTGTCTCTGCATTTTACTTGTCTTCCTGGAACTCATACCAATGCAGATGAGATAGATAAAAACACTGGGCACGTCCCTTTGTTTAGAGATCTGCCACCATGATGGAGGATATTGTTAAAAAGCTTTATAATTAAAGATTTATTTAATCTCATCTGTTCCCCTTATCAGTAGTCCTTGAATCAATTCCGTTTTCTTATTTCCTTTGCTACCACCTTTGTCCAATTTGCCATCTTGTCTAATGCTCTCTGTGCCAGCACTTTTATTTATTAAGGGAAAAATTATTTCTCCTTTACTTGATTAATACCTCTCCCTATCCTGCTTTGTACAGATTTGGTTAGTAAACATTTATTATATACCTAACACATACAGAACAGTCTTCTAGATGCATGGAGGATAGGTAGCTTTAGAAAGTGCAGTTTCTATCTACATGAGACCTATGGCTTATTAAAGAAGCTATCTATAGCAGTACTATAATGTAAAGTTATGTCATGCTAATGCATATGCTAAGGAACAAGTCTGGAGCCAGACTGATTCCATTTCTGACTCACAAGTGTCTAGCTGCATGACTTTGTAAAAATTATTCAATGTATTTCCTTATCAATAAAATGTACTCAGTAAGAGTACCTACCTTGAAGGTTTGTGTTGAGAATCAAATGGGTTACTATGTGCAGAGATCTGAGCATCATGCCTGGAACACAAAAAGTACCAAACAAATCTTAGTTACTATTATTACAGGAGAAAAAGATCACTTTTAACTTAGAGAATCACAGAAAGTTTCATGAATTAGGCAGCACTCAAACTGAACTTGAAAGGTAGAGGTTAGGTATTCTAGACAGGGAAGTGAAAGAGCAAAAGTCTGTCATGAAATAAGCAGACTCCTTCAAAATTTCTGCATTGCCCACAGGCAAACAGAAGATGGGGTCAATACCTTAATGTGGGCAACTGGTAATTAGTGAGACTAAATGATCTATGATTGCTTCTTTTCTGGGTCCTTCCCTCTCCTGCGATTACTAACAGAATAGTGATTGCTTCTTTTCTGGGTCCTTCCCTCTCCTGCGATTTCTAACAGAATGGTGATTTCTCTGTGTGTAAAAAGACAGGAATGGATTAGATGATTATATTAATTTCCTGAGTGGGAAACCAAAAATCATGAGATGACTTAAAAGTCAGGTCCTAGATATTTGCAGGAGTAAGCCATCACTTGCCTGGCTCCCAAAGCAGTTCCTTACCTGCAGGCCTTTATTCCCTCCCCAACTCTGTCCTCCTACACCCCCAATACACACGTGCATGCATGCACACGTACATACACATACACAACCGCCTACGCACACATCTTATTTTGCATCTGTTTACAGGTAGACAAATGTACATTCTAATGTGAACACCTAGAGGTAATGACTACAGTTTTCTCTGTTAACTGAAAGCAGTGACTGGCTTCAAACCAGACAGAAGAAAAAAGTAGCCCTGTAACCTGCTGTTACAGGCAGTTTTTTCTTTTGTTTTGTTTTGTTTTTGAAGTAGGCAGAACCACAAAGAACTTCATGCAAACCAATTGTAGCTAACCTAATGGGCATGAAGGAGAAAGTAGAGCTGATGAAAGTCTGGTCTGTATCCTCAAAAAGAAGGGAATAAGTCAGGCACAAAAAGACCTTGCTTCACGCTAGAGAAAGCTGAATAAAAGTACTTTTTTAAAAAATAATTTTTATTTATTTCTAGGAGAGAGAGACAGCGTGAGCAGGAGAGGGTCAGAGAGAGAGGGAGATACAGACTCCGAAACAGGCTCCAGGCTCTGAGCTGGCAGTCAGCACAGAGCCTGACGCGGGGCTCAAACCCACGAACCGCGAGATCATGACCCAAGCGAAAGTCGGACGCTTAACTGACTAAGCCACCCAGGCGCCCCTAAAAATACTTTTTAAAAGTTGCTTAGGATATATTCACATTAGCTCTCTGCATTTTAAGTTAGTAGATTCTTGCCGACTTTGCTGTTTATTTGAAACTGCACAGAATTGACATCAGTATCCAAAGAGGTCAAAGTATTATCTCCAGTTAGCCAACCAAATTTTTAATCAGCTACCTTAATGATATTCAGGATAGATACATGTATTAAAATATGACTTGAACTACCTTTGAATTTGTCTGGATCATCTGAATTGCTTGAAAATTAGCTATGTTACACAAAGGGCTTTGATTAATATGACCTAAAGAAAGAAATATGACGTAAGTTGACTGTAGTTCAAAAACTTCATTTTCCTAAAGTTTTTTACAAAAAGGTCATCAGTTATGATTCATCAATCACTGGCTAATGTAACTAGACAATATTTTACTTTCATTACTCACCAGGCCATGATTCTGAGTTTGTGGAAATGTGGCTGTCTTCACATTCATCACACAATAACAAAAACATTTTTGGTTAGCAGAATAGCTAATAGACATAATTTACTAATGTACCTTTTGTTTAAAATATCATTGGCCCTACCAATATAGAAAATTTTTAATTAAGCATCTGTTGGTGGTCCATTAACTCTTTCCTTTGGGCTGGGCCAGAATAAATGATTTCCTATCTGATGGGATTTTATTTTTTAAATTTATTTAAAAATTTTTAATGTTTATTTTTGAGACACAGAGACAGACTGTGAGTAGGGGAGGAGCAGAGAGAGAGGGAGACACAGAATCCAAAGCAGGATCCAGGCTCTGAGCTGTCAACACAGAACCTGACAAGGTCTCTGAAACCATGAGCCATGAGATCATGACCTGAGTCAGACACTCAACTGACTGAGTCATGCATGTGCCTCTCTGATGGAATTTTAAGTAAATTAATTCCAAAATATCACTCTCAAAAGGTTAAAAATTTCCTATACTCCTTCCTAAGATATTACAGAATTCCTGTTAAAAATGTAGTTCCATGAATAAAAGACTCAGTAAATATGGGTAGACTGGCTGATAGTATATTAGTCACTATCAGGTTGCCTTATGCACAGTGAAATATTTGATCAATAGATACAGCTTATCATGTATGAAGTTGTACCTCATGCCTCCAGTCAAGCTAAAAGACCTACATGTACTGTAAGAAATCCACACACATGTGTCACGTACCCATGTGATAATATACCTATCATTTTGAGAGTCAAATTGTTGTTATCATTTATTTTTCCCTCCCTACTCTATATGAAAGATGACAGGCTACATCAAAGACTAACTTCTATGACAAAATATTTTTCAGTGCCTTTTGCTTTCCCTTAAATCTTCAGACATGTCCCTCAGGGGCCTCATTTTGCTACTTTTCTTTTTTGTTAATGTTTTATTTATTTCTGAGAGAGAGACACATCATGAGCAGGGCAGGGTCAGAGAGAGAGGGAGACACAGAATCCGAAGCAGGCTCCAGGCCCTGAGCTGTCAGCACAGAGCCCAACGCAAGGCTCAAACACACGAACTGTGAGATCATGACTTGAGCCAAAGTTGGACACTTAACCGACTTAGCTACCCAGGCACCCCTCATTTTGCTACTTTTCAGTTTGCTTCAGATGTGAAGCAAACTTTTTTAGTTTGCTACTTTTCAGCTAACTAAAGACACCTTTCTAGATAAGGTGTGACATCCACTTCCTTCTTCTCAGAAAAAAAAAAAAAAAAGATGCATGTTTGTAAAATACAGGAAAAAGCCCTTACCCTGATTATGTCATACAAGGGAGAAATTTCAATAATGGGCATTTCCAATGTCAAAAACATAGCACAGAATAGCACAAAATTTTGCAATAGCTTTCAAATAATTTCTATTAGGTGGCTATTTATATATGCTAATCTATACATTAGTAATATCTAGATTATTCTATCTATATAGAGATTAGTTATCATGTGTAATGTATGAGTATTGGCTAAAATAATATGAGTCAAACTGTTTTCTTTTGCCCGCTGGATAAAGTCCGTTAAGTATGAAAATATCACTATGGAAAAGTAAAAACTGGTATATTCATAACTGAATTTATATACCTTCAAAAACCAGATAAATATCATTTACTCAGTGACAATTTTCATGTAGCATTGATCTCAGGGGTTAAGTAACTATATGTGCTGCCTATCAGAACTACTACAAGGAGAGATCAATAAAATTTTAGCATTATAAGAAACTTGAGAAAAGATATCCAGCGGCACCTGGATGGCTCAGTCGGTTGGGCAGCCGACTTCGGCTCAGGTCATGATCTCAAGGTTCGTGGGCTCGAGCCCCATGTCAGGCTCTGTGCTGACAGCTCAGAACCTGGAGCCTGCTTCAGATTCTGTGTCTCCCTCTCTCTCTGACCCTCCCTTCTCACTCTGTTTCTCTCTCTCAGAAATAAATAAAAATTAAAAAAAAAAAAAGATGTCCAAGGAACACCATGCCTCCCCTTATCCACCATACCATAAACCCACAGGGTACCCATACTTGGCCTCACGTCATCATAAATTATAATATTACCTGACTCGTTTTCTACAGTATTCTATGAACTTATTCTAATCTTTTCTAGTTACTATGAAGCTAATCTATTTAGTAAATTCATACTAAGATATTACTGCCTCTTAAGTTTGAATTTAGTATGATTCTCCCAGGCAGGTACGTATTTTAATGGGCCTTTTGTTAAAGCTTTATCATTAAAAGGACTGGCTCACATGTTGGGAATTTTAGCACACAAGAAGCCAAAAGGCAAATGTATATTTGATAGAAAGACCCTTTAAGATCCTACATATTATGCTGTAACTTATCTGATGAATGTAGCAGAAAATTATGAGAGAAAGATGAGAAGGAATGAACATATTAACTAAAATCCTACCCTATGCATAATAGTGCATTTGACTCATCAAATTATACACAAATACAATTTTCTTTTTTTCCTTTTTTTTAATGTCTATTCTTTTTTTCAAGAGAGAGACAGAGACAGAGTGAGAGTGTGAGTGGGGGAAGGGCAGACAGAGAGGAAGACACAAAATCCAAAGCAGGTTCCAGTCTCTGAGCTTCAGCACAGGCCCCGACACAGGGCTTGAACTAATGGACTGCAAGATCATAACCTGAGCTGAAGTCAGATGGTTAACTGACTAAGCCACCTGAGCACCTCACAATTTTCTTTTTTAAAGGAAAGGTAGCAATCTGAAGTTTTAGATTTAGAGTAAGTTTTTCTGTACACTGAATTCAGTTGTTAGTAAACCCTAGCCTTTGTTTCTTTAATAACTAACTGTAGTACTGTTCCTTTTCCTTGGTAAAATCAGTGTTCAGAATAAAGGTTCTTTCTTCAAAACCCCTAGCTCAAATGTGTGGAGTGATTTTTCTAATCCATGTTTTGTAAATACAAAGCAATTAATCTACAGGAGACAGAAGGTGGTAGTAATATACACACACAAAACTAAACCATAACAATACCTTCAAAGAAGCAGATTAATATTCAGTCTTTAGTTACTTGTTGCTTTGCTTTCCTTTTGATCTGTTTTTGTTTTGTGTTTGATTGTGTTAAGCACAGTTGCAGAATTTTCTAAGACTTTTTATAGTCCAAATTCAGTTCATTCTTCACCTAAGCTCAGATAATCAATGTATGTGAAACTCTAAATGTATGTGCATATTCATATAGAATCTATCTTCTCCTTGCACTAAGAAAACTAAATTATAAATCAGTGGACCAATGCTTATGATTTAAACATAGTAGTCTAGAGACTGAGAATAGACTAGACTATTCTAAAATTTTTGAACCAGAGAAACATAACAGAAAAATAACAGATTTATCTGCAAGCAAATCCATACTACCTTTTATTCCCCCTTTGGGTACAAACAATAACTATGTTCATTAATTTTAGGTAAATGGCTAATCCTAAAAAATTCAGGATCACTATCAATTTATGGGAATAGATTTATAGTATCATGTTATGAATTGTAATTGATTTAAAAATGTTTTTAACGTTTTCTTTATTTCTGAGAGAGAGAGAGAGAGAGAGAGCAAGAGCAGGGGACGGTTAGAGAGAGAGGGAAATACATAATCTGAAACAGGCTCCAGGCTCTGAGCTGGCAGTCAGCACAGAACCGGATGTGGGGCTCAAACCCACGAACCGTGAGATCATGACCTGAGCCAAAGTTGGAGGCTTAACCAACTGAGCCGCCAGGCTCCCCATGAGTTGTAATTGATTTTAAATTGTCTTTTGCCATGTTATCATTGAAGCGAAACAGTCAAGACTGAACCAAAGATATAAAACTAATTTTTTTTTCCATTCCAAGTCATGAAAGATGCTCACAAATTATGCTTTTTTAACTAAATGAACTGATAATATAATTAAATCTGAGATCAGTTATAAAATCAGTTTACAAATGAAAAACTTTCCAAATTTACCAAATTTGCAAACATAAAAATTTTTTATAAGGCATATTGTTTTTAAATGTATATATTTTTATTAAACACATTTTAAAGAATATCCAATTTGTCAAAAGCTGAATCCTAGGCTTATTTGGTCTTTATTATTTTCTAATATATGTATAGAATATATTAAAAGATATTAAAATTTAATATATTCTAAAATATAAGAATATTAATAAAATACAGCCTAATAATGTAAAATTACAATATAATATTATAAATATAATAAATGTGAATAAATTCACTGAATATGGCCATATTTGTGAAAAATATATTCATGAAAAATACAATTAGGAAGAATGCATTTATGAAGAATGTATTCATATGAAATGTATTCTTCAATAGGCTCTTGACTATATTCAAGAAGAAAATAATCATATTTACTTGATATAACCAATAAATTACATTTATAGGCAACCATATAAAAAACCATTTAATGTGCTCATACAGATTGATTAATCCTTGAAAACAGTCTATTCCATGAAGTTTTCAGTGCCTTGATCTTTGAAGAATTCACCTACTTCCATAAAATTATGGTAGTAATTAATAACTAACTGTAGAAGGGAGTATGCATTGAAGTGTAGTCAAACACAGATATATTTTTGTTGAGCACAGGATGTAGATCAAGGGTGGGTTATTGTGTTCAAAAGAATTTGATTTGTATGTACAGTCAAATCAAACCATAACTGCCAACTATGTGACTTTATACTGAGAAGATATCCCCAAAAGAAAACATATGTGGAACAATGACTGTCTTTTATCCCTGCTTTAGCAGAAGCCATGGGCATAGCCATCTTTCCAGTAGTGATAAATATCTAGTTTTAGATTCCAGAACAATTTCTTTTTGACTGAATTTTGGCCTATTGTGTGACCCAACCTTCAATATCATCAGATGCTGTATATCCTGAATTTGCATATTTACCTAGGGAAGAAACACCCACATTTTCCAATGTACTTCATTTGGTCACAAGACGAGCTAGGCAGCAAGCCATACACATGCCATTGTACCATCAATAGTAGGTTCAGTGTGTTTTGCAGTAATTGCCCAATGTAAATCCCCCTGCATAAGGTAGAGCATTTCCTTCACTCCTTGTGGAAATCCCTCAATAACATTACTGATCTCAAATTCAAACTTATTTCAAACTACAGGTGGAAGGGGGAAGCTGCTATTTATAGCCTGTCAAAGCTGTATTATTAAAAGATGAGAAGTGTTTTTAAGGTACAGAAGAGTTGTCATTCTTTTGCTAACTTGATAAAGAAGTTGTTGAAAGTAAAACAACTTTGATGAAAACTTGCTTAAAATTCATTGTCAATAGCCCAAATTGATTGTTTCTTCAAGTACAGTTTATTTGGTATGCACAGAGTACAAAGCAGCGCACTGGACGTTGGAGTTAAGTGGTAACCTTGGTACATTTCATCAGCTTTTCTAACACCATTTGCAATAATTGTCTCTACTTCACCATTACCATGTATTATAGCTCATTAGGCATGTTTTTTGTTTTATGTGCCTAAGTCTCAACAATATTTAACTTTCCCTGTGGCCTACAACTATGGTTTTACCTTATTTTTGCAGCCATATTCTCTAGTTAGTGCTGAGTCTCAAATGTGTACTGCATTCATACTGCCAGGCAGTACGATAATGTGGATTCAAGAAATCTCAACCAAATCAAATATGACTAACTAAATGGCTGGTCTCACTTTACAGGAACTGTCTTGACTGCTAGAGTAAGTAGGAATTTACATGCATCATTCTCCCCATCCTTAGGCCCAGTGCTCATCGAGTCTTATATCAACACACAAATGATCAAGTACATGACTTTTATCTCTTTAATTTTATTATCAGTTCAATTCAGTCATTTATTATTGTCACTTTTCTTTGAAATAGTTGGCTACCAAAAGAAAAATACTAAATTCCCACTTCACTCCATACCCCAAAATAAATTCAAAAACTAGTTCTGGAGGAAAATTTTTGCATTATTTACAGGCTATGATGGAAGAAAAGACCTTTCTAAATATAAAAGTAGAGGCAAAAACACATATATTAAATACTAAAAAGTTAAAATTCAGAGCAACAACAATAAAGGAAGAAAATAAAGTCTATTCATAGCAAATAAAAATCTGGGAAACACTGAAATACATATGACAAATTTCAATAGCTATAAATAATGTTTACCTGCCAATAAGAAAGATATGCAATCAACAAAAACATGGACAAAAAGATAAAGCATATTCACAAAAGAATAAATAGCAAGGCAACTATCATATACTTAAAATTGTAAACCCTAGCAACTTTTTCAATAAATCACCTATAATCAGTATCTTTATTTCTTGACCTCCTTTCTCGAACACTGTGGTTTCCAACCAAACCAGTACACTAAAATCCCTCGTCAGGACCTCCAGTGAACTCAGTGTTGCTAAATCCAACCAACATCTACCTTTTAGTCCTTCTTTGTCTTCACCTCTTAGCAATGTTGGACACTGAGGATCATTCTCCTTTTTTCAAAAAATAAATATTATCTTCTCTCGGCCTCACGACATCATATTCTGTATCACCTCTTACCCCCACCCTCACTGCACTTTGAGTCATTTATCAGCCACCAGAGATCAAAGGCAGAGATATTTTTTATCATTTGAATTAATATTAAGTTGATTCAGCCATTTATATTAATAGTGATACCATCTTCCATGTCTCCTTCTCTATATGCTTCTTCTTAGTCTCCTTTGGATGTTCCTCTTCTACCCACTTGATAAATTCTGGCAATCTTGAAGGCTCTGTTCTGTTATTATTCTTCCTTTCATCATTTTATCCCTATGGAGATTACCTGATCCTATTGCTTCCACTGCCATCTATAAAGACACAATCATCAGACTCTTTTAAACAATTGCCTGTTAAACTTCTCAGCTTGGATATTTTGCAAACATTTTAAATTTATTGGTACCAAACTGTCCAAATCAGAAAATGTGGAGACTTCCCAGATTCTATTCTCTCCCTCACATCCACATGCAATGAATTACTGAGTCTGTTTATTCTGCTTTATAAATATCTGCTGAATCCATCCACTTATCCCTGTTCTATAATGGACATCTGTTGTTTTGACTTTCTAGCACCCCTTCCACTTCTTTCTGTTACCAGAAGTCCTCTATTGAATTTATTTTTAACTCATTGAAAATATGAGTCTGTCCTTTTCTAGATAATGAAGCAGTAATAGTTGCATTACTGGAGCCACCTGTGGCCTTGTTTTTAGCCATATGGAAGAAGCCAGTCTGAGAGAATCAGTTTGAAAAGTAGAAAGTATATTTTAAAAAACGATGGGTAATGACAGCAAAGAGAATGGGAAAGAAAGGGAGAGGGAATGAGGAAGAGACTGTTGGAGCTTTGGGTTTCCTTTGTTCCTAAGGCCAAGGTGAAATTTTTACTTTAATGTTTGGGTTATAAGAGTCAGTAAATTCTCCCTTTTGCCTTAAGCTGGTTTGACTCAGATTCCTTATCACTTGTAACCAAGGAATTGTAATACAAACTGCAAGCCATTCCTGTCCACACTGTTGCCTCCTACCTAATCTCCTCAAATGCACCCTTGCTCTCCAATAATCCGCTCTCAAAATGCAACTAGAATTATATTTTAAGAATGAAAAATCCTATCCTTTAAAGAATGTCCTCAATTTTAACATGATTTCCAAGGCTGTGGTCTGACCTCTAACTACTTATCACATTGTGTGTTGAATCATTTGATTGTGGTCCATGTTCTTGTCACACTATATTTTCTTCAGTTCCTCAAACATCAGTCAGTCTGAAAAGCTCTTACTCTGTGCCTCTCTGCATTTCCTCCCCTCCCAGCTGGGTCAACTTCTGCTTATCTGTAAGTGTACTCCGGAAGCTGAGTCTAACATCTTGGCCTAAATTATAGCTCTTTCAGATATGCTCTTCATCTTCAAACCTTTAACGGCTACATACTAATGTAGAGTGACATCATATCTCTTATACTTTTAAACCAAGTAAACTTTAAGTTCTATCAATGTAAGAACCTGATCTGTCTTGCTTACTTCTGAATCACTTCCCCTACTTTCTACCATCACCTACTTCAGTGACTGGAAGAGAATAGATGCCCATTAGTATTTGATGAATTGAGACTGAATTTTAAATACAAATGAGCTGCCATTTTTTCTTATCAAATTGTCAAAGTTTTCTTTATTATAATAGTCAACATTGGCAAAGATCTTTCATGCACTGATGATGAAAGTACTGCAATGGAAATTGAGTGGAAGATATCAGATATTTTTAAATGTGGTCTTTGACCTGACAATTTTATTTCTGAAAAGATTAAGAAACAATTATGGACAAAATAATATACAAGGGAATATTTATCACAGCTTTGTTTAAGTAAAATATTTTTAAATTATAGAAAAAAGCCTAAATGTACATCAATAGGGATTATTTATTTTACGCATATTCAATAGAATAAAATGTGGCTACTTAATATGACAAGATTATTATTGACATGGAAAAGTATTCATAGCATGTTCTTAAATAACAAAAGGCATGTTACAAAATGGTATGAATGATATGATGTCACTTTAAGTCTACATGAAGATATCTAGAGATTAAAAATCTATGTTGGGAGAATATTCATCAAAATATGTTTTATTATATCTTTCAGGTGAGACTAAGTTGGTTTTTACTTTAATATTTTTGCTTACCTGTATTTTCTATGTTTTTTTAAATGAGCATATACTGGGTGATTTAATTTTTTTCCTTATAAAATCACTACCATATATCGAGAGCTTATAAACTTCTAGACACTGTGGAAAATTTTTCATATGTATTATCATTTAATTATCACATAGTCATAAACTATTGCTTTTGTTACTCAGTATTATAAATGAGGAAATAAAGATGTAGAGATATTAACTTGTTTAAGGCCACACAACCCTGGATTCCAATCCAGTTTTGTCAGCCTCCAAACCTTAGCTTTTCATCACTACACTATAATAACAAGGTGCCTAAATATGTACAAGAAACTCAACTAAGAGTACTGAGTAAATAAGAAGTTAGCAATTAGTAGCCCTCACTTTCCAGTAGCTTAGCAGTCAATAAATAAGACATGTAGACAACTATACAACATGGGAAAATATGTTTTGTAACATGAGAGGTACAAACCTGGAGGTCACAAAGTTCAGGGTGTTTTGGGAATAACAAGCACATCATCTTGTTTTATTAGTGCGGTTTCTCAAAATGTGGCCTTCAGTCCACCTGCCACATATTCCTCAGCTCATCTCAAGAGAAAAAATCCTTCCCAACTCAAGAGAAATCAGATGATTTCCATGAGCATCATACATTTGGTATCTTGCATTTTTTTAAAGGCCTTACAATCTTTATAAACATTACTAGCAATAAAATGCTAAAAGCTTGAGAAGAAACCATTGATCAAGGGAATATAAAGAAGTGTACCAACACCAGGCTATATTGGGTTCCCAAATACCTGAGGTCAGACAAATGCCATGTAGCCGACCAGCATCTCCTGGGCCTTTGGGTCTTAGTTTGTACTGATTTGAAATTGGCCTTAGGAAGTTTTCTCCTGGGTTGCAAACAAATCTTGAGACAAATTTGAAGGACAGATTGAGATGGATTTGAAATGCCTCCAGATACCCATATTCTTATGGAAAATGTCAGGCCTCCAATTGCATCAGCCTTTTAGTCACTACCTTAAAAGCTCTGCTAGGATTTTGTTTTGTCTTGTTTGTTTTGTCTTGTCTTGTTTGTACTAGACGACATTTTATTTTTTACTGTGGAAAGGACACTTAACATGAGCCCTAACTTCTTAAATTTCTAAGTACACAATACACTATTGTTAATTAGAAGCACAATATTTTACAGCAGGTCTCTAGAATTTATTCATCTTATATAACTGAAACTTTATACCTGTTGAACAACAAATCCCCATTTCCCTATTCTCAGCCCCGACAACCACCTTTTTATGCTGTATGAGTTTAACTATTATGATACCTCATATAAGTAGAAAATCATGCAATATTTTTTATATAGCATACTATTTTCCAAGTTCGTCCTTGTTGTCACATATAGAGTTAATAGACTAAGGTGACCTAAAGGTTTTTAATGACTCAGACCTCTTAAAATTTTGTCTAATTTCTATGACCTACCACTCCTGGTCTTTCTGCCCTTTGCATTTAAGGATAGCTTTTAAAAAGGAAAGTCATCTGTTTTAGTTCACAGACTGACAGATTAGAATTGCACTTCACCAAAGCACTTCAGTCCAGACTTAAACCAAACCTACACTAGACCCACAGTTTATCCAGAGATAAACTGAATTTATCTCCAGAAATGCAAAGAGATGAAATCCTAAGATGGGTGAATGATAGCAATTAGAGAAGACTCTAAGAGATTCAAGCCATTAAAAGCCCAGGGAGCTTCATTTGGTAGCTCCAGTTCCATATTGTCAGTAAAATTCCAAAGAATCTTACTCTATTTTCCCAGTAACTGGGTCATCACCCCCATTTCTTCACCTTCACCTAATTCAGTAAGGTCATATGACTGAGGAAATCTCTAAATTGAACATTTGGAGCCCCTTACTAGGGGTGCTACTATGACTGTGTGTAGATGTGTCCAAGAACACCAGTCATCATCATGAGTCCTTCAAGGCTGTCTACATATAAACATTCCTTTTTGCTTACTATCTGTTTATAGATAAAATTTTGTTTCTGTAGGCCTCTGAAACTGAAAATATTTGTTCAGAACACATAGATGTTGGCTCTTCCACCCCCTACCAAAGGTATAGTGCAACAAATATTGTCAATCCCTCTATGCTAAAACACACTGTGTTTCCCTGTGCTAAACATATTTGTTTGGCTCACTGATTAGTGAACCGTTAACTGTTTCTAACTAATCTGCCTGGGGGTGGAAGGACTACAGGTGTATGTGGGCAAAAATATCCCAGTGAGCTTGGGAATTTTGTCATCCAATCAAATCACACTTAAAGTGAAACCACTAATCTTTAAAGCAATTTTTGGCATGTTATTAAACTTCTCAACAGTGGATATAAATAGATAGATTTCAACTTAAATTTTATGTTACTCTGAGCAGTGCTAGAACATAACCACAGGATCTCCTTCTTAAATGATTATAGGACCTGTATAAATGATCAAAACCTAATCAGTTCTTTTAACTATATGCAGTATCACTTAAAACTTATCTCTGTAATTAGATCCAACCACAGCATTCATAATTAAAAGAAATGACTACTTGGGGGTTTTGAGGGGTTTTTTGTTTTGTTTTTTTAATTTTTAACTGTTTTATTTATTTCTAAGAGATAGAGACAGCGTAAGCAGGGGAGAGTCAGAGAGAGAGGGAGACAGAGAATCCAAAACAGGCTCCAGGCTCCGAGCTAGCTGTCAGCACAGAGTCTGACATGGGGCTCAAACCCACGAACCGTGAGATCATGACCTGAGCCAAAGTCGGACGCTTAACCAACTGAGCCACCCGGGTCCCCCAAGAAGTGACTATTTGGAGTCAGTTAATTTTATTGCATATCTACTTAAGAAGTTACTTAGAATTAGGTCAAATTGCAATAAAACACAAATATAAACAACACAAAGTAATATTATTTATAAAGTGTTTCTAATATAAAACAAAACAAAAAATATAAACAAGATTTGAAAGAGCTAATGAACTTCTAAACCATGATAGACAGTAATATTATATAGAGGTGGGAAAAGGTTAATCCAAAGACTTCTACAACATGGAAGGTTTACAGCCTCTTTCCATACTATCTGATTTGTGTTCAGGAAAAAAGAGTAACAGCAACAACAGTCAAAGTTCAGTGGCTTTGGTAGGAAATCATTTGGTATGATTGCTCTAATGGGCCTATTCTTTTTTGTTCTTCCTTTTTATTTAACTTATATTTGAAAATCTCCTGTGGACAACTTGGCTCTTTCCCAGAGGTTTGGCCCAACCCCTGGTTCCATTGCCATCAGACCTAGTAGAGGACAAAGCACAGACCAGGCAGCTGAAGATCTACAAAGATGTGGGGACACCCCTATAATGTAGCTAAGGAGCATTGCTGATGAGTCAATAGAAAAGAGAAGGTTAGGCTAATGATTATTCTCAGGTGGTCATTTTCTGCTATTTGACAGTGAAAACAGAGATTTGAATTTCCCAAATTTACCTTCCTTCAAAATCCAATCTTAGTTGTAACAATTAAATCTTTAAAATATTAATTTCTTAACGTATGTATAATTGTTCCAACTGTGTGTCAGCTTTGGTGTGTGGAAATGGAGGTTAGACTCTTGATGCCATATCCTAACATGAATTTGAAAGGTTTTACAATCTCTCAAAGCATTCAAATGATCATCAGTAGAAGTTAATACTTCCTACTTCACAGGGTTGTTTGAAGATCAGGTGAAATATTGTACAAAATACCTGACTCAGAGCAGGTTCTAGATAAGCATGCATTTCTAATGTCCATCTCCCTCCTCCCCCATAAGAAATTTCCTTTCAACTCTTTGGGAACAAGATGCCAACAATTATCTCTTTCTCTCTCGGCTTACCAAACTTTCCTGCCAGTTCCTGAAAGATCAATAAACATTTGTTGAATGTGTAGTTAGCAAGTGCAAAGTATTTTTCACAGGTTATTTTAACCTAACCCTATCCTCTCCTGAAGGTATTAGTTTTTCTTTCTCCTTTTTGTGATGAAAGCTCTTCAAAGAGGTTACAGTAGTATTGTCAGGGGAAATATGAATGGATGCTGTGCTCACATTTTAGATTGCATGTTCAAGTACGTATTTTCCACATACTTTTTTCCCATCAGAATCTTAAAAGAATCCTGATTCTCAATATGTTAAGATCCACTGATAGACATCAGTAACATTTCAGGACTGTCACACTATCCCTTCATATCTGCTACTCTCCTTACTATGCATTGAAAGTTTCCTAGCTATAGTCATAAGTAAACTTTGTTTTAATGTTTATTTATTTATTTTGAGAAAGAGAGAATGAGATAAAGAGAGAGAGTGTGAGAGAAGAGCGCACAAGTGTGAGCAGGGGAGGGGCAGAGAGAGAATCCCAAGCAGGCTCTGAGCTGACAGGTTACAACTGTGAGATCACGACCTTAGTTAAAATCCAGTCAGACGCTAAATAGACTGAGCCACCCAGGTGCCCAGTCATCAGTAAACTTTTACTTGCCAACTTCCAATGTCTATTTTTAGTCTTCATCCTACGTAATGTGTCTGTATCATGTGACAATAATCCTAGGCTTTCCTTCTTGGAACTTTCCCATCATTTCATTTTTGACATTACTTTCATTTCCCGATAAGTCATGTTTGTGCACTCTCATTGCTTTCTCTGTTCCTACTACTCAGTATGACTCCTAAATTTTGAGATTTCCCCAGATATACTTTGTCTTAAGTTATTCTTGTTGTACATGCTCTTTTTGCATTATAATTCATGTCCAAAAATGTCCCACATTTCTAGGTTATACCTATCCTGATATTCAAATCCATATTTCTAGGTAATTAAAAAACAAATTGCATAAATGTCCAAAAATACACTAAAGTTTTAAGCTTCACTAGTAATGAAAGAAATCCAAGTTCTTATAAAAATATTACTTTCTTTTATCATATGAGTGATGGGTAGTTATTTTTTCTAAATAATATAGCTGTTGAAAATTTTAAGGACAAACAGATACACTAATGCATTTCTAAAAGAGAGTAGATTATTACAACCTTTATACAGAGTAATTTGGCTATATAGCTCAGAATTCTTTGAAATATGCATACATAGTTTTGCTTCTGTACTGTGAAGTTATACCAAATGACCCCCACACTAACAGATACTGGGGTAGAACTGGGGTTCCTGGATGGCTCAGTTGGTTGAGCATTAGACACTTGATTTTGCCTTGGGACTTGGGTGATATCACAGTTTCGTGAGTTTGAGTCCCACATGCACTCTGTGCTGACAGTATGGAGCCTGCTTGAGACTCTCTGCCTTGATATTTCTTTGCCTCTCTGTCACACAAAATAAATAAATAAACTTGAAAACAAAGACAACTAGAAATTGGATAAGTTAGGCATGGCTAAACTCATAAGAAAAGGAAATCTCAAAGTAGAAGGGAGGAGACAATGAACTAAAATTTGAGCACACCCACAAATAAGTAGTAAGTAAAAGAAAGTTTCCCTGGATAAAAATACTGATAAAAATCCTGAAATTATGAAGTCCTAACCTTTAAGTCTGTTTCAAGGTTAGAGAGCTAATGTGAGTCTTCTGTCTAACTCTGGGCCCTCCGTGGAGCTAAAGTGATCCCAAATATTGGTAAATTCCCTTAGTGGTAAATGAAACCATACACATCCTTTCAAGGGAACATCCCAGTATGGGCCCCTCAGATTCCTATAGATTGAATTTATTTATTTATATTTTAAAATATTTATTTATTTATTTTTGAGGGAGAGAGAGAAAAGCACAAAGAGATGGAGACAAGGGATCTGAAGAAGGCTCTGGACTGGGAGCTCAGAGCCTAATGAGGGGCTTGAATTTATGAACCATGATATTATGACCTGAGCTGAAGTTGGAAGCTTAACCAACTGAACCACCCAGTGAATTTATAAAATCACTTAACATTCCTATAATTTTTGGTGGAGTCTTTAGGATTTTCTATGTGTAGTACCATGTCATTTGTAAATACGGAGAGTTTTATTTCTTTCTCACTTACTTGTATGACTTTAATTTGCTTCTGTTGTGTGATTTCTGTGGCTAGGGCTTGTAGTACTAAGCTGAATAAAAGTGGTGAGAGTGGACACTTTGTCTTGTTCCTGATATTAAGAGAAAACCTCTCAGTTTTTCACTACTGAGTATGATGTTAGCTGCAGATTATTCATATATGGCCTTTATTATGTTGAGGTATGTTCCCTCTAAACCTACTGTGTTGAGTGTTTGTGTCATGAATGGATGTTGTACTTTGTCACATGCTTTTTCTTCATCTACTGAAATGATCATATGGTTTTTATCCTATCTCTGGTTGATGTGATGTATCGTGTTGATTGATTTGTGAATTCTGAGCCACCCTTGCATTCCAGGAATAAATCCTACTTGATTGTGGTGAATTTTTTAAATGTATTCTTAGATTCAATTTGCTAGTATTTTGTAGAGGATTTTTGCATCTATGTTCATTGGAAATATTGGCCTATAGTTCTCTTTTTGGTGGTGTCTTTATCTGGTTTTGGTGTCAGGTAATGCTGGCCTTATAGAAGAAATTTGGAAGTTTTCCTTTCTCTTCTATTTTCTTGGAACAGTTTGAGAAAAATAGATATTAACTCTTCTTTAAATATTTGATAGAATTCACCTGTGAAGCTTTCTGGTCCTGGACATTTGTTTGTTGAAAGCTTTTTTTTATTACTGATTGAATTTCATTGTTGATTATTGGTCTGTTCAAGTTTTTTATTTCTTCTTCTTGTCCGTTTTGGTAATTTATCTGTTTCTAGGAATTTATCTATTTCTTTTAGGTTGTCCAATTTGTTGGCATATAATTTTTCACAATATTCTCTTACAATATTTTGTACTTCTGTGATGTTGGTTCTGTGATTTCTCCTCTTTTATTTGTGATTTCACTTATTTGAATCCTTTTTTTTTTTCATGAATCTGGCTAGAGGCTTATCAATCTTGTTGATCTTTTCAAAGAACCAGCTCCTGGCGTCATTGATCTGTTCTATTGCTTTTTGTATTTTGGGCTTTCTTCATTTCTACATCATTTATTCGTGCTCTGATCTTTATTATTTCCTTCCTTCTGATGGTTTAGTGTTCTGTTTGTTCCTCTATTTCTAGTTCCGTTAGGCGTAGGCTTAGGCTGTTTATTTGAGCTTTTTCTTGCTTCTTAATGTAGGACTGTATTGCTATAAATTTCCCTCTTAGAATAGCTTTTGCTGCATCTCAAAAATATTTGGCTACATATAGTGTTTGATTTCCTCTTTAATGTTTATTTATTTTTGAGAGAGAGAAAAAGAGAGACAGAGTGTGAGTTCTGGAAGGGCAGAGACAGAGGGAGACACAGAATCTGAAGCAGGCTCCAGGCTCTGAGCTGTCAGCACAGAGCCTGACACGGGGGCTTGAACTCACAAACCCTGAGATCATGACCTGAGCCAAAGTCACATGCTTAACCAACTGAGCCACCCAGCCGCCTCTGATTTCCTTTTTAAATCCTTGATTGGTCCATTCATTGTTTATTAACATGTTATTTATCTTTAATGTATTTGTGTTCTTTCTAGATTTTTTTCTTGTGGTTGATTTCTAGTTTCATAGTTTTGTGTTCAGAAAAGAGGCATGATGTGATTTCAGTCTTTTCAAATTTGTTAACATTTGTTTTGTGGCCTAACATGTGACTTATTCTAGAGAATGGTCCATGTTCACTTGAAAAGAAAGACAATCCACAGATTTAGGATGGAATGTTCTGTATATATCTGTTAGATCCTTCTGGTGCAATGTATCATTCAAAGCCACTGTTTACTTGTTGATTTTCTGTTTGAATGATCTATTCATTGATGTAAGTGGGATGTTAAAGTCTCTTACTATTATTGTATTACTATCAATTGCTTACTTTATGTTTGTTAATAGCTGCTTCATATATTTGGGTGTTCTTATATTGGGTGCATAAATATTTATAATTGTTTAACTTCTTGGGTTATTCCCTTTATGAATATGTAGCATCCTTCTTTGTCTATACTTACCATCTTTGTTTTAAAGTCTGTTTTGTCCAATATAGGTATCACTTCCCTAGCTCCTAGCTTTTTCTTTGCTTCTGTTAGCATAAATGTTTTAGTATCCCTTCACTTTTCATCTGCATGTGTCTTTAGGTCTGAAATGAGTCTCTTGAAGTCACTAGATGTCTTGTTTTTTAGTCCACTCTATCACCCTAGTCTTTTTATCAGAGATTTTGATCCGTTTACAGTCAAGTTAATTATTGATAGCTGTGTACTTATTGATCTTTTGTGACTTGTTTTATGGTCGTGTTTGTAATTTTTCTTTCCATCTTCTCTTGCTCTCTTCTCTTGTGCGGTCATTTTTTAGTGATATACTTAGGTTTCTTCTCTTTATTTTTTGCATATCCATTACTGATTTTTGACTCTTGGTTACCATAGGTTGATATATAACATTTTATTCATTTAACAGTCTATATTGTACTGATTGTCACTTAAGTTTGAACACACTCTAAAAGCAATAAATTTTTACTTTTCTCTCTGCCATGTATTAGACATATAGTGTCATACTTTATATCTTTTTATTTTATGAATCCTTTGACTTAATTTTGTAGCTATATTTAATTTTGCTCCTTTTGTGCTTCCAACTTTTCTTATTCCTGCTTATAGTCTTTCCACTTGAAGAATCCACTTTAACATTTCTTTTAAGTCTGCTTTAGTAGTGATGAATCCCTTTAACTTTCTTTGGGAAATTCTTTTTAGTTCTCCTTCTATTCTGAATGACAGCCTTGATCGGTAGAATATTCTTGGCTGCAGGTTTTTTTCCTCTCAGTACTTTGAATATATCATGCTACTCCCTTCTGGCCTGCAAAAATTTCTGCTGAAAAATTAGCTAAGAGGCATATGGAGTTTTCCTTATATATAACCTTTTTCTTTTCTCTTGCTGTTTCAAAAATTCTTTCTTTATCTCTACTTTTTGCTATTTTAATTACTACATGTCTTAGTGTAGACATCCTTGGGTTGATTTCTTTGGGTGACTTTTGGATCTGGATTTCTGTTTTCTTCCCTAGATTCCAGTTATTATGTCTTCAAATAAAATTCTTCCCCTTCTTCTCTCTCTTCTTCTGGGATCCCCAAAATGCAAATGTTATTATTTTTGATAGTGTCACTGAATTCCTTTGATCTATTCTTAATTTTTATACTTTTTTCTTTCCTTTTTCAGCATGATTGCTTTCCATTATTCTGTCCTCCAGGTCTCTGATCCATTCTGCTTTCTCTAGTCTACTATTTATTCCTTTTAGTGTATTTTTTATTTCAGTTATTGAATTCTTTATCTCCGATTGGTTCTTTAAATTTTCTCTTTGTCAAAGATGTCACTGAGGTCCTTCACTCTTTTCTCAGATGCAGTGAATATCTTTATGTGCATGACTTTAAAATCTCTGTGAGACATATTACTTATTTGTTTTTATGTTATCTCTCTTCCTATGATTTTGTCCCTTCTTTTCATTTGGAACACATTCCTCTGTCTCTTCATTCTATATCTCCATGTCTGTTTCTGTGTGTTAGGTAAGTCTGCAATGTCTCCTATTCTTGAAAGTAGTAGTCTCATGAAGAAGAGGTCCCGTTAGTGCCCTATGTAGTGAATGTCCCCTGCTCACCAGAACCTGCCACATCATATAAGTGTTGTGTGCACCCTACTGTTGTGGCTGAGTACATTTGCCTTCTGTCCAGTCATCTATAATAGTTCTCTTTTTCCTGTAGTGCCCAGGGTCTGGCCTCTATGTTATTAATGGGCTAGTCTGGGGCCACTTTGGGCATGAGTTAGGAAAGACCAGGACTTTGACAGATGTGTGGTCCCACCAAAGTCAGGGCACTCACCCTGTGCTGTCTCCCTAAGAGGCTTGTTGGTAGGAGGGCCTGAGGTCAGATCAGATATGTATCTCCAGCCCATTGCTCAGATTGCAATCAAACTGATGTGTGTGGTTATCTTCCCCTCTTCCCAGGGTAGGTGTCACTGTGGTGGTGTTGGCTCCTGTCAGGACTGCTTGCACACTGCCACACTTATGGTACAACTTTGAGTAGACTCCTGCTGAGGGCAGAACCGAAGAGAGTGGGTCCACAGAAGAGTGTGGGGACAGGGCATGAAGTTTCAGCAAACTGTGTATAAGTCTGCCAGGAGAGGAGAGCTGGCACTGCTTTGGAGAGCTGCAGAGGCTGAGTTGGAGGGAGCGAGTCTGGAGAAGAGCATGGAGGTGGGGCATGTTGTTAGCCAGCTACGTGGAGAGTTCATGCTGTGCTATTTCCCACAGGTGTCCAAGTGTCTAGGCTTGGCAGTGGAGGAGGAAAATAGTGCCTGCCAGCTCCTTTGTTCTTGGAGAAGTCTCCCAAAGATCCCTGCCCTTCCTGCGCCTACTCTGAGATTAGTAAATAAATCTCCTTCCTATATGCCCCAGGTACTTTTCAAACTGCTGCTTCTATGCTGTATCTGAGCAGGATCGTTTGTTATGCTGTCTCTTTAAGGAGTTTCCTATCACCTATCAGCTCTCCCAGAACTGATTTCTAAAGTTCCAAGTGTTAAAACTCTACTGACTGTAAAAGCTCATGACATTAATCCCCTCTGGTTTTCAAAGCCAAATGTTATGGGGATTTGTCTTCCCTGAACAGGTTTCCCTTGCTTAAGCTGCCCATTGTGGGGTCTGTTCTTTTCCCTTCTCTGTGCTTGCAGAGTTCCTACCTCCTGTGGACAATCCCAAAGTCAATTTAGTTCCTGACCTAGTTTCTGCTTTTCCTACCATTTTTTGATGTGGCTTCTTCTTTATGTTTAGCTGTGGAGAGTATGTTCTACCAGTCTTCTGGTCTTTTTCTGGGTTATTTACACTGATGTGGGTATTATGTTGGTGTATCTGTGGGATGAGGTGAGTTTGGGATCCTCCTACTTTGCCATGTTGGAAGTCCCCAAGATAGTTTTATAACGATATAGCAACAACAAAAAATGTTTAGTGAAAAATCAGCTATAAACTGTTACTATTTTTATGTTTTCTATTTTATATGCACATATTGTGTATAGTTCAGGCATGGTATATAGACAATCTTGCATCATATTTTATCTCTCTAGAAAATAATATTTTCTTTATCTATTCATCTGTCAACAGACACTTACATTGTTTTCATACTTTGGCTATTGTGAATATGCTGCAATGAACATAGGAGTTCAGATATAGCTTCAGGATGATGTTTTTGTTTTATTTGGATATATACACAGAAGTGGGATTGCTGGACCATATGCTAGCTCCATTTTTTAATTTCTTAGGGAACAGCAATACTCTTTTCCATTGTGGCTGAACTAATTTACATTTCTACCAACATTGTTCAAGAGTTCCTACATGAGAGAATTTGAACATCAAAGAGGGGGGATCAAAATACATATATGTTAAAATATATGGGTTCACAGTGAGAACCACTCCCATCCATAAAGCCTTTTTGGTCATATTTAGAGAACATTAGAGAACCATCTCATTACTGTATGCAGAAAACTCATGAATGAGGGGAAAGAATGAAATATATATCTTACTTTTCCTTTAAAACTGTACCTCAGGGTAGTGAAATACTTAATGAAGAATGCTATTCTTTATTGGAGAATTTCAGCTAATAAATGTAGAGAGAATAACAGAATTAAACTATCACTGGCAGCCTGTAATAAAACAATGGTTCTAGGCAATTATCACCAATGATTGCTAATATCAGAGTGAAGGCCAATGGAGAACTTAGAATGGACAATGTGACTTACAAAATCTGACCTCACTGATCAATCTTAATACCATAAAAGAGATTCAACCAGATGTTGTTAATTCAGCAGGAATAAACAGTATCACATGTGAAGCATTCTTACCTGAATGGGATCAAGCTTCTAGACCAAACAACTAGTATAGAGAAGATACAGATGATAAAGGAGCATATTAAATGATAACACATGATTGCCATCAGAAAAATCTGGGTTCTGGGTAATTCTATATAATAAATAACCTCATTTCTATAATAAATCAATGGTAAGAAAAAGAAAAGAAGGAAAGTTATATATTAAAAAAGTGATGGGAAACAAAAAATCAAAGGTAATATATTTAGATTCGGATTCTAACAGACCAATTAAAAATATTTTATAGACAGCTGAAAAATGTGAACACTGATTAGATTATTTGATTATATTAAGGAATTACTGTACATTTTCTTTTTAGCTATAACAACAATTTTATAGCTATGTTGTATAAACTCTCCTTATCTTTTATGAATATAACCCCAAAACATGTTACATGTAGAATTGTATACTGTCTAGGATTTGTTTTTAGCAATCCAGTATGGAGTGGGAGGAAAGTAGGTAGAAATATAGAAAAAATACAACAGATTGTGAGTTGATAATTATCAAAATTTTATATGCATTTGAAAGTTTCTGTAACAAAAGAATTTTAATGTAAATACAAAAAAATCCATCTAGTATTGGTATAATCAAAATGTTTTATTACAATACTTTAGGAACAGGATAAAGAAGAAAAGTGTGTTGTTAAATGCTAACTCTTGGGGTGCCTGCCTGACTCAGTTGGTAGAGCATGAGCCTCTTGATCTCGAGGTTGTGAGTTCAAGCCCCATGTTGGGTATAGAGATTACTTAAAAATAAACAAATAAATAAAAATAAATGCTAACTCTTTATCTTCCAGACTAGGATATGTGCTGTCAGCACAGAGCCTGACATAGGGCTCGATCTCATGAACCACAAGATTATGACCTGAGCCCAAACCAAGAGTCAGACCCTTAACCAACTGAGCCACCCAGGTGCCCTAAGAAGAGATTATTTTTAAATATGGAAAAAACAGTAAAACAGCTAAAATTGATTACCTATGGAAAGCAAAATTCAGAGGCAGGCTGAATTTTTTTTACTATTATACTTGTGATAGTATTTGATTTTTAAAAATTGTAAACACACACAAAATTGATAAAAATAGAAATTATTTTCTAAGAGATTTATAAAATACCTTTTCCTTTTATAAGTTTGAGGAGAAACCTATTAAATTGTATAATTAATTATATCCTAACCTGGCTCTCATTTTTAAGCTCTGTTCCCATTCACTTGTTCTCCGTACTTAATCCATTGCCAAATTATGTAATGATCCCAAACTTGATTTGAACTCATTTACTTTTCTACTGCTCTGCCATCACCCTATGTGCAGCATCACCGTCTCACATTTAGACACGTGCCATAGTCTTCCAACAGATTTCCTGCTTTTACTCTTGCTCCCCTCTGATCCAGTCCACCCATAGTATTCAGCCTGATATTTTCTTTCTTATTTCTTATTTATTATTTTTTTTAATTTCAGTGTAGTTGGCATGCAATATTACATTTGTTTCATGTGTACAACATCAGAAATGATGTTTTAAAGATGCAAACATGAACATGGCACACTCCTGCTAAGACCTCTTCTGAGCTTCTAGAGTAAATCCAAGTTTTCTAGCACAGCCTCTGAGCCCTGCACCCTCAGTCTCCTGCTTATGTCTCCAGCATCATCTCCAGCACCACGTTCTCCTTCAGTCACCTGAATTTGCACATGCTGTTTCTCAGGTCTTAAACAGCATTACTCTTTCCTTGGTCATCTCTGATGGTTTAGGATTCAACTTAAATATCATCACTTATCTTTTTCTTTCTCTCACCACCAAATTAGTTTTCTCCACAGCACTTCACACTTATAATTGCATATTTACTTGTTCACTTATTTTGATTTTGTTTCCTCCACTGGCTCTAAGCTTCCATGACAGCAGGGACTTGGCTTTGTTCACTGTTGTATCTCTAGTCCCTAGAACACCCCCATCATAGAATATGGAATGTGCAATAGACCAGATTTTCTCAAACTTTAGTGTGCATTCAGTCACCCAGGAAAGATCTTTTCAAATTAAAAAAAATTTTTTTCAATATTTATTTTTTAGAGACAGAACATGGGCAGGAGTTGGGGCAGAGAGAGAGACACACACAGAATCTGAAGCAGGCTCCAGGCTCTGAGCTGTCAGCACAGAGACCAATGCACGGCTTAAATTCATGAACCATAAGATCATGACCCGAGCCAAATTTGGACTCTTCACAGATTGAGCCATCCAGGCGCCCTAGGAAAAATTTTCCTTAAATGCACATTCTGATTCAGTAGCTCTGGGGTGGGGCCTGAAATTCTAACAAGCTTCCAGATAGGGCCAAAACTGCCAGGGTATTATTTACACTTTGACTAGCAAAGCTAAAGTGGGTAAAAAGATGAGTGACAGGAATGTTTGTCACTGTCATGTAGGAAGACGGTTATTATCTGGTAATGGAGTTGCCTCACAAAGACAATCTACCACCTGCACTTTCAATGGTGTAGGAAGCATGAAAGGCCTAAAGCTCTTTGAGACTGGCATAGATGTTGACCTTACCAAACATTATACAAAATGGCCTAAGGCCGTGTTTGACTATAACTGAATCATTTGAAGTGTTATAATAAGAAACAACATTTACAGGAAGCAATTAGCAATTCAGAATATGAGAACAGAGATCCTTTATAACAACAACAAAAAATACTATCATGGAACAAAGAGATGAGAATTTGAATTTCACTTTGCCCCTGAGTAGCTGTGTAACTTTAGGCAGCCACTTAGATTCTCAGAATCACAGTATCATCATCTAATGATGACAAGTTAGAGGTGTGAAGATAAAGTAAGGAATCGCATATCAATTAAATAACTGTGCCTGCATTAAGGTAGCCCTTAAAGAAAATCAGGTTCTCCTGTTCCTTTCTTAGGTAGAATATTTTCCTCATAACATTAATTTCCTAGAGGGAGAGAGAGTATCAATTTTTGAATGTTATATTTGGCACCTTCAACATCTCAGAGGGAAAAAAAAATAGGAAAATAAAATAAATATGTAGCTAATAGCAAGTATTTTGTTTTAAATAAACACTAGACCATAAATCAGAAAAACCAAGCTTTGGCTCAATATTTCAACATGAACTCGATTATAATGCTGGACAAGTTATTAAACATCTCTAGGCTTCTGTTGTCATTCCTAAATCATTGTATATACTTTCTCAAATACATCAATTATCTTCTTACAGGAAATTATCATTCTTCCAAATCATTTGACTTTTTAAAATATTTTTTATTTATTTATTTATTTTGAGAGAGAGAGAGAGAGAGAGAGGATGAGTGGGGGTGGGGCAGAGAGAGCAGGCTCTGCACTGTCAGTATGGACTGCCCCGCCAAGCAGGGCTCGAACCCATGAATCATGAGATCTATTCCTGAGCCAAAATCAAGAGTTGGACGCTCAAATCATTTGATTTTATGTTTGCTTTCTTTTCGGATATTAAGTAAATTTTACAGAACTATTAAGATTACAGAATCATTGAGTAATTAGAATAAGGATTGGGGAAAAATGGTTTTTTTCTTTTTTCTGAAATTTTTGCTAACTGCCCTCAAACTATATTGCTAAAATTTAAAGAAGTATATGAATCCAGTGAACTTAATTTTTTTACTTGGAGAACTTCCATCCTGTTTTAGATTGCATAGGTATGCATGTTTTCACTAGCAGTTGGAATTTGTTTTACTCGCTACACCCGCTATTGTCATAATTTAGAACATTAACTTAAATATAACTTAGAAACACAAGAAAAGAACAATTTGGAGGAAATGAAAAACAGCAATTTAAATCTATTCTTTCAAAGTAATCTTGATGTTTCTATGTAATAATAGAAAAAGCCAGCCAAAAAGTTCTTAATCGCACAGATATGTGCCTCTATTTAAATGCTGACAAATGAATTTGGGGATTGAAAATTATTGTTTTGCTGCCTTTAATCTTCCATCCCCATTTCATTATAAGTAACTTTTGATTTCTCTCTCTATCAAGTGTCCTTTTTTTCCACCCTGTCCTAATCGTAAACGATTAGTAGATTAAAATTTACTACTGAATGTTCATGGAATTAAACCATTGGGATCATTGGGCTTTAGCTTACTCATTAGATTTCTCAATGTCCCTGGCTTCACCCTTTGCGTGTAAACACATTTGTTATTCTTAATCACTTCTAACTATCAATCCTTTACTAGAGCATACTACTTAATCTTTGAAAATCCACTCTTGTATTTCACAAAAATGGAAAATTCAAACTTCTGCTGTGTGTGACACACCATTAACTGCACAAAGACACTCTGTATCTGCTACATTAATATTTACTGATGTGTTAATGTAATGATGACCCATCTGCTTCTGCTGTCTATGAGGCACTTTCTATAGGAATGGAAATTAATGACAGTCTCTCTGAGCTGCCTGATGTCAGAGCTGAGAAAGGTGTGAAGGGTATATAAGAGCTGTATTACTCACTGGCAAGTGTGGGGGCAAATAGTCCAGTGGATGCAAGCTTGGGATTGTTCATGAAGCTTTCTTGCCATTAGAGGCATTGTCTGATATTACTGACACTGAAATACTAAAAGGTAAAGCGCTTCTTGCTTATGGGAAAATATTTATTTAGGGAAGAGCAGATTTGGGATTAAATATATGGCTTCTTTCTTTTTTTTTTTTTTTTATATATGGCTTATTTCAAAGAAAGGCTACAGAGATGTGCTATAATAGAAACTTTCCAGATTGCTTAGAGGAGGAAATTGGGAAAGTTAAAATTTCGAAAATATTTGAAAAATATTTAAACAGTATCAAGGGGCTCTATCAATAAAATTGCTGTATTTGGAGATTATGTTTAAAAAGAGTTTTTTTCTTGATTTCAATGCTGAATTATTCTTTTCAGAAAATTTGAGAAGCAATGTGCCTCCTGAAGCTTCCGGTAGTTGTCATTGTGCTCATTGTGCTCTTAAGCCATCTGAAAGCTACCCCCATTGAAAGGTTAGTAACTTAAAAATTCTGTTTCCTTTGTAAAATGTGGGGAAATTAGAATTAAAAACTGCTATATAACTAACAGCCCTGATGCCATTAGATTTCTGATGAAATCGTGCTTAAGAACAGTACATTAAGCCGTTTATCTGTTCCTTGAATTCTGTGTTCTTTAAAGAATAATGCCAGTGGTTGATGAGTCTATTTGCCAGAACTTCTGACAGAACGGAATGGATAGTTCCATTTGTCAAGAAATATGCTGTTGGAACCTTGAGTGGCAAAACTAGAACATGAAGCAGGAAAAGCCAAAGGGTAGTAATTTCCACTGTATTAACCTGATTCTCAAACAAACTATAGAACCTTAATTAAAGCATACATTTTATAACAGGTGGAATTTTATTGTCTATTTACATAGATTTCTTTTTCTCCTTGGAGGGCTCTGGCAGTATCCAGAACTTTTACATCTCTTTCTGGAAATAGAAATACATAGAAATAATCAGGGGGCAAATTAAAAATTTTAGGAAATAGGGGCACCTGGGTGGCTTAGTCGGTTAAGCGTCCGACTTTCGCTTAGGTCATGATCTCGCAGTTCGTGGGTTCGAGCCCCGCGTCGGGCTCTGTGCTGACTGCCAGCTCAGAGCCTGGAGCCTATTTCAGAGTCTGTGTCTCCCTCTCTCTCTGACCCTCCCCTGCTCACGCTGTCTCTCTCTCTCTCTCTCTCTCTCCTAGAAATAAATAAAAATATTTTAAAAAAATTTTTAGGAAATAGTTAAAAAGCCATTTGCTTGTAGGGTTTTTTTTTTTTAATATTGTTAACTTCTGTTAATGAAATAAAATTATAAAAAACATATTCTTCATAAGATGACTTCTGAGCTGCTCTAAATGTGAATTAATACTTCTTAAAAATGAATTCAATAGGTAGCATGTGCATCAGAGTTTCCTAAGAAGGTTTATTTGACAAGGTGTCGTGTCATTTAAATGGTAATATTCTAAGGAAGTCTAAAAACTGTCAGGTGATAATACCGGCAGTAAATACAACTTTCAAGTGGAAAGCGTTTAAAACTCCAATTCTCCATTTATTTCAAAAATTCTCAAGTTCAAATGTATGTATAGGTCATATACAATATAATGAGGATTTGTTTGTACTTAAATCAGTTTGACTCCTTGTAGGCTTTTAGGGCTGAAGGGGGATTAAGTTTATTTTTGAAAAGAGTTTGCTTTAAATCATACTGGAAATTTTCTCATAGAATTAGCATCTTGTCCATTTTCCCTTGGAGTGTTTTTTCATTGAGGTGGCAATCTGTGATGATATGTAGATTTCTACAGCACCCATGTGTAACGAATAGCAGGAATCGTCACACTTCCTTTGCCCTTTCAGGCTTATCGAATTTACAGGATGTTCTCAGAATTGACTCTAATTTTCAATTGGATTTTTGTGGATAAAAATAACTAAAACTGACATGAAGTTTCTGGTAAACCAGAAGAATAATGGAATGACAGGAAAATTAGTAATATTACTTCAGAATTCTGTCTATACCTTGATCTTTTCTTTCATTAGATATAGACATTTGATAAACAACTTTATGCAATATGGTTTCATGGATATTGGTTTATTAGGAAGTGAACTTCACTCAAAAATAAAATAGCATATAACATTATTATCAAGTTATTTTCATGTTAGTCTCACAACCTCATACTCTGAATTTTTATTAGAAATACTTGTAAAGCATTCTTTTTGCTCTTTAATGAGTTTCCTGAAATGAGTATGTCTGGTCATTTTTTAAGGGTGGAGAATTTATCATTCCGAGCTATTCAACCATGTAATATTCCATAAATCTAAAAATTAAAAAACTGAGAAAGTCTCTGTAGAAAATGTCTCATTTCAAACACCTTCAAAAAACAAAGCTAATGTTGATTTATCATTCATTGAATGTCACTTTTCTCATAAAATTTAATCATCTCATTTGAGAACTTTTTTTAACTTCTATACATGTATTAGATGAGATTAAGAAATAACAAACTTTGGGCATGGGGGTGGCTCATTCAATTAATTAAGCATCAGACTGATTTCAGCTCAGGTCATAATCTCACAGTTGGTGGTATTCAGCCCCGCATTTCTCTCTGGGTTGATGGCACAGAGCTTATATGGGATCCTCTCTCTTCCTCTCTGATCCCCCTCATGCTCTCTGTCTCTAAAATAAGTTTTTAAAAAAAACTGTTTGAAAATCTTTAAAAAAATAAAGAAGTGGGGTGCCTGGGTGGCTTAGTCGGTTAAGCGTCCGACTTTCGCTTAGGTCATGATCTCGCGGTTCGTGGGTTCGAGCCCCGCGTCGGGCTCTGTGCTGACTGCCAGCTCAGAGCCTGGAGCCTGTTTCGGTCTGTCACTCCCTCTCTCTCTGACCCTCCCCTGCTCACGCTGTCTCTTTCTCTGTCTCCTAGAAATAAATAAACATTTAAAAAAATTTTTTTTTAAATAAAGAAGTAACAAACAGACTTTATAAGCCATACTAAAAAATAGTTATTTTATAATCTTGGCTGGGGCAAAAGGATCATACAGTTGCCCATACCTTTTAAACACTCAGTTGTAAACCTGCTTAACAAATAATCAGAGATCAGTAAACAGTATAATTAACACATAGGAGTTTGCTATGGGAACTACTATGCTTCCACAAATGAATATTAAGAGCTGGAGCAGGGATACAGTTTAAAACTGATTTAAAAACCCTTGAGACTGAGGTGTTTTTAAAGAGAGACAATTTAAGAGTGATACTTTAGCTTACAGTCTTCACTGTTTAAACTCAAAGTTAAGAATGTGTGCATGAGTGTTAAGTGGTCAATAGCTTTGAATTAGTGTCTGTTACTAGATGCTAGGCAGGCCTTGTCTGCCCAGGTAGTTAAAAAAATGCCTGAAAGTAGTAAATTCCCTTTACTAACCATTTAAGTCATTTTTTTCTATCTTAATAATAGTTTGGGATAGAATCTTGTACATATTGATTCTATGTTTACATGAAAAGTTGTGTTTGTGAAAGCAGTTGCACAATAATGAAGCCAATCAACATAAAAGTTCTTAATTTCTGTTTAGGAGAATGATGGCTCCTCTAGCTAACTCAGATAACATTTTAGTTGGAATAATTTTAAATCCTGTTACAGACTCTGAGACCAATTATCAAAGTACCACTCAGATATTTAGCAGATAGAGTAGTTCACACTCTGCTCCAAGCATTTGCAAAACATATCTTGGAACAGGTATCACTTTGAACCTTTCCAATTTGACCCATAACTTTCTTTATTCCTTTACATTTATTAATTTGAACTGCTTGGGTCAAATTCTAATTTCTACTTTTTTCAAGAAAAGTGTATTCACTTTAAGAATTAAATGTCTGATGTATGAATTATTGGTTTAATCCTTAAAAAACATTAAATCATTCTTTGGAAATACATAATGGCTATGCTTACAACACATGCAAAGAGAAATAATTAAGTCGATAATATGAATAATATTGACATATAGACCAGGTAATTAGGTCTCAGAGTGGATTTCCTTTGCCTGAATAACTGGTTTGTCAGCATACACTTAGACTCAACCCAATATCCAGATACCTAATGCCATAAGAAATTTTTGTGTTTAGGAAAAGGTATGAGAATAAAAACCCTAAAGTTTCTTTTTTTAATATATTTTTTTTTAATTTCTAGGAGAGAGAGAGAGACAGCGTGAGCAGGGGAGGTTCAGAGAGAGAGGGAGACACAGGCTCTGAAATAGGCTCCAGGCTCTGAGCTGGCAGTCAGCACAGAGCCCGACATGGGGCTCAAACCCACGAACCGTGAGATGATGACCTAAGAGAAAGTCAGACGCTTAACCAACTAAGCCACCCAGGCGCCCCAAAACCCTAAAGTTTCACATGAGATTTAAAAACACTTATCCTTGGGCTATTACTATACAGAGATACAGATAATGAAGTACTCCCCACATAAAGTAAGCACATTGAAAAAAAATCTATGCATTTTGACCCAAATTATGTAAAATCACTGGCTTACGAACATAGACTTATACCTGTATCTCTTTCCCAGTTTATACTTATTCTAAGTTTTATCAATATTTTTATTTGTCTGGAGCTGAAATTAAAACATTTCCCTAGCTTTCATAATCATCTGTAAAAAGGAACCATGTTATTATTCTGTATCCATTTCCAATACCATTTTGAGAGCACACTGAAACAAAAGGTTTCACATAAACCATATAAAAGTTTTCACAAAACCATAGTGATCATTTCTGACTTACCTATAATGTTATTATGAAATTGTTCCAGCTGGATGAAAAAAGTGTGGTGAATATTAATACTACTAACATTAAAAGTCTTTTAGTTTTAACATTCAGCCTAGTCCTATCATTAAAATTGTTAAAGGGAAGCAAATAGGTAGAAGAAAGATAGTAACATTCATGTATTTGTATTAAAAGTAATAGAACTCCCACACTATAATAGTCAGAGTGTAGGAACAGATGATAAATTTGATTCTCTTGAGACTTTATAATACCTGAAATTTCTCTCTTAATACCCCTGATTCTATGGTCTCAGGGAACTTAACAAAAATATCTTACACTACTTAATTTTTTTAGACAGTTGTGGGAAATGAGTATATACATGTTTAATCCTACAAATTCCAGTTTCCATGTACATTTTCTATTCAAATGCTTTTTATATATTGGGAACCAGATTCATCAAGATTTAGAAGAATATAACACAAGGACACCTTTTATTATTGTTGTTACTGTTTGGAATATATTCTGGAGTTTCAAAGGATCATACTGGGAAATCCAATATTGACTATAATGGAAGTTTTGCTATATGATTTCCTACTCAAAAATTGATTCTGCTGCAATGTCAAGGTGTCAAAATAATCTCAATTATCCAGCTGTTTCCAAACCAATACATTGTGTTACTTATGTAAACGTGTTTCCTTTAGTTTTCATTGATATGAGATATTTGTTGTCATATAGATATATCCAAACATGAGTCGAAGTCTCTAACCTTTCATATTTGTTCTATGTCACCAGTCACCAGGTGGAAAAGCGGAAATGCAACACTGCCACATGCGCGACTCAACGCCTGGCAAATTTCTTAATTCGTTCCAGCAACAACCTTGGTGCCATTCTCTCTCCTACCAATGTGGGATCCAATACATATGGAAAGAGGAACACAGTTGAGATTTTAAACAAGGAACCATTGAATTACTTACCCCTTTAGAGATCAATGTACCTCTAGAATTATTCTTGTTTCATGATTTCCTGTGTAATTTAAAATTAGCATAAACCTGAGTCTGTATGCCCCATGTTTGTTGCCAGTACATATAAATTGTCATGGTAAGAATTGTTTTAAATTTAACACTAATTAAGATCCCATAATAAAAAGTCAATGTCTTTAAAAATGAAGTGTTCTTGTAGATTTTATTCTTAAGACATTAAAATGTTTTTCTTCGGCTTATATCTTTATGGCTTGAGTTTGAGAACAAAGGAGAAAATGGTATTTGGAAACTTGGTAAACTGTAAACAGCTAAGACTCAGGTTAAAACATTCGGGGCGCCTGGGTGACTTAGTCTATTAAGCGTCTGACTTTCGCTTAGGTCATGATCTCGCGGTTCGTGGGTTCGAGCCCCGCGTCGGGCTCTGTGCTGACTGCCAGCTCGGAGCCTGGAGCCTGTTTCAGAGTCTGTGTCTCCCTCTCTCTCTGACCCTCCCCTGATCACGCTGTCTCTCTCTCTCCTAGAAATAAATAAAACATAAAAAAAAAACAAAACAAAAAAAAGACTCAGGTTAAAACACTAAAATAACAGCAATCATAAAGACTGTTTTTGTAAATGTAAATTCATTTTTGTACTAGATTTCTGAAATGAGGTAAAATGTTATCTAAAATTTTTAATTAATTTTTGCTCTGGACTCAGTCAAAATGTTTTTTGAAATTCTTTGCTGTACTTGCTGGTACTAGAGGTTATTTAAAAGTCTTAGAGAAATTTGTGTTCATGAGGGTTTCATTGTGTGTTATCATCGATGTGCTTTTATTAAACATGTATGCCCTTTAGTCTGCTTAAGAAGTCTTTAGCAAACCTCAGTCATATTCTGATGCAGGGTATTACAAAAGCAACTGTGTTCCTATTAATTATCTTTTTAATTAAAAGACGACAGACTTCTGGGAACTAGTGTACGGTGACTTATTTTTTTGTTACATTAATTGTACGTTTCTGGAAGAGGTTACAAATGTACGATACATTTTTGTAAAGGAAGCTGTTGAATTGGCCGTGAACTGTAATGGTTCCTTCTAAGTTGCATTCTTATAGGAGTATCTGCTTTTCCCTGTGAGTTAGTTACCTTTGTAAGTAGCATTAACTGAGAGAAACTGCAATCATGCTGTATGATGCCATTTCTAAAAGCACTCAACTTGTGTTTGAAAAAAATAGAAAAAAAAATCATGTCAATCTCAGTGAGAACCTGACTCATTGACTTGATTTATACATTAATATTTCCCCTTGTGAAGTATGCCTTAGATTACCATATTATAGTTGCTTGTGTGTGTAGGTGTATAGAAACAGGAGGTGATATTTATAATGATTTATGTCATAAGTTGCATTTTGAAATAAATAAGTGAGTGCATAAATTCCTATTTGTGATATTCAACACTCAGCCCTTATTTCAAAGTGGATTTGAGCTCAACATTTTAAATTGAGAAAGGCATAGATTAAATTACAATTTCTTAAGCTTAGTTATTTAAAAATTTTCCAATAACAAACAGTCTACTTTAAATAAAACTTTATTGCATATCACCTCTATAACAAAATTATGTGTAATTTTAGTAGCCTAACAACCTCTGGTGGTAAGGAGTAAAATGTAATTAGGGTAGCTATGTAACTTATTCCAAGTGGGAGATTTTGGGGAAGAAAAGAGGTTATTATATTGATACAAGAGATATTAACAGTAGATGTTCATCTAAAATTTATTCATTAAATTTGTCAAAGTGAAACATTTGAACAAATTCAGTATTATTTTCTTAGTTGGCAGGCCAGTAGGGATCTAAATACATAAAACTTGGGAATGATTTACTGCATGCAGTTTACCAAATACTTTCCCTGCTTTTTTACAATTACCTTATGAAAATAATAAGTAAAAGTCATTTGATGTAATTGGTGATAGTAACAATAAGTTTTGGTGACTACATTTATCCCAACCTTTCTTGTTGTGTCTTCTCCTACTGACTCCATGAATAATATAAGCATTCTCTCACTATAACTCAGTCTTGACATCTTAGAATTATCACCAATTGCTCACAATCCTCACTCCACACATTCAAATCAGCTACCAGGATGTAGGTATTTGAAAGCCCTCTTGCTACAAGTTACGTTTCTCCTTTCTTCTCCCATTGCTAATAATTTAACTTCAACCTCTTTACTGCAAGTCAGGACCCTACAGCAACCTGCAGATAGTTTTCTAATCTCCAGTATTTTCTGCCATTCTATACACCAATGCCTAAAGGACATTTCTTACATCAGTCTTCTATACAGAATTTTTGAAAAGCATGTTGTTAATCTACTAAAATCCATCAAATTCTTTAGCCTAACATTCAAGTCCCACTGTAAACTAACCCCAGTCTTCTTTTCCAGCTTTACTGCAGAGCATCTCACTTTATACATTTATTCCCGGTCAAATTCTGGTTGTTTTAGTTGTTCCTGTGTAACTGATATCATCACATAACCTCTTCTTTTCCAGTGTCTATATCTTCCCTCCATTCCCTCAAGCTGTACAACTGTCCCCCGTGCAGCCTTTTGAAACATTTTAATAACAAAGTCAAGAATCTTTCATCATTCCTTTCCTGAATATGATTTCTCCACCCACTGAGCTGTGATGACAGTTTGAGGGTATCTTTTAGATTAAAAAAAGATACATTATTTAAGTATTATATTATTACTACTTTATTTGCATTAAAAATACTATATTGTTATGCCGTTGCTGTCTTATTTGTGTAACTGACACATTTCTCTTCAATATTGCTAGGTTCCTAAGGGCAGAAACTAGGACTTACTTATTCTCCATTCCACAAATGTTCTGTTTTACAATCAAGGAACTTACGCCTATTTACACATTCTGGAGAATGGTAAGGTACTTGAGCAGTTTCCTTTTTTCTGTCCTTGATATTGTTCTGGCATAGAGCTTAACAATTCTTGTCTTCTGAAAATGACTTGATATTCACTTTTGGTATGGAATATACCTTGCATAGACTAGAACATATTAATTATGGGTTTTTGTTTTTTGCCTTGATTTGAATCACTAAACACTTAGGAAATGAAATCCATTGCCCAATAAAGTAAACATAGTATTACACAATTAAATATTTAAATTCCATAAAATAACTATGGAAATAAAAATACTAAATTTTCATATTGAGTGAGATTCAGTAACTTCCATAGAAAATGGGTTTTCTGGTGGAGTGGGACAGGAGCCAAGTGGCCATGTTTCTGAACTTATTGTTTGAAAAATGCCCTTTCATTTAAAAAAGGATAAAATATACTAGCATCCTTCCCTTTCCCCTTATTATTGATTTAGGCTATAAACTGAATTCCTAAACAAAATTCAAATCTTTGCCTATTACTTAAACTTTGAAAATTATTTAAATTTTGATCACTTTTATGAGAACGTAGTGTATACTGGTCATTCCTATTCATGCGGCTCTTTAACCTACATCATAAGTATTTATGCTAGCTGAAAGATCTCTACATTGAAATAGTTATTTATAGTGAATAATGAGATATCAAAAAACATAGTGAGACATGGTCCTGTGACCTTTCCAAAAGAGGAAATTAAGACACAAATCACATTTAGGAATCCCTCCATATTGCTCAAGCCTTCCTTGATCATCAATCCTGAGAGTTACAGGCAATCAGGGAGAAATAGATTAAGTATTTGTGCCAAGATTTATCAATTTATATGCCAAACAGGAGCTAAAATTTTACATGTTAACAGCTAAGTAGTGTGTGTGTGTGTGTGTGTGTGTGAGAGAGAGAGAGAGAGAGAAAGAGAGAGAGAGAACACATCAATTAGCAGAATAACTATACTATTCAGCTTATAGATAATATCTTTAAGGATATAAAGTGACAACTTTATACTTTCTGGGATTAGGACAACTCTCAATGACTTCTTCAAAAGTCAAATTATGCTATGGTAGTTATTCACATACGAGCTAATATTTTTCTCCTAAGGATTCAAAGATCTTTTCTGCATAATGGCTGCCATGGTCAGCTATCTAAACACTTTCAGTTAGACTCCTAGAAAAAAAAGTGATAATAAGAATACACATATATGGTTTACAGATTACAAGGTACATCACAAGCTTTTTGTGGCAGTGAGAACAGGTATTATTCTTTAGTTAGTAATTGAGAGAATCTAAAAAGGCAAATCTATTGGTAAAAAGCCTTAGCTGTTTTGGGGAAACACTAATGTATGTTTCTGGACATCTCAAAAATGCTAATGCTTATCTGATAATTATATAAAGGGGCTTTTCATATACCTAGGAAGGATGGCTTTATAATACAGTTCTGTTTTTCTACTGCTAAAGAAATCACTGGGTAGCAAGGTCCAGTGAAAAATTCCATGGCATTGTGTGAAATGCACCCTATGTAGGGAAAATAATGGCAGATTCTTTAAAAATCACTGTCAAATTCTTCATTTCTTATTTGTATAGGAAGTAATGACATCAGACCTGCTATTTCTTGACAATGACAGATGGGACATTTGCATCTGTTGTAATGTGCCCTCATTACTGCCTTACGATAGGAAAGCTATATGACCTGAAGTCATGTAGATTTGTGTGACTAGGATCAAATTAGTCTGAACCTTTCTTTCCTCATATGTGACATGAAAAAAATATTAATTCTGAGATAGGCCGTGAAGATGAAAAGAGATTGTGTCACTGATGAAAATCACTAGGGTTTTGGCTGCAAATTTGCTCTGCAATAAATGCTGGTTCTCTCCCTTTCCCCTTGGAAAGGAAGTCTCCTCTCTCCCTACAAAGCAGTTCCCACAAAGACCTCCTTGCCACAGCATAATGACCTTGGACTACACTTTGGAAGGGAGAGGTACCTGCCCTCTATAGAGCTAAGGTGGTGCTTGAGAGAGCATTTAACATATTTTTTTTTTTTTAATAACAGGTACTCTACCAAATTTATCTATCTCAGCTTATACCTGGTAGAATTTAACTGATACCTTTCCTGTTCAGAGCTACATTTATGGCAAGCTGACTAAGTGCCAGATGCTATTTTAAGTTTATTCACATCTATTACCTGATTAAATCCTCCTAAAATCCTATGAAATAAATACTGATATTTCCAGTTATAAAATAAATGGCTCCTGGAGATGTAATGTACAGTATGGTGACAATAGTTAATAATACTGTATTGTGTGGGGCACCTGGGTGACTCAGTTAGTTAAGCTTTCAACTTTGGCTCAGGGCATGATTTCATGGTTCATGAGTTCAAGCTCCATGACTGCACTGATAGTATGGAGCCTGCTTCAGATTCTCTGTCTCTCTGTCTCTCTCTCTCTCCCCCTTCCCTGCCTCCACTCTATCTCTCTCTCAAAAATAAATGAACACTTCTTTTAAAAACTGTATTGTATATTTGAAAGGTATTAAAAGAGTAGATCTTAAAAGTTCCCATCATAAGAAAAAAACAAACATGCGTAACTATGTGCGATGATAGATATCAACTAGACATACTATGGCAATCATTTCTCATGGCCATATATGGCAATATATACATATATTGAATCATTATATTGAACATCTGAAACTAATATAATGTTATTTGTCAATTATGTCTCAATAAGAAATACAATTAGTGTCCCCATTTTGCAAATGAAGAAACTGAGGGTGTTTGACCTTGAGGAAGTCATTTTACCTTCTTCTGCCTCAGTTTGTATCAAGTACAATCCAAGCCCCATAGCAGAGCCAAGGTATTAACCCAAATACTCATCATTCCACATGTTTGCTGAGGCCTGTTAAATGACATGCATTCTTCAAAGTGCTTGGGATGCATCAGTAATCCAGACAGACAAAATCCCTATCCTCATGGGATTTGCTAGTTCCTATCCTAGTTTTGGAGTGCTGGGTACAAGAGTTATGCTCTTAGCCACTATGTTATGTTGCTTCCCCCAACCTCAATTCCCCCAAAATAATTTCCAAATTAGTAAAATCATTCATCTTTCTTTCACAGCTTAACAAACTAAACCACAAAGATTTTAAGGAAACCAAAAAATCTGGGCAGTATTTGAAGAAAATCTCTATTTTTTAAATACCATCTACACATACTTTATATATATTATTGTTAATTTTCACAAAACTCTATGAGTCGAATATTGTTATACCATTTGCTGTGAAAAAACTAAGGAGCAAAAAATGAGCTGGCATGAACATTTTATTCTGCAAAATAGATGGTTACAATAAGGATTTTTTTGCTGTCTCAAAACAGCTGCATACTTCAAAACAAAGAGATTATTTATTTAAAGAAAATGAAGCAACTGGCCAAGGTCACACAGTTAGTAAAGGTCGTTCCGATATTGGACCTCAGGTTTATCAGCCTCCAAAGTCCAGACAATTTCTCTACATCGTGTCCAAACAAAAATATTTTTATTATACTTCCGCTATGTCCTGTGATTTATTTTATGTAGAACCTTGCCAAATCAGTTTGTCTTGGAACTGGATAAACAGGTCAGGCAGAAGAATAATGGAACAAAAATACCTTTTCAAAATATAAAGAACTTGTTTGATGTTGAGAATAACAATCTTTACCCAGTATGAGATAGTTTTGCCTTGTTTTGTTTTCTTTAAGGTTTCAACTGAAAGAAAGTTTGAAAAATCAAATATACTTAGTAAATATTTCTAATACTGAAAGATTATTCATAGCTTATCTTGATTCCCACCCCTCAGTAAATTCAACACAGATTTTCTTTTTCTTTCCTTAAATAGTTTATTGTCAAGTTGGTTTCCATATAACACCCAGTGCTCATCTCAACAAGTGCCCTCCTCCATGCCCATCACCCCCTTCCCCTCTCCCCCTCACCCCATCAGCCCTCAGTTTGTTCTCAGCATTCAAGAGTCTCTCATGGTTTGCCTCTCTCCCTCTCCCCAACTATTTTCCCCCTTCTCCCCCACAGTCCTCTGTTAATTTCCTCCTAATCCACCTATCCATGCAAACATATGGTAGCTGTCCTTCTCTGCCTGACTTATTTTGCGCTCAGCATAACACCCTCAAGTTCCATCCATGCGGCTACACATGGCCAGATTTCTTTCTTTCTCATTGCCATGTACTTTTCCACTGTATAGATAAACCACATCTTCTTGATCCATTCATCTGTTGATGGACGCTTAGGCTCTTTCCATCAACATAGATTTTCATATTGAGTTTTCTATTGAGACTTTTCTTTCTTTGTTCTGTATACAGCTAAGAAAATTTTCTTTTATGGTTTAATGAAAACTCTGCTGAGTGACTAGGCCTTCATTCAGTAGCCAATCCATTGAGGTTCTCCTATGAGGGTTCTCAGACTATATTTTTATCTTCAATGCTACCACTTCTCTTTTGTGTTAACTTCTATATATTTCATACCTCACATTCACCTACCTCCACAACTTTGGTCATACAATTTGCTTACCTTGTAATAGTGTCTCTTCACCCTTTGGAAATCTACCTCAAGGCTCTGCTCAAATGCCACATTCTCCAAGGAATCTCTTATGATGCTTTCAGCTCTCCTCTGAATTTGCATAGACTTTTATCTGTATTACTCTTCTGATATCAGTTTATTCAAACATTTGCTCAGTCACTCAACAAATGATTATTAGCTCACTTGGGTATTTGTTAATATTTTTGTGGTTAGAATTTCGAGATTATCTTGAGGAAGTTCATAGTTTCTACTTTGTATTTTGGTTTGTATGACAAGGTGTTATTTCATAATCTAACCTGTGAACTACCTGGGGACAAGGATGTATGAGTCATCTCCGTAACTTTCGCAAGATTTAATCTCACTACTTGACATAACAGACACTCAATATATATTGTTAAATAAATGCACTCTATGACTAATGAACAAACGCATGAATGAAACCTAATATAAAGTTATGATTTAATACAGTCTGATGAAGTTGATAGAATATAGCAACTCACACCTTTTGTAAACAGTAGATAATAATTGTAGGGTTTTATTACAGAGTAGGAAGAAAATATACAAGCATCTTGGGTGTTTCATCAGTGATAGCTATTACAGCCATGGTAACTGTATGCAAAGAAAGTAACAATATTGTACTACAGTGGGTACTTTTGTTACTGATAGCAAACAAAAGTGATTTAAAAAGAGAGAAGGGAGAAGAAATGACAAAAATGGGTAACAAAAAAGGGATCAAAACAATATGGAGAAACATTCAAAGAAACAGAAAGGAAAATAGGATAATGGCAATAATCTACCCAGATCCTAAATAGGATTTGTATCACAAGATACCTTTCCTGCTCCAATAACCAATACAAAGGCACTTGTCCTGCATAACCGTGTCTAGAATTACAAAATTTGACAGAACGATACAAGATGCAGGTTCTAAGAATCCACCCTCTTTCCTGTGAAAAACATTCCTTTTGTTAGAACAAAGGTCACGATCAGTAAGAAGTGGCATGCAAATCCTAATAAGGAAATCGCAGACAATATAGAAAAAGCACATCTGGTACAGTTTACATGGGTTGGAAGCAGATTCTCAAAGTTTTAAAGGATGGAATTAAAGTAGCCAGAAATGTCACCACATATATAACCAACCATATATTAATAAATTCAGTACTTTTAAATTGAAATCATGGACAGCCATTGTAAAAAGGAAAATTAATTTTATCTAAAACTTGTAGACATAAGTAAAAAGAAATCCTTATTTTCACCTTTATTTTGTCCTAAAAACATGTGAATGTGGGGTCTGGGAAACTGAAATGCTTAAATAACTAATGTGAGCTTACCTAAGGGCTAGGAGCCTGTGACCTCCACACATATAAGTGTGATAAAACTGTTTGTGATAATTGACTTTCTTTTATTCAATATGTGCCTCTCCTGGAGAAATATGAATAATCTGAATAAGCCACAGATCTTGCTTGAATAAAGCTCCTACCCCAATTAACCCCCATAATTTTCTACAACTTGATATCTATTATTTTGCATTTTTAAGGTTTTTAGTTCAAATGTCCCTCAATAAAAGACAAATCTCTCTTCACAGGGAAATCCTTACTATCAACTAATATCCTAGATGAAGTACAGTACTAATTAGCTAGTAACAAACCTTTGGAGAATAGAATAGGCACTTAAAATCAAGAAAAAAAAAAAAAAACATAGGCAGGAGGCTCAAACAAGGGGGGAAAAGGAGAAAGAGCAGAAGGAAAGGACTTAAAAGGGTCCTGGTTATTTTACAGTTCCTCTGGTCGGGCTTTGGGGCCTACATTCATTTGTAACCATTTTCTTGCACAGAGTCTGTCATGATCAGTGTTTAAAGCACCAATTCTACTTTGGTTATAAAGATCCTAAATGCGGGGCTCCTGAGTAGCTCAGTGAGTTGAGCGACAGACTCCTGATTTTGGCTTAGATCAGGGTTGTGGGAGACCTGCAGGGAGTCAGACTTGAACCCTGAGCCCTGCTCAACACAGAGCCTGCTTGGGATTGTCTCTCTCTCTCTCCCTCTGCCCCTCTCCCCTGTTCGTTCTCTCTCTCTCTCTCTTTTTTTTCTCTCTCTCTCTCAAATAAAATAAGTAAATAATAATTTTTTTTTAAAGATCCTAAATGTCGTTAGCCTGGGTCAGTGGGGTAGAGAAGGCTGACAGGACAAAGCAGGAAAAAGAGCAAGACAATGGAAACCATTTGTTTCTCTGAAGCTTCCTCAGGGTTCCTCAGACAGGATTGGATCTTTGGGAACCCTTTTCGTCCCAGAGTACCCCACCTACAAAAATGAAACTGGAAAGAGACTATAAAACAGAACCAAAGTCTTTGAGGACCAGGACATTCAATATCAGTTTCTGGAGCTTTCTTTGAATTTAAGTTTATAATTAGTAGATGTCTGTACCCAAGAGATATTGTCTAAGTGTGTTCAACTTCTATAGTAGAAAAGTAAAGTCAAGCATTTAAAGGATGTCCTATCACTATGTTGGAAAACAAAAACTCACCAGGACTCTGGAAACTACTACAGTGAGGCTGCTGGTGTGGTGGGAAGGATGGATTTTGGAATTAGGTTGACTTTTGTTAGGATCCTGACTCTTTTTGAAACTTTGAAAACATTTCTCAATTTCTTTAACCTCAATTCCTTCATTTATATGTGAAAAAGATAATCTGTTCTGTGGAGATGAAAGGAGAGAGATAATGCATGGAGAGCACTTAGTATATAATTGTACCTGGCTATAGCACATTTAGCAACTTTGAGCTGTGATTATTAAATAGCTCAACTCAGGAAATGACCTTGACCAGAGCATGAGGTATTAAACACTGATATAGCTTCACTCCATTCACATTCGGCTGCACCTTGATTTTAGGACTTCCAAGTAAAAAGATAAGAAAACCGTAAGTTCAGGCCAGGATTCTCAGGACACCCTAACAGCTACAGCTGAGAAAAGCTGCGAGTGTAGGATTGGTCTTCTAGAGCCTGTTTAAATGTAGAGAAGGCCCTTTTGTTCTTCATCATCATGAACAACCTCATACAACAATCTAAGGAACACTTGAATGTGGCTGTTTTAACACATCATGTGCTGAGGTTCTTTACCATCCTTTACGTCTTGCACATCTCTAGTACATGGTTTCTTTTTGGTATATTTGTGTTTTAAGAGCGGAATTGCCTAAAATGGATAATGCACTGCTCTGTCAAATTAGCTTACTCACTATGACTAGTTATCTGAGCTAAATTGGTTTTCCATCTCTTATACAGGAAAGCATCAGGACAAAGCACTTAAATATCTAAAAATTGTTATAACCATACAGTTACAATTTACTACAAGGTTTTTTTTTTTTGTGATTCCCATTTTTTTTACAAATAGTTTATTGTCAAATTAGTTTCCACATAACACTCAGTGCTCATCCCCACAAGTGTCCTCCTCCATGCCCATCCCTCCTCCCCCCCACATCCATCAGTCCTCCGTTTTTGTCAGCATTCAAGAGTCTCTCATGGTTTCCCTCTCTCCCTTTCCCCCTCCCTTTCCCCTCTTCTTCTCCCATTTTACTACAAGTTTTTATCTGGAACTTTGCCTCACAAAAGCTGAGGTATTATTACCACCCACACACCTTTCTTTATAGCCTTTTCTAGGAACGCAAACTTAAAACTTAATTTAGCCAATGGCAATACAAAAATGTGTGATCACAGGTTCCAGATACAGATGAGATTATTAAGAATTTAACATCCAATATTGATGTAAAGTTTAGCAAATGATCAGTGTCGCAACCTAAAAACAGAAACAAGGAATACATCTACCCTCTGTCCTTTCCTTATGTATGTAAACAATTTATTCTATCAGGTAAATATGGCAAAAGATGGTATAGCAAGGTCAAAGATTTGCTCGCTACTCAAATATGTATTTCTAACATTGTAGTTCATACTGAATTTCAATAGTAAGTAGTCCTGTTAATTGGCTAATTTACTGGACTTTAATGGCAAGATTCACAGTATAAAGGAGTGCACAAACCACAAATGACATAAGTGTCACTAGCAAATGAAGAAAAAATAGCATCCATACATAAATAAAAGAAGATGGAAAGGAAAGGAAACTAGGATGTCTTTAAAATGAAGTGTTTCCTATGGGCATTTCACAGTCCTATTTCATTAGCTGCTTTTCCATTGAGAATGTAAATAAACATACAGTTTGGTGATCACTGGATTGCCATTATATTCTCATAAAGTAGATGAAGTCATATATTATTACTGACACAAACATTTCTAACTTGTAAGACAAAAATGTTGGAAAACAAAACTAATATAGGACCCATTCTACATTCCCCTATTCTTTTCCTGCATTGCAAATACAATACAATTTATATCACATATTTAGATGACATTTTTTTTTGGAGCATCTAAGCTCCCACTGCCACATCTGAATTAATTCTAATTTTTAAACCCAAGTAATCTAAATATCTCTGATTTTCCAGAACTGCCAAGACACCATCTAGGTAGATCTTGTCAGGCTTTCTAGAACTGACTCAAATAGGAGATACCTAAATCTTCTCCCTGGATCCTGAAAAGATTAGACATCCACATGGCATGTAATGAAAAATGAGATAAATGATGTAAAGTACCTGTCAGAAAGCCTTACACACTATAAGTTTCAGTAATTGGTAGCTCTTGCTGCCTCTGTTGCTAGACAAAATAACTAAAAAGCTGTCAAGTTTGAGCTTCATCTTATCCTGTTCTGCCTCTGAATAGCCGTATTAAGTAACTTTTTAAAAGTAACTTCTGCACCCAATGTGGAGCTTGGACACTTGACCCCAAGATCAAGAGTTGCGTATTCTACTGACTGAGCCAGCCAGGTGCCACTGTAGTAAGTAACTCCTAAGACATTTTCAACTTTCTGTCCTCACTTCATATATAAGACATGCAATTCTATTTATATCCTGTCTTTTAAAAATTAAATGGTCATTTTGAAGACTTAAAATACTATATAAATCTCTGATATTATCATTATTATAAATGATAAATTCCATTTAAAAAACATCTCCCTTTATAACATGGCCCAAGTTTGAGTCACATGCTTCAACTGCCCTTACCAAGTCCCTGTCCTGTAGAATTGATGACATACTTTTAAAGCTAAATCTAGTCCAATGATTCATAATGTTGTCTTTAGGTTAAGTGGTAAAATAGTGTATACGTGTAGAACATACTTAAGTAGAGCAACTAGCAACAGTATACTGAAGTTAAGGGAGGGTTGAAAGCAGGCAAATATATAACCCTGGTGTCTTTCTGAGAAGAAGGCCAATGTTTATGGAAAGGGATGTGTTATTGAAAAGAGACTTCAAAGTTCAAATAATCACCCTTGTGCTCCTGAGCAGTATTTACATCAGAAATTGATCATAAGTACAAATACCTTAAACAAATTGTCTTTATGATCTCAGAGAAAAAGCCTTATTCTCCATCCACTGTCTATAAAATTTATTTTATGGGGCCAGTTCTTCTGATACTAAATAGGATTTCAGGTGGCACTACTTTCTGTTGACTTTCAAAAGAAAAAAAAAAAGCCCTCTGGTCATGTTAGTCCCACAAAAGTGACTTTGAACTTTATTTAAACTGAAGCTTCTTTCCTCCCACTACAACATACCCAAATCCTCCAGTTGGGAAAAAGGGTCCTGGCTGTTTCTCTATGTGCTGCACCAGCTTCTCCGGGCCCCTCTCCCCAGCCCACTCCAGCTCTTCCCCCACAATGGAGCAAGGCTCCTTCTGTGTCCTCCAGACTTGAAACTTGCAGTGGGAAGTTAAAGAGGCAGGAAATGTCATTTTTGCTTTCTCTGGTCTGGAGAGTAATTTCAAACAGACTCTCTTGGCCATTTCCATAGGTCTTTGGAGATGCATCTTTGGAGATGCTACCATTCATTTGTGATCTCTAACTTGCAGTATCATTGGTAGCATAAATGTACTTCTTCTGACTAGTTACACACAAGTTCTCCCTCAAATTTTTACATGCATGAAACACTTTTAGCCTCTCTACTCAGGTCTCATCACTGCTCCATATAATCCAATCAGTCAGATGTAAGACAGACCCAAACTAGTGCCAGGTGACCCACCATTAGCTGGGATGTTGCTCCTTTTCAAATGTGGCCCTTGATTCCTTCCACCTCCTGGCAGAAGGATCCACCCATGCTCTTTGCCTTCTAGATTTTTTAGCATGAATCGGACACCAGTTCCTGTGTCCTCCAAACTGCAGAGGACAAATACAAAGCACTCTGACCAAACTTCTTAAAGTCATGTTCGCTAAGCTTGAGGTTGGGCAAGACAGTGTCTTACCCTGCCCTGAAATTGAAAAACATGGTAGGCACCTGCCATAGGAGATGCTGCCATGGTAGGCACCTGTAGTGCTAATGTGATTCAAAGAGTAAGTTATGAGCAAAAAAGTAGATAAACAAGTCCTTGACACAAACTGAGTCTATAACTAGATCTAGTAAAATTGAAAATGTAATATATGATAAATACTTCAATAATAGTTCATCAGGAAAAAATGTAGCTTATGGAATAAATGATATTGATATCATAATTAGATCTCCATCTGGAAAGAAAATAGACTGTTACCACTCTCTGTGTCATGTTCAAAAATGAAAAGAGCAATAGATTGAAGATTTAATGTAAAAAATGAAAATATTTTTCGAAAATAGAAAAGTGTTAGGATTAGGAAAATAACTTCCAAAAAAAAAAACAACAACAACAACAAAAAAAACCCAAGAAACTATCGTAGAAAAAATTTAGAGTTGATCTCGTAATGATGCAAATTACACAAAGGCAATGAAAGTGCCATAAATAAGGTAAAAAAAAGGAAAGAAAAGAGATAGAGGAAAAATCTGAAATATATACAAGAGGTTTATATCCCTAATGTGAAAAAAGAACTCTTACAAATTGACAAGAGAAGAGACAAACATGGGTATGAGCTAGGGTTCATAAAAGAGGAAATGCAAATGGATCAAAAAAGTTATGAAAAGATTTTTATAAAAGATGCCAAATCTCACTAGTAGCTAAGGAAATGCAACTCAGCATACTAAAATGTTCTTGTTTATTGATATAATAAATTAACAAAACTTATGGAAATTCATAACATTTAATTGAATTCAGTATAAAAAGTGTAAAGTTGTGAATTGCAGTGCACATTGTTTCTGTAATTTCTCTTTTGGAGAACTTTTCTATAGAAATAGACATATTTCTTTCTAAGGAGATATAAGCGAAGAATGATTTAGATATATGTGCTGGCCTAGAGGAATGTTCATCGTGGACAGTTGAATAAATACAGAAGCAACAAGGTAAGTCACGTATATAATGATGATTCTATTCATGTGCATAAAGGTAGGGGGAGCATTTGTATATAAATATGTATAATTACATAAGATATATTTATATTTTATATGAATATAGAAAGAAATGTAAAAAAGATATGTACCAAATTAATTTTTTCTTTTTATACTATTTGTGTTATTTGGCTTTATTAAAGATATAACTCTCATTTTTGAATTTTGAAAGAAAACTCTTTCACATACGTGTGTGTGTGTGTGTGTATTGTAAGTGTTTAATATAGACAACTAATGCTATGGGATTTCATGGGAGATAGAAAGGAATACAGGAAACATGAAGCTTGATCAGAACTAGAAGGATGGGTTCAGGAGAGTCAGAAAAACAAAAAGAGGTCTTTGAGAACATGAGCAAAGCAAGAGGAAAGCTGTATTATCTAGAATCACTTAGATTCACTTCAAATGATCCAAACGAATTGTAACTACATATTTAGAAAAAATAAAAGTATATATCCATATGCTTGTGTATGAACAAGCAATATTATCATTATTACACAATCCTGCATTACCCAGAATTTTTGTCACTACCAGGAAATTAGAGACAAGATAATTAAAAAACCCAAAGAGTCTTATATTTCTCTTAATACTTAAGAGTATTAAATTGACCTTATATTTTCTTCCAAGCAAAAATAATGCAACTTACAACAACCCAAATCAATGAATTCCATTTACCTTAGCATTCACCATCATCTCCATTCACTGCTGCTTCTACACTTGTATAAGATCATCAGAGTTTTAAAAAATTACACATTGAGTAACCAATATGTATAAAGCTCTGCCTACATGTTAGCTGGAGATTCCTGTCCTGCAGAGAATCAGAATTAAATAAAGGGATCTTTGTTTATATAATTTTTAATCCTTTGATAAAGTTTCTTTGCTCTGAGGGTTACATAAAACGGGTTATAGAAAAGATTAGTCAGTTGGAACCAGACACTCCTCCCTTGCTGGTTTTTCTTAAGTTAACTCTTATGTGGTGTGGCTCTGACTATAACATTGTATTAAAAGTAAAGAAAAACTCAGTAAGTATGTAATAAGTTAAAATACAAGTACTTAACTTGCTGAGCCTTCGGTATTTTTCTTTGTATATTAACAAGTCTTTTGCAAATCAAAGAATTACTGATTTACTCATGTATTGAACAAGGTCTTAATATTTTGATCATTAGATCAATTCTGGGTAACTGGATAACCTAAGAAAAGATAATACCAAAATAGGAGTAAACTTGGAAGCAATAAACTTGGAGCAATGCTGTGTACAGGGATGTTCATTTCTATGAAACACTGGTTTTCTCCCATTGGCCACCAACATTTCTGAACAGTAGGCCAATGGAAGAAAACCAATGTTTACCAGTTATTCCATTGGTAAATTGCCAGCCAGATTGGATGAGTGAAAGATTAGCTATGTCATGTGCTGAGGTGGTCAGATCCAGGTAAAATTTGGGATGAAGTAGAAAGGATGGTTTGGAGCTATGTCATGTGCTGAGGTGGTCAGATCCAGGTAAAATTTGGGATGAAGTAGAAAGGATGGTTTGGATTAACATAAAACAAATGTTACGGAATGTTTACAAGCACCACCTTAACCAGCTCCAGCACTGACGAGTTGTGGTCTTGGACAAGATCACTAGCTTCAGTTTCTTAACCTATGCTAAAGTACAAGTATAGCATCTATCTCAAATAATTGATGTGATTATTGTTCTTTCATTCAACAAATATTTTCTCAGTGCCTATTCTATGCCAAATAGAAGTCATAAGCATTGTTTGTTCTCACTGAAGAAAGGACAACATAAACAAGTCAACATAATAAGATTCAGAAAGACTATTTTCCCCTCACTGTACCTATTTAATAAATATATTTTAAAAACTGTAAGGGGCTAGGAGAGAGGCAGGATCAAAATGGCACTTACCAATGCTTTCAGAACCCAGGATGTCTTTCTGAGGCCAATCTAAAACTCTGTCTATACCTTTATTGCCCATTTACAGGTTTGAAGCCGTTTGAAAACAAAAGTAGGTTTTATTTTGCCAGCCATTCAGAATTGTTTTAAGATCGCTTTGGAGATCTTTGAACACATTTTTTTCTATCCTCATTTTTAAGGTGAATAACAAACTCAATTTTTGCAGTGACTGTGCTCTGTCTTATCTGTAAGCACCACCAACTCCATGCATATGGGGACACACACACACACCAAAAGGGTAGCCTACTTTCCTGATTCATATGCCTGTTTGCCTAGAACTTTTATTTGGCGACTTATGGGATCACCGTCTTCAACATGATATGGACCACAGCGGATTTTCATCTACAGAGAAGGGACTGTAATACTTCTTTAGTGAACTGTTTCTCCAGTAGACTCACTGCATAGGTCTGTAAAATAGTACTGCAAGTTAAGAAGTCACATTAAATGTTGAAAGCAGAGGCAGGGGCAGCAGTGACAGTGTAAAGGACTTCTGTATTTCACTGCTGCTGAGGGATGGATGATGACCTTGGGTAAATATGTATTCAAAGAGGAGGCATCGAAAAATAACTGAGAAGTCTCCTTTAAACTCTTTTTACTGTTTGCTTCCCTCAAGTCCTCATCTCTAACTTGCAGCAACAGAGATAGTGTTCCTTGGCAATAATTCCACTATAAATATTCCCATAGTCTGGATCAGAAGATTATGTTTTCTTCCTTTCCTTTCATTTCATTCCTTTACTTTCTTTTTTACGTAGTTTTGTTTTTATGCCTATTCCTAAAGAGAAATAGAGAGAGAGCAACCATATATGCGTGTATGTTTAATTGTTTTAAACTTTATAAAGAGTTTCAGGCTGTAATTTGAGGGAACTCAGTTTTTTTTCACTTATTGCTATGATTCATTCATTTTGTTGGATATTATATCATGGTAGTTCATTTGTTTTTATTGTTGCATAAAATTCCATTGGGTGAATGTACCACAGTTAAATCATCCACTTTCTCTTTGAAGGCATGCAGGTTTGTGAGATCATAGGAAATATATGTTGGTCTCTGCCCCCTGTTTCTGGCACAAAGCTCCCCAAACTCTTGTGATTTCCTAAGGTATAAAACCACTAAGAGTATCTTATTCTAATATTTGTTTTTGACCCTGTCTCTGACACAGAGCTCCCTGATTTGATCTTAGCCAAAAGGCCAAGAAGTGATTCCTGGATATTCTATTGAAGCAACTGAAGGTGGGTTCCTGGGATGGCTCCTAGATGGGGGCTATTCACCAGAAAGCCCAAGCCATGGTTAGAAGCTTGGAATTTTCAGCCTTACCTCCCTCCTCATTGATCGTCCAGTGTGAGGAAAGTGACTGGGAACAGGCTTGATAATTGATCACATCTATGTGAGGAAACCTCCACAAAATCCCAACAGTAGTGGGTCCAGAGGACTTCCAGGCTGGAGAACACACTCCCATACCAGGAAGATGACATACTACAACTCCACGGGGACAGAAGCACCTGCACTTAAGACCCTCCCAGACTTTGCCATATGTCTATCCTCATCTGGCTATTCATCTGTGTTATCATATCATTTAATAAACTGGTAAATGTAAATAAGTGTTTCCCTGAGTTGTGTGAGCTGCTCTAGCAAATTAATCAAACCTCAGGAAGGATCATGTGAATCTCTGATGTGTAACTAAATTGAATAGAAGTTTTGTGTAACCTGGGGATCTACTGCTTGTGATTGGCATCTGATGTTGGGGGCAGTCGTGTGGGACTGAAGCCTTAATGGGGTCTGATACTATTTGTAGGTAGATAGTGTTGGAATTGGGTAAACTTTTAGGACACCCAACTGTTGTTGCATAGAATTGCTTGATATGGGAAAAACCCCATACACATTTGGTAACCAGAGTTACCAAGTGTTATGTATGTATGTGATAGTGGTGTCAAAGTAAAAAAGATACATTGGAGAGGAACATAAGAAGAAAGAACAGGATTTTCCCCTGCTCAAAAGAGAGAATTGTAAAGTTCTCAAGCACAGAACTCTTTATTTGGGTTTTTCTATTAAGAACAGCTCTTAATATACAAGTACAAAGTTTTATTTTGAAAATAGACTTACCTGTGGAATGATACAACACAAGGTATGTATGTGAACGTTCAACTTAAGGAGGTAAATCCAAACTCTTTTCTAGTAGTTACTTTATATTGAACAGCAATGCATGGAAGATGTTATTGAAATACAGAAATGGTATTTTCAGACCTTTTCATTTTTCTCAAAAGGATTAGTATAAAATGATATCTCATGATGGTATGTATAATTTACTGACTAATAGACAAGATTGAACGTTTTCTTTATATATTTACTGGCTGTATATGTTATTTCTGTCATATGCCTGCTCATTTCTATTTTTCTATTGGGCTGTTTGTACTCCTCTTACTGATGAGTAGAGATTCTTTGTATATTACTAATTGTAATCTAGTAGTTGTATGCATTATAAATATTTTCTCCAACTTTGTTACTTGTCATTTCATCCTATATGTAGGCTTTTGATGAACAAAAATTCTTAATTTTTAGTATCGTTAAATTTTTCAATTTTTAAAAATTTATTGCCAATGCCTGTTTGTGACAAGAAAACCCTGTACAAAGATATTGAAAAACTTAATTTTTTCAAATGATATTTTAAAATTTTGTTTTTTTAAAAATATATTTATTTCTAGGAGAGAGAGAGAGAGAGAGAGAGAGAGAGACAGCGTGAGCAGGGGAGGGTCAAAGAGAGAGGGAGTCACAGACTGAAACAGGCTCCAGGCTCTGAGCTGGCAGTCAGCACAGAGCCCGACGCGGGGCTCGAACCCACAAACTGCGAGATCATGACCTAAGTGAAAGTCGGACGCTTAACCGACTAAGCCACCCAGGTGCCCCTTAAAATTTTGTTTTTGATAAGTAGATATTTAATACATCTGAAGTTGATTTTTCTATATGATATGAGATACTAATCCAGTATCATCTTTTTCCATAAGGATATACTTTTCCCTAGGTCTGTTTTTTTTTTTAATATTTTTATTTATTTCTAGGAGAGAGAGAGAGAGAGAGCGTGAGCAGGGGAGGGTCAGAGAGAGGGGAGACACAGACTCTGAAATAGGCTCCAGGCTCTGAGCTGGCAGTCAGCACAGAGCCCGACGCGGGGCTTGAACCCACGAACCGGGAGATCATGACCTAAGCGAAAGTCGGACGCTTAACCGACTAAGCCACCCAGGCGCCCCAATTATATTTCTTTTAATTAATGATATACTTGGACCTGGTTCTACCGTATTAATTTATTATTTCAGTTTTTCACCCTTTTACTAAGTTTCTTATTAATTCAGTTCAACTGAATCAGGGGACTGAAGGACTCAATGGGGAAAAATTATAAGGAAAACCCAAAACTAATACATTACTGATATATTATTGAGCTGGAATATTAAGTGTTTGAACTTACCAATTTAGAATGTTAACTTCATGAGGGAAGCAAGTAGAACATAGTAGGTACTCAATATATTAATTTTCGATGTTCCTGTCATATCTTCATTTTTTTGGACATTTTGGGAAGAAAGTAGTGATAGGAACAATGAAAACTAAGCAAGTAAAAAGGCAAGGCAACTATTAATTCCAGGGAAAACTAAAGGTCGTACAAGACAAGAAATGTGTTCATATTGTAAAGGAAGCTGTGAATAATATTTAAACAGTCATAACTATATAAACATTAACAAATATTTAATCAAAATGATAACTGACTAAATTGACTAAAAGAAGTATTGTCTGTGTAGTTATATATATAATGGGTTATTTAAGAGAGTTACATTTTCCATAGGAAGAAGTAGATAAAAAGCATAAAGCCAGTTACTTAGTTGGGAAAAAAAAAGAGTGATACCAGAAAGAAGACCAAAACTGAAATATAATATTTAATATTTAATAAATACTGAAAATATTAAAAATAATTTCCTTTAAATGGCCCTTCACAAGGAAAGTTTCTGAACCCTTGATCTAGATAAATCAGATCCAGTTACATGTTGAAGTAAACTTATATATATATAAATATATATAATATATATATTATATAAATATAATATGTATATATTTTTGACCAAAATCTAGCAGAAAATAAAATGTTATGTAATCCTAGCATTCAATCACTCAATGCTGCTTTTGTCCAGAAGACATTTGTTTTTCATCTAGGAAAAGCAATTGCAAAACTTACCAATTTCCATAGAATGTGGGTGCGAAAACCTGACTGGAGCATATTTAAAGCAAATGAAAAAGGCTAACTTATGTCCAGTCTTGCCCAGGTCAGTTTTGACTTATGCTTATTTTCTTAGCATCAAAATTAACATCCACCCTCCCTTTTGGTTTTTGAAAAGTAAAGTTTAAATGATAACTCATATAGTTAGCCAACCAAGAACCTTTCCATCACTAAGTCTAATGGATATTTTTTCAGTCTTCTCTTGCTTGACCTGTTAGTGGCATTTGACAAAGTCTATCATTCCTTTCTCATGAACACTTTCTTCACTTGCTTCCTAGGACACCACATCTCTTATTTTCTTCCTATATTATGGGTGATTTATTTCTGTCTCCCCTGGCAAGACTCCCTCCCGCTTCTTCTGCATGATCTTGTAACACTGGAATACTTCGTGGCTCAGTCCTTGGTCCTCTTCTTTATTTAATCTATATTAACTTCCTTAGTGATCTCATCTAGTTTAATGGCTTATAAACACCTCTTACAGGCTGACCATTCCCAAACTGATGTATCCAGCCTGGATATTACTACCAAGCTTCAGATACATGTCTACTTATCATCTCTACTGGATCCCTGATAGATATATCAAAGTAAACATGTAAAGAATTGAATTAGAAGTGATGCTCCCCTGCCTCCTATTCTCACTCAAAAACAAAACAAACAAAAAGGTGCCATTCCACCTTCAGGTTTCCCTGTCTCAGTGGATGGTATATCATCCATTTGGCTACTTAAGCCAAAACTTCTGGAGCAATACTTCCTTCTCTTTCTCTTCCAACACTTATCTTCCAGTATTCAATGCTGATTTTGCCCAAAAGACATTTTTCTGACCCAGGATAAACAATTGCAAAATGGATACATTTTTGTAGATTATGGGGCAGTTTGACTGGAGAGGAAAGAAGAGAAGCAAATGCTCTGCAAAGGACAGGGAGGGGAAGTTCTTTCAAGGTCACTAATGACTAATGATTATGTCCACTTTTGTCCAGAACAGTTCTGGTTTATGAGGGTGTATTAAAGGAAAATAGGAACATTGTCAAAAGAGTTATTCAAGTGTTACAATATTACTAGGTTTATATAATTTATGACACTTTTCTAAATTATTTTTAAATATGAGGAAAATAATTACATTATGATTCCATAAATCATGGCTATCTGATAATTGACATTAACATTCCTTTTCAAATAGAGCATTAATAAATACAAAGAACAGCAAAAATATAGCGTAGGTTCCTGGGGCAGATGGTTGGGACAAAAGAAAGGAGGAAATAAATGGCTCTCCAGTTCTCTACAAACACCAGATGTTGTAACTATTCTATAACTGGTAATACATTAGATTACTTCAAAGATGTTACAAAGTGAAATCACTGCACAGCCAGCTAATGTGTCTCTTTAAACACATGTTTCATCTTCCTGAAGAAAAACATTTCCCTGTGTGATGCAGTTCCACAGTCACAATAATAACAACATTTTTTAGAACTTTAAAAAAAAATTTAATGTGTATTTAATATTGAGAGAGACAGAGACAGAGCATGAGCAGGGGAGGGCAGAGAGAGAGAGGGAGACACAATCCGAGGAAGATTCCAGGCTCTGAGCTGTCAGCACAGAGCCCAACACAGGGCTGGAACCTACGAATTAGAAGATCATGACCTGAGCCAAAGTCAGATGCGATATTTTAGCCTTCACACATGCTATTACTGGGCACTTGGGAGGAATGTTCACTTATTTTTACAAAATGGTGAGTAACTCCCTATACCACTGGAAGTTTTATCTGAGGTCAAAATTGTAAACGGAAATAACTTCTCAGAACAGTTAAGTAGTATTGCTTTGCTTTAATATATCACGAAGAATGTCTTTTCAAAATATAAAATCTTGGTTTGCTAGGTGGAAGGTAGGGAAGGATTATATTACGGCACAGAGTTTAAAATTGGCTCTATGTCAAATTCTTCAAAGAACAAATAGTGAAAACTTCAGGGAAGTTAATTTACACTCAGAGCGCCCTGTCCTGTGAGAACTCTGGTCTGTGTTTAGACAATTTGTCAGGCTTCTCTTGGCGACTCATCTATTTACTTTATAATTGTTTGTTAAATGTTTTCCTTATTCTTTTTATTTATTTTTCTTTTTATTTATTAATTTATTTTGGCTTTCTCTTTATCATATCTATATGTCAAAATTCTATTAAGGTGTAGTGACAGTAAAACGAAACCCTGGAATCAGCGACATCTCTGTACTGTGAAAACGCGGCCCTAAGCGGCTTCGCGAGGACACTAAATGTGAGCTGCTGCGCACCCGTAGCTCCGTCTCAAGCTCTGGCGCCGGCACCGGAAGTGGCCTCCCAGCTTGACTTCCGCTTCCGGAGTACCGACTCCGGCGGCTCGCCCACCGGTGGCCAGTAAACTGCTTGGGAGTCTGAGGTCATGGAGGCAGCGCGCCCTCCCTCGACGGCCGGGAAGTTTGTGGTGGTTGGCGGTGGCATCGCGGGTGTCACTTGTGCCGAGCAGGTAAGCTGACGCGCAGTTCCGCGTCTTCCCTGACCCCGCGGCGGTGGCGTTCAAGGCACCCTCCCGCCCCCACCTTGTCCTTCCACGTCCCTCTTTAGCCGCTTCTTTCTCCCTGTCCCTGCACTCCTTCTTGCTCTCGGATATTAGAGACTCCATGGCGGCCCCTGTACGAAGTCTTAGTACCTTGCCAGCTTCGCTTTAGGCGTTGGGAGATGGGAAGCAAGCGGGTGGGACCCCAAAGCTGACTGAACTAGACTCTGGTGCTAGTTATTCCTGAGCAGACAAAAGGGCTTAAAACGGGTAAATAGTTGGTCAGAAAATTCAGCCTCCTTTGTTGATTAGCTGATTGAATTCAGCTTTCAGGTAGGTGCCCGATCCTTAGTTCATCGTAATTGATAAACCCTTAGGTAGTTTCCTGTACTTTAAACTCCCAAGGAAGAGAGTTCATCTGCAGTGATGTTTTGTGAAACAACCAACAAGGGATTAAATGCAGCTGGGGAATGCTTTTCTAATTATATTCCGAAAGAACTGTTTTGTTGCTATAAAGCAAACAGAAACAATCACTGAAGTCACAGAAGTAGTGCAGGAAATTATAATTGTTTTCAAACTTTTAATCTTTGGGTGTGTAAAGATTCTTTCACCAAATAAACACCTGTTACCCAGTTACTGTACTAAAGGCCGAGTAGTCAGTTATAAACAGCACGGTGCCTCTTTTTTAGGGACTGGCAATCTAGTGGAAAGGACATGTAAATAAACCATTTCATCAGTATGTTTGCCAGCTTAAGGGAGTCTGTGGAGTTGATAGTGCATGAATTGGGGGGGTAGCCTTTCTCAAAGGAGGTATCCTTTTGTCTCAGTATAGAAAATGAGTAAAAGTTCGCCAGGTGGACAAGAAAAACTAGACGGTCCAAAGGGAGGCAAGGATATAATCTCAGGTAGAACAGCATGGCACTACTGAGAGCAGCACAGCTTAAAGAACATGGTGCTTAGGGACATGACCAGAGATGAAGCTGGGAAGGTTGGTAGAGACCACATCATGAAGCATCTTGTAAGTCTTTCTAATAACTAAACAAGTGGGGCACCTGGATGGCTCATTTAGTTCAATGACTGACTCTTGATTTTACAGTCATGGGATCAAGCTCCGTGTCAGGCTACATGCTGAGTAAGGGGACTGCTTGGGATTCTCGCTCTCCTCTGCTTCTCCTGCTTGTGCTCTGTTTCTAAAATAAAGTAATATTAAATTTAAAAAAAAAAGCATTTAGCAAGAACTTGCAAGTAGTGAGATGATTTCGAGCAATAAAGTAATGTGATCAAATGACATATTTCGAGAGATGATCAGCTCCAGTGTCTTTGGGGCAGGGACAGCTGGTTAAAATGAGACTGAAAGGCCAACTGGAAGGTGAATTTAGTAGTCCAGAGAAATTTTGAGGCCAGGTATAGCAATAAAAACGAAGTGGGGAAATAACAATATACAAAGAGAAAAAAGATGGAGAAAGTGGTAATATCAAATATTACAGAAAGTTCAAATAAAGTGGTATTAAAAAGAAGTAAGTGGATTTTAAGGGTGTCGAAGTGAATTCAAGATGCTCCTTTTTTTCCGTTGTTGAAGTATTGACATACAGTATTCATCAGGTATACATCATAGTGAGTGGATATTGCTGTACTTTATGAAATGAACATCTCAGTAGGCATAGTTACCTCCGTCACTACACACAGTTGTTACAGTATTGACTGTATTCTCTATCCTGTACATTACATCTCTATTTCTTATTTATTTTATAATTGGAAGTTTGTTCCTCTTAATCTCTTTAACCCATTTTGCCCTCTTCCTCACCCCCAACTCCAATTCCTTTTCACTTAATAGTTTGTCCTGTATCTATGAGTATTTTGTTTACATTGTTTTTTTGTTTTCCATAAATAAGTGAAATTATATAGTATTTGTTTTTCTCTGACTGACTTCATGTAACATAATACCCTCTGGGTCCATTCATGTTGTCAAAACTGGCAAGATTTCGTTTATAGCTGAATAATATTTCATTGAATATATTTATCTTTATATCTTTATCCATTCATTTCTCAGTAGACACTTAGGTTGCGTCCATTTCTTGGCTATTTAAATAATACTGTAGTGAACACAGGAATGCATAGATCTCTGTGAGCTGTGTTTTTGTTTTCTTCCCATAAATACCTAGAAGTAGAATGGCTGGATCATATGGTATTTCTATTTTTAATTTTTTGAGGAATCTCCATAGTGTTTTCCATGGTGACTGCATCAGTTTACATTCTCAAAAACAGTGTACAGTGGTTCCCTTTTCTCCACATCCTCACCAACACTTGTTATTTCTTGTCTTTTTAATAGTAGCCAGTCTGACAGGTGTGAGGGGGTATCTCATTGTAGTTTTGATTTGCATGTGTTATATTGAGCATATTTTCATGTATCTGAAGGCCATCTGTCTTCTTATGAAAAGGGTCTATCCAAGTTCTGTCCATTTTTAAATTTTAAGTTGTGTAAGTTTTTAATATATTTTGGATATTAACCCCTGTTGGATGTATGATTTGCAAGTATCCTCTCCCATTCAGTAGGTTGTCTTCCCATTTTGTTGATGGTTTCCTTCTCTCCCCAAAAGCTTTTTAGTTTGATGTAATTTCTTTTGTTTATTTTAGCTTTTTAGCTTTTTGTTTTACCTTGTCTGAGGAAAATGGTTCAAAAAATATTGCTAAGATTGCTGTTAAAGAGCTTACTGCTCATGTTTTCTTCTAGGAGTTTTATGGTTTCAAGTCTTATATTCAAGTCTTTCATTTATTTTGACTTTATCTTTGTATGAGACAGTGTTCTAGTTTCATTCTTTGGCATGTAAGCTGTCCAGTTTTCCCAGCATCATTTATGAAGAGACTCACCCCCGCCCCCCCAATGTATATTCTTGCCCCCTTTATCATAGATTAATTGGCCATCTATGTGTGGACTTATATGTAGGCTCTGTGCTCCATATCATTAATCTTTGTGTCTGTTTTTGTGCCAGTGCCATACTGTTTTGATTATGACAGCTGTGTAGTATGATTTGAAATCAGGAGGCATAATACCTCCAGCCTTGTTGTTCTTTCTCCTTTGGCTGTTTGGGGTCTTTTGCAGTTTCATACAAATTTTAGGATTCTTTGTTCCAGTTCTATGGGCAGTATTTTGATGGGCATTGCATTGAATCTGTAGATTGCTTTGGGTAGTATGGACATTTAACAGTATTAAGTCTGCCAGTCCATGAGCATGATAGATCATTGAATTTATTTATGTCTTCTTCAGTTTCTTTCATCAGTGGCTTATACTTTCAGAGTACAGGTCTTTCACTTCTTTGGTTAAATTTATTCGTAGATAGATGCTGGCGAGGATGTGAAGAAATGGACACCTTCCTACACTGTTGGTAGGAATGTAAACTGGTGCAGCCCCTCTGGAAAACAGTGTGGAGGTTCCTCAGGAAACTAACAATAGAACTCCCCTATGACCCAGCAATGGCACTGCTAGGAATTGACCCAAGGTATACAGGAGTGCTGATACATAGGGGCACATGTACCCCGATGAACTCATAGCAGCACTCTCAACAACAGCCAAATCACGGAAAGAGCCTAAGTGTCCATCAGCTGATGAAGGGATCAAGAAGATGTGGTTTATCTATACAATGGAATACTGAATGGCAATGAGAAAGAATGAAATCTGGCCATGTGCAGCAACATGGATGGAACTTGAGGGTGTTCTGCTGAGCGAAATAAGTCAGGCAGAGAAGGACAGATACCATATGTCTGCATGTGAGGGAGGATTAGGAGGAACTTAACGGAGGACCATGGGGGAGAAGAAGGGGAAAAATAGTGGGGCAGAGGGAGGCAAACCATGAGGACTCTTGAATGCTGAGAACAAACTGAGGGCAGATGGGGTGTGGGGGGAGGGGAAGAGGGGTGATGGGCATGGAGGAGGGCACCTGTGGGGATGAGCACCAGGTGTTATATAGAAACCAACTTGACAATAAACTATTTTAAAAAAAATTTATTCCTAGATACCTTATTCTTTTTGATGCAATTATAAATGGGATTGTTTCTTAATTTCTTTCTCTGATGATAGCTTGTTATATAAAAACTTGACCAATTTCTGTGTGTCAATTTTGTATCCTGTAGTTTTACCAAATTCATTTTTTCATTCTAATAGGTTTTTGTTGTTGTTTTGGTTGAACATGCTGAGTTTTAATGGTATAGTAGGGAAGAAATAGAAATTGATGGAGTTGAGGAACCAGAGTGTGTTTTAAGAAAACTCTTTCGGGATGCCTGGGTGGCTCAGTCGGTTAAGCGTCCAACTTCGACTCAGGTCATGATCTGTGGTTTGTGGGTTCGAGCCCTGTGTCGGACTCTGTGCTGGCAGCTCAGAGCCTGGAGCCTGCTTCAGATTCTTGTCTCCCTCTCCGCTGCCCCTCCCCCATTCATTCTGTCTCTCTCTCTCTCTCTCTCTCTCACTCTCAAAAATAAATAAACATTAAAAAAGATTTTTTAAAAAATCCTTTCATGAAGTTTAAAGTGAAAGAAAGGTTGTAGCCAGAGGAAAATCATGGAAGAAAAATAGCAAGTTAAGCCTCAAAGTCTGTTGAAGCTAATACTAAAATGGTTTTGTTTTCCCAGAGTGCATACTGGCTGTACATTTGGAAGAGGCAGAATAGAAGTGCAAAACACTTGGGAAAAGTCAGGCTAAGATTCTGAATAGTGTTTAGTAAGGATTTACTGTAATTTCATCTCACTGAAGGGAAATGAAAATATTATTTTAAAAGAAATAGAAGTTGGTTTAACTGTTAATTAGGAAGATTTTTTTTTCTCATTCTCTGCATGACAACTTTACATTGGTATATAAGATAGTAAGGAATACCTCTTCGTATCATTTTTCTTGTTCAGAAGGTTTTTGTTAGTGTCCACTATAAACGTATTACTCATCTTATCAGTATCAGAGTTGAACGTTAGTCACCACTACCCCATAAATAGGAACACATTTATGTGACACAGAATAATGGAGACCTTTAGATAAGAAAAAGTGATGTTTTAGTTTCCTGGGTTAATAACATTATTAAAGTTGCATTATCCGTGTCTCACCCCCATGACATATATACTAATACCTAAAGTTATTTATGAAATTTTTTCTCCCCACTTTTTTTTTTATAAGTTGGCTATCCACTTTCCATCAGAAGATATTCTCCTGGTAACAGCTTCTCCTGTTATTAAAGCAGTTACAAATTTCAAGCAGGTAAGAACCCTTTATATAACTTTCTTGGTCATATAGATTCTTTTAATTTCAGTAATTTGCCTAGCACATAGTGTGATTATAGCTTTTAAATGTTTAAAATGACAAATGTTCTTTTGGTGTTCATTTTATTTTTTTAATGTTTATTTATTTTTGAGAGAAAGAGAGTGTGTGAACCAAGAGAGGGTCGGAGAGAGGAGGAGATACAGAATTCAAAGCAGGCTCACAGAGCCCGACACAGGGCTTGAACCCATGAACCATAAGATCATGACCTGAGCCGAAGTCAGATGCTTAACTGACTCAGCCACCCAGGCACCCCTAAATATTTTAAATACATTAGCTTATGTAATCCTTAAGTAATCCTGTGAAGTAGGTTCTTACATTATCCATTATCCCCACTTACAGATGAGGTAAATGAGTCAGTGAGGCTGGGTAAATTTCTGAAGTATGTGTAGATAGCTTTTGAATTCAGGTTGGCTCTGTAACCCTCATGGTTAATGAATAGCGCTTTCTCAGAATGGTAACTTTCTATTGGGGCAAGAGATCAAGAGATCTGCAAGGCATAGTTATTATAATGTGGTAGCTATCCTGATAGTGGCAAAAAAAAAAAAAATTTTGTAGTAGTATTGCAATATGTGCATGATTATTTTTACAAATATATTATGAATGGGTGCCAGAGCCTGCCTTTGAGGATCAAGAAAGGCTTTACATAGGAGGATGGATGGAAACTGAGACTGAAAGAGTAAGTAGGTTTTGCCATGTTTGTAAGAGGTTGAATGGAGGCAGGCTTGTGCCACAATGATGAAAGTATGTGACTATATAATATGCTATAACAGGTATCAATTCAGTTCTGCTAGAGTGTAAATTCAGTGCTAAACCAGAAGGCAGGGGCCAGACCATGGTGGGCTTGTGTGCAATAATGTTGAAGTGACATTTAAAGGAGGATCAGAGAGAAAGGAAGCCCTGAAAATGGGCACCCTATTAGTCTTAGATCAGAGAGGAAAACTAGGAGAGGAGAAGAGTTTGTTTCCCTGAAGCCAGAGATGACAGAAGTTTAATTAAGATGAGTGGTCAGTGGTGTCAGGTCCAAGGACGGCAGGTAACCAATTGAGTCACCCAGGTGCCCTGAGTTTTATTCTTTTAAGATGGAAAACACTTTAGCATGTTTATCTGTTGAGATCTAGAAACCAGTAGGAAAGGGTGAAGAGGAAGGAAAACAAGGAGTACATAATAAGGAAGGAGTCCTGAGGAGGTGAGAGGTGATGGGATATAGAGCACAGATTACTATATTCACCCTGAAAAGGTAGAAATGGTACAAGGAAGGTGGACTGGAGCACAGCAGTGTATAGAGAGACAATAGGAAAGAAGTCATAAGAGTTCTTAGTAGTCTTTTTGAGCCAAGAAGTAAGGTGATTTGCTGGGAATGCTAAGGTTGGGATGTGTTTGGGAAGCATTAAAATGGTGAATGTTTGGGGGCACCTAGGTGGCTCAGGCGGTTAAGCATCTGACGTCGGCTCAGGTCATGACCTCATGGTTCGTGGATTCGAGCCCAGCGTTGGGCTGTGTGCTGACAGCTAGCTCAAAGCCTGGAGACTGCTTCATATTCTGTATCTCCCTCTCTTTCTGACCCTCCCCTGCTGCTCATGCTGCCTCTCTCTCTCTCTCTAAGAAATAAGTAAAACATTCCTTAAAAACTTAAAAAAAAAAAAAGAATGGTGAACGTTTAGAAAAAACAATGAAGGGTAGCCTGGGTGGCTCAGTGAGTTAAAAGTCCAGCTTTGGCTAGGTTATGATCTCCCAGTCTATGAGTTCAAGCCCTGCATCAGATTCTTTTCTGACAGCTCAGAGCATGGAACCTGCTTTGGATTCTGTGTCTTACTCTGTCTCTCTCTATCTCTCAAAAATGAATAAACGTTAAAAAAAAAAAATCACCCAGGGATGGAAGATGTTACTTAGATAATAGGCTTGTCACTACATTGACATGTAAACGCTGATGGTATGAAACGCTTGGTGGCTAAACTGAACTAGTGGTTATTCTTCACTGCTAGGCACTCAGTTAATTAAATTAAAGCCAGTAAAAAATGTTAATTTTATTTACTGACTGTTTTGTGCATGTCTTTTTAATGTTCTGTATGATGAAATGGGATGTATGCATAAAGCACTTGTTATACCTTCAGGACTAGGAAGGAAAAGCAGTTGTGCACTTGCTGAGTTGCAAGAGGTACTAATTACCCTTTTTGTGGAATATCAATTTTAATTGAAAGAACAACTGGCAAGCTAAGGTAATTCATAATTGGAAAATGAGTGAAAGCAAGTGACAATACTTGTTGCCAGTTTAACAAAATTAGAGCTTCCAGGCCAAAATCAGAATTTTGGAAAAATCATACTCTTCACTGCGAGCCTCATGGTACTTAAAGACTTCTCTGATGAGATTGTTGGTGTTAATAATGAATGTGGTGTTTTGATATTGTAATGAGTTGAAATGTATTAACATCTGGAAGATCTCCATAACTTAGCGAACCACTGTTGTCCAGATGACAAATGAGATGTTACGAGATCCATTCAAAGTGTAGGATAGACCAGTGGATTTCACAGTAGTAGAGTATGAAAAATTCTTTGATATGGTTTCAAATTCTACACTGCAGCTAATCATTAAGAAACCACACTTGTTGAGTTTTAGTGTAGCATCAAAGAAGAATATACAGTTCTCTGGAAAGGCGGCACATCTCTGTCTTCATATGTTTTAACCAGATAACATATTGTAATAGTTCGAATACAGGTGCAGAATGTAGAAGCAGTTTGAAAGCAAAAGAGATTAAGGCCAGACATGAAAGTGGTTTGTAAAAATGTAAAAGGAGTTTTTGTGTGCCATTCTTCTCACTTGTTTTGGGGAAAAAATGTTATTCTTATTAAAAGGATATTATATCTGTTTAATATGTATTGGATTTATTATTCTTACTTTTAAGTGAATTAAGAAATGTTTTAAATTTTTCTTAGTTTTCATTTCTTTTTTTTTTTTTTAATGTTTTATTTATTTCTAGGAGAGAGAGAGAGACAGCGGTAGAGGGTCAGAGAGAGAGGGAGTCACAGACTGAAATAGGCTCCAGGCTCTGAGCTGGCAGTCAGCACAGAGCCTGACGCTGGGCTCGAACCCACGAACCGCGAGATCATGACCTAAGCGAAAGTCGGACGCTTAACCGACTAAGCCACCCAGGCGCCCCTCTTAGTTTTCATTTCTAATATAGCAAATATCACAGAGTTTAACTCACACAGACAAAAGTTCTTTGGAGTCCCCACTTCATTGTAAGAGTATAAAGGGGTCTTGAGACTGAAAGGTTTGAGAACAGCTAGGGGCCATGTAGTAGGTCTTCCAAGCAGTAAGTAAGGGACAGCTGAGGTCAAATACTAGTCTTCAGGGTATGGTCCTTCCACGACAGACTGGGTATAGGACTGGAGAAGGCAGGTCGTTCAGTCTGTGGTTGTGAGTTTTCAAGGTAATGAATGGTTAAAGACAGGACAGCAAGAAAGTAAAAGAGGGCAAAACATGAAATGATCTACAACAGAGTCTTGGCTGAATGGGAAGAAAAGTGAGTCCAAAACCATGGATGCTGATGGTTTTGAACAATAGGAACGAGTCCAAAGACTAGATCACAATAAAGTTAGCTAGTAAGTGGACAGAAAACTAGAAAGATATAGAAATAGACAAGCTGTGTAATTAAAACATGCAGAAGTAAGTAGAGTTAGCCCTCATTTTCCAGGCTAGGAAACTAAGGTGCAGTGACTTGGCTGACTTGCCCGAGTGGTAGGAATGTTATTTGAGTTCAAGCCTTAAAATGCGAGTTAGTCCTTTTTTCACTGTATATAGTGCAGTTGGCCGACTTTCTTGTTTTATGAACATAAAGTAGTGTATGAAAATAAATGAAAATATTTTGATTATTTAAAACTCTTAAAAGGAAATATTTTTTTGAAAATGTACATTTTTACCTTTTCGATCTCATATAGGTATCTAAAGTATTGGAGGAATTTGATGTTGAAGAGCAACCGAACACCATGTTAGAAAATCGCTTTCCCAACATTAAGGTCATAGAATCTGGAGTAAAGCAACTGAAGAGTAAAGAACATGTAAGAAGATTTTTTTTTTTAATGTTTGTTTGTTTTGAGAGAGAAAGAGAGCACAAATAGGGGAGGGGCAAAGAGAGAGGGGGAAATAGAATCCAAAGCATGCTCCAGGCTCTGAGCTGTCAGCACATATCCCGAGTTAGGGCTCAAATCCATGAACTGCAAGATCATGACCTGAGCTAAAGTTGGATGCCAAACAGACCGAGTCACCCAGGCACCTCTAGAAGATATTTTTCTTTCTTTTTCTTTTTTTTTTAAGTGTTTCATGTATTTCTGAAAAAGACAGGGTGAGCAGGGGAGGATGAGAGAGAGAGGGAGACACAGAATTGGAAACTGGCTCCAGGCTCTGAGCTGTCAGCACAGAGCCCGAAGCGGGGCTCAAACCCACGAACCGTGAGATCATGACCTGAGCAGCCGAAATCGGACACTTAACTGCCTGAGCCACACAGGTGCCCCAGAATATATTTTTCTTAATGATGGTCCATAGTTATATCGTTTTTTTTTTTTTAAATGTTTATTTATTTATTTGAGAGAGAGTGCAAGCAGGGAAGGAGCAGACAGAGGGAGACACAAAATCGGAAGCAGGCTCCAGGCTCTGAGCTGTCAGCACTGAGCCCAATACAGGGCTCGAACCCACAGACTGTGAGATCACGACCTGAGCTGAAGTTGGGCACTCAACCACTGAGCCACCCAGGCGCCCCTCCCTCTTTTTTTGTTTTGTTTTAAATGGTCCATCATTAAATCTTGATGAGCTTTTGCCTGCTTTCTTTTGACCCTATCTGTACCCTCACTGCTACTAAGGTCCCTAGCATATAAAGTTTAGTAACATTGATTTTTTTATTTGGAAAATTATACTTTTTGTGAATTTATTGAGATTATATAATTAGTTGCTTTAGCATTTTAGGTTTTACATTACAGATTAGCATTAACATTTACATAGTGTCTGCTATGTTCTGGACGCTGCAGAAGTGCTGGGATACAACGGGAACATTACAATGAATCTGGCCTGGGAGGTCGCATTGTCATAGGGAATAGGACAGGCACATGTATAATTAAGTGGATATGCGAAAAGCACAGTCACTGAAATATTATCAAAGCTCTGATATTAGGGATTTGGGAGGACTTCACAGAACCCTTTTGAAAAGGTGAATGAATTAAGAATTCTTAATTAAGGACATTGTAGGAAAAGGAGGTTGCTTATTCAAAGACCCAAAGAAAAGGGGCATTTGGAAAAGTAATGTTGGAGGTACTGTGGTGGACATAAGGAGAGGAGATTGGCAGAGGAGGGCAAGCAAATAGACTCTGAAGAACTATTTACATCATGCCAAGAAACTTATTTTACAATCAGTGGAGAACTAAAGAGTATTTACATGGAGGCAAGGATAGTAATACAGATGTTCTTGTAGGAAGATCGACCTGATAGCAGTGTTGAGGATGAAATGGAGTGGAGTGAGTGAGAGTGACCAGCAACCCAATCAGAAAGTGGTTGCAGTAGTCCAAAATGATAGAAGGCCCGAACTAAGACCAGGACAGTGTAGTTGGAAAGAATGGCCCAAGTATGAGTGGGATTTCTACTGTAAACTCAGCAGCACTCAGTAACCCATTGGATGTGGGGATGAAGGAGGCAGTCAGAGGAAAGGTGTTGTCAGATGATCAACAGTGTCCTCAGGTGAGCTTTAGGCAAGATGAGTAGAGTTTGTAGTTTCTCTATAGTAGCTCTAATTTTTCTCCCTTACAGAGAAAATACATACATAATACATTTGAAACACAAATAATTTGACGGGAAAAAATAAATAGAAAAAGGACTGAATTTTTTGAAGGGAAAAAAAAAATAAGTCTGAATCTCAAAACCAGAATAAATTTCTAACATTTACAGTAGTACATATCCCATATAACATCCACGCCAGTTAATTTGTAAGTTGACAAATGTATACTAATAAATTGTGAGGGAATTTATATTAGGGCATTTGAATAAATCAAAGTGCTACTTATTACTATTTGAAATGTCCTGCATAAGCTCATGCCTGTATTCTCTTATTTGTCCTTTATATTCTTTGAGATTATGTGTTTTATCTTCATGTCTGCTTCCAAAAATTTAACAGGAGCCAACGAAAGGAGTTTTTGTGTTTGTTTTTACAACATAAAATGTGAATTATTTTTTAATTTGGTCATTGTCTGTAATTACTGTTTGTCAGATAAAATTCTCACCACATTATCTGCAGAAAGACTTGTATAGAATTTCTGTATGTGTTATACTGTGTTGAATTATCAGCTTTATGTATTTGTTATGCAGCTGAAGAGTTATAGTAGGTAACAAATCGCTCAGTGGGTATCAAGCGCTGTCTTATGATTTGCCACGTTTTGAAAGTCAAACATAACACAGTGTTCATCTCTAGATCACTGCAACAAAGTCTGGTAGCTCTCATAGTCACATGTACACACATACAAATACATATATATGTATATATATAGGTATATATATGTATATGTAGGTATATATATATGTGCTTATTAAAGGCTCCTACTTATACAGAGATTTTTATTTGATATTAAATAATAAAAACAATGGATCACAAATATATATTTTTAGACTCAATTTTAAAAATTAATATAAATGACTAAAACCTAGTACATGCTAGGATTTAAGGTTAATATGTTAATATCCCAAAGAACATTTGTTTGTGGTTAAATGATTGTTATTTGTACTTCAGAAGAATGCATGCATGTGCAAACAGGGGAGGGGGACAGAGGGAGGTGGAGGAAGAGGTAGGGGAGAGAGAGAGAGAGATTCTTAGAATCCGCGCTCAGCACAGAACCTGACACAGGGCTTGGTCCAGTGACGCAGGGATCATGACCTGAGCCAAAATCAAGAGTCAGGGGCTTAACTGACTAAGCCACCCAGGCTTCCCAAACACTTCTGCTGTTTTTAGATTAAGAAGACATATTGTGACCTTTTCTAACACACTCTGCTCCCTTGCACCCATAACAGATATTAAGGTCTGACACCGTTAGAAATACTAGATCTTCATACAGTAACTTCCATTGAGATCAGAAATATTCATTAAGGCCTGCCTCAGGTATAATATCAGAATGCTTGATTTAAAAATTTCTGAGTGTTTAGTTTTTAACCTGAGGTCATCATACCTCCCTGAATATAATGAGATTCCTTAAGTTTTATGCAAAATCTGATGTGAATGTATCTTATTTCCAGGGAAGAAAGACTGGTTCTCACTAGATTCCCAAAATGGTTCATGGCCCTAAAATGATGGCGAATCACTGGGTGGGAGAATGCATTCTCATGTTTACTCTGATTTGCAATTGCTGTTAACAAAGTATTGAACACCACCATGAGGCAAACTTAATGTATTTTTTGCTTTTGTCTGAGTTTTTTATTTAAAATGAAACTATACCCACGTATAAATATGTTTCTCTTCTCCCCTTCATTGCCCTGTTTTTACAGTGCATTTTAACAGGGGATGGCAGTCAGCATGTGTATAAGAAACTCTGTCTGTGTGCTGGAGCTAAACCAAAGTTGATATGTGAAGGAAATCCTTATGTATTAGGAATCCGTGATACAGACAGTGCTCAGGTAACAGTTTGAGATGGGGTCATGGGAAAGGAACATGAATATTTCATAGACTTCCTTTATTTGAATCAAAGTTAATTCTTAAATCATAGAAGAGGTTTGTTTTACAATCCATAAACCAGAAAGTAGTTATAATGTTACTTCCAATTTCAGTTTGGTTGTAGCTGATAATTTTTCCTATTTCTTAGTTCATGCTGATGTTCTGTGTTCTTTCCATTGTGCCCTATCCCAGACAGAATGACTGAGCTGAAGGTTATAACTTACATTATACACACATCCAGTACTGTATTTTGATCGGGAGTATATGATTTGTAGCCTAAATAATGTAGCAGTCTTTTCCCACAAAGGTAAAGCATATCCCAAACTTACTGAACTTATTCCTTAGCAAAGAAGTTTATTCAGAAGACCTTTGTGGTACAGAATCATGACAGAATCCCAGAACAGAAATTTGTTTGGTTTGTTGTTCTGCTCAAGAACCATAGTAAACTAGCCCAGTAAGGTGAAACTGTGGGGAACCTCCTACAACTTCTTCTGATAATTTACTGCAGGGCTTCAGGGTTTATTGACCCTTCTTGCCAAGAAGCTCTTCCTGGTTTCCAGTCATAATACTTTGTCTTACCTCTAGCATATTGTTGTGGTCTGTCCCTAAGGTGATAATTTTATATTTATTAATAATATTTTATATTATTGAAATTGATGTTTTTGTTCAGCCTGTTATTAATATAAACCTTTTTTTAAAGCTTATTTATTTGAGAAAGAGAGAGAGAGAGAGAGAGAGAGCAGGTGAGGGGCAGAGAGGAGAGAAATTCCCAAGCAGGGTCCACTCTGTCAGTGCAGAGCCCAGCATGGGGCTTGATCCTACAAACCATGGGCATAGCTGTGTTCCAGCTGGGCTGCCTACATACATGAACTCACTGACTGCTTGTGATAATCCTGTGTGGTAGTATTACTCCCACTGTACAAATAGGAAACTCTGATGAAGAGATTAATTATTTACCTATACTAAAATAGCTATTAAGTTATCAGAAGTACAGTTTAAATCAAGCCATTCATCTCCATGTCCAGTGCTTTTAACAGATCTTTCTTATTTACTGTCCTCATAGAAAGACTGACTAAAATAATGTACAGGTTTTTTCCTGGTAGAATTTTAAAAACAAGTCAATTTCACTGGTTATTTATTGAATATTACAAAAATTTTTTGGATGAACTTAATAGAAAGGGTAACTTGACATGGTAGGAAGAGGAAATTTAGCTATTCAGATGTCATCCTGAACCAGTGGGACTATTCTGTACTTTCAAAAGTGCCATAAAAATGACCATGGCTTCCCTGAGCTGATTGTGATATTTTCTTTAGGGGACAGAAGAAGAGAGGGGTAGAGGCATCAATTAATTGTCTTATGATAAGAAAGTAGCATTTTATTATGATAGACGTTATTGTGCTTGCTCTGAACAGCTTTATTTTCATCATCTTAATGCTTACAGAGACCTAATGAAATATATCCACTTGTTTCCATTTATATTGAAGAACCTGAGGCACAGAGGGTTAAGCAACTTGACCAAGTTACTAACTAGGGGCAATTAGTAACGCCAGGGACTCTTAACCACCAAGCTCTTATGCTTCTCACTCCTGTAAGTTTTAAGTGTTGTATGACTCCAGGGAGGTGTCAACTGACAGATTAGAAGAAAAGGAATAACCTGTATGTAGGATACAGATCAGTGTCATGTTAGTAAATGATTTGATCAAGTAGTTAGGAATGTGATGAACTAGAGATAGTGCCTCTTGCTAAAATTCTAAAGTACTCTAAATGTAATGACATAAAAAGTAAGGAAAATCAGAAGAGGCATTGCTATAAAGTAAGCTTGTGTAACATATACAGGAAAGCATTTGTAATATTGGAAGGTGTGCCCTGGCAGAGTGGGAAAGTGAAATTTTTGTTCCTTTATAAATAAGGTAAAATTCTTAACATTTTTTAATTAGTGAAGCCTTTCTTCAAGTATTGCCCACTATTATAAAACACTGTCTCATTTTCTTTTTAATATAGGAATTTCAGAAACAGCTTACTAAAGCTAAAAGAATAATGATCATAGGGAATGGTGGCATTGCACTTGAACTAGTGTAAGTATATATTTTTAAATATTATTTAAACACTGCTCTATGACTCATAATTATTGGCACATTAGAAAACATATTCTGAAATTCAAAGATAAGTAGAATTGTTTTCCATAGATTTTCAAGGAGAAAAAAATCAACTTTATATTTTTAGCTTCATGGAGTTTATAGTTATAGAAATGTCATAAAACATGAGTTGAGGGAAGGTTTTAGGTCTCAAGAGGTCACACAGGTGACTGGACAGATGTGACCCATATATGTGTTTGGTAACCATGTACTATATTGAAAAACAACTTAAATGTGCATACCTTTGGAGATTTCTAGTCACAGTCTCTACCCTTTTTTTAGTTTACACTCATCCTGCTTCACTCATTTATATTGCTACCATCGGGCCCATGAAACCCAAATGTTTAACTCCCTATTTCAAGATATATGGTACTCCCAGCTCTTGTGTTTTTGGAAGTTGGAAAATGTGAACCCATCATTTAATATGAAATACTATCTTAAGATGATATTTCAGGTTTAAAGAACATTGAGGAGTAAATATCCTGCTATTATGGTCTACGGAGCATTCATTTTCTTTATGATTTTACCTTCTACTGGATGGATGAGATGAAATAGTCTGGACAGTTTTAGGGCAGAAAGTGGAGTCCAACTACAAAGAGTACAGATTTGAATCAGAATAATGAATTTGCCCAAGTTCTGTCCATTCTAACTCTCAGACTAGGCTTTCGCTCCTCTTTTTGACAATGGTGAATCCCAGTGGAAGATTCTAAGAGTTCCTGGATTGCCTGAGTACCAGAGATGGCAGCCATTCTTCTAATTATGAAGTCTAGCATTGTGTGGAGAAAAGTGAAAAAAACTAGAGAGTCAAAAATCAAACAGGTCCAGGAAGGATGCACATGACAGATTTTCTCCATTGGCTATCATCAAACATGTAACTTAATACTATTATTATTTACGTAGGAAAATTTTCTTACTTTCAGAAATGCTCAGTCTTAAAATATTTAATCCTATCCCTCGTTTTCTTGAGGTTGGAGATAGAAGACTATATAATTGGACAAAACTTATAATTTTATATTGAATAAACTGATAGTTTAAGCTGCATATCATGTAATTGTCTCAGTTTAGGTCGACAGAGTGATCAGGTGTTTGTCATCTCATGATGAAAAGTGACCTATACAAACCCTTTCTTCTCTTTAATATCCCTCATGTTCCCTTGAGGCTGCTACTGATTTTCTTACGTGTACTTTTATGTCAGTTACTACTTATGTTTTCTTCTCTACAAGTGTAGATTAATCCTATCTTTTTCAGACATTATTTTAATAATCAAAAAACCATAATATCTCACTGTATTTTTTAATAGTTTTAAAAATAAAAGTATTTCTGGTATGTATGATGGTACTACCTTCATGTTTAAGCATCTTGCTGAGGGCATGGTTCATAAGCTAAGGGCATCCTGTGAGGTAAAGCATATATGTATGTATATATATTACTCACAGTTACTTACATTTGTGGCCTACTAGTCAAGCATCAGAACTTTAAGCTATACTGATAATGTGTTATACTCTTTATTACTTTAAACTTTTCAAAGAAAATGGTAGAGGAATTTCTTAATAAAATCTAAAAAGAAAATTGTTTCATAATAATTATATCCCTATATGTAAATTAGAATATGAAATTTATTACTGAATGTGTATTCTACTGTCTGCTCATCAGCAATCCTATATGATCTGAGCAACATAGTATATTCACTAAATAATTTGAAATTTAGTAACTAAGTATTTTTTCAGCCATAAGGGAGCAGTTACCACAAAGCATGTACATCAGGTGACCTGAAGTCAGATGTACTAAACTTTTTTTTCTATCATTTACTTATTGATTAGCATTGAAAAGTTAATGTGTTACATTATATAGAGCAGTCTGTGAAATAAACATGGCAATGCCTTGTACCATAAGTAAATGTTAAAAGTTCTTAACACACAATCCTAGTATAGTTAGGGCAACCATATATCCTGTTTATCTAGGATTGTCTCAGCTCATCAGTGGTACCAAAACAAGTAATAATAGCAGAAAAATATAATGACTTCAGGGACTTGGTGAAATGAATACCAAGCAACCCACATTCTCTGTGACTAAACCTGGAGATAAAACAGCAGATCCCCAGAAGCTCCGGCTGTCTCATTAGTGGTGATGGTCTGTATACACCATGGCCATTCCTTTCTTTCTTGATTTTTCTGTGAACTGGATCTTTCTTTAGCTGAATGTCTTGGAAATTATTGAGGTGAAGGGAATTACTAACTGCAGGGTAATAATTCCTTTATATAACAAAGTTAAAATTTTAGTTAATAACTCTGATTCTCTCCATAATGTTGTGCTTTTAGTACACAAAATATGTGTTACCAAAGAGTAAGCTGTTGTCAGTATTGTAACTATATACCATGGGTCCATTCACCCATTATTGATTACACTATAACTGTATCAACAAAGCACTGCTCACTCCTGGGAACCCTGGGAAACATTCATACAGTAACTGTGTTGGAGAAATTGAATACTTAGAAGTGATGCTCATTGTAATGAAATTTTACCTGATACTTACACATGCTTGTCATTTTCATGTTCTTTAAAATAAACTGGTTAAATTTCTTTTATTATTCTACTTTAGCTCTTATTATCCTAAATTTAATATTACATTTCTCCTTAAAATCATTTCTGTTTGCCTTTAAACACTTTCTTTACTTTTGCCTTGAGATAACTGTTATTTACCAAAAAAAAGAAAAGATTCCTACTCATACTTTTTAAATTGCTCTAAGTAACTTTAATATTCCTTTTAGGTATGAAATTGAAGGCTGTGAAGTTATTTGGGCCATTAAAGATAAAGCTATTGGGAATACTTTCTTCGATGCAGGTGCAGCTGAATTCTTGACTTCAAAGCTCATTGCTGAAAAACCAGAGGCTAAAATTGCACATAAAAGAACCAGATATACAACTGAAGGTAATTGTTGCATCTAGTTTATTAATTCAGATGATAGCAGCACTCTCAACAATAGCTAAATCATGGAAAGAGCCTAAGGGTACATCAACTGATGAATGGATCAAGAAGATGTGGTTTATCTATACAATGGAATACTACATGGCAATGAGAAAGAATGAAATCTGGCCATTTGTAGCAATGTGGATGGAACTTGAGGGTGTTATGCTGAGTGAAATAAGTCAGGCAGAGAAAGACAGATACCAGATGTTTTCACGTATAGGTGGATTAGGAGGAACTTAACAGAGGACCATGGGGGAGTAGAAGGGGAAAAAATAGTTGGGGAGAGGGAAGGAGGCAAACCATGAGAGACTCTTGAATACTGAGAACAAACTGAGGGCTGATGGGGTGTGGGGGAGAGGGGAAGGGGGTGATGGGCATGGAGGAGGGCACTTGTTGGGATGAGCACTGGGTGTTATATGGAAACCAACTTGACAGTAAACTATTTAGAAAAAAAATTTTTTTAGCCATATAGAAAAAGGCTATCAGAGCACGAAGTAAAGTACTACAATTGAGAGACAGACAGGGGCGCCTGGGTGGCTCAGTCAGCTAAGCGTCCCGCTTCAGCTCAGGTCATGATCTCACAGTTAGTGGATTTGAGCCCCGCGTCAGGCTCTGTGCTCACAGCTCAGAGCCTGGGGCCTGTTTCAGATTCTGTCGTCTCGCTCTCTCACTCTCCCCCTCCCCCACTCGTGCTCTGTCTCTGTCTCAAAGATATATTTAACTATAAAAAAAATTTTTTTAAAGAGACAGATATATGGTTAATACTTAACTTCTATATCTCACAGGATTTAGACTTTCCAGGATTTTTTTTTCAAAGTTTATTTTGAGAGGGAGAGACCAAGATGGGGCAAGGGCAGAGAGCAATAGGGAGGGAGGGAGGGGAGGAGAGAGAGAAGGGAATCCCAAGCAGGTTCTGGCTGTGGTCTTGGAGTCTAGTGCAGGGCTCTATCCCACGAACCCTGAGATTATGACCTGAGGCGAAACCAAAAATTGGATGCTTAACCAACTGAGCCATCCAGGAGCCCCTTTCCAGGATATTTTAAAATGAAAACTATGTAGGGGCACCTGGGTAGCTCAGTGGGTTAAGCGTCTGACTTCGTCTCAGGTCATGATCTCACAGTTCACGGGTTCGAGCCCACGTAGGGCTCTGTGCTGAGAGCCAGCTCAGAGCCTGGAGCCTACTTCCAATTCTGTATCTCCCTCTCTCTCTGACCTCCCCTGTTCATGCTGTGTGTGTCTCTCTCTCTTTCAAAAATCAATAAAACATTTAAAAATTTTTTTTAAAATAATAAAATGAAAACTATGTATAACTAAAACTGGAAACTTAAAGTGAATTAAATGAACCAGCTCATCTGCTTCTTTGCAAACAGGTGGTACAACTGGACAGCACCTAAGGTAATTTTACAAAAAAATGCAATGAATAAAAAAAATACAAACCTATATTTTTTTTAAGAGCTTTTTTTTTTTAATTTTTAACTTTTGGCTTATAAAATTCAAAAAATTTTGTACGTTTCGAGGGTGACAAAAACTGTCAAAATGTTTAAAACCTGGCTAATTTTTTTTTTTAATGTTTTATTTATTTCTAGGAGAGGGAGAGACAGCATGAGCAGGGGAGGGTCAGAGAGAGAGGGAGTCACAGACTGAAACAGGCTCCAGGCTCCAAGCTGGCAGTCAGCACAGAGCCCGACGCAGGGCTCGAACCCACGAACTGTGAGATCATGACCTAAGCGAAAGTCGGACGCTTAACCGACTAAGCCACCCAGGCGCCCCAAACCTGGCTAATTTTTTAATTGAATTATAACTCATGTATAGTTTCAGGTGTACAGTAGTGAGTCAGTATTTTTATACATTATCAGTAACCTCCTCAGTAGGTTTAGTTACTGCCTGTCACTGTACTGAGTTATTACAATATTGACCATATTTCTTGTGTACTTTATTTCCCCATGACTTATAACTGGAAGTTCGTACTTCTTAATCCCATTCACCTGTTTATCTTGTGCACCAGTTCCCTCCCCTGTGGCAACCACCAGTTTATTCTCTATCTCTGAGTCTGCTTCTGCTGTGTTTTGGGGCTTTTTGTTTGTTTAATTATTTTTCTAGTTTAACTTGCTTGCATTTTCTGTAAAATTTTTACTGAAGTATAATTAACATATATTATATTACTTTCAGGTGTACAGTAAAATGATTCAACAATTCTGTACATTACTCTGCTCATTATGATAAGTGCACTCTTAATCCGTTATTCCACACATCTCCTCAGCCACCTCCCCTCTGGCAGCCATTAGTTCTCAGTTTTTGAGTGGGTTTTTTTGAGTCTCTTTTTTCTTAAATTCTACCTATGAGTGAAATCATATGGTACTTGTTTTTCTCTGAGTTATTTCACATAGCGTAATATCCTCTAGGTCCATCCATGTTGCAGATGGCAAGATCTCATTCTTTTTCTCATGGTGGAGTAATACTACATTGTGTGTGTGTGTGTGTGTGCGTGTGCGTGTGCGTGCATACACACACATCCATACCACATCTTCTCTATCCGTAAGTCTATCAGTGGACACTTGAGTTGCTTCCTTATCTTGCTTGTAATAATGCAAGCTCACATAGGGATACATACGTCTTTTTGACTTCGTGTTTTCATTTTCTTTGAGTAAATTCCCAGTAGTGGAGTTACCAGATCATACGGTAATTCTAATAATTTTTTGAGGAACCTCCGTACTGGTTTTCATAGTGGTTGTACTAATTTGGATTCCCACCAACAGTGCATGAGGGATCTTGTTTCTCTACATCCTTGCCAACACTTGTAATTTCTTGTCTTTTTGAGTCTAACCATTCTGGCAGGTGTAAGGTGGTATCTTATTTTAGTTTTGATTTGTACTTCTCTGATGATTAGTGATTTTGAACACTTTTTCATGTCCTAGTTAGCCGTCTGTATGTCTCTGGAAAAATGTTCAGGTCCTCGGCCTGTGTTTTATTTTGGTTGTATTTCTGTTACCAAGTCATAGGCGTTCTTTATATAATTTCTATTATCAACCCTTTATCAGAACTACCTTTCTTATTAACCATGTATATAACATGGTTTATATTGAACACTTGATTGAAAGATTATCTGTTTTATAACTCTATATCACGAAATATTAAAATGATCGATACAGGTAAGTTGGTTTATCCTATATGAGCAGCATAACATCGCCTAAAAGCTTGAGAACACAAGTATACTTCTGCCTAGCAGTTTTTATATCATTTGAATTTTGAATTGAGTTTTATCACCTTCAGGAAGAAAAAAGGAATTGCAAACCAAAGGTAGTGGTGGCAATATGGGCAGTGCCTTGGGACCTGATTGGCATGAAGGCTTGAATCTTAAAGGAACAAAAGAGGTATGTGTTCATATACTAATTAAACATGTCTAGATGCAATTTTAAATTCTTGAACCATTCGCTGAAGACTGGTTACAAATAGTCCAACAGCTGCTTGGTCACTTTATTGAAAATCCATAGTGTTGGGGCACCTGGGTGGCTTAGTCAGTTGAGTGTCCGACTCTTGCTTGGGTCATGATCTCGCGGTTCGTGGGTTCGAGCCCCGCGTCGGGCTCTGCTGACTGCCTCCTCAGAGCCTGGAGACTGTTTCAGTCTGTGACTCCCTCTCTCTCTGACCCTCCCCTGCTCACGCTGTCTCTCTCTCTCTCTCTCCTAGAAATAAATAAATAAATAATCCATAGTGCTAGGATAGGACCAACAGCAGCTGGCCTGGTTCCTTACCTTAAAAGATAAGCGGTCATTTAATTCATCAAAAACTGACTCTTGCCATTTTTTTTTATTTTTTTTTTAAATGTTTTATTTATTTCTGAGAGAGAGAGCATGAACAGGGGAGGGTCCAAGAGAGAGAGGGAGACACAGAATCTGAAACAGGCTCTGAGCTGGCTGTCAGTACAGAGCCTGATGCAGGGCTTGGACCTATGACCCTTAGATCATGACCTGAGCCGAAGTCGGACGCTTAACTGACTGAGCCACCCAGGCGCCCCAACCCTTCTTTTCAATTCTCCAGGCACAGAGATTTCTACAATGAATATACCTGTCCTATTTTAATCTTTTCTTAAAGGTTACCTCCTATGCATTATCATATTTAAAGGTTATTAGATAAATTTTAAATACATATTTAATACCTTAATTAGATAAGAAGATGATTTGCTTTTATTCATTTTATTAAGTATTTCTGCTTTTAAATAAGTCTGATATTTAAATACTGTTAGAAGCATACACAGTTTTTATTACTGTGTCTGATTTCTTTCAGCCTCAGGTAGTTTGGAGGGGAGCTGGTTTCATGTTGTATCTCATTTTTGTGATTATGCAAAATCAGTTCTTCGTGTTCCTTTGGATCCTAAGATTAGTAGTGTTTTTAAACTGAGAGCCTCAGCAGTTTGGTTCAGTGATGTTATCTCCTACATACTTGGTACTTATTAAGGTTCTGGGATAGAACAGTAAGTATGTCGACATAGACCTGCCCTCAAGAGGCTTTTGTAGTCTAGCAGTTGTCATTTTTAGAAAATGTATTTGTAATTACCAGTGAGGCTGTTCTAAAAAGCATGCCCTTCATGTTACCTGTCAATGCAACTATTTGTTCTAAGTTCTGAATGGATTTCTTCTTATGCCTTCACAAACAGAAGTTAACAAGTTGTGCATCCAGTGTGTTTTCATTTGTATTACAAGAATTGTTTTTTCCATATATTTCTACAAGTGTATTGTAAAATTTTTTTATCATCAGTAACCCAAGTCCATCTTTTTGGAAGTATTATAGTAACCACTATTTCTTTTAGTTTTCTCATAAGATTCACATTGAAACTACGTGTGAAGTAAAGAAAATCTACCTTCAGGAAGAATTTAGAATTTCTAAGAAAAAGTCCTTGCCTTTTCTGAGAGACCATCATAAGCAGTCAGTCACAACTGATGAAGGTAAGTAATTAAGAAAAAATGGAATAACCACTAATTTAAAAGGAGGGAAACTTGAACATAAAAAGTAAACATGAGGGGCACCTCAGTGGCTCAGTTGGTTCAGCCTGTGACTTTGGCTTAGGTCATGATCTCATAGTTTGTGAGTTTGAGCCTCACAGCGGGCTCTGTGCTGACACCTCAGAGCCTGGAGCCTGTCTTCAGATTCTCTGTCTCCCTGTCTCTGTTCCCCTCCCCCGCTCACCTTCTGTGTCTCTCCTTCAAAAATTAACTTAAAGAAAAAAAAGTAAACCTGAAATCATTAATAATGTAAGTCATTTCCTTTTCACTACTTAATCTTCAAGTTCCCTAATAATTTGTATAGAGAGCATATCTTAACACAGGGTTCATGGTGTTTTGACCACCACAACTCAGTGAGTCAGAGTATCTTGCAGATCAAAATAAATAGAAACTAAAAAAAAACCTTTATGCTCTCAGAGATGAAGTGACTTTCTCCAAATCAAACAGATTGAAAATCTGTAAATTTGGAACTGAGAAACAGATCTAATTCCTATTCCACACCTCCTATCAGAACTACCACAATTTGAAGAAATAGAATCAGCTAAACTAGTCTATAATATTCCATTGTTTGGAATTCGTTGAGTTTTTCCATGGGAAGAGTTAATGTTAGTTTGACTAAGAATAGTAAGAAAGAACACTGAAAAATGAGTAATGTAGTTGGACTAAACTCTCTGGAGTATAATGTGTTAATATTTTTAGAGAAATTATAAAGTGGTTATCAATTTAAATTATTTTGTTAGAAAAGTTGTAGGTCTAAATTTGAAGGAAAAGTTTAGAATGTCATAATTCTGTAAGTATTCCCAAAACAAGGAGACAATGTTGATTGTATTCCAATTGTTTGAGCAAATGTGCCTTATAAAAATTATTAACCTGTGTTGTTTTAAAGTACTCTCCTGCTGTTTTCTTTCACACCTTTTTCAAGGCATTATATTCACATAATGCTATGATAACCCGTGGTGATTACATTGAAGAGTAAAGATTTTATTTGTTTTGTTTTGTTTTAGAGGTATGGCCTGTATATGTGGAATTGACCAATGCAAAGATATACGGCTGCGATTTCATTGTCAGTGCTACAGGAGTTACACCAAACATAGAACCTTTTCTCAGTGGTAACAATGTAAGGTGAAGTTTCTTTGTCCTGTTGTGAATATTTTCATATTTATGAGATTTAATTTTCATCATAACTGTTCATTGTTCTAGTGTAAAACTGTAACTTAAGGAAGCTGAAAACAATTTAGATCATATTCATGTTTGGATTTCAGTATTTCTTATTGCCTACAGTCCTTAAGCAGCTTACATCCCAGCATAAGTGTCATCACTGATAGGACGTAATGCGCATTTCAGTTGTACAAAGGTTGGTAAGAGATTGACACCTGTGGATTCTTACAAGTGATTCTTTTAGAGAAACTATTTTAAATTTTTTGCCTTTTAGCATTTGAAGCTCACAAAACAGGAATAGTGTAATTATGAGTGGGGTAGTCATATGGTTACTAAGTGTTCTTGATGTTGAAAGTCTAAGAACTTTTTAGTTGGTCTGTCTTAGTAGAATTTCGATTCCCTGGAAGTTCAGCTGAGTTGTCTAAACTTTCAGCTATTTTTGCCTTCCCATTAAAGATCAGCATACCAAGGTGTAAAAATGTGACTTGTTCTTTTACTTAGAATGACAATGGCATCTCATTTCTCTTCTCATGTATTCTCATAAGGAACATTGTTTAGTTTGATGTAGGAGAAGATGGTGGCCTGAAAGTGGATGATCACATGCACACGTCTGTCTCTGACATCTATGCGGCAGGTGACGTCTGCACTGCATCCTGGCAGCCCAGCCCAGTCTGGCAGCAGGTAAGCCGGCATCCGTGGTCACGTCTTATCAGACAGTCCATCTGGTGGTAAAGGAGTGGCTACCAGCAAATATAAATATCTGGTTTTCTAACTTCTTTTAAGTAAGAAGCTATCATGGAGTTTTTTGTGACAGTTAAAGAATTTTTCCCTTTTGATAAGTTATTACATAGTGATGAAACAGATTGGGATATCTTGTAACTTAAAAAGAATTATGGGCTGTTACTTTGCTTTTATTTCCAGGAACTTATCAGCACTGTCCAGTGGAACTTTATGCAAGGACAGAAATGTTCTGTTCCTTTGCAGTCTCCAGTCAGGTCGTCACTAACTACATATCTCTTGAGCACCTAAGTTTAAATAGCTACATGTATCTAGTGTCTGCCAGACTGAACAGCACAGCTCTAGATTAACAAATAATTACTGAGGTATAAACCATGTAGATAAATGATGACCCTATGGGGTCCTGATGACCCTCTTCTGTCCCTGTGGAATCATGACTGAAGAAATTCCCTGTAGTAAACAGCCTTCCTCAGCTGAACACCCCCATCCAGCTGGATATAGACTCCTCCTGCCCCCACAGTGTTGCTCCCTCCTAATGCTGGAGCAGATCCTTGAGGAAGATCCTCAGACCGTGGTCATAGGTGAGGTGGTCCCAGGGGGAGCAGAGACACAGCAGATGTTACCGATAAAAGAACCAGCTCCACAGGTAGGGATATTACTCCTTCAGGTCAACCACAGAGTGTGAAGTAGCAGAAGAGCTAGATGTATTTTAAGAGGCAGTTTCATTACTGTGTGTGTTTCTGCCTACAGCAGAGTCTTTTAAGCCTGGGGGCGCCTGGGTGGTTTAGTTGATTAAGCATCTGACTTCAAGTCATGATCTCGCGATTCGCGAGTTCAAGCCCTGCATTGGGCTCTGTGCTAACAGCTCAGACCCTGCTTTGTATTCTATGTCTCCTCTCTGCCCCACTTCCGTGCTTTGTCTCTCTAAAAGTAAATATTAGTTTTTTAAAGAGTGCTAACAGCCTGTTTCTAAAATGCTAGCTTGGTTTCAGTTTTATCTGTGACATAGCTGTCATAAACTCTGAGTTTGTGGGATTTTTTTTTTAACACTTTTAAACCCTCTAGCATAAATTTATCCTTAATGGGTATCATAAACTGGTATAGGCCATCCAAAAATAGGTATCTCTTGAGTGAATCTAACAGATCTTGTGTCTTAATTTTCAGAAGCAGTAAATAAGGACACTGATTAATGTGTTTTACATAGTCCGAGACACAAACTGAAGGGACCTTGAAGCTGGTATACATTAAGTAATGGTCCAGCAGTATAATACTGCAGGCTACTTCTGTTAACCATTCTAGTATCATGCTCAGTTTACTCTGCTCCTTACCACAGACTGCCAGTCACTTCATCAAATCTACCTTGTTTATGTTTATAGAGGAGACTGAATTTTTTAAAATCTATCAGAAACAATTGTGGTATTAGTTTTGCACAGAAGAGGATATTACTGATTGCTTAGTGTATTTAAATCTCTTAGTAGCCATTAAATAGGTGGTATACATTTATGTTTCAGGTGAAGAAACTGAGGCTCAGTTAATTCGGTAAAAATCAAAAGTTACATATGTAGAAGAGTTGATATTTAAATCTCTTGACTCCCAAGGCCATTGTTCTATCCAGGATCACTAATGTAAGGGAAGAATTCAGAATGAATTCCCAGCATTGGTTGGTGAAATCTGGTAAGATTTCATGAGGCTCTTAGGATCTGCCTGACTACTAAGGTTTTACTGCAGAAGCAGCCTTAACTATATAGCACCAAAATCTAAGGCATAGGAAAAGGAATGAGTTTTTCAGTGATAATTTCTCATCTCGGTTTATGCTGATGATAAACTTACTCTGCAGGAGGAGACCAGTTAATTAGTAGTAGTCTTCCCTGGTGTACCCTGAAATGTTTTAGTTATTTGTTACAGTTTTTTGAAACATAGAGTTGGTATCATCCTTTAATTTTACGGCAGTGATTTGGATAGGATTCTCAAATAGCTGAACCAGTTTTGGTTAGTGTGGACTGGTGATTGCTTCCATGGTAAAGACAATCCAACTAGTCATCTGGCTAGCTAGATCCACCCAGTCTCAAGGACTGTCAATATTGAACCCCTTTAAGGAATTCTGTAAGGTTAAGGTACTAGCATTTTTTGAGTAAGGACAATATACCTCTCAACATTTTTTTTTTATTTCAGATGAGGCTGTGGACCCAGGCTAGACAGATGGGATGGTACGCAGCCAAGTGCATGGCTGCAGCTACTTTAGGACACTCTATTGACATGGACTTCAGCTTTGAACTTTTTGCTCATGTAACAAAATTCTTTAACTATAAGGTAAGATAAGCAAATTAGTGCCTTTTTCTGCTTGTTAGTCTTGAACTATGTAACTTCATCATTTGAGTAAATATGTGGTTTTAGCTATTTTACAAAAAAATGACATATTTCTTACACATCAGTACCTAGAATTACTATTGGTCCTAATTCTTAATCACCACATACCTCCCTACTATACTATTTTATAGTTAAGGGTGGGGGAGGGCATCTCTTCTAGGCATATTCGCTATTGGTGCATTTCATTTGAGATCCATGCTTGCCTTGTAAGGAGAAATAATAGCTATCGTACTCAATAAACCAGGTACTTTGCCCGACTTAATTAACTGTTTTACTCCGAGGCAAGTTTTTTCTTCATAACTTATCCTACATATTTGTTAATTCACTAGATATACTGAATGTTCATATAGATTGTGTGCTAGTGTCATCTGTACAATAAATGCAATGCCATTGGACACCCCCCAGTTTTTGTGAATAGGTTTTTCTGCTGGCCATTCTCGCATAACACAGTATAGCTACATATAGTGTTTCTCTATTTGTACTTTATCCCTACATTTAGGTTGTATTGCTGGGAAAATACAACGCACAGGGCTTAGGTTCAGATCATGAATTAATGCTGAGATGCACCAAAGGACAGGAATACGTCAAAGTCGTCATGCTGAATGGGCGCATGATGGGAGCAGTCTTGATTGGTGAAACTGACTTAGAAGAAACCTTTGAGAACTTAATTTTAAATCAGATGGATCTTTCATCATATGGAGAAGATCTGCTGGATCCAAATATTGATCTAGAAGATTATTTTGATTAAAAAAAAAAACCTTTCAAGAACTACATACTGTTCCAAATAAGAGAAAGTCACAATAAGGTAAATGACTGCACTGGTTTAATAGAAGTGATAATGATTTCAGGGGCAAAAGTTTTAAAATACATTTTTTTCCACCATAAATTTACATCAAGTGCTAGGTTTTAAGTAACTCTTCTGATTTAGCTGTGGGGCAGATTCAGTTAGTTAGGTTGTGATCTACTTAGCCAACAGCTTGGTCTGGTATAACAGCATCATTCTGATTGAAATATTACAGAGAGTTGTGGTTTCAAGAGGCTTTTTGTTTTTTACTTACTAATATCATTTGCATTGATATTCCTTTTGCAGTTGGATTCTAAAGCTGTTAAGAGCTGAAATCACTCCCTTTGTAATAAACCTATATAAAATATTCCATGTGATAACACTGCTATCAAAAGTTATGTAAAATACAATTAAATATATCAAGGTGTGAACTTAAGTATTTTACATTTTTCTCATTTCGTCAATTTTTATAAATCATCTCAAATGTTCAAGTCTTCAATATTAAAATTGCCTTAAATTACAAAATACTGGTATATACACACATATAATATTTTCTTGGAAAATTTAGAAACACTCTGGTCTTAGATTGTTGGCAGACTTCTGGAAGTTACCTGAATTTTTTTCTTCCCTCCTTTTATCAGCTCCTTCAGAGTGACAAGTTTGAAGTGATTCAGTCTACAAATAAAAACCAAACACTCTGGTCAAAACTCAGCTATTCCATTTTCTCTTCAGATTAATAATCCCCTATATTAGTTAGCTCATTAAGTGTTGGTAGCCTAGTTTTTTATCTTCAAATACGAGCCCTATCTGGAAGGGATCGGTGTCTGAGAAACCCTCATCTACAGACACAGGGTGCATGGTTTTGCAGGCTTGAGAGTGCTGTTGGTTTTCAACCTTTGCTACACAGGGAGACTTCTCAACCAGTGTTGATCACAACCAATATTGTGAAGAATCAATCAGGTACTCTGCCTACTTCAGGATCTTGATTAGATCTCTGCAGTATGCTGTTACCTTCTTTCACATGCTGTATTCACATGCTATAATGAGATAGGCAACGAGGATTTAGGAATTACAAGGACAGGCTATTCTAGTTGTTAAACTGGCTTAAAATGAGTCCTCAACATGAGCCACCCTAAACACTGATATAGTCTCTGTAAGACATTGTTGAATTTACAGTGACGCAAAGAAAATAACCCGGTTACCACAAAGCCTTTAGAGAGGCTCTAGGAACCAGAATGTCTGCCAGAGACCACTGAGAGATACTTAGAATCAGTCTATTCTTCATATTTAGCTGATTTGTGGTCATTTAGCAATGTTCTAGAAACGGTGGCTTCCCAGGTACACAAGAAATGTCCTCATCAGATATTCCCAACTAGTGATTCTAGCACCCTGATACATATATCAGACTCTTGTTAACTGGTGACTGTACCACAATATAAAAAACTCCTAAGTTTCTCTAGCTGCAAAATTAAAACTGTAGTTATCTTCACGCACCCAGGTGTTGGAACTCTGTGAGGGGGAACTGGTTAGTAGCTCTTCAGATACAGCATACAAGCAGGATGAAAAAAAGTTAAAATAACAGCACCAAAACACTGCTGTATTAGTGTCTGATGAGTGATTAGCCATTATCTGGTTTAAAAATAATTCACTATAATACCTTTTGCATTAAATTTCTCTTCCTAGTCACTATAAATGCCTAGAGATTAGCCTTTTTTTATATATAAACAGCACTTCCATTCAGAGGGTTGAAACTTTCCCTTTCATTTCTTAAAAAGTTAACATGCCCTTAGTACAGCAATTTACATCCATACACATACCACTTATCCCATTTTATTATTTTTATTGTTTTAAAACTTTGTTACTTTTGAATCTAGAAAAGAATCTAGAAAATGCTATTCACAGCTTGGTTAATGTTTTAAATCCATGTTGGGATCTAATAATTCTCCCATGTAGTCCTAGCTATATATATTAGATTGTAAAGATTTAAAAACAACCAAGGGGCGTTTCAGTCCAAGATATCAACATAGGAAGATCCTGGATCGGGCACACCAAATCTACACCTATTTATAGGCAACTCCTCCTGAAGAACTGAGGACTGACTGAACAGCTTCCGTACAACAGAAGATAGACCACACGCAGAACAGCAACGAGGACTGACACATGGTAACCAAGGGTACCCCGCCCCTGATACTGCAAACTGCAGTGGGGAGGATAGTAATGAGGTACCAGGAGCAGATTCATCTACCCTGGGCCACAGAAAATAAAACCCATGGCTTAAAAGAGCAACAAGAATATAAAGGAACTAGCCCTTGAACCCTGCTAACTGGGAGGGGCGCTGCTGCAACCCTCTCTGGGTTGGAAGGTCTAATAAGTGCACAGCTTATGCACCCTCCCACCACCTTGACAGCGTAGATGGGAGCAGGGTCCAGGCGTCCTAACCAGCCCCCACCTCAGGGAGCTCTGACACCAGCCCCGGCTGTCCCACCAGGGCAGCCCCATGGTGCTGCACACCAGGAAGCCCTGGTCAGCGCTCTCTCCAGCTCCCCGTCTCCCCACACGGAGGCAGCCACAAAGCGCACAGGAACACTTCAGGCCAGCACCACTTTGGCCTCAGACAGCTTTCGAGGACACCCCCGGCTGAGGCCTTTTTTCAGCTCCAGCTGCCCTGCCAGGACACCCAGGCTTAACACCCACACTTCAGCTTCCTTCCAGGGGACCATCCATACAGAGAGCCCTAGGGTGACCCCAGCCGATGCCCATTTCAGCTATAACTGCCCTTCCAGGTTGTCCCCTGTACAAAGCACCCTGCGACCAGCCCAGCCACCAACCCACCTCCGCTCCAACTGCTGCCACCAAGGTACCTTCTGCACACCCCGGAACACTCCAGCTTACACCCACTAGGGTTTCAGCCAGCATGCCCTCAGCACAGAGAACCCCATGACTACCCATGGCTTATACCCACTTCTGCATTAGCTGTCCTGCCAGGGTACCCAATGCAAAGAGCCTTACTCAGGACCCACACCTACTTAATCTCCCACTATTTCACCAGGGCAGCCCCAGCATGGGGTGCTCTGCAACCCTCGGCCAATCCAGACAGCAAAAGTCACCAGATATATACAGTCAACACAGGGGACAACCACACACAAAGACCATTCCCTCAAGTTTAGGAACTTCTGCCTAATTCACAGAAACAAACACAAAGACAGAGGAATGTGCTGTAAATGAGAAAAAAAACAAAAAACTGAACCTCAGAAAAAGACATTAATGAAATGGAGATAACCAATATGCCTGATAAAGAATTTAATTGGTCATAAAGATGTTCACTGGACTATAGAAGAGTGGAAGAACTCCATGGGAACATTGTTAACAAAGAACTGGAAAATATAAACCAATCAGAGTTGAAGAATACAACCGAAATGAAAAATACACTAAAGGGAATCAAAAGTAGATTAATGACGCAGAAGAATGATCCAGAAGATGGAGTTATGGAAAACAGCCAAACTGAACAGCCAAAATAAGTAATATTTTTTTCTTAAGTAAACTCTGCCCAGCATGAAACTTGAACTCATGACTCCTTGATCAAGAGTCGCATGTTCCATCCACTGAGCCAGTCAGGTGCCCCCCACCCTACCCAATATAAAGAATTTTTTTAAATGAGGATAGGTTAAGGGATCTGTTGGACAACATCTAGTGAACAACATTCATATTATAAAGATCCCAGAAGGAGAGAAAGGGGCAGAAAACTTATTTGAAGAAATAATAGCTGGAAACTTCCCTAACATAGGGAAGGAAATAGACATCCAGATTCAGGAAGCATTTTAGAGTCCCCCTAAGATGAACTCATGGAGGTCCACACCACAACACGTAATTAAACTGTCAAAGGCTAAAGAGAGAATTGTAATAGCAAGAGAGAGAAGGAAACCCCATAAGGCAATCAGCTCATTTTTCAGCAGAAACTTTGCAGGCCAGAGAGAGTGGCATTATACAATCCTAGGTCCTAAAGGGGCTGGAGGGGGAAGCCCTACAATCAAGAATACCTGACAAGATTATCATTCAGAACTGAAGGAGAGGGAGTTCCCAAAACAAGGTAGAGGAATTCATCGCCACTAAACTGGCCTTAAAAGAAATGCAAAAGGGACTTCTTTAAATGGAAAAGAAGAAACCACTAGACATAAGGAAGCTATATATAAAAGATGTAAAACTGGCAACATATACATAAACCATGGAAAGGAGAGTGAAAAGGAAGTTTTTAGAATGTGTTATAAATGCCCGTCAATTCAGTGTAGATTGCTTTATATTTAGGATGTTCTTTATAAAGCTCATGATAACCACAATCCAAAACCAAATTAGATTAAAAGAAAATTAAATTTAAGAAGACTGCATCTTTTCTGACCACAACAGTATGAAACTAGAAATCAATCTAAAGAAAAACAAAAACAAAAAAAATATAAATGTCGATGGTAAACAACATACTTCTACACAACCAATGGGTTAACAAAGAAATTTTAAAATACATGTAGACAAAGGGAAATGAAAACACAATGGTTCGAAATCTTTGGGGTACAGCAAAAGCTGTCCTAAGCAATTTAGTGCAATAGAAGCCTACCTTAAACAACAAGAAATTTAACCTTATGCCCAAAGGAAATAGAAAAAGGACAAAACCCAAGGGAAGTGGAAGGAAGGATATAATGAAGATTAAAGCAGAAGTAAATGAAATAAAGACTTAAAAAAATAAAGGAAACCAAGAAGTGGTATTTTGACAAGACAGATGAAATTGATAAGCCTTTACCCAGATTCAGCAAGAAAAAGTAAGAGAGGACTCAAAATCAGAAATGGAGGAGAAGGAACAACTGACACCACAGAAATACAAAAGACTGTAAGAGTATTATGAAAAATTATATGCCAACAATTGGAGAACCTAGAAGAAATAGGTAAATTCCTAGAAACCTATAATTTTCTGAAACTGAATCAGGGAAAATGGAAGTCTGAACAGACCAATTATTAGTAACAATACAAAAACTACCAATAAGGGACCAAGACCAGATGGATTCATAGATAAATTCTATCCACCACTTAAAAAAAAGTTAATGCCCGGGGCGCCTGGGTGGCTTGGTTAAGCGTCCGACTTTCGCTCATGGGTTCGAGCCCCGCGTCGGGCTCTGTGCTGACTGCCGGCTCAGAGCCTGGAGCCTTTTTCAATCTGTGACTCCCTCTCTCTCTGACCCTCCCCTGATCACACTGTCTTCTCCCTCTCTCCTAGAAATAAATAAAACATTAAAAAAAAAAAAAAGTTAATGCCCTATCTCCTCAAACTATACCAAAAAAAAAGGAAGGTAAAGGAAAGCTTTTAAATACATTCCATGAGGCCAGACTCCCCCTTGATCCTAAAAACAAAGACAACAGACAAAAAGAACACGATAGGCCAATATCCCCAATGCACATAAATGCAAAAATCTTCATCAAAATATTAGCAAACCACATTTAACAGTACATTAAAAAGATCATTCATGCGGCGCCTGGGTGGCTCAGTTGGTTAAGCGTCTAACTTCAGTGCAGGTCATGATCTCACAGTTCATGGGTTCAAGCCTGGTGTTGGGCTCTGTGTTGACAGCTAGCTCAGAGCCTGGAGCCGGTTTCCAATTCTGTGTCTCCCTCTCTCTGACCCTCCCCTGCTCGTTCGCTCGCTCACTCACTCAGAGAAAAATAAAACGTTAAATATTTTTTTTCAAAAAAGGATCATTCATAATCAAGTGGAATTGATTCTGGGGATACATGGATAATTCAATATTGGCAAATCACTTACACATTTATGAGAGGAAGGGGCACCTGGGTGGCTCAGTCACTTAGGCGTCCAACTTCAGCTCAGGTCATGATCTCACAGTTTGTGGGTTTAAGCCCCACACTGGGGTCTGTGCTGACAGCCAGCTCCAGAGACTGGAGCCTGTTTCAGATTCTGTATCTCCCTCTCTCTATGATCCTCCCCTGCTCACGCTGTCTCTCTCTCTCTCAAAAATAAATAAAAACATTTAAAAAATAAAAAGAGGTAGAGTAAAAACCATACGATCATCTCAATAGATGCAAAAAAGCATTTAACAAAATTCAACATCTGCTTATGCTAAAAACTCAACAAAGTGAGTTTAGAGGGAACATACCTCAACATAATAAAGTTAATACATGAAAAATTTGCAGCTTATACTTAATGATGAAAAACTGGGAGTTTCTCCACTATACTCAGGAACAAGACAAGGATGTTCACTCTCATCACTTTTGTCTAACATAGTACTGGAAGTACTAGCCACAGCAATCAGACAAGAAATAAAAGAAACCCATAGTTGTAAGGGAAAAGTTAAAATGCCACTATATGCAGGTGACAAGAACTATGCAAAGAAAACCCTAAAGACTCCACCAAAAACTATTAGAATAAGTGAATTCAGTAAAGTTGCAGGATACAAAATTAATACACAAATCAGTTATGTTTCTATAATACTGAAGTAGCAGAAAGATCAAATTAACACAATTCCATTTATAATTGCACCACACATAATAAAATACCCAGGAATAAACTTAACCAAGAAGGTGAAAGAACGTGTACTCTAATAAAAGAAACAATGATGAAAGAAATTAAAGGTGACATATGCAAATGGAAAGATAGTCCATGCTCATGGATTGGAAAATTCCTACTACACGAAGCAGTCTATAGATTCAGTGCAATCTCTGTCAAAATACCAACAGCATTTTTTCATAGAACTAAAATAATCCTAAAATTTGTATGGAACCACAGAAGACCTCAAATAGCCAAAGAAATCTTGAGGAAGAGGAACAAAGCTGGATTTCATATCCCAGATTTCAAGATACAGTAGAAAACTATAATAACCAAAACAGTGTTACTACCACAAAAAAAGATGCAGATCAATGGGACAGAACAGACAGCCCAGAAATAAATCCACACTTATATGGTCAATTAATCTATGACACAGAATGCAAGAATATACAATAAAGAAAAAGTCTGTTCAATAAATAGTGTTGGGAAAACTGGACAGCTACATGCAAAGACTGAAACTGAACCACTTTCTTACACCATACACAGAACCAAACTCAAAATGGAATAAAGACCTAAATGTGAGACCTGAAACCATAAAATGCCTGAAGAGAACTTAGGTAGTAATTTCTTTAACATCAGCCATAGTAAAATTTTTCTGAATATGTCTCCTACCACAAAAAAAAAAAAAAGCAAAAAATCAATTATTGGCTCCACACCAAAAAAGCTTTTCCAGAATGAAGAAAATCATCAACAAAACTAAAAGGTAACTTACTGAATGGGAGAAGATATTTGCAAATGACATATCCAATAAAGGGTTAGTATCCAACCTATGTAAAGAACTTATAAACTCAACACCAAAAAAGCCAAATAATCCAATTAAAAAATGAGCAGAAGACCTGAAAAGACTTTTTTCCAAAGAAGACCTACAAACAGCCAACAGACACATGAAAAGAGGCTCACCATCACTAATCATCAGGGAAATGCAAACCAAAATCACAACGTGGGATCACTTCACACCTTGCCAGAATGGTTAAAATCAAAAACACAAGAAGCAAGTGTTGGTGAGGATGGGGAGAAACGAATCCTTGTGCACTGTTGATGGCAATGCAAATTGGTGCAGTCACTGTGGAAAACAGTATGGAAGTTCATCAAAACATTAAAAATAGACTTACCATATGATCCAGTAATTCCACTACCAAGTATTTACCCAAAGAAAACGAAAACACTAATTTGGAAATATCTATGCAACCCTCTTTTGACAGCCAAGATATGGCAGCAACTCAAGTGTCCATTGACAGATGAATGGATAAAGAAGATATGGTATCTATTCACAATGGAATATTAGCCATAAAAAAGAGATCTTGCTATTTGTAACAACATGAATGGAGCGAGAGGACATTATGCAAAATAAGTCAAAGACAAATGCCATAGGATTTCACTTATATGTAGAATCTAAGAAACAAAGGATAAACAAAACCCAGAAACTGACCTATAAATACAGAACACAAAGTGATGTTTGCAAGAGGGGAGAGAGGGTAAAATGGGTGAAGGAGAGTGGGAGATTCAGGCTTAACAGTAATGGAATGAATACGTAATGGGGATGAAAGGTACAGCACAGGGAATATAGTCAATGGTATTATAATTGCATTATATGGGGACGGATGGTAGCCACACTTGTAGTGGGCACAGCATAATATATAGCCTTACCAAACACCTGAAAATAACTTTATATGTCAACGTACTTCAGTTAGAAAAAAGGAAACTCAACAAATGCCTTTACATCAATTATCACACATTTTCTTGCATGCTTCTGAATTCCATAGTTCATCAAAATGTTGAGCTATCAATACACAGTGACATTGCAAACACATTTTGAGATAAAAATTATTAAGTGATCGAATAAGTTTTAAGAATTCCTAATTCAAAACACAGTTATATATCCTATTCGTTTCCTATTGCTATCATAACATTACCATAAACTTAGTGGCTTAAACAAATTTATTATCTTACATTCCTATAGGTTAGAAGTCTGACATGGGTCTCCCTGGATTAAAATCAAGGCGTCAACAGGGATGGATTTCCTTTGGAGGCTCTGGGGAAGAATCTTTTTCCTTGTCCTTTCCAGTTTCTGGAGACTGCCTTAAATTCCTTGGTTAATGCCCCCCTTTACCCCATTTTCAAAGCCAATGAGTATCATTCTGACCTTTCCTGCTTCCTTCCACATTTAAGGACCCTTGTGATTATACTGGACCCACCCAAACAACCCAGGGTTATATCCCTATTTTAAGGTTGATTGTCAACCTTAATTCCATTTGCAATGTTAATTCCCTTTTGCCATGGAAGGTAACTTACAGTTTCCAGGAATCTGAATGTAGACGTCTTTGGGGGACTGGTTTTCTGCTCACCACATAAAACTTTTTTCCATATGTACCCTAAACATTGATTTGAAATTGTCAGATTCACTTCAAGATTCAGTATTTTGCAACTATTAAATAATCTTCCTGAATAGCAAAGCAGTTTCTTGTATTTTGCAGTATCAGTTTCACTCTAAACCACAAAATGTACTTCTTGGGGGGTCTACTGGATATCTAATGAAACTTTCATTTTCCTATTTAACTAGATGATTGTGCCATCTATAGGAAAGAAATGACATTTTTGTCCAGTTACTGCTTATCAGTTCAAAATTTTTGAGTCGTATAAAGATGACTAATACTAAGAAGCCATCAGGGAACTATATGGTCTCATTAAAATCACCCTAAATGGACTTAAATTTATTTCTTAAGCAGAAACTTAACTCTGTTCTTAATTATTTCATCAACCCATCAGCTGGTGACATGGTACATTACTAAGCTCAATTCTCAAAATGCCAAAATTATAAAGCATGTAGCTATATGCCAGTGCCAGAGAGAAAAGGCTTACATTCATTGTCAATTTATATCAAAACTTTCCATAAAAGGGGGGGATGGATGAAATAGGATTAAGAGGTACAATCTTCTAGTATAAAATAAAGATGACGGGGAAGTAATGTACAGCAGAGGGAATACAGTCCATAATATTGTACCAACTCTGTAGGGTGACAGAGGGTAACTAGACTTATTGTGGTGACCATTTTGTAATGTATGAGAATACTGAATCACTATGTTGTAAACCTGAAATTAATACAATATTCTATTGCAAGTATTCTTCAATTTAAAAAATTAGCATCTCAATATACTTGTTTCACTTAAAAGAAAAACTCCAAAAAAATCATTTTGGAGGATCATCACGTAGAGAGAGAATATTTTATTGAATTAATGTAAATCCTGAGGATTCATATACTGGTTCCCACCCTTCAAATTCTTCTTTTTACAAATTTATACTTGATACTCTACCAATGTATTTACTTACTGAACAAGTACTCAAAGTAATTTCCTAGACTTTCATACTGTGCATATGTTTAAATTCAAATAAATAAATTTAAAAAGTTATGAAAAGGTATGTGACTTACTTGCTTATGTTTTGACAGTATGACACCATCTCATAAAGGTTCTGTTGTCCCACATTTTCCATCACCACTATTCAACTTATTCTGAATATATCTCCAAAGCTATAATACAAAATACAGTCTGCCCTCATGTCATCTTGGCCTGTAGTGTGAGAAATCTTGAGATTGCACAACTACCTGGAAAATTCAAACTTTGCAAAAATATATATAGAAAATCAGATGGCAATGCTTTACAGTCTAAATATATCACATCTAGAAAGTTCAGAGACGTGAAAGTTAATTTGTATTAGCTTCTCTCAAATTACAAAAAGAATGACTAGAAACTTAATCCACTTTATAAGTTAAAAAATATATAGGTAAGTAATCCAGTTATTGAAGTTATAGATTAGAAACTTCTATAGAAGTTATAGAATTAAAAATTCAGAAGGCAAAGATGGACATCAAATTATCTTAGCAAACAGAGGAAACAATTCATAACTTTCCAATATAAGTAAAGTAAGCATGTAAGTAAAAAACTGCAAAAAAAAATGACTTCATTGTTCTAAAAATACTAGCTAATAAAGATTCAGAATACAGAATTACTAAACATAGTGTGCTCTTTAGAAAAACCCTGTTAAAAGTTACTTCTGGATAGGAGTTATACATACCTGCACATCCTTGGTAAAAATTTTCAATAGATTTACTCGATGAATAACAAACCACCCGTCCCCTTTACCAATTCCCATATCAAATGGAATGTGGCCACTACTGTCTAATCCATTTTTATACTTTATGTTAATTAAATCAAGATGAAATGTTTTTAAATGTTAATTAAGCATCTGCTGAAACTATATACTTAACCTGAATTTCACTGGCTGATCATCAGTCTTATCTTCTGGTTCCACCTTGGCATGGTATGCACCTGCTTGAATTTCCCAGTTTCTGTAAACTAACTGTAACTTGCTCAGAGTCTTTCTAAGAAAAGCAGTATGTGATTCCTGTAGCAAATATGACCAATTGATAGATACAGTATATACTGGAAAGATCATTTTTAACACATAAATTCAAGATACTGATTAATACAATGCATGGAACATTTAGGAAAAATGCCAATGTCCTGAACACATAGTGACTTTATCAGATCTGATAGAATTCAAGACTTGATCAGCAGCTTGCTCTAAAGCAGAAATAAGCTCTGAGCCACCAGTTTTGGTTTCTATTACCTTTTTTTCCTCCCAAATATGATGTGAAAAATTTCATATGCAAAGGAGTTTGGGGACCACTGCACTAAACAAAGTTGAACAGGTTTCTCTCTCTTTGCAGGGCTGGCCAGAACTGCTAATGTGCTGATATACCCTGTGAAGCTCCAGGGGGATGAATAGCTGTAGCCTTTCTCAAATTTGACCCTGGAGCTCCTGTTACCCTGAGTCCCCATTAATGTTTCCTGGAAATCTGTCGAACAACTTTGAAATGATACCTTTCCACAAACTCTGTGCTTCAGTAATGCTCATCTGTGCATTAATCCAGGAAAGATAAACAGATACTCTCAAGTCTATGTATAGTTACCTCATTCAGTGTGTACTATTTATTCTTCAATGTGTCCTTTGCTATCAAGGACTGTATTTTACATACTTGGAGAAAATCACTGTTTAACCTTCTATCTTATACATAGTGGATAATTACCAAATATGTGCTGTTGATAATTAGCATTATGTCATTAGGTCTACTATTTAAAACAATTAGGTGCAAATAAAAAAAATAATAAATCAGTTTTAGGAGTCTTATGATCTGTCCCATTGGCAAAAGACACACCCAGTGTCTAAGATCACCAAGCAAATTAATTTTATCAAAACATTTTCAAGTATGTGCTGCCATGCACTAATATTTTTGGTTGCTTATCATTCATCAGTATATCAGTGTAATACTATTTTTTGAAAGTTCTCTCTCAATCTTCAAAGTTGGGTGGGTTTTGTTTTTAAAGAATTTTATGTCTTTTTTTTAAGGTTTTTTTTTTTAATGTTTTTTATTTATTTCTGAGAGAGAGAGAGACACACAGAAGCTGAAGCAGGCTCCAGGCTCTGAGCCTGTCAGCAAAGAGCCCAATGTGGGGCTCGAACCCTCAGGCTGTGAGATCATGACCTGAGCCGAAGTCGGACGCCTTCGTCTTTATTTTGAGAGACAGAGACAGAGAGCGAGCGGATGAGGGGCAGACAAGAGAAGGAGACACAGGATTTAAAGCAGGCTCCAGGCTCTGAGCTATCAGCACAGAGCCCGATGCAGGGCTAGAACCCACGGACTTTGAGATCATGACCTGAGCCGAAGTCGGACCCTTAACCGACTGAACCACCCAGGCACCCCAAAGTTGGTGTTTTATATTACTCTCAAAAAAGAACTCTATAATATCCCTGATAATATCTGCCAAATCTAAGAAAAAGCTAACTTATTACAAAGTAAATTAATGAGTACCATCCATGTAGCTATTTACCTACAACTTTCAGGGTGTGGATCTTTAATGGGCATAGTGCTTTTTCTTTTACCTTTCAATCAATCGCCTCCCCTGACCCTGCCACCTCCCAGACTCTTCCTGATCCTTAGTTCTGAATTTACCAGAGTCGACGAGGCACAGAGCAGTGAACAACTTGTAAAGATAGAGACCTTTTTATTTTCTGATGCTACTTTTATAAAAACATAAACCATGGCATAAATAACTTAAATGAAAACTCAGAAAAATATTAAATCTATTCTTAGAAGGACTACAAAGAAACCAACAGTTGTTATATAATCTAAACAGAATACTGGCAAATCTTTAATGGCATATTAATTGTGTATTATTTCATAATTATCTTCAATAAAGAGGTCATTAGGATTCTTGGTATCAATCTATGCCTTCTCTCCACCCTTGCACAAGAATGTACATAAACTGCACAAGGCAATGTCTTTTATTTACCCTAGGAAAGGATTATGCAGCACAAGAGATATATGAAGAAAGCATTAATTATTTGCTTATAATCACCTTCTGTTTTAAAAACTTTTAAACAGTTGTTACTTATGTAAATAAACATAATGAAAAAGTAACCTCAGGGAGCCTGGGTGGCTCACAGTCAGTTAAGTGTCCGACTTTTTATTTCAGTTTACTCATTATTTCACAATTCTTAAGTTTGAGCTCTGCACTTGGATCCGTGCTCACAGTGCAGAGCCTGGTTGGGATTCATTCTCTCTCTCTCTCTCTCTCCACGTCCCCCCCCACCTCTGCCACTCCCTTGCTTACACACATGTGCTCTCTCTCTCCCCCAAAATAAGTAAATCAACTTAAAAAAAAAAAGGCAACCACTACTGTAATCCTTCATGGAAGTAATAAGTTGACATAAAAGTTACACACCTCATAATAAAGATTTGGCTAATTAAAACAAGCTGTGAAAACAAAACACTTTTCCACACAAAGTATTTTCTGGGCATCCTTCAAAACATGGCTCATTGAGGGGCGCCTGGGTGGCTTAGTCGGTTAAGCGTCCGACTTTCGCTTAGGTCATGATCTCGCGGTTCGTGGGTTCAAGCCCGCATCGGGCTCTGTGCTCACTGCCAGCTCAGAGCCTGGAGCCTGTTTCAGTCTGTGACTCCCTCTCTCTCTGACCCTCCCCTGCTCACGCTGTCTCTCGCTCTCTCCTAGAAATAAATAAAACATTAAAAAAATTAAAAAAAAAAAAAAGATGGCTCATTGAGGTTGCAGTCAGCCCGATGAGGGCCATGTCAGGGAACTGCCACTTCAAGATACCAAGTGCTTTGTAATGTGGTAAAGAAAACCTACAAAGTGGCCCACTTTCTATCCTTAAGGAGTAAATTACATCTTACCATTACACAGTTAACCAATGATCACTGTAATTCTATTTCCATAGCTAACTACATCTAATCGGCATGTGCTGTCTGGCTTTTCTAAGTAGGCAGGCTTTCGGATATTTTTAGCTGGTTGTTCAGAAATACTGTTCTTGACCACAGGTAGAAGTCCTTGTTGAAGAGAGAAAACCAAACCATTTCCAGTAAGCTGTGCACTGGTCTACACCCTCTGACCAGTGGATTCAAGATGCAGTGGGAGTGGCCATAGTGTAAGAATCTTTTACAACAGACAAGGGATAAAAGAGGCCATCAGCTAAAACTCTTCTACCACTACTACCATGCAAGTGTGGCAAATTCAGACCAGAAAACTTTTGGTGAGAGCACTAGTTTTTATAGAATTTATTTCCAGGAAATCATTCTGAGCACGTATTTGTCATCAACACTTAAACCACTAGATTAGTTGTCCTTATGTATTTAACTATTTGAAGAAAGTGGAAAAGAACTATGGTAGAAACTGCTAACTGCAAAGCTACAGGACTACGGGGGCACCTGGGTGGCTCAGTTGGTTAAGAGTCCGACTTCGGCTCAGGTCATGATCTCATGGTTCGTGGGTTTGAGCCCCGTGTCAGGCTCTGTGCTGACAGCTCAGAGCCTGGAGCCTGCTTCAGATTCTGTGTCTCCCTCTCTCTCTGCCCCTTCCCTGCTCACACTGTCTCTCTCTCTCAGAAATAAATAAAACATTAAAAAATTAAAAAAAAAAAAAGCTACAGGACTACGAAAATAGAAGAGAAGGTTACTGCTGGGGAAGTTGTGAAGGTTTCAAGGAGGTAACATTTGAGTTGGGTCTTGAAGACAAGCAGAAGTGCACTAGGAAGGGTAGAAGAAAACACCAGGCAGACAAAACAGCACTTAACACTGCAAACATACTGCCATGAAATTACTCGGCACATTCAGATACAGCAAGCAGGTCAGTAGGATCAACTTACAGGGTGTCAAGCTGGATGCATTACTGTCAACTCCAGTAAGCTGGGAACCACGTTCCCTGTATGGATCCACAGTAGAACTGTCCCAATAAAGGAACATGTACAAGGTGTGGCAGCTGCCACTACTCTCTGAAGAGGTTTCCAGGCAGATAAGATGAAGGACAGATGCAGAGGTGCCACGCCAGTTCAAGCTTGTCCTAGTTTTTTTCCACTCCTCCTTAAGCTCTTCTTCCCAACTGTACATCTTGCTAATCAACAAGCCCCACTAGATGTATGGCAGCAGACCCATGGAGATGACAGGTACTCTGAGAGAGCTTACCACAGACCTCTCACAAGCTTCCCATCTGTGGTTCCCTCTGGCCCTGGCCATGCCAGAGCCCAAAGCAGCTAATATACCAGGAAATCCATGAGAAATAGAACAGAAGTGGCAATAGGAGAGTCTAGAAGAAGGAAACAGTGGCCATCAAGTGGGGCCCGGAGCTGTGGACAAATATAAGGAGGGATTAAAGAGGACGCCAAGGAAGCCATATGAGTGTGAAAGCAGGTTCAGAAAGAAATGAGGTTGAAATCATAAGCAGGACTTTTTAAATTTAAGACTGTCTTGCACAGAACAAGTCTGAGTGATCTGCGTCTGGCCATGTAGGATTAGGTTGGAGATGTAAAGAAACAGGTTACTCATGTATCCCACAGAACTGTAACCCCGAGGTGTTAGTTGGGTGTAGATGTGAATAACAACTAAAGACCTTGAATAACAACTAAAGACAACCTTGAAGGAGCTGGTAATTCCTCAGCGCAGGTAAGGGAGAACTTGGATGTTAGTAAATCTTTATGGCTAAAGGTGAGAGAGAATAATGTCTGTTAAGAAACATACTTTTCAAGGGATAATAAAGGCAATCAGACTAAGCACTACTGTGGGGGAGGGGAGAGTAAAGAAACTGAAGATTCTGCTTCTTGGTTCCCCTTATGTTAAGGCAAGAGAATATGAGTAATAACTGGCTGAGAAAATAATTTTAATGGAAGCAGGGATTTCCATCATATAAGTAAGAAAAGTTTTCCAGACACATCATACATACCAGGTCTGAAATCATGCCCCCAGTGGCACAGCAGTGAATTTCATCCACAGCAATTCGGGTAAATCTCCTTGCTTCATAAGCTTTCTCTAGTCTTGACATCAACATTTTGCTTTTTGCAATTTTCTCTGGAGTCACATAAATTAGCTTTAGCTTGGAGTTTTATTTGCCATTTCAGCATGAACCCATTTCACATGTTCCTGTTGAAGAGAGAAACAGACACAGTGATGCAATTAGCTAGCTGGGATACTAAGCGGTAAATAAAGATGCTCACTACTCAAAGCAACAGCCTTGGACTGTTTTAGCAGATGTTGAGTTCATTAAAATTGAGACCATGTCCCAGTACTAAAATTCAGGGCAGATATAAATAACATTTTAGTTATTTACTTGTATCCAAATGTTGATAAAAGAATAATCTCATTTGACAAAAAAGAGAAAATAAAGTAAAAACGAGAACACTCTAATAGGCATGTACTCTATGAAGATAGAATTCTAAGTTGTTCATATAAATGCCAAAATATGAGCTAAATGCAATAGGTATAGTTATAAAGTTGGTTTTTATTAATTTTAACATTGTATTTGTGATCACTTCATTTATCTGAACAAAATGTATTCTCGAGAGAGGGAGGCAAGATGGCGGAGAAGTAAGGAGCTCCGTACTTGCACTCGCGCCCATACATCACACAGAAAAGATCTGAAGCCATTGGAAACCATACAAAACCTGAGAGACTGGGAGAAAAAAGGACGCAGAATCCACTGAGAAAGACTTCTAACGTGAGTGCGAACCGGGGAAGGTAAAATCAGCCCGGGATCGGAGCCTCCAGGGTGGGAGGCAATCCCCCTCTACCCTCTATGGGGAGTGAGAGGGGAAAGGAGAGAGTCCGAGACAGAAAAATCTCCGCTCGGTGCATAGAAAGACCGTACTTGCCAAATACCTGTACACCAGGTCCCCTCGCGACAACTGGTCCTGGGGGAGGCTGAGCACACAAACTGCTTCCTTGTGCCGCTCCTGGAGGTTGGGTTTTAAAGCGGCGCGGGCGCGCCTGCCGCCATTGTAGCTCCAGGGCGGCTGGGACCCCTGAAAGAGACGCGCAGACACCAGGCGTCCGCGCTCCTGGCTGGCTGGAACTCGAGAGGGAAGGCAAAAAGCTAAAAACTGGGAAATTTGCCTGTGAGTTCGTGTTTCGGGTGACGAGCCATAGAGAGACCCGGTTTTCCTCACTCTAGCGGCGGCGCGCCTGCCGCCATTGTAGCTCCAGGGCGGCTGGGACCCCTGAAGGAGACGCGCAGACACCAGGCGTCCGCGCTCCTGGCTGGCTGGAACTCGAGAGGGAAGGCAAAAAGCTAAAAACTGGAAAATTTGCCTGTGAGTTCGTGTTTCGGGTGACGAGCCATAGAGAGACCCGGTTTTCCTCACTTCAGCGGGCTCAGGCTACACGGACCCGGCAGGCAAGCCCCCGCGCATGCGCACCAGCCCGACCCAGAGAAGGAAGCAGCGATCCTGACTCCGCCCCCAGAGCTCAGCAGGGAGCCTGGAATTGCCCGAGGGGGTGGTCTGGGAAGCTGTGTCTAAGGCAACTTCAGCGGGGCGCGGACTGGGATTTGGAGATTGGAACTGGCCTGGGTTGAAGAGTGCAACCAACCTCGGCTGCGTCCCCGGAACGGGGAGTTGACACGCCAAAAAAACAAAAAAAACAAAAAAAAGCGAGCTGCAGCGCGGGATTCAAGAAGGGACTGGAGCACCGTCACTCTCCTCCCCACAATCGCCAAGGCAGAACCCCCGCCTGAGGCATCGGATCACGCAACGCCCATCCCTGCCTGAGAGATGCCCTCCTCCCTTTTTTTTCCCCCCTTTTTGTTTGTTTTTTTCCTTTTTTTCTTCTTTCTTTTTTTTCCTTTCTTTTCTCTTTTTTTCTTCTTCTTTCTCTTTTCTTGCTTTTTTCCCCAAAACACTGACCTGATTAACTCTGGTCGCCAGCTTGCTTAAACAATCACAACAAGTCCATTCTGTAAATGTAAATTCTACACCTACCGACTTTTCAGCTATTTCTCTCGGGAGTAATTAGACTATATAGTTTCTCTGGATAATTCCAGCATCCTTCTCTCACCTATCCAACCACATTCTACCCTGTACCTCTTTGAAAAAAGTTTCTTATCCCTTCTGCCTGTTCATTCTATTTCCAAATCTGCCTTGTCTCACCCTGCATTCTCTCTTTTTCTCTATGCTCTTCAACCAGCACTGCATACACACGGCTATTTAACTGTAGCTGGGAAATCCAGGTATATGCTTTAAACCGTTCTTTGTCCATCGGTTTTCTTCTTTTTTCCTTTTCTTTTCCCCCTTTTGACCCTTTTATGTATTTTATGCTCCCTATTCGCCCTCCCTCTTCCGTCTTTTCTATTAACTTTTTCGTTTTCCCTCTCGCTTTGCATGTTAGTTGAATCCGACTGTGCGTTTGTGTGCTCCTGCTCCCTGTGTGTTTGTCTGTCTGTTTTCTTTTCCAGGGATACCTCAAGAAACAAGCTAGAGTACACAAGGTGAAGAGTCCCAAATATCACTACGAATAGGAAAATAAAATAACAAGAGAGATCGAGGGATACCATTCAAAAACAATCTCTGAAAGGATAGGCCCTAGAAAGTCAAAGAGTCTTCTTGGATATAGCAGCGCTCATAGAAACAGAGAGCATAACAGGTCTTTAAAACCAACAAGAGACGGAAAGCTAACTAAAATGACGAAACGAAAGAGCTCTCCTCCAAAGAAACTCCAAGAAGAAATGACAGCTAATGAACTGCTCAAAACAGATATCAGCAGCATAAGTGAACAAGATTTTAGAATAATAATGGTGAAATTAATAGCAGGGCTTGGAAAAAAACATAGGCGACATCAAAGAAACTATGGCTACAGACAGAATGGAAAATAAAAATAGGCATGAAGAATTAAAAAATGCGATAAACGAGATCCATAATAAATTAGAGGCCTCCAATGCACGGCTTGAAGAGGCAGAAAGGAGAATAAGTGATTTAGAAGACACCATTCTAGAAAAACAAGAAGCTGACAAAAAAAGAGACAAACTGATCCAGGAACAGGAAAGAAGAATTCGAGAGCTCAGCGATACAGTCAAACGCAACAATATCTGTATCATAGGAATCCCAGAAGAGGAGAGAGAGGAAAGCAAAAGAAGGAGTCCTGGAACAAATTATAGCTCTGAAGGAAAGGTTGCAAAGGAACAAAAGATTCCAGAGACACCACCACAAACATGAACCCCTACAAAAGATACAAAGACTCTAAACCCACATATTTCAATAATAACACTGAATGCAAATGGGCTGAATGCTCCAATCAAAAGACACAGGGTAGCAGAATGGATGAAAAAACAAAATCCATCTATATGCTATCTACAAGAAACTCATTTTAGACGGAAGATACCTTCAGATTAAAAGTAAGGGGATGGAGAAATATATATCATGCTACGGGAAATCAAAAGAAGGCCGGAGTAGCTATACTTATATCAGACAAACTGGACTTAAATTAAAGACAATAACAAGAGATGAAGAATGGCACTACTAAATAATTACAGGGTCCATCCATCAGGAAGAAATAAGTATCATAAATGTCTATGCACTGAATATGGGAGCACATAAATATCTAAAACAATTCATTACAATCAGAAACAAGCTTATAGATAAGAATGCGCTAGTAGCAGAGGACTTTAATACTCTGCTTACATCAATGGATAGGTCAACCAGACAGAAAATCACTAAAGAAATAATGGACTTGAAAGACACATTGGACCAGATGGATCTGACGGATCTATTTAGAACTTTACATCCTGAGGCCAAGGAATTTACTTTCTTCTCAAGTGCGCATAGCACATTCTCCAAGATAGATCACATACTGGGACATAAAGCAGCCCTCAATAAATATAAAAGAATAGAGATCACACCATGCACACTGTCAGATCACAATGCTTTGAAACTTGAAATCAATTACAGGAAGAAGTCTGGAAAACTTCCAAAATCATGGAGGTTAAAGAACACCCTTCTAAAGAATGAATGGGCCAATCAGGCAATTAGAGATGAAATTAAAAATATATGGAAACAAATGAAAATGAAAACACAACAATTCAAAATCTGTGGGATGCGGCAAAGGCAGTCCTAAGAGGAAAGTACATTGCTCTCCAGGCCTATTTCAAGAGATTAGAAAAAGCACAAGTCCAATATCTAACAGCTCACCTAAAGAAACCAGAGGCAGAGCAACAAGAACTCCCTAAACCCAGTAGAAGAAAAGAAATGGTAAAAATTAGAGCAGAAATAAACAACATAGAGACCAAAGAAACAATTGAACAGATCAATGAAACCAAGAGTTGGTTTTTTGAAAAAGTAAACAAAATTGACAAACCTCTAGCCAGACTTATCCAAAAGAAAAGAGAGAGCACACAAATAGACAAAATTATGAATGAAAATGGACTTATTACAACCAACCCCTCAGAAATACAAGCAATTATCAGGGAATACTATGGAAAATTATATGCCAACAAATTGGACAACTTAGAAGAAATGGATAAATTCCTAAACACACACTCACTACCAAAATTCACACGGGAAGAAATAGAAAACCTGAACAGACCCATAACGAGTGAAGAAATTAAATCAGTGATCAAAATTCTCCCAACAAATAAGAGCCCTGGACCTGATGGCTTCCCTGGGGAATTCTACCAGACATTTAAAACAGAATTAATCCCAATTCTTCTCAAGTTATTCCAAAAAATAGAAAGCGAAGGAAAACTCCCGGACTCATTTTATGAAGCCGGCATCACACTGATTCCCAAGCCAGACAGAGATCCAGCAAAAAAAGAGAACTACAGGCCAATATCCTTGATGAATACGGATGCAAAAATTCTCAACAAGATCTTTGCAAATCGAATCCAGCAGCATATAAAAAGAATCATCCACCAAGATCAAGTGGGATTCATTCCTGGGTTACAGGGCTGGTTCAACATTCGCAAATCAATCAGTGTGATCCATCACATCAATAAAAGAAAAGATAAAAACCATATGATCCTGTCAATAGATGCAGAAAAGCATTTGACAAAATACAGCATCCCTTCTTAATAAAGACTCTCGAGAAAGTTGGGATAGAAGGAACCTACTTAAACATCATCAAAGCCATCTATGAGAAGCCTTCAGCTAACATCATCCTCAACGGGGAAAAACTCAGAGCTTTCCCCCTGAGATCAGGAATACGACAGGGATGCCCACTCTCACCACTGCTGTTTAACATAGTGCTGGAAGTCCTAGCATCAGCCATCAGACACCAAAAGGAAATCAAAGGCATCAGAATTGGCAAAGAGGAAGTCAAACTTTCCCTCTTCGCAGATGACAGGATACTCTACATCGAAAACCCGACAGACTCCACCAGAAGCCTACTAGAACTGATCCAAGAATTCAGGCAAGTTGCAGGGTACAAAATCAACGTACAGAAATCGGTTGCATTTTTATACACCAACAATGAAGCAACAGAAAGAGAAATCAAGAAACTGATCCCATTCACAATTGCACACAAAACCATAAAATACCTCGGAATAAACCTAACCAAGGATACAAGAGATCTGTATGATGAAAACTATAGAAAACTTATGAAGGAAATTGAAGAAGACACAAAGAAATGGAAAAACATCCCATGCTCATGGATAGGAAGAATAAATATAGTTAAGATGTCATTACTACCTAAAGCACTCTACATATTCAATGCAATTCCAATCAAAGTTGCACCAGCATACTTCTCAAAACTAGAACAAACTATCCAAAAATTTGTATGGAACCACAAAAGACCCCGAATAGCCAAAGTAATCCTGAAAAATAAAACCAAAACGGGAGGGATCACCATCCCAAACTTTAGCCTCTACTACAAAGCTGTCATCATCACGACAGTATGGTATTCGCACAAAAACAGACACATAGACCAATGGAACAGAATTGAGAAGTCAGAAGTGGACCCAAAAGTATACAGCCAACTGATCTTTGACAAAGCAGGAAAGAATATCCGATGAAAAAAAGACAGACTTTTTAACAGATGGTGTTGGGAGAACTGGACAGCAACATGCAGAAGAATGAAACTAGATCATTTTCTCACACCATGCACAAAAATAAACTCAAAATGGATAAAGGACCTGAACGTGAGACAGGAAACTATCAACACCCTAGAGGAGAAAACAGGAAACAACCTCCTTGACCTCCACCGCAGCAACTTCTTACTTGACACATCCCCAAAAGCAAGGGAATTAAGAGCAAAAATAAACTGTTGGGACCTCCTCAAGATTACAAGCTTCTGCACAGCCAAGGAAACAACCCAGAAAATTAATAGGCAACCAACCGAATGGGAAAAGAGAGTTGCAAATGACATATCAGATAAAGGGTTGATATCCAGAATCTACAAGGAACTCACCAAACTACACGCCCGAAAAACAAACAACCCAGTGAAGAAATGGGCAGAAGATATGAACAGACACTTCTCCAAAGAGGACATCCAGATGGCCAACAGACCCATGAAACGATGCTCAGCATCGCTCCTCATCAGGAAAATACTAATCAAAACCACACTGAGATACCACCTCACGCCAGTCAGAGTGGCTAAAATGAGCCAATCAGAGAACTCTAGATGCTGGCGAGGATGTGGAGAAACGGGCACCCTCCTACACTGTTGGGTGGAATGTAAACTGGTACAGCCCCTCTGGAAAACAGTGTGGAGGTTTCTAAGGAAACTAACAATAGAACTCCCCTATGACCCAGCAATAGCACTGCTAGGAATTTACCCAAGGAATACAGAAATGTTAATGCATAGGAGCACATGTACCCCAATGTTCATAGCAGCACTCTCCACAATAGCTAAAACCTGGAAAGAGCCTAAGTGTCCATCATCAGATGAATGGATCAAGAAGATGTGGTTTATCTATACCATGGAATACTACATGGCAATGAGAAACAATGAAATCTGGCCATGTGTAGCAACATGGATGGACCTTGAGGGTGTTATGCTGAGCGAAATAAGTCAGGCAGAGAAAGACAAATATCATATGTGTGCACGTATAGGAGGATTAGGAGGAACTTAACAGAGGACCAAGGGGGAGAAGAAGGGCGGAAATGGTGGGGGAAAGGGAGAGAGGCAAACCATGAGAGACTCTTGAATGCTGACAAAAACTGAGGACTGATGGATGTGGGGGGGAGGAGGGGGGCATGGAGGAGGGCACTTGTGGGGATGAGCACTGGGTGTTATGTGGAAACTAATTTGACAATAAACTATTTAAAAAAAAAAAAAAGAAAAAAAGAAAATCTGTGTTTCTTAGAAGAACATTTTTGGAAAGATTTTCCCACTAAACAATCCTACTAAAGACAAAAGGTTATCTGCACGCCTCAGATTTATACCTCTTCATGGTATTCTTAGGGTGTATATATTCTGGCCAGAGACTGCATAGTACATGACAATGACCCCTGAACACAGCGGTTAGGCATCCAGAATGGTCATGGGTATACTGAGTCAATACAGACACTGTAGCCCAGGAGCCATCTGCATCAGGGAGCAGCCTCCAAACACCAAGTGGGGCCACACAAAACAGAAGGTTACCAAAAATCCATGTCATGGGCAAGCAATGACAGTATTGAGAGAGTTGCTATAAAGCACATATTTTATTTTGCCATTAAGGAGAATTTAGAACGTAAATAATAAAATCTTAGGATCAGTTGGGGAAAGATCAGGTAATAAAGAACTGCTGAACTGTTCCAGCATTTTCCTCCAGTTTTCCTAGCTCCCTCATCCTTCTTTATTCAGTGCCCTGAAACTGTTTGTTCTGGGAATCTCTTCCAATCTCAGTAGCACTTGTGGAGCTGTGATCGTGTCCCCACAACCAACCAATCACAGAATGTGATACATTAAGCACGTAAGACCAACTTGATCTCTTCTCCAAAACTTTCCAAATTGTACATAGAATTTCTCTGTGCATCACGGATTAAGAGTTCAAAGCGTTTGGGGGTTGGACCTGAGCTTAACAATTGCTCTGTTTCCTGGCACATGTCGAGGATAGTAAGTATAAAGAATGAGTGGTGAGGAAGAGCTAGAGATAAGACTACTGATGGCAATGTTATATTATTTCAGGCCCAGATACTCTGATGTCCCAATTTCTCTGTGACATTCTTCTTAACTAAGTAAGGCAAGAAATAGCCTTTTAGCTCAAGGCAGATTGAACTGGGTTTGCATAATTTTCAACCAAAAGAATACTGATTTATACAAATAAGAAGGACAGTGTCATGAAAAGGAAAATTTTCCATATAAAAAGGAAATTATCAAATTTATACTATATTACATATAAGAAAATAAGTTGGCCATATAAAGACTTTAGAGAAACAAACTTGCTGTCATAAAACTATGTTATTTATTACATTCTAAATAACCCACCAATATAATTATACATTATTGCTATATTATAAATGATTTAGGATGGATACATTTACAATCATACTGAAGAGCCACAGGTATATCAAAACTGAGGTAGAATATGGTTACATTTGCTTCTATGATTGAGATGTGGGTGATTCCTAGGTGAAACACAGTTTGTATAAGTTTTAGAGATTAAATTTTGAAAAATTATAAAATTATAGAATTTAATATTTTGATGAAAATAAGCACTGTTAAATAATGTAGAGTATATGACCGAACTGTATCAAGCTAAATTAACTGTAATTAATTAATTATATTTCAAAGCTAAACTTAACTGAAAATAGATTGAAATGTATTCTCCTCTCACACTGTGGTAGTTAGATATATAAAGTCCCAAGTCAAAGAACATGTTTAACCAAAGAAAACATTTTGATATTATAAACTAAAACACCCAAAAGAAAAAAATCTAAGATCTCCTTGTAAAACTCACTGAGGGGTACCAAAACTTGTGTTGCAACACAATTGCTTCCCCTTACATGGGTAGTTGAAAAAAAACCCTCCAATTTGAGAATCACCTTCATTTTGAATATGTTATACCAGAATTGTTTGTTTGTTCCTGAGGCTATTTATGTGACATAATGTGTTATTTATTCAATGTAACATATTTTCAAAACTCTTATGTTAATATATATATTTTATTTTCCTCTTTCCAATTCTATTAATTATATTTTTATGATGTTAATTAAAAATACCAACTCTAAAATTATTTTCCAAAAAGCAGCCTACTTTTTCTAGGGTATCATGGTGACTCTTTTCACTAGAAAAACTCTAGTTTTAAAATAATAGCCCCTGGGTGACTCAGTTGCTTAACCGTCCAGCTCTTGGTTTCAGCTCAGGTCATGATCTCACGGCTCATGAATTTGAGTACCTCACTGGGTTCTGCACCATGAGTGCAGATCCCGTTTGGGATTCTCTTTCCTCTCTCTCTGCCCCTACCCCCTTGCTTGCTCTCTCTCAAAAATAAATAAATAAGCTTAAAAAATAAATAAATAAAATACTAGTCCAACTGAAACCACGGCTATATCTGACTAGTGTTTAAAAGTTTACTGCTTGTCATTCAACCATTTACAGTACTATGGACTACTCAAGTTAATAATTTCAATAATTTATGGTTAATAAAATACAATTACTTTAAACAGGCAAATTAGTGTCAGAAGAAAGTAATTGATCTTTCAGACATTAGGTATAAAAAGATAGTTGTAAAATCAATGAAAAGGTATCCACCTTTTAAATACTTTCTTTTTTCAAATTTTTTTTTTTTTTCTTTTTTATTTCTAGGAGAGAGAGAGAGAGAGAGAGAGACAGCGTGAGCAGGGGAGGGTCAGAGAGAGAGGGAGTCACAGACTGAAACAGGCTCCAGGCTCTGAGCTGGCAGTCAGCACAGAGCCCGACGCGGGGCTCGAACCCACGAACCGCGAGATCATGACCTATGCGAAAGTCAGACGCTTAACCGACTAAGCCACCCAGGCGCCCCAATACTTTCTTTTTTCAATACATTGTCTTTTCCTAGAACAGTAAAAACTACCTTTTTGAGCAACTGCTAGAAGTCTGGTTTCAACAGAACATACATATTTCTAGAAGAACATATATATCAATGTTTAAATATGTATTTCAAAAATTTAATTCATACTGCTGGAGAGGAAAAAATTATTCTGTACAAGATTCTTCTGGCTGGACTAAAAATTATATTTACATGAGAGAGATTAACAGGATAAAATCAAATTTAATTCCATACACAGGGAGTTCACACAAACATGAAATTCCAAGACAGACAGGAAAAAGGATATGCCATTTTGAGCTAAGGAGAGCAGACTAGGGATCCAAAGGAGAAGAGAGCCATTAGTTGGAAAGTGAGAGGAGATTTCTGCAAATCAAAGGTTGGCCTAGAATGTAAATAAGTTGCTTATGGAAAAAGCAATCTGTTAATAGTTCTTTTTCCCCTGGTACAGGTTCTCCTTTCTAATGTGAATCTAGCCCTTTGAAGGGACAGTAAAGAGCTTTCCCTGAGTTTGTTGGATTTGATGAATTTTAATTCAAAATAATCTTCATGCAAAAATGTTCCATCTTGGGGAAGTCTGACCTTGGTCCCTACAATACTAATCCCCTACAATACTAATTTTATTTTCTCTTCATATAGTTGTTTTCTTAAACTGTTCTTTTGTTCACAAATTAGAGGCTCTAGATGCAGCTAAGTTTCTCTAAAATAACAACATTTAACCAAAAAGTATGTTAAAATTATTTTAAACATTTCAATCACACACCTACTTGCCATTTTTTAGATTATTCTCTTATGTCTAAACGGAATCATGTCTCTTCGTTCCTAATTTCACTGTGTTCTGTTTTTTCCTCCTTATTTTCCTTTACCTTAATTTAGTTGATGAAATGTGATTTATATGTTATTTATTATTGTCTTAGTGACATTCATACGTATTAGGAATCTAAGTTCCTACTAGTTATTATCCATAACCATATATTATCATAATTTAATATACAGTAATACATTATTCTCACAATAGTTATACTGTAATCTGTAATAACAATAGAATGCCTATGTCTGATGAGGAGAAAAGATTAAAGTATCAAGGGCCGAATTTGTTGAAGCAGCCAAGAATCATAAACTGAATACTCTCTTTATAGTGGCATAGCCTCTTAGGTGTCCTGATTGATCCCAAACTATTCATCTGAGTATAAACAGCAAATCATTTGGCTAAACTGTATCTGCTTAAAAGTATCAGTGGGCTAGAAAGAAAATAATATTAAGGCTTTAAAATGAAAAAAGAAAGCAGAAAGCTTATAATCAAATAGGGCACTAAAACTGGTCTTTTCCTTGAGATGAAATTTGACTTTGGTTTCAGGGTCTCACAGGGCATAAAGAATAGGAGAAAAAGCCTGCCGAAGTTAGAAAATTTGCAGGAGACACTACCTGTGAAATCAACCTCACATTGCCAAAACTGGAATTTCAAAATAATATACACATGCTGTTTGGGTAGAATTAGTGATAAATTCAATCTATTAAAACAATGCAAGGGAATGTACCTGGCCTATATTTTGGTGCTAAATGCAAAAAGATAAATGGGATTCAACATCAAGTTGTCAAGTTATTCTTTGTTTTCCTCTTTTTTGAAATGTTTATTTATTTATTTTCAGAGAGAGAGAAACATTGCAAGTATGAAAAGGGCAGAGAGAGAGTGGGAGGGAGAGAGGGGTAAGAGAGAGAGAAAGAGAGAGAAAGAGAGAGAGAGAGAGAGAGAGATAATCCCAAGCAGGCTCCATGCTCAGTGCAGAGCCTGATGTGGGGCTTGATCCCACAAACCTGGGATCATGACCTTAACTGAAATCAAGAGTTGGACACTTAACTGAGCCAATCAGGCACCCCTCAACATTAAGATTTCTAACTACACAATAGTTTAGCAAATCTGCTAGGAAAACTCATCTAGGTGGTAGTTAACAAAAAAACAAATAAAAACAAAATGAAAAAACTAAAAAAAAATCAAAGCAATAATTCAAAGCAATCAAGGGTTCTACTTTTAACATCATTGAGTGAGCACCTACCAAACAACACCTCTCTTGCAAATAATAATTATGAAATGGGAAAAAATGCAAAATAAATCCCAATGAATTGAGGACACTGGAAAGTAAAACATAAGGCAAGTTAACTCTGGAGGGGAGTTAATATTTGGAAAAAGAAAATGAAATGGATGAATTATACATTTTTATGATTGTTAGCCTTATGCATTCCAAAGATGATACTATAGAAAGGCTAAAATTGTGACTCAAAGCCTATAGTCTTTCCAGCTTAAAGAAATACAGAACAGAGCTCAGGGCAAGCAGAGCCAAAGGAAAGTGAAGAAAGAATTGCTCCAAATGATTAACAGTGCTCAAATCTCTGGCTGAACCCTGCATCATGGATACATGAGAGAGAGTCAAGCTAGGGAAAAATAATATAGCTGAGATTTGAGTCACTGACTAATAAATGGAGTTTGCAGTTTGAGTCTGTCTGAATTAATTGTCTGCAACAAAAAGATTCAATGTTGTTTCAAAGAATATAAAATAATCCCAAATCTCTACACTATAATATTTGCAATATGCAGAATTAAATTCAAAATTACACAACACATGAAGAGCCAGAAAAAGTGATCTCTTCACAAGAGAACCAACAGTTAAGGGAGATTAAGCATAACATGACTTGATTTTGGACTTGGTGTACAAATAAATCTTATAGAAGTCAGAATGGTAGGTTCAGTGACATAAAGGAAAAACCCTTACATAAATGAAAAGCTGGGAAATTGTAGGAAAATGCATATTATGAAAAAGTGGTGAATCAAAATTTATTTTACTGGAGAATACAGTATCTAAATTTTTAAAAATAATTAAATTCAAGTTTAATAGTAGCAGGAATACATCTAGCACCCAGATCTTGGCTTTAATACTATTCTCTAATAAAAGAAACCAGAGCTGCTTGGAGAAATGGCTGATTCTAGTATTTGGAGACTCTTGTAGTATCAGAAAGTTTTCCAAACAAAAACAATAACAAAAAATGCACCGTACACTCTTTGGTAATGTGCTTTGTCAAGAGACACAGAAGCCAAATGAAAGAGCTCCGAGTAACTTAGGCAAAATCAATTTGAGCAACAAATAAATAAAACAGTATTGGATTGAAACTCAAAGCGTGAAATAAATATCCATGAGTTCATATGTATGTAAATAAATGACTGAACAAATATATAAATGAGAACAAAGAGATAAATCTCCCAGGCAGAATTTCAAAGAATTTTTTAGATCTTCATCCTCAAAGAAGTTGAGCATAACTTCCCACTCTTTAGAGTGAGATACATATAGTCTTCTTTCCAAAGAATGTAATATGTGCATAGGTGAGGGGATTAAGAGGTACACATGCCCAGGTATAAAATAAAACAAATTATGTTGATGAAAAGTACAACATGGGAATGTAGTCAATAATACTGTAATAATGTTGGAGAGTGACAGGTGATGACTGCCTTTATTGTGGTGAGGGTTGAATCATAATGTATAGAATTGTCAAATCACTATACGCACACTTGAAACTAATGTAACCTTGTGTGTCAGCTATACTTAGGATGTAGAGGACACATTTTTTTTTTAATGAGAAAAGCAAGATTAACAACAAATAACTAAAAACCGAAATGATAAAAGTATGTCCATTTTCAAATACTGTAGAGAGAAGGAAGATATGAGATCTCAGATCATACCACACTGAAAAAAAAGGGACATGAGGGGGCAATATTTTAAAGTACTAAAATATGTTTATTCATTTAAGTCATAATTTACCTCATTTCCTCTCTTCAGATCACCAAATGTAAACATTTTATTAGTAATATTTTCAGTATTCCCTCTCCTTTTTACCAGTAACAATAATAACTATTAAATACTTACCACAAGAGTGAAACCGTATTCTACATCTCACAAGCAATGTCACTGTTACACTGTTAGAAGTCAAAGTATCTTCCTAAATAGATTTTGTTTTTATACCCATTTTATAAAAATTAATGGTAAATTAATATTAATAATAATAAAATGTCTAAATAATACTTACTTGTAATCGTAGTTTTAAACCCTATTAACTCACTAAGTCTCACAACAATCCCGTGAAATATGTAGTAGTTGTGTTTGTTTTGCTTGTTTGTTGCCATTTGACAAGAAAGGAAATGGGTACAATGACGCAAAATAACTGAACCAAGGTCACACAATGAGTAAATTCTAAGCTAGGAGTATTTTTAAATTTTCTTTACTTCTATTTTACAAAAAGTTATGTGTCCAAATTTGTTGACTTTTTCTGTGATGGTGAAAGACTATCAGTGGAATGCAGCAGATATTTAAACAAAAACAAGACTTAATCTGTCCTTTCCAGAAAAAAACAAGGCATTTTAATGATAAGGGGAAAGAACAATTGCTTTTGAAAGAATAAACTTCTGCTATGTAACTTACATTTTAAAAATATTGGAACTATTTTCATTGATGTGTGACTCTGTTTGAAAAACGAAGTCTGATTTTTGAAAACAATTATATCTTCACAGATAAACTTAAAAAACAAATTTTCTAACTTCTTTTCCAGCTTTCCAAAGGAAGGGCTGGGATTTGGGGTTCTTATGTTTTTAAAAGCTAATTTTTAAAAAAGGTCAAGTTGCAATTCTCATACACATATAAAAATGAACCTGTATTTAAGATTCTAATACATTAGGGGTGCCTGGGTGGCTCAAGTCAGTTAAGCATCCAATTTCAGCTCAGGTAATGATCTCACGGTTCGTGGGTTTGAGCCCCGTGTTAGGGTGTGTGCTGACAGCTCAGAGTCTGGAGCCTGTTTCAGATTCTGTGTCTCCCTCTCTCTCTACCCTCCCCTGATCATGCTGCCTGACTCTCTCTCTCTTTCTCTCTCTTTCTCTCAGAAATAAATTTTTTAAAAATTAAAAAATTAAGATTCTAATACATTAATTAGGAAATGGGTGAGATGTTCTAGCCAGTTCAAAGGAGAATCCAAGAAGTAAACACATTTATAGATTAGGAACATAGAAAGGAATGTGCAAAAGGAAGGAAAGCTGGTTTTGCCATGGCTGAAGGGGAGATAGGAGGCTTGCTCCCACACAAGTCAAAATTCATGCAACATGTCTAGAGACAAGAATTATTTTTGTATTACTACCAATTATCTTAGGGAATTAACTTAAGGAATTGCAAAAGAGCTCCCAACTCAGAACCATTTGCTGGCGACAATGCATATCTTCCAATTAAGGACACAACCTTTCCTACATTCTAGAGACAAATAATAACTTTTCAAATAGTCTGCAACTGAAATTATCAAGATTTAGTAAGCTCTACTGATACTGAAGTTCTTTCGTTGTATATACATCCCTTAGTTTGTGGGATGAAATATAATTTGTGGTGACAGCCATTAAAACAACACATTGAACTAAACTGAGTGTCTAAACTACAAATCTCTGCACCGCAAAACTCAAATTTAACTCAAACCAAATAAAAAAAAAAATTATGAACTCAAACCAAATTTAAAAAATACATAATTGGGGGCGCCTGGGTGGCTTAGTCGGTTAAGCGTCTGACTTTCGCTTAGGTCATGATCTCGCGGTTCGTGGGTTCGAGCCCCGCGTCGGGCTCTGTGCTGACTGCCAGCTCAGAGCCTGGACCCTGTTTCAGCCTGTGACTCCCTCTCTCTCTGACCCTCCCCTGCTCACGCTGTCTCTCTCTCTCTCTCTCTCCTAAAAATAAATAAAACATTAAAAAAATTTAAAAAAAATAAATAAAAAATACATAATTGTTTCTTAAGAACAAGATGTTGTTTGAACTGTTAAAATACATAAAATGAAAACTGTTATAATTAAAAAATGGAAACACACAAAAACAAAAACTTCAGCTAAACTGATCCTATCACTTAAAATATTCAGTAGTGTTCCCAGCTTTCTGCCACTTTCCAGCTTCCATCATAGCCCCCCAGCTCTCCTTTGTAAACACAAGCTTTCCTTCTCTGTGAACTCTTAGATGACTGTTCCAAGTTCTCCGAGGATCACTCCTGTCTCTGTAACCAAGAGCCCCTCTTGTACTTCAGCAATGAGCAGGTCATGTTGTATTAACGCATGGATGATCAACCAATTGTTGTTCCTCCTTGCATTTAAATTGTTGTTGGCTAGATACCCATGTGTGGATTACATACCTTTTTGAAATGTTGGTGTTTAAGCATAGTTCCTTGATCAAGGGAAAGGCCTTATGTGTTGGTGATGATACTGCATTTGATGTATAGATTTTATTTATTTTGAGAAGAAAAGTATATGCACAAGTGGGGAAAGGGCAGAAAGAGAAGGAGAGAAAAGAGAATCTCAAGCAGGCTCCTTACTGTCAGCCCAGAGCCTGAGGCAAGGCTCAAATTTATGAATCATGAGATTATGACCTGAGAAGAAATCAAAAGTCAGATACTCGATCAACTGAGCCACCCAAGCACCCCTAGATTTCTTTTTAATTAAGGAAACATGTAGCTTTGTTACTAGACCTGATAAAACTGGCTACAAGATACTCCTAAAACATGACCTCTCTTCAACTCATGTTTTATTTAAACATGTCAAGTAATATTTTCAGACAGGATCTAATGTTCCATATTATCTTGTTAGTGTTCAACATTAAATCATAGTCTGCTTCCATGATAGATTCAAACCTCAATTATTTGGTGTCTGAAAGTGGATTAGTCCTTGTAAATAAACTGACAAATCAATGTTAAACATTAAACAGTGTTAAACAAAAATAACAATGACAGCTAACAATTTACATATGAAAATGATTACTCACCCCCAAGGCTAAGATATGGGAGAATCTATAAGAAAGCACACAATATGAATGAAACAAAAAGTACCTAGAGAAATAGTTAGACTGTATAAAGTAGATGATTACTCTTCTTCTTTACACCTTGATATGTCATCTGTCTCTTCTGTATATATTCATGTCTACTTCTGTACATAAAATTGAGGCCGGTGATTTAAAATAAGATCACAAATTTCTCCTCTCCAGATTTCTCTTGACAACACTAACAAAAGAAATACATTTTTTCATTCTCCATTTCTACTAATTCTATTTTCTTTTTTTCAATTTTCCTACATTATTAGAGTATATTTTATTCCTATTTTAATCATATGATTCTCCATTCTTCTGAGTATTTATAAAAACAAGACCACCTCTTCCTGCTTTATTCATTAATGGATTCATATTTCCAAAAACAAAATTTCTAGACCTCTTACTTGACTAAGTCATAGGTTAGTATTTTTAAAGTGAAGAAAAATTTGCACCCAAAGATAGGATCTAATTTTTAAAATTGTGGTAGTATGAAGAAAGGATTTTAGAAATTCAGTGACTTTCAAATGTCACCTGTGGACATAAGGATTAGTATCTTCTGAGTTCTAGCCAATACTTCCAGGGTACAAGAGAGAAAGAGTAGAGAGATATTACTAGAAAACTAAAACATAATTGGAGAAAATCTAGACTTAATTGTTTGGGAAATGAACGACAGAAAGAATTTAAGACAATTAAGTGAAACCTTATAAATCACTTAACTTACACTTTCAATTTTAGTATCATACTGGACTTATTTATAGTGAAATAAAGGCCTGATCCAGAGAGCTAAGAAACTGGGCTTCATAACTGGTTTTGGTTATTTTTTAGTGTACGGGACCCTATCTTCCATTAGTTTGTTGAGGATAAATGAGTTAATCTTCAGTTTGTTTAACATGAAATTAATGTCTTTCTTTATAATTTGTAAGGGATGATGGAGTTAAAAAATTATATGCCTTAAAAATGCACAAAAAAATGCACAAAAATCCCACAGTTTTTTAAATGAAAAAATGAATTTGGCAAGCCAGAAACATATATAACCTTTTGATATGAAAGTGTTAAAAATGTCTAACTACATCGCAGTAGCTTAGGCTCTGAAATTATCTGGCTTCTTAAAAAAATTAAGTCTTTTTAATGAAAGCCCAAGAATAATCAAATAGTCTTTTATTGTGTATCTTTATTCATTCATCTGGCATAAAAATTAAGAACAAAAGAAACTTCTTTGATTAATGACCTCTGCTAATCATTTCAGTAGAACACATGAAGACATTTTTTAAACTTTATTTCACTAACAAATTAAGTTTGTGTTAATCATAAGTGTCACTCACATGCAAATTATGCATAAATATTCAGGGTGATCTATATTTTATCAGTAGTAACAGAAACCTTGCCAGTGTGGTTTTAAACAAGCAATTAGTGAATAAGTTATTAAACAGTTTAAACAAATGGGCTGCATCAAACCCAAATTAGGAGAGTTCAAAGAAATTTCACAGCATCTTGATTGCACAGGTGTCTGAACTGCTGAGAATTTCTGCATCCATAAAAGATAAAATGTTAGTTTTACATATGCTATAATCCTTTTTTCAACCCGAGATTCTTCATAATCATTTTTGAAAACTATTATCGTTACTGAAGACTTTGCTGTTATCCCCTTTTCTGATGTTTGTGGCTTCTGGGAATTCAGGTAAATAAGGAAAGTCCAAAGGGGTTCAACTTCTGAACTTGAAGGTATAAAGCAACATTCTTCAGACCTTCCAATTAAACCAAGGTTATTTCTCTCAGCTGAACCTGTAGGACTCAAGGGAGGCTGGAGTTTGCTGCATGGTAGTACTGTAGCAAAATATCACAATCTGAGATTTTATTTTTACTTTCCCCATTTAAAAAAAAAAAAGCCCCAGTTCAAGACATAAACTTCTTGTAATTCCTTGGTCTTATTTTTAAGTTGCTCATCTTGAAAGTATAGCCAAGGATGATGACTTGAACTGAGAAATAGCTAATTGAGTCAGTTCCTCTAATAGCTATGGGGATCACATAATTTGTTACTCCAAAATGGGGCAGTTTTGAAAAATTACAAACAAAATGCAAGAACTCACTACTGTGTATATATATTAGCATTGGCAGTAGGAGGAAACCAAGACAACATGGACCAGAAACAAACTAAGGTTCAGAATAAACAACTAGAATGAGAGGGAAAGCATATAGAAACTGGACCAAGAAGCTCCACTAGTCAGTACAGTCATGTTGCTTCAATAATATTCTGGTGAAGAAGAACTAACAAAGCAAAGCAAGCTATAGCCATGGCTATCTATATATTGTACATTATTTTCACCATTACATTTGTAACCACTATCATTTATCATATATATGCTTTCAGTTCATAGTTTCCTCCCTTCATCATCAAAACCACCCTGTGAGGTAGGTATTTTTTTTTTAATGTTTTATTTATTTCTAGGAGAGAGAGAGACAGTGTGAGCAGGGGAGGGTCAAGAGAGAGGGAGTCACAGACTGAAACAGGCTCCAGGCTCTGAGCTGGCAGTCAGCACAGAGCCCGACGCGGGGCTCGAACCCACGAACCGCGAGATCATGACCTAAGCGAAAGTCGGACGCTTAACCGACTAAGCCACCCAGGCGCCCCTCTGTGAGGTAGGTATTAATCTCCCTATTTCTGAGCCTACCGACTTTGAGAAACTTTCTGAAAATCATATGCAGTTACCTGTCCACCTGAAAGCTTATGCGATTATTCTGTTTTTTTTTTTTTTAATCCTGCTGATGTTTTTATCAAATCCCAAGTGAAAGATTTCCTCTGGATACTGATAAAGAGGGGCACCAAAGTAAGGTGGATGCAACTTTGTTATAGCCTGCCCAGTAGTCAAAAACCAAATGAGGCCAAGCAAATGTTCTCTCTCTGTGTATATGCATGTGTGTGTATGGAAACTAACAAGAAGAAAGTATGTCATATAGCAAGGAAGGTGGGGGAAATACCCACTATGTCATAAAATGTCAAATGAATAAAGAAATCTTTGAAAACAATACTTAAAAATTTTGAAAGAATACTGAAGAAGAGAAAAATAGTTGATGTTTCTTGACATGGCTTACAGCCATGAAGGAGAGAGAGAGAACACTTAGGTAACATCATTTTAGTTTTTCAAAGAAAAAAGATATCAAGAAACAGTTTAATTTGGGGTGCCTGGGTGGCTCAATCATTTAAGTGACCAACTGTGGCTCAGGTAATGATCTCGTGGTTCATGAGTTTGAGCCCCACATAGGGCTCTGTGCTGACACCTCAGAGCAGTTGAATTAAAGCAACAGTTTAATTTCAGCTAACTTTTTCTCTTCCCACAAAAGAACCATTTAAAGTTGCTCTCTTTTATGGGGCGCCTGGATGGCTTGGTCGGTTAAGCGTCCGACTTTCGCTTGGGTTGTGATCTCACGGTTCGTGGGTTCGAGCCCCGCGTCGGGCTCTGTGCTGACTGCCAGCTCAGAGCCTGGAGCCTGTTTCAGTCTGTGACTCCCTCTCTCTCTGACTCTCCCCTGCTCATGCTGTCTCTCTCTCTCTCTCTCTCCTAGAAATAAATAAAAAATATTTAAATAAATAAATAAATAAATAAAGTTGCTCTCTTTTTTAAAAATTTTAATAGGTGGGAATAATTAAATTATCACAGGATTATTGTTAAAATGATAATAAATATAAAATTTAAATAGATGCCTGATATGAAACGGATAATTAATACTTAATAATTTGTCAAATATTAATTTAGAGCTGCAAGAGCTACATATTGGAAACGAAAATGACTTCCCACACAGTCACATTTTCCTAGGGAATCCAACTTGTCTAAAGCCCTGAAAGGGGAGCCCTCAATATTAACCCTGCCTCTCTGCCCAGACAGGGCTAAGCAGCTATGGACACTTGATTCAAATGGAAATAATTAGGTTATCTGTTCAAAATCTGAAGCAAGGCCTGAAAAGCCATCAGTTAGCTATGAGGTGTTGAATAGAAAGACCATTTAATCTTGGGGACTCAGTTTACTGCTTTGGGCTGCCTATGATGAAGTATCTACAAACAGATGAGAGAAGAAAAGCCTAAATGTGAAAGCAAAAGAAAACAGCAGAGAACATAAAGCATGAAAGATGCTGGAAGGAAGGAAAGGAGAGAACCAGTTGCTATAAAGCCTGGCTCTATTTCCTTCATTTGGATTCCTTAAGACTCTGTTCTATTTACACTAATAACACCCTTCTCCTTTTTATTGAGTTTCTCTCAGTGGGTTTCAGCTCTTTACAAGCAAATTATCCTTGACTAAGGCAGGTTAGGGCCTTAAAATTAAATAAAACTACTAACAATGAGATTCCAGCTGCTACTCTTGTGTTCTTTATTGAGAATCAAGCAATTTCTTCACTTCTGATAGATAAATGGTTTGTAAAGATGCCCAAGCATTGGTAGATAGGATAAGGAAACCGAGTTCCATAGTTAGCATCAAAGAGAATCACATAAAACTCAGAAAAGGAAAAAAAAAAAAAAACAGTAAATGAAAACTTGTTCCTAGGCCTCTGTGTATGTAACTCAAATGTCTGAGTGGTCTTTAATTATAAACAAGGACACCGGTGATCAAATTTCTAACTCATAAGATTTAAATTTCCAGAGGGTGGACACAGTCCGATTATCCAGACATGCATCCAATGTGTGGACCTCATACAAGTTTAAGCTGTAACTTAGAAAACCAAAGTTTGTGTTCTTTGTTTTGGTTTTAGAAGAGTGACAGTAGAACACAACATGGTCACTTCTGGTTACAGTATGCATTGAGAAGAAGAGAAAGATACTATGTGCATAACCCTATTGATTTATGGCATGTCCAACAGTAACTGAAAGCCTATATTAGAATATGCCCAGATATCAGTTTCTTTCTAACTGAGGCCACTGTTTTGAATTACCACAATAGATTCACTAAAATTTTGTATCCCTGGGCTATTTTATAATTCCATTATACTATTTTTTACCAGCACACCTGATGAAACTATTTCTCCTCTCTAAGGCCTAGCTTCAACTATCTTAGAAACTTACACACTTCTGGTGAATTCTTCAGGTGCTATTATTTTTAAAAAAATTACATTTCATGAGCAAGATTATTTTAGGTGACATCCAAACTAAATCATAGTATAAATCAGACTATGAAATTTAGACAGTTCAGAACAAAATGATTACATTTTCTGAATCTAGTAATCTATGATTACTACTTCTTTATGACCCATTTATAAAGAACTTTCAAAACTGGATAGGAAATAATAGCCCTAGATGTGACCTGACCTAGCTCCCAGTCATGGTTAATAGATGGCTAGCCAAGGATGGTTTACTCACCTAAGCTGTATGCATCATATTTTCCCTCCTGGGAATTAGAATTTAGAATGTAGACTCCAGTTTATCAGTATTGAGCCAGAGGTCAACAGAGAGGGATGGACATAATACAGAAAATAAAATTCTCAACCATTTCTGGGGGGAAAAAGGAAGTAACAAAGCCTGAAATATTAGAAAACAGAAGACAGTTGCATTTATTTTGGTTTCCAATTTCTGATTCTAGTTACTTTTAGGTCCATATGGTACTTCTTGAATTTAATTTTCTAAAATTTTGTGAGATTTTTAGTATATTTTCTTATTCAAAACTAGCACAGAAGGGCACTCAGGTGCCTCAGTTGGTTTAGTTTCAGACACTATTTTGGCTTAGGTCATGATTTCATGGTTGTGAGCTTAAGCCCTGAGTCTGCCTCTGTGATGGGTGTGGAGCCAGCCTAAGATTAAGATTTTAAGATTCTCTCTCCCTCTCCCCCCTCCAGCTTGCGTTCCCCCCCAAATTAATTAATTAATACCAAAAAATTTTTTCTAGCAGGTAGGATTTTTTTTCTCCAATGAAATAGTTTTTAATTGGGGTACCCAAAAATTGTGTAGTTTGATGCTATTGTTTTATCAATTATGTAGACTAGTATCCTCAGCACAATCTAAATTATAACAGAAATTGAAAAATATTAATTAATTGATATTTGGTTTTCCAATGCTTGTGATTCAAAGTTTTATTCAAAGCTACTTTCCTAAAAGAAGAAAGAAAGAAAGAAAGAAAGAAAGAAAGAAAGAAAGAAAGAAAGAAAGAAAGAAAGAAAGAAAGAAAGAACAAGAAAGAGAAAGAAAGAAGGAAAGAAAGAAAGAAAGAGCACATTACCCACCAAGTTGGAATTGCTCTTCCCTTCATGCATAGTTTTTGGCACCACCCTTAAGGCACTGATATCAAAAATTTTATTGATCTTTACATTACTCTGAGGCAGAGTGACTTCTGCAGTCTCTCTTGTAGAGAAGATACAATGAGGATATTTGTTTAACTTAAAAAACAAAGAAGAAAATAATGGGAATGAATTTATTTAGAATAATAATACCAGAACAAAAAATAACTAATGAAGTATATATAAACCCTGTGCCAACTTCTAATGCAGTAATAATATCATTCTCAACTCAAGGCTATATAAAATGGAAAAATAACAACAAACTTACCAATCAGAAAAGATAAAGAATTAATTTGGTTAATTCTCAAAATAGACAGGAGATAATTTTGTCTTTCCAAGAAATATAGTGTTTGCAATCAACTAAATTGTTTGCATTAGAGATTTAATGTATCTCTGGAATTAAGTTAAAAAAAAGAGTAGAATTAATAACCTATCAGCAAAAATGGTAACATGCTTTTAGACCAATATTATCCTACTAGCTGTATGTACTATGATGGTTAGCCTAATTTTTCTTAATAAACATAAGAGCTATCACATATAATACTTCTGTGGGGTTACGTAGCATACTACCTAACAGGAATCAGAACTCAAAAACATGTTACCTCTCCTCCGATATTTTCTTGTAAAATTATTATTCCTAAATAATTTTAAATGTAGTATTTTTATTAATATTTTACTACCTCCCCAAAAAGCCACTCACATGTAACTTACTCTTAGTATTTTTTCAGTTTAATATATATTATTTGAAATATGGAATTCTAATATCAATTGAGAACTTATAATTGTCGTACGCATAATTGTCGTATGCATAATTACGTTGTGACCAATAAAAGTACCTACTACATCACTTCCCTCTCCCTCCACCCGTCTCTTTGCTTTCTCCCTCTCTCACACATGCATGCAGTTTCCCACAAAACTGAGAAAACTGCAATAAGAATAGCATCAGTTAAGTGTCTGGCTTCATGCAGAATACTGCTTATATTGGTCATAGTGGAAGTAAGTTTTGAGAGAAGTGCATTTAAGTCTATAATTTTAGAAATTAACATTGTCTACTCATGGTCACTATGTAAGGGGAAATTTGCCTTAAAAGTTTCTTTATAATCAACATGGTATCTAACACATGATAGTGTTTCATCTAATGAATAAATAATTTTGGATAACACTATAGTGATTTTCTGGATAAGTGAATGACACTGAATATCTGAGGAGGTAATTTAGCCTTACTACCCACTTGATGCTAAAATCTGTATTCTTCAAGAGTACCAGTTGAGAACAAATAGCTATATGTAGTGATGTACATGAATGATCATTAGCAAGAAGATTTTAGTGAGAGAAAATTTAGTCAAACATAGTCTGAGCAAAATAAGCAAAACATTTAAAAAATATTTCTGTAAGAGGGGCGCCTGGGTGGCTTAGTCGGTTAAGTGTCCGACTTTCGCTTATGTCATGATCTCGCGGTTCGCGGGTTCGGGCCCCGCGTCGGGCTCTGGGTTGACTGCCAGCTCAGAGCCTGGAGCCTGTTTCAGTCTGTGACTCCCTCTCTCTCTGACCCCTGCTCACGCTGTCTCTCTCTCTCTCTCTCTCTCTCTCTCTCTCTCTCTCCTAGAAATAAATTAAAAAAAAATATTTCTGTAAGAGGGCAAATACTTCAATAGGAAAATAAAAATTCCACTATTTTAAAGAAGAATTTAGATAGACTTCACAAAATGAATTCTGTGGAAGACTTTATCTAGATTGCTATTAAGCAAATGTGGTTTACTGAATTTGTTTTCCCTATATAAAATATGTAGCATTTTGCTATTCTCAGACATTTAAGTATATTGGCAGGCTTATTTCAAGTTATTAAATGTCAGAAAAGTGTCCATGACCGACATGAGAAAACAAGCTCTTCATGCTTTTCAACGCTCAAAATATATTCAAATGTAAAAATCCAATAATTTAATTGCAATAACAAACTCACTGATGTGTGTTTATCTTGCCTTTACACACAGGGATTTACTAGAAATCACCTTATGGAAAAGTAGTTCTATGTGCTAAAGCCCAAATTCAATGGAGCACTACACATAAAAGTTATTAAAATCAAATGGTTCTTTTAAACTTTAAATTTAAGCCTGGAGAGCTAGATAATCCAAAAGGAAATTAAAGGAAATGTCCTTCTGGGAAAAACTGCATTTGGGGAAAAAATGTTAAGTGATAGGACACCTCCTCAAAACAGAAGTTCCAATTTCAGCAGAAGGAATTATATTTATTCATGTGCATTGGAATTGCACAAATAAATTTATTTTTAAAAATTAATTTTAAAGGCTTATATAATGCACTTAACTGAAAAGAGAAATTAATTTTCCGTATGTTCTGAACTTGTACCTTACTGATGTCAACTTTTAGCAGAAAACAATTCTCTGTACTGACAATTCTTAAATGTAATTCCAGTTTCTTACAATGGTAAATAGAAATATTATAAAATGCCTCTCTCACAGTGAACAAGTTCTCAAGAGGTTTTTAGTATTTAATTTATAGTTTCCATACTTTATTTTTTATATGCTTAGCTCTTTAGCAATTAACAATAATAGATCACAAAAGGTAACTTAACATGTTATTTATTCATATATTAAAACTATCTTTTTCATATCTATTCATCTATGTACTCTATTAAACATATGTATTTATGGACCATTCAATGTTTGAAGTGGGCTTGGAATATTTAGAAAATGATAATGTGCTATGACACTAAGGAAACCATCACCAATTCTTAACAAAAAGACCACTCACAAACCACAAAGTATTAGTATTATGTATTAGGTGAAGTAAACACACAATCTCACACAAGCTGAATGTTAAATTCTCAAGTAACTATAGTGTAGAAGAGAAACTCATGCACTCTGAAAATACATTAAAACCTTTGAATACGTACTAAACTCAGAACATAAAAAGTTATAATATTTATCTAAATCATTAAGTCCTTGGTCTTCATTCAACATAATAGATTATTGAGTATTATATTTTGAGACAAATATTTAATTTATATATAATGTATAAATATTTATATTAAAAACTAAGTGAACAATAAGTTAGAAATAATTATATACAATAATATTTTTACATAATTACCTATCACTTACATATCACTTATGAATATATATAACAGTCACTTATAAATTGAATAAAATATAAAAATTATTAGAAACAAATAGAGTACAGTAATTCACAGTAATTAGATATGATAAATGGAAGCATAAACTAATTCTTCAGAAAAAATTCAACACATATTCAAAGCCTTCACACACAGAATTAGTTTAAAAGAGAGAAAATACTTTTTAAAATTTTGAAATAAAATTAGAATAAAGTGTGCACGAATAATTTTAGAAAGTACTATATATAAAACTTTGCCAAGATAAACCTTAAAATCAGTAATATGGTAATTTTTTTGCCTAAGTTATAAATTGCCAAAATTACCTAAGTAAAATGAGCATTTCAATTATGTTGAAATGCTTCAATAATTTTTCAGGAAATTACTTTCTCTTGCTCTGAATTATGGGGATTCATGAAGTTTTAAGAAACTATTTTTCTTAAGTAGATGATTAATTCTTATGCTAAATATGCTATATAAATTTGTTTGTATATATAAACATTAAAAACTGTTAAAGTCATGTCATGATGTTTATTTAGCTTTTTAAATCAACTGAGCAAACAAGGGTGGCAAAGAAAACTTGAAAAGCAAGGTTTCATTGTAGAGGAAACAGGAGAGCAAATACCACCAGGTATCTAAACACACGTATGTAGAAGAATTATGAATATATGATACCAGTGAAAGCAGTCTCCAGTACTACATACCTACAATAGAAGAAACAAGTAAAGAAACAAGCAAAAAGCAGAACCACACCTATAAATACAGAAAACAGTAGAGGAAGGTGGTGGTTGGCAAGAATGGGCAAAGAGCACAGGGAGATACAAAGGCCTCCAGATATTAAACGAGTAAGTCACAGGAATAAAAGGCACAACACAAGGAACCTAGTCAACGGCATCATAGAAGCATTGTAACAGAACATGCAGTAGCTTGTGGTGAACACAACATGATGTAATAACTCGTCAAATCACTAAGTTGCATGCCTGACACTAAAGTAACATTGTGTGTCAACTATACTCAACTTTTAAAAATTAATTAATTGTTGACATTGAAAAAAAAAAAAAGAAACAAATGCTGAAGCAGGTCTCATTGATTTTAAAAATTTAGGGGAAGATTATGAGTTCACAAACTGTTCAGGAAGCAAGTAACTCTTTGCCTTAGCTCTCATGAAAAAACTATCAACTGAGATCTCCACTTTGTCCCAAAATAAACTCTAGATAGATTAAAATGTAAGACTTTTAAAAACCTGTGAAACTTCCAAATAAAATATAATATTTTGACATATCATAGGATAGGTGAAGACTATGTCAGATTGATGGAAGAAATCACAGGGGAAACAATAAATCATTTTGAATATAGTTCTTTTAAATCTCCTTGCATCAAAGACACCCACTTAAAGAAAATAAACACAATGACAAGACAAAAAGAAAGAAAAATGTTACAAAATTCTTGTCAAGAAATAAAAATCCTTAAAAAATATATAGCTCATATGAGTTAATAAGGATAACAATAAGAATCCAAATATAGGGGCACCTGGGTGGCTCAGTTGGTTAAATGTCTGACTTCGGCTCAAGTCAGGTCATGATCTGCAGTTTGTGAGTTCAAGTCCCACATCAGGCTCTATGCTGACAGCTTGGAGCCTGGAACCTGCTTCAGATTCTGCGACTCCCTCTCTCTATGTCCCTACCCTGCTCTATGCCCCTACGCTGCTTGTGCTCTGTCTCTCTCAAAATATGAACAAACGTTAAAAATTTTCAAATATAGGTTGAACAGGGCTTCATATTTATTTAAAGGTCAAATATATGAAAATATAAATAAAATATGTGATACATGTAAATATAAGAAATATATAAAAAGTCATATTAATAATCTAAAAATTCAAACTAGTCAACAAAAAATACATTTTCATCCAATAAACAGTTAAGTCAAGTCTGTTGAAATACACCATCCAGCACTGATTGAGCGTAACTCTCCCTGAGTACAATATAGGTTCTAATACTGCCAGAAAGTGAATGTCTCTCCAAAATTCATATGTTCTGAAACCTAATCCTCAATGTGATTGTATTTAGAGTCTCTCCTGAATAAAACAGAAAACTATAGCATATCATCCCAACAAGTGTACTGTCACTGATGGAGTCAAGATATAAAATATCTATCATCACAAGCTTCCTTAATATTGCTCATTTACAGTCATACCTACTCTCTCCTCCCTCCTTAACCCTGGCAACCACTAATCTGTTCTCCATTTTCAAATATATATACAGGTAATTTTTTAAATTTCAAAAATGTTATATAAACAGAGCCATAGTGTATCTTTTGAGATTATTTTTTGCCTGTTTTACATTCTAGTAAACAGAATTCCTTAACGATTCATCCAGGACACACTTGACTTCTGTTATAGTCCCACAGGTCCCTGAAGCTCTATTCATGTTTGTAAGTCTATTTTCACTCTACGACTCATACTAATATCTATTGCTCTATATCTTCCAGTTCACAGATTCTTTCATTTTCCCTCTTCATTCCACCATTGAGCCTATACATTGAGTTTTTAAATTTGGTTATTGTATTTTTCAGTTACAATTTTAATTTGGTTCTTCTTTATCTTCTATGCCTTTGCTGAGACTTTTTATTATGTCTTTATTTGTTTGAGCAAGTTCCTAATGCTCATGAAACATATTTTTTATAATGGCTGCTTTAAAACCATTGTCAAACAATGCAACATTTCTTGTTGACAATAGTGACGTTTATTGATTCTCCTTTTCCATTTGCTTTGAGATCTTCGTGGCTCTTTGTATACCAAGTGATTTTCTACGGAAATTAGACTTTTTATAGTATTATGTTATCCTACTCTGGGTATTAAGCTTGCCGTTGATGTTGCCTTTCTCTGACACTTCTCTACCAGCATGGGGAAGGGTGCTGCTGCTAAGGTGGGGATAGAAGTCCAGGTTCTCCATTCAGACTCCACCTACACCTAAGGCTCCTTATTACTGCTGGGCAGGGGTGAAGTTCTGACTCCCCACTAACTTTCTATTATGATTCCATGGCTGGCAGTTGGAGTGCTTCTTTATTGCTCCCCAAGTGGCCTCTACTGACGAGGCCGCTCTCGTGGGAAGGGAAGAGACGCCTTGTTACTTCTTGTTGGAGGCAGAACCCCAGGCAACCTATTTGGTCTCTACTGGCATCACAGGGTGAGGGCTCATGATCACCCAAAGGGAATGCAAGTTCTGGCTTCCTTAACCAAGCAACTCTTCATATGAGTGTGTCACAGAAGGAGGGAAATGTAAAAAAATGTTAACTGTAATATTCAATGTTTTAAAATGTTTAAAAAGTGAAAAAGTAACCATTCATATATTAAGGAATGTTTTATTCCCACTATAAAATGTAATATGCTAGTTAAAATTAATGAACTAGATTTATACACAACATGGAGATATAGCAAAAATATAATACTGAGTGAAAATAATCAATTATAAAAATCATACATAGAATATGTAATTCTAAAATACATAAATATTACATAATCATGTGTGTGTGTAAAATATAGCAATACATACATAAGAATGATATACCACCTTCATAATATTCACTATATCTGGGAAAAGAATGAAGGCCAAAGTATGACAGAAGAACATGGGCTTAGCTGTAGGTCTAACTTTTTTTTTCTGGAAAAACAAAGATATCTGAAGAAAACATCAACCTGTGAATTCCAGTCATTAGCTTCCTTATCGGATCTAAAAGCAGAATCAGGCCATTTTTTAAAAAGAAAAGTTCGTTATAATAATACACTGGATGCAATCATGAAATATTTTTCTATGGCCAGCCACATCCATGAAACATCTTCTTCTTTGGGCTGAGCATGCTTTTCCAAATGTAAAACCAAATACTAGGATTGTTGGAATTTAGCAAAATTTTCCCAGACACCATTTTGTTAAAAAAAATTTTAACTTGTTTTAAAAGTACAAATAAAAATTTTTCATCTATACAGACTGATAAACATTATAAGGAAAGAAAATTATCTTATATGAAATTTTGCTGTTGAAAACCAAGACATATTTTACTGAAAACATTAACTAGAAAGACTTTCTTGTGATTTGCCTGTAGTCCCCTATTGTTGGACACTTAGATTGTTCCTATTATTTTATTATTGTCAACAATATTTCTATGCATATATTCAAGGGTAGCTTTTCTGGTATTTTGGATTATTTGGTTAGTATTCCTCATAGAGGAATTATTGTGCCTGTGTATAAAAAGGATTCTTAGCCTTTAAAAAAAAAAATCTCTAAATTTCTTCCCTGAAGCTTGTATAATGAGACATCCTGTGGAGCCTGGCAGGAAAAACTGCCAATTTCAAAGTCATAAGCATTTTCTACCATCTAAAAAGAAGATTGGAATTTACCTTTTCAAGCTAACAGCTTCTTTATATGGGGAGAATCACTTTATCAGGTCATTTAATCAAGCAGATTTAAAGTAAATACCCTCTACTGTCCTTGGAAAAGATTTGAGTGGCTTGAAAGTAAACCAAATGGAGAATTTGTAAAGGAGTATGTTAAAATTTCTGCTTAGTAATGAAAAGAGGTGAAAATTTATCACATAATTAAGACTCTTTAGATTATATAAAACAAATACTCAGTATCACTGTTGTTGCTCTGGATTTGAGCAATATGCCTAAAAATGTTTGCTTATTCTTAAGGGATGTGATGTGTGCTGAAAGGAGATGGTGAAGAAGATTAGAATATTATAGGCAGGCTGAGACAAACTGACTTTCTCCCCTTAAATGGAAGAAGTAACTGCCAAGGGCATAGGATCATGTTTACATTAGGTGATTGAACACTGCATACCCATACTCTTGACTGTAATATCTGGCTGTTACACTTGTCCACAGAGGATCAAGAAGTAAGATATTTCTTTTTGAGTAGAAGGCAACATTTATCCTGAAAAGAACAGGTATGTTTTCCACCCACCAGCTTTGGGCAGAAATTATATGGAAACTGGATTAGGTAAGGTGGGAGTGGGGTACATTAAAGGAGAAATAAAAGAAAATTCTGCTTTCTTTGAGATCAAAGGGTCAAGTTTTCCCCTGAAATCCAAAGCATTCAGATGATTTACAACTGTGATTAATGAACCTAAATGTGCATCAGAATCATCAGAGCAAAAATCTGTAAATCTAATAAGACATTTCTTTTTACATCATAGAGTAAAGCTCTTGTATGAGGTTATGATTATATCATTTCATATTAATATTAAAGTGTATCAGGGTGCTTATTTAATTTGCCACATTGTTCCTTTTTATTTATTTATTTATTTATTTCTAGAGAGAGAGAGAGAGAGAGACAGAGTGAGAAGAGGAGGGTCAGAGAGAGAGGGACATACAGACTCTGAAATAGGTTCCAGGCTCTGAGCTGGCAGTCAGCACAGAGCCCAACGCGGGGCTCGAACCATGACCTAAGCGAGATCATGACCTAAGCGAAACTCGGACGCTTAACCGACTAAGCCACCTGTTCTTTTTATTTAAAAACAACAAAACTAAAGTAAAACAAAGCAAAAACTTATCTGTTCAATTTTAGAGCGCAGACCTGCATTAGTATGAAAAATATGGTACATTATTTCTCACAAATAGAAATTCACCAATTATAACTAAATATTAAAAGATTGATAAACTCTGGCTCTCCAACTATATAGGACTCAAATTTAATCAACAGATCTTGAGAACTTATTTTTAATTATACTATTTTAAGCACTACACTACACATAGGAGTTACATGGCTCTAGGTTAATAACAATTGTAGATGTGTCTCCTGAGTCACATTATTCTAGTACTGCTATTTTAGAATATGCAAAATGATGATTAATATTGATGATGAAAAGTATCTCTGTGTTATAGCCTTACATAGTATCACTGGGAGATGTAGAAAATTAATATTCAATAAAAGTCCAAAATGTCATATCTCAATGCTTTTCTTGATGAGGAAAGAATAATTTCCCCTCAAAAACATGATACATTTCCTGTGAATGTGTGATTTTTGGAACAAACAGAATGAAAGACTTGTAAAAAGATGTTTAATGATGGATTAAAATTTAGCTAGAAGATAGCGAATGTTTTTTTAAATGAAGCCCTCTCCAAAGGGAACACTCTATGCACTAACTAGAAGTCTTCCTGGATTCTGTTCTACACAGCGCCATCTTTGGGGTAATATATCATCTCAGCACCTTTTTCTGATGATGTATTACTCAAATGCATCATCAGCCAGATCGGTGTTTCTAATGATTTATAAGTCCACTAAATCATTAGCCTGAGGCACTGCAATGATATAGTATTCAAAGATGGTTCCAGATGGACAAGAAAGATTCAGGAGCAAATTTTACAGATTTACAATACAAAATCAGACAAAACAGGCAAAGAACAAATATGCTGAGTATCAGTCCCTTTATTTTAGAGAAACATATTATTTTTACTTATTTTTTAATGTTTTTTTTTTTTTAATTTATTTCTAGGAGAGAGAGAGACAGCGTGAGCAGGGGAGGGTCAGAGAGAGAGGGAGTCACAGACTGAAACAGGCTCCAGGCTCTGAGCTGGCAGTCAGCACAGAGCCTGATGCGGGGCTCGAACCCACGAACCACGAGATCATGACCTAAGCGAAAGTCGGACGCTTAACCGACTAAGCCACCCAGGCGCCCCAAGAAACGTATTATTTTTAATTAGTTAGTAGTAATAACTGACTAATGTATTCTTTGGTTCCATGATAATACTTTAAGAGCTAATGATGCGAAATGCCTGACAAAAAATTTTATTATGCTTTGTTATTTAAAAACTATAACTAAAAATAAAAGAAAGATAACCCACAATTTTTAATGTTTCTCACCCCAGACAATATATTTTATAAGCAGCCTTATATTTTAGATATTTATAGACTTTGTTCAGCACTGCTTATATATACATTGGAGGAAATAAATTTATGTTTTTAAGATCATTTACTTTTGAAAATAAAATTTCTCTATTTTTAAAAATTTTTATTTATTTTTAAGAGAAAGAGACAGAATATGAGTGGGAAACGGGCAGAGAGAGAGAGGGAGACACAGAATCCAAAGGAGGCTCCAGGCTCTGAGCTGTCTGCACCTGTCCGCACAGAGCCTGATGAGGGGCTCAAAACCACAAACCGTGAGATCATGACCTGAGGCAAAGTCTGACACTTAACCGACTATACTACTCAGGCGCCCCATCTATTTTCAAGAAATGTATACAATATGTGCTAGTAATAAAATCCAGAAAATACAGCAATACACAGATTATAAGTAAAACTTCCCTTTCAACCCTCAATTTCATGTATATGCTAAGATAAACATAGTAAACAGTTTTGTGTATGTCTTTATAAATTGATGCATATTGCATACATTTTTATATACACATTGCAGCATGTTATACCTGTATGTATATGATAATTTCAAGCCTGAACTATTGTAGCAGGATTCTCACACAGAGGAAAAAGACACTGAGACCTTTCTTTCCAGGAAGCAGGTTTATTGGTGCTTCCATGGACTCAGTGGACAAAGACCCAAAATGCTGAGCTCTGAGCACAACAGGGTATACCCGTTTATGCAATTTCTACTTCTTTGTCTCCCATGTATGGTGACACATACAGTCTGATTAGGCACAGTCCAAATTACAGAGCCATGTCAGAGCTATGCATACATGTATACAAGTTAATTGGGCCATGTTGTCTTCCCTTGTTCTGAGAAGGCCTCCATCACATTCCTTAGAGAGGGGCTCTACCTCTACCACACTATTATACATGATACAACTATAATATGTAAGATATCATGGACTAACCTTATGAAACCAAATATACCACACATTTTATAAACAATATAAAGAGTTCATATGAAATAAGTTACACTTTAGATCCTATAGAAATTATGTTGAAATAAGCTTTTTTCCTCATTCTTCCATTTTTCTTTCCCTCTTTTACCAAAACTCTCAGGGCTGCATCTGTGCACAATATGTTTAAGAGAGGTAAGAAATTCCTCCTACCTAATTTACAAAAATGTCAAAGTTAGTAGTTCAGATAGAAGGAGTAGGATACCAGAAAGCAGAATCTACACAAATATGTGAGCAGTACTAAAAACCCAATAAAGATTTTAAAATGTCATTCATTTTCATTTTCTCTTAGTTTAATTGCTCTAAAAGTGAAGTGATTGTTTAAAGCAAAACTAGCACTGACATACGTGGTTATAGCTGATGTAAAACCAAAATATATGAAAAAATAGAGCAGTGGATAAGAGGAAGAAATTGAGAATACAGTGCCATAAGTTTCTTTCAGTACAATTAAAATGGAAAATATTATTTGAAAGACACTGATTAATTAAAAATAGATATGATAAACCCCAAGACATAACTGGAAACAAATGGCATCTTTCAGTAAGTGGGTTAACAGTGGTACATACGTCTGATGGAGTGCTATCAGCAATAAAAAGGAATAAATTATTGATCACAATCACACAATAACATGGGTGACTTTTAAATGCTCTTCCTAATTACGTCAGACCTTAAAAGCTACATATTGATGTGTTAATTTCCATTATATTGTGAAAAATGCAAAATTACAATAAAGAAAAACAAATGTATGGTTCCCAGTGGAGGAAGGTAGGATTAAGTACAAATGAACAGGATAAGGAAGATTTGAGGCTATATATGTTCCTAAATATTATGTCTGTGTTGGAGGATGCATGATCCTATATGCTGACTAGTAACCATTTATGTAACCAACAATGAATTTTCTGTATGTGAATTTAATAAAATGTCAATCTAAAATGTCAACAAAATGGTTGTTGGAAGTTAAAATAAATAATATGTAAATTATAGTAAGTAAATCTAACTAAATAAAAATGGTAAATAAATAACAACTGAAGGAAGGGGAAAAGAAAATATGGTAATTTACTTTGGAAAATGGAATCTGACTGGAGGATAAAAGGCTAAATACAAAATATACTACACACAAATGCTGTACTCTAGTTTCATACAGAGATATGGGTTAGAAATTCTTAAATTAATTTATGTGCATAGTAGAGTTGAACATGTAAGTCAGTATGCTGTAAATAACAATAGGCAATTTTCTCCTTGTTGAAGAAAGAATTTATAAATAAAGGGGAAAGGCAAAATTGAACCCTGTGTTGTTGGGTCAGAAAAGGAGAAATCATTAGGGACTCATTATCATATTTTTTCTTTAAATATTTTTTCTTAAAGATTTCTTTAATGTTTAGTTATTTTTCAGAAGGACAAAGACAGAGCACCAGCCAGGGGAGGGGGAAGACAGAGAGGGAGACACAGAATCCAAAGAAGGCTCCAGGCTCCAAGCTTTCGCTCAGGGACCTGGAGATCACGACCTGAGCCAAAGTCTGACCCTTAACAGACTGAACCACCCAGGTGCCCCCTGGAACTCATTATCTTTAAATATTCTTACAGGAGCATTTGGGTGGTTTAGTTGGTTCAGCCTCCTTTCAGGTCATGATCTCCTCCTGGTTGGTGAATTTGAGCTCTGCATGAAGCTTATTGCCATCTCCCTGTCAGTGAAGAACTTAGTCCCCCTCTCTCAGCCCCTTCCCCACTGCACTCTGCCCAAAAATAAATAAATATTTAAAAATATATATTCTCACAAGTAGTGTACTAATTTTGTATTACTGCTATAAAAACAACAAATTTAGTGGCTTAAAATAATTTAGATATATTATTTTGCAGTCCTGGAGGTCATAAGTCCAAAGGTGTGCAGTGGACTAAAACCCAAATGTTGGTAATGTTGCATTGCCCTCTGGAAGGTACAGAGGAACAGTTTTTCCTTGACTTTTCCAACTTCTGGAGGCTGTCTATATTCCTAGGTTTGTGGCTTCCTTCTCCCATCTTCAAAGCCAGCAGCATAGCATCTTCAAATTTCTCTGATTGTGATCTTTCCTGCCCCTTCCTTTCACTTCTAAGAATCTTGTGATTACACTGGGACTACTCAGATCATCTCATTTCAAGATTGCTGACTTAATCACACCTACAAAGTCTCTTTTGCCATGTAAGCTAACAAATTCAGAGGCTCTGGGTATAAGGACATGTACATTTTTAGGGGGCCAACATTTCATTTACCATACACAGGTAGGGCAGAAATAAATCTAATGTCTACATATGGGTCAGTATGCATGTGTACGTTTCTTAGCTCTGCTGCTAAGAGGTCCTTGAGACAATGAGAGCCCAATAACAATGAACACACCGTCAGCCCAGATCTTGATTCCTAAATACCACTCTTCATTAAAATGAACTAGGGCTCTGAAAATTTAAGATAAGCTTAGAGCAGTTTATGATGAAAGACAAAAAAAAAAGGGATCCAAAAAAGGACATGGTGAAAGGGTGTTGAAACCAATATGAAAGAACTCCTAGTGGTCAAAACTGGAACAATTTGAGCAACAAAATAAATAATGACAATAATGGATTATCAGCTATAGAATATAATACATCCCTATGTGTCTATACTGAATAGAGTTAAAAAATAAAGGACATACAGTCAAATTAGAATTTAAGATAAATATTTTTATGTAAGTTTATATATGTTTATGTATATTTATATATATTTTAAATATACATGGAGCTTACTCATCCAAGAAAATTTTTATTATTTAGCTGAAATTAAAATTTAACTGGGTATTCTGTACTTTTTCTGTAAAATTTGGCAACCACAATACTGATATAGGATAAATAGGTAGATAGATAGAAAGATGATACACAGATACATATAGATAGAAAGTGAGCCTTGTTTTTTACAGAAGAATTCTAATTAATGTATGAAGAATGAGAAAACTAGAAAATCACTATTAGAACAACAGACAAGATCAACTATTAATTGAAAAATTAGTAGGTGGAAAGTTTATGGAGAAACAAAATAGTTATATAGTCTCAAAATATCTCCCTCCAGATATTTATTCATTAGAAATAAAAGAATGGTAACTTCAGGTGAAATTTATTCCGCTCTGCTCTTAAACTATGCCCAAGTCCAAACCTAAGTTACCTGTGAATTAAACCTCATTTCAAGATAGGGTTTCATAGATTTAATTAAGTATCTTCAAGATGAGAACCTCCTGGATTTATAGACCTAAATTCAATTACTGGTGTCCTTCAAATAAGGGGGAAATAAGAGCCAGAGACAGAGAGAGGAGCCATGTATAAAGACCAAGGCTGGAGGGATGGCTGTTACAAGCAAAGGAACACCAAGGATTGTTGGCTATCACCAGAAGCTGTTAAAGGCGTAAATGGATTCTCCCTCATTTTCCATATAAGCCTCCAGAAGGAATGAATGCTACTTACAGCTTGATTTTTGATTTCTGGCCTCCTGAACTCTGAAACACTACATTTCACTTGTTTTAAGACACCAAGTTTGTGGTAAATTGCTATAGCAGCTCCAGAAACCTAACATACCAAGTGATCGAGGTGAATATTACCAGTAATGAGCTATATTGATACCATGCACCCATTGTTATGCAGAATGATAAGCAAGCAGCACTTCTATGGTATTCTTGCCATAATACATAACTTCAGTCTGCTAACTAGAAAGCAACAGATAAACTCTGAGGGGCGTTTTACAAACTAACTCCATCAAAATATTAGAAATTGTTCAGGATATAAAGGACAAGGAAAGACTGTTATATGGGCATAGATTAAAGGAGACTAAGGAGACATGACGACTGAATGCAGTATGGGCTCCTGATGTGTAGTCCATACCACAAAAGGACATCAAAACTAGAGTGGGAATGGAAAAACTCATCAAATCTGGAAAAAGTTTATAAATTAATAGTACTATGACAGTGTAAATTTCTTCATTTTGATAACATATTATGATATATAAAATAGATAAGATTAGAAGAACCTAAATAAGAGGTATAATTGAAGTCTCTATTTTTCTAACTCTCCTATAAGTGTAAAGTTATTTCAAAGTAAAAAAAAAAAAATTAAATAAAAACTTCATTGATGAGCCCAACTGAGCAGTTTCATTTGAGTAGTATAGGCAGAAGATAAATTAGACTACTATTTGATTTTAACTAGAATATAGAGAAGGGGAATCAGGTTGTTATGGACTGAATTGTATACCCACCAAATTCACATGCTGAAGCCCTAAACTGAGTACCTCAGAATGTGACAGTGTTTTGAGACAGGGACTTTAAAGCAGTAACTAAATTAACAAGAGGTCAATAGGGTATGCCATATTCTCATTTGATTGGTGTCCTAAAAAGAGGAGATGAAGACACAGGAAAAAAAAATGGCTACCTCCAATCCATGAAGAGAGGAGGCCTCAGAAGAAACCAAACCCACCAACACCTTGATCTTGGATTTCCTGCCTCTGGAAATATGAGAGAGTGAATTTCTGTTGTTTAACCACCAATCTGTGGTACTCTGCTATGACAGCCTTTGTAAAAGAACCCACAGGGGAGACAAACAGTTGCCACAGTGGTTATGGTGGAAACTTATGCAGGCTTTGGATAAGTGAGTCCCTCCAAATCTCCAACTTTTTTTGTCAATATGGAAATTAATACTTAACTTTCAATATGTTATGATTACTTAAACAGCTAAAAGCATTTTGTTTTCTTTGAGAGAAGAGAATTCTTTGCTGAGCATGAAGGGAAAGTTGTAGTTGAGGGCTCATGGGAGTGGTGAACATTTAGAAGACATGTTGTGGGAAACAGAGATCTAAGAGTAATAAAGAATTAAGGATAATCCCAGTGAACTGTGTGACTAAATAACACCTCCGAGTAGTTAATCTGCTTGCATCAAAACCTAATTATAAATGCCCTTTTTGCCATTTGTAATTTTAGTTTCTTTTTGCCCTTCTCTAAAACTAAAATCAAATATACATTATAGTATTTATGATAGCACGGCCTCTAAAAGTCAGACAATAACGGCCTTCAAATATTTGACATTGAGTTATATAATTAGTGTCAGTAAAACTTAAAATATTACAGAATTCACACTAGATAATATCCGTTAAGAGATAATTTTCAGAAGAAGACTAAATTATAACTCTCATGTATATAAAAGAACACACATTAAAGATTATATTTAACTCACAAGGGAACCATGCAGGTGTTATAACTGGTTTAAAAAGAAATCCAAAAGAAAAAAGAAAAAAAAAAGCCCAGAAACATTTATAGATCAAGAATAGAGAAGGAAATACACAAATGGAGGGAAAACTAGCTTTTCCACAAGGTATAGGGAAGACAGCTGAACTTCAGTCAGATGGGATAGAATTTATGTCTGTCAATTACTTATATACAAAGAGCATTAAAATCTCTCAAATATATTGAAATATTAGAATCAGATAACCTGAATCTGTGTTTTCCAGATACCATACACACATCTTGTTTTTGAAACACAAGCTTTTTGTCTACATATATAACTAGAGGCTTCTCCTTTAACGAAATGTTAGTAGTTTAGGGTCAGGATATTTAGTGTATTTGTTAACCAAGAAAGCTGAAAATAGTTCCAATATTGCATGTTTCTATGACCGCCAAAGAACCCTCACAGGTGGGTGCTTATTTTGTCAGAATCAACATCATTTTCCTTCCTATAAAATGCATAACACTTTGGATATTGATGGTGCAAGCCATGCAGTTAATCTCACTAATATCTACAAAATAGGCCTAAACTGAAACAATGAAACTGTATAACGAGACATTAATTATTCAACCAGAGAATCAACATGTATTCTTGCTCTGTGAATGGCTTTTTTTTTTAATGTTTTTTATTTATTTCTAGGAGAGATAGAGAGAGACAGCGTGAGCAGGGGAGGGTCAGAGAGAGAGGGAGTCACAGACTGAAACAGGCTCCAGGCTCTGAGTCGGCAGTCAGCACAGAGCCCGACGCGGGGCTCGAACCCATGAACCGCGAGATCATGACCTAAGCGAAAATCGGACGCTTAACCGACTAAGCCACCCAGGCACCCCTGTGAATGACCGTTTAAAGTGAGTAAAAATGACTTAGAAAATAGATCCATACGGGAACATTAAAATTGATTTTTTTGAGGGGGAAGGTGTGAAAAACAGTAGACCTAAGATAAATCTCTGAAAGAAAGCAAGAGGATCATTATAATAAACTGTAATGAATAAATAGCTATTAAGAGCAGAAAAAGGTGAGGCTCCTAGGTCGCTCAGTCAGTTGAGTGTCTGTCTTTGGCTAGGTCACGATCTCACTGTTCATGAGTTCGAGAACCGCATTGGGCTCTGTGCTGACAGCTCAGAGCCTGGAGCCCACTTCAGAATCTGTACCTCCCTCTCTCTCTGCTCCTCCCCAGCATGCACTCTGTCTCTGTCTCTCTCAAAAATAAATAAATATATTTTTGAAATTAAAAATACAAAGGAATCAAAGTGATGCTGGCTTTGTAGAATGAGTCCAGAAGCTTTCCTTCGATTTCTATTTTTTGGAATAGCTTGAGAAGAATGGGTTTTAATTCTGTTTTAAATGTCTGGTAGAATTCCCCAGGGAAGTCATCTGGCCCAGGGCTCATATTTGCTGGGAGATTTTTGATGACTGATTCAATTTCATCACTAGTTATGGGTCTGGTCAGATTTTCTGTCTTTTCCATTGTGAATTTTGGTAGTGACTGTGTGTTTAGGAATTTGTCCATTTCTCCTAAATTGTCCAGTTTATCAGCATATAATTTTTCATAGTATTCCCTGATAATTGCTTGTATTTCTGAGGAATTGGTTGTAATAAGTCCATTTTCATTCATGATTTTGTCTGTTTGGGTGCTCTCTTTTCTTTTTGAGAAGGCTATCCAGAGGTTTGCCAATTTTGTTTTTTCAAAAAATCAACTCTTGATTTCAATGACCTGTTTTGGGTTTTTTTTTTGGATTCTATATTGTTTATTTCTGCCCTGATTTTATTATTTCTCTTCTCCTACTAGGTTTGGGGTGCTCTTGTTGCTCTCCTCCTGGTTCCTTTAGGTGAGCTGATTTTGTACTTGTACTTTTTCTAATTTATTGAAATAGTCCTGGAATGCAATGTACTTTCTTCTTAGGACTGCCTTTGCTGAATCCCATAGAGTTTAGATTTTCATTTTCATTTGTTTCCATATATTTTTTAAAATTTCTTCTCCGACTGCATGATTGGCCCATTAGTTTTTTAGTAGGGTGTTCTTTAACCTCCATGTTTTTAGAGGCTTTCAAGACTTCTCCCTATGGTTGATTTCAAGATTCATAGCACTGTGATCTGAAAGTGTGCATGGTATGATCTCAATTCTTTTATATTTATTGAGGGCTGCTTTATGTCCCAGTATGTGATCTAACTGGAGAATGTGCCATGCGCATTTGAGCAGAAAATGAATTCTGCGGCCTCAAGATGTAGAGTTCTAAATATATCTGCCAAATCCATCTGGCCAGACAGGGACCCAGCAAAAAAAAAAAAAAAAAAAAAAAAAAAAAAAAGAAAAAGAACTACAGGCCAATATTTGCTGAATACGGATGCAAATATCCTGAACGAGATACTTGCAAATCGAATGTAACAGCACATAAGAAGAATTACCCACCATGGTCAAGGGGGATTCATTCCTGGGTTACAGGGCTGGTTTAATATTTGCAAATCATCACTGTGATACATCACATTAATAAAAGAAAAGATAAAAACCATACGATCCTGTCAATAGATGCATAAAAAGCATTTGACAAAATAAAGCATCCTTCTTAATAAAGACCCTTGAGAAAGTCAGGATAGAATGAATGGACTTAAAACATCATAAAAGCCATCTATGAGAAGCCCTCAGCTAACATCATCCTCAATGAGGAAAAACTGAGAGCTGATATCAGGAACATGACAGGGATGTCCACTCTCACTCTGTTGTTTAACACAGTGCTGGAAGTCCTAGCATCAGCAATCAAACAACAAAAGGAAATAAAAGGCATCAGAATTGGCAAGGAAGAGATCAAACTTTCACTTTCTGTAGCCGACATGATACTCTACACAGAAAACGTGACAGACTCCACCAGAAGCCTACAAGAACTGATCCATGAATTCAGCAAAGTTGCAGGGTACAAAATCAACGTACAGAAATCAGTTGCATTTTTATACACCAACAATGAAGCAACAGAAAGAGAAATCAAAACTGCACAAAACACCATAAAACACCTAGGAATAAACGTACCCAAAGATATCAGAGATCTGTATGATGAAAACTATAGAAAACTTATGAACGAAATTGAAGAAGACACAAAGAAGTGGACAAACATTCCATGCTCATGGATCAGAAAAGTAAGTATTGTTTAAATGTCACTACTACCCAAACCAATCTTCACATTTAATGCAATCCCATTCAAAATTGCACCAGCATTCTGCTCAATGCTAGAACAAACTATCCTAAAATTTGTATGGAAACACAAAAGACCCCAAATAGCCAAAGTAATACTGAAAAACAAAACCAAAATGGGAGGCATCACCATCCCAGACTTTAGCCTCTACTACAAAGCTGTCATCATCAAGACAGTATAGTATTGGCACAAAAAACAAACAAATAAAAAACAGGCATATAGACCAATGGAACAGAATTGAGAACTCAGAATTGGACCCAAAAATATACAGCCAACTAATCTTTGACAAAGCCGGAAAGAGTATCCAATGGAAAAAGACAGCCTCTTTACCGGATGGTGCTGGGATAACTGGACAGGAACATGCAGAAGAATGAAACTAGATTATTTTCTCACACCATACACAAAAATAAACTCAAAATGGATAAAAGACCTGAATGTGACACAGGAAACCATCAAAACCTTAGAGGAGAAAGCTGGAAGCAAACTCGACCTCCAACGCAGCAATTTCTTACTTGACACATCCCCAAAAGCAAAAGAATCAAGAGAGAAAATAAACTATTGGGACCTCTTCAAGATGAAAAGCTTCTGCACGGCAAAGGAAGCAATCCATAAAACTAATAGGCAACCAACGGAATGGGAAAAGATAGTTGCAAAAGACATATCAGATAAAGGGTTAATATCCAAAATCTATAAGGAACTCACCAAACTCCACACTCGAGAAACAAACAACCCAGTGAAGAAATGGGCAGAAGATATGAACAGACACGTCTCCAAAGAGGACATCCAGATGGCCAACATACACATGAAACGATGCTCAGCATCCCTCCTCATCAGGGAAATACAAATCAAAACCACACTTAGATACCACCTCACACCAGTCCGAGTGGCTAAAATGAGCCAATCAGAGGACTCTAGATGCTGGGAAGGATATGGAGAAATAGGCACCCTCCTACACTGTTGGTGGGAATGTAAACCGGTGCAGCCCCTCTGGAAAACGGTGTGGAGGTTCCTCAGGAAATTAACAAGAGAACTCCCCTATGATCCAGCAATAGCACTGCTAGGAATCTACCCAAGGGATATAGGAGTGCTGATGCGTAGGAGCGCATGTACCCCAATGTTCATAGCAGCACTCTCAACAATAGCCAAAACATGGAAAGAGCCTAAGTGTCCATCAACGGACGAATGGATCAAGAAGATGTAGTTTATCTATACGATGGAATACTATATGGCAATGAGAAAGAATGAAATCTGGCCATGTGTAGCAACATGGATGGAACTTGAGGGTGTTATGCTGAGCCAAATAAGTCAGGCAGAGAAGGATAGGTACCATATGTTTGCATGTATAGGAGGATTAGGAGGAACTTAACGGAGGAAGGTGTGGGAGAAGAAGGGGGAAAACAGTGGGAGAGCGGGAGAGAAGCAAACCATGAGAGACTCTTGAATGCTGAGAACAAACTGAAGGCTGATGGGGGTGAAGGAGAGGGGAACAGGGGTGATGGGCATAAAGGAGGGCACTTGTTGGGATGAGCACTGGGTGTCATATGGAAACCAACTTGACCATAAACTATTTAAGAAAAATAAATAAAGATTTTTTAAAAGAGCAAAATAATAAATATATTTTACTTATAAAAATGTACATTAGAATACATAGATGTGCCATTGTTAATTTTTAAAATGCTTATTGAAGACACATTGATATCCTTTCCCTGCCTTAGCATCTAAAAGACAATAGGTTCTTATCTATCTAAGATGGTTTGATAGTAAACAGAAAATGGGCTAGAAGAAGCGGATCACTTCAGAAACTGTATAAATATTAAAAAGACCCATATTAGCATACTCAGACTCAAAAGATCAGTAGTGAAGTCTAGTGGTCTAAATTTTTACATTTCAGGTGACTTTATAGCACCTCTATGTGTGAAATATTTTTCACAAGATATCATCAACCTTTTTTTTCTAATTTACCATCCTATTAACCTCTTACATAAGTCGATTTAAGTAATTCTGTGCAATATAGCTTCATGTGAAGAGTCAAGTGGTAAAGGCAGAAATATTTAGGAATTACAGGATTATCAGGTGTCAGAAACCCATTACAACTGGAAATGCAGTATTTCTGTCTCTGGGGTGGAAGATAAGGGTATCTTTAGTCAAGCAACTTCTCCAGTTTTATCTATGTGTTAAAAAAAAAACAAAAACAAAAACAAAAAACAAAAAACAAACTATCCTCAGTCCTCTGTGACCCCAGTAATTGCCTTAGGATGTTGGCAATCTGGTCTTGTCTTGCTGTATTCTATTTTTACAGTGTTCTTATTTTATCTATTAGTTTTAGCAGGTCACAATTTGTTTTGCTATTCATAGCACTTAGGATTCATTCACCTACTTTGCTGATAATTAAGTGGTTTGTTTCAGTTTTACCAACAGCTAACTGCCTCCTGTTTTGCAATGTTTGTCAATATTCTTCCTTAAGTACTTTTCCCCTTTACTCTTAACCTTTTTTTTTTTTTTTAGAACACATGCACACTGTTATAAGTGCCATTTGATGAAGCCACTATAACAGGTAGGTATTTTCTATCTCTGTTTTACTTGGATAGTATCTTTTCCCGCCTAAAATCTGCACTCATGAGAAAGAATTCAATGTTTCATATATTTGTCATTTTGTATCAGCTAAACTTATAGACTCACAATTCAACATTTACAAAATAAAGGTTAGATCACCTGAAGCCACTTTTCCAAGTGTGCCATACGAAATGAAATACTTTGTCATGTTTTACATTTTCCAAACTTGCCAGTAGTCCTGTGTTCAGAGCAAGCCAGAATGACAGCATACTTGCATGGAGAAACCAATATGTAGATATGTAGTTGATGTGAGATTTCCAGTTTATCTGAAAAGAGGTAAACTGGATTGCTCCAGAATGAAGACTAGAGTGTGTAGGAATGTCTTCATGAGTCCAGACCTAGTATCCAAGGGCATGATAGGTTAAGTATATTTCTTGGAGATCAGGATGGGAATATCTAAAGGCAAGTCTAGTAAAGTATTCTAAGGCAGGGTGATTAATGATTCTGAATATCACAAATGATTGGTTCTTTTTATATTTTTTGTTATGGAGATTTTTGAACATCTACTAAAATAGAGATTAGTAAAATGAGCATTTGTACTCATCATCCATCTTCATCAATTATCAACATATAAATGTTGCTTCATTTCTCTCTTTCCTTTCCACCCTCATCTCTATGATATTTTACAGTAAATTCATTATTCTTGCTTCAGAATGTTTATCTGATAGAAAAGAATTTAAACACAATCCTTACACTTCATGTACACGTCTAATAAACTTAACAATATATTTTTTAAATTTTTATAATTTTTAAATGTTTATTTTTGAAAGACAGAAAAGAGGTGGAGATAAATAGAGTGAGGGGGACAGTGGATCGGATCTCAGGTAGGTTCTACACTGACAGCAAAGAGCCCAATGTAAGGCTTGAACTCACAAACAGTGAGATGCTTAACAGGTGGATACTTAACAGACTGAGCCAAAGGTGCCCCAATAATTTCTTAATATATCATCTAATACTCAGCTGTGTTGCCTTTAAACATCCAAAAATGAATGAATTAATGAATAAAACATCTATAGGTGTATTTTTCAACACGTCATCAGTCTATTTTAGTTCGTAACAGTTTTTCTCTGTCCCTTGCTTTTCTAAAATGCCATTTGTCTCTTCAAGTAATGTGGTCATTTACTTTGAGAATTCTGACTTTGGGTCTGGTTGAGGCAGCTCTGATGTGTCATTTAACATGCTTCACTTTTCCCATATATCCTATAAGCTAATTAGAGCTAGAAGTTTGAGTAAAATCAGGTTCAGTCGTTTTGGCAAAAAGACTTTGTCATGTGTGTGAAGTATTTTGTCTTTATCTTGTAGGCAATGAAGAGCCATTATGTCCTTTTAAACATACCTATTATAAATCTAGCACAGTCACATTTTGTTTTAGAAAGGAGATACTGGGAAAAGTGAAAAACAGAATCAAATCAGAAGAAACTAGAGGCCGAGAGAAATGTCATTAAGACAGTGTCCATGTCAGCAGTGGAAGGAGATAGCTCATAAGAGATATTTTTGTAGTGGACTCAGGAGAACTTGAGAACTGGTTCAGGTGGGGAGGTGAAAGAGAAGATGATGGTGGTGTCTTAGGTACTGTTTTGAACTTGGATAACTGGATGTTGATGTTGCTGACACCAAAAGTACAGGGCTCCTTCATGTTTTAGAAAGAAAGTTTGGGGATGCCTGGGTAGCTTAGTTGGTTAAGCATCTGACTTTGGCTCAGGTCATGATCTCACAGTTTGTGGGTTCGAGCCCCGAGTCGGGCTCTGTGCTGACAGCCAGCTCAGAGCCTGGAGCCTACTTCCAATTCTGTGTCTCCCTCTCTCTCTGACCTCCCCTGCTCACGCTGTCTCTCTCTCTCTCTCAAAAGTAAATAAAAATTAAAAAAAAGAAAGTTTCGATTTAGAAATAGTGAGTGAGAGAGCTTCTAGAACTTATAATAGCAGCCTCCATCCAGCAGTAAGAAAAATGGACCTGGGTCTGAGGAGACAGGTTGAAACCAAAGATAGCTGTGTGGAGGTAATGAGTGAAATGAAAGGTAAGAAAATAGACTACTATGTTTTTATTTTTATTAAGTTTTTTAAATTTTAATTCCAGTATAGTTAACATACACTGTTATAGTAGTTTCAGGTGTACACTATAGTGATTCGACAGATGCTTAGTAATGTAAGTGTACTCATGTACATCATGATAGGTGTACTCTAATCCTATCATCTATTTCACGCATGCCTCTACCCTCTGGTAACCATCAGTCTGTTTTACTTGAATAGAATTTTACTTTAAAATATAATAAGTGGATTGTTGACCTGAGAAAGTAAATGTTTTAATTGTAGATTTCTCCTTCTTATGTGTATTCAGGAAAACAAAATTATTAAAGGAAACTAATCTTTTTTAACTTAGTGAATTAGAAAGGTGTTTTCAGCCTCATTGTTTGTCTCCCTTAAAAGATCAAAAATAAAATAGGACCAGAAAGACAGCAAAATTGAAGGGAATGAACAGTTCTGGCAATAATAATGGGTAAGTATTTTGTGAAAATAGGTTATAGCTTTATTATTAATATTAAAGCTGCAATTCAAAATAAATTGGCACAATTTACAATAATCATTTACCATAATTATATATACATAAAAATTTTACTGTCTCCAGTAGTCTCAGACTGGAGGGTATTGAAGTTAACATTAAAATGAGAACAAACTTCAATACAGGGCCACACTGCAATTGTGAATAATCTAGACTTAAATGAGATTCAACTGAATGGTTACTACTCCTTCCAGAGCAGTGGCTTCAACCTGAATCCTCCCAGGAAACGCAAGAATTCCTTGGTAAAAACTGAAATCTTTGCAAAGAAAGATAGAATTATTGTATTCAGAATGACTGTCCTGGCTTTGAATTTAACACTGTTTACAACTTGGAAGCAAAACAGATTCCAGAGAGGTTCAGGGCAGATTTGAGTATGACTATGGACTCTGAAAGTAGACCAGATACTTTATCTAACAAAACAATAGATTCTTCATATATAAAATATTATTATCAATACCTACCTCAAAGGACATGAGAAGGAAGAAATGAGCTAATTCATATAAAAAGTGTTTAACCCAGGGCTTGGATTACAACAAGCAATCCTTTCATGGTAACTATCATTAAGATTTATTACTACTGTCCTTCCTTTACTTTGTTAGAAGTATTCCTGAGTAAACAACCAAACCTAACTGTCCAGAGTTTGAATTAAAAAAAAAAATTAATGTTTATTTTTGAGTGATAGAGAGAAACAGAGCATGAGGGGTAAGGGGCAGAGAGAGAGAGAGAGGGAGACAGAATCTGAGGCAGGCTCCAGGACTGAGCACAGACCAGAACTCACAGACCACAAGAGCATGACCTGAGCCGAAGTCAGACACTTGACTGACTGAGCCACCCAGGTGTCTGCTAACTGTCCAGAGTTTAATGACGCTACTCCATGGTATTGCTGCTTTGGTACCCTTTTTGTTTGGCTAAGTAGCTCTTGAGGCCTTACTCCAACACTAGCCCTTCATGTAAGTGCATACCCTTGATAACAGCCTTCAGAGTCCTAAGCATGACATGGGAATATACCATACTTCTAGGAATGTATCACAGTCTGTGCTGTGACTCCCCAGCAGCCCTTGTGATAAACAGTCTCCCCCACCTCCTATGCCCTTCCTTTTTTTCACCCCTTAGATAAGACCCTCATGAAATTACCAAAACCCTGCTCTTCTTGTTTTGAATTAGCCAATCTGGACTTAGCCCTAGAACCCCAAAGCACTCTGCCTACTGACCCTAATGAAGGCATGTGCCCCAAACCTGTCATTGTCTCTGCCTGCCTCTGACTTGACCTCCTCCTCAAGACATGCTTGCCATGTACTTCCATCACTGTGAGTAATAAACTTCTCTATCTCAACTTCTCTTGTGGTCTTTTACTGAAGTGTGGTGGTTCACCATCTGGCACCTGGGGACTTAACAAATGTTCATTTACAAAATCACACTTAGATATACACAAACAAAACAAACAAACAAAAAAAAAACTTTGCTGGGTGAATCCTCTGGGAAGCCCTGTCACTGGGATTCTATTGTCTATGTTCCCACTTTGCATTTCCAGGAAAGCATAGATAAGTCACACATAAGTTTAAGTATTTTATATTTAAAAATTAGTACCTCCCCCAAAATAAGTTGATTTTTATTGAAAAATATTTTTAAATGTATGGAAAAAAGTTTCTGGACAATGATGGGAAAGAATTACATGCATATGCAAAAAGAAAATAGTTCTATTAGAGTGAATTTATAGATGATTAAATCTTATTTTGATTTTTCTATTATTAAATTTCTTGATATATTTTTTATTCTGCCTTATCAAAACAACAAAATAAGTGGCAGAGAAAACCCAAATTTATTATTTTATAATTCTGAAGGTCAAAAATCTGATAGGTATGGGATTGCTGGATGAAAATTAACATACTGGCAGCGCTATGTGTTTAAGGAGGCTCTAAGGGGGATTCCCTTACTGCTCTTTTGGGTTGTTGGCAGAATTCAGTTCTTTATTGAGATTACTGTTTTTTTACTACCTGCAAACTAAAGGCTGTCCCTAGCTTCTAGAGGCTGCTCACATTCCTTCATTTGTGGATCTCTTCTTGCATCTTCAAACCAGCAAAGTAAGAAAGAGAATCAAGTTGTTCTCATCTTGTATTCTCTCTGGCCCATTCTTCTGCTGTCCTCCTCCACTTTTGAAGATTTCTATGATTACACTGGGCCCACTGGGTTAATCCAGGATCAGAATAATCTGCCTACTTTAAGGTCAACTGTAAGCAATTCTTACTTTTGTCTACAAATTCTAATCCCTCTGTCATGTAACAATATTTTCACAGATTCTGGAGGATTGGGAAGTAGACATCTTTACGAATCACACTACCCACAACAACAAACTTCAGAGAAAGAGAACCCAAATTTGGCATGTCTGAGATTGATCCCAATTTTAAGCATTTATCTCTGTTCCCTATCTCTAAATAAATACCAAACTCTCAAACTATAAATCACATTTAATTCCTCATACATTACTAAACACTAAATTCAGTTCTGCAATGAGCCTTATATAGGCTCATTAGTATACTTTGGACTTATCCCTTACTTTGAATCTGACAGTCACTACTTTAGTACAAACTCATTTTCTTAACATTCTTAACTACAAATTTCTACACAACAGCCGGTACACTTAATCTTAAGAGCTACTGCCATAGTATCATTTTCCTGGTTGAAACTTTGCATTAACTTACAATTTCCATAGGGGAATGCCATGACTTTATCCCTCCTTAGCCATCTACTTTCCCTTTCATTCTATGCCAGACTCTTTCTTTTTCAACATCTAAGACTTGGGTCCACCTATCTTTTTTTTTTTTTTTTTTTTTGAGTAGGAATCTCATTCCTCCACTCTGAGTAAGGTGTTTCTCCATATCCTTTGATACTTATTTCTCTCACCATATTTATCACACAAGTAACATTGCCAATTTTCTTATCTATTTCTCCCAGTAGATGGTAAAGTCCTGGGACAAAACGATTATTCTTTCTATCTTGAACCCTTGAGTTCAGTTTCCATCATGCACCTAGTATGCACTCACTGTGCTAAATGAATGATTAATAGTGATGAAAACTACCTCTACCCTGTCCAGTCCTACAAATTTCTTAAGTTTCCAAGGAGGCCAGTCATGAAGAAGTTATTTGTAAAATGCATACTATATGCTTTCAGTTTTAAAATTTTTGTAACTTACAAAATAAAATATCTATACCAACCGTTATATATTAGCAATCAATTTTATTATCTTTTTTTGGTATATCTATACTGTACTAAAAATGAATAACTTTAGAAGTTATTTTTAGAAACTTTATACTGGTCATTCCATGTACACTATAAAACAGTATTCAATTTCATAAAAGGCAGGGAGGTCTGCCATGGTTAACCTACTTTTACATCTATCCAGAATCACAAGTCTCTTCCAATACTGAAGCACAGACCATGTAGTAAGAATCCTGACATGCTGACAACTCATCCCTATTAATTTAATAGTTGAATGAACAACAGTTTAGAAATCAATGGATACTTCTTCCCCTGTATTTTAAACAACTGTTTCTCTGTAAGTGTTGGACATGGGGTTAAAATGAATCTGCGTAGCAATACAAATAGTATAAGGGACCTGTCTTTATTTGAGCCTTGGTCACAGCTGAGCAGGAAGTTTGGTTACTTATAATCTTACAGTATCTGAATATTCAGTAGGCAGCAGAAAACTACTATTTGAGCTTACACCTCAATTTCATGAGTGTTTCAATAGGGTCCTATTCAGATTAGAAGAAAGGTGCTCTGGAGGAGAATCTTTCCAAATATAATGTAGTTGTTTAGAAAATATATCAAAATATATTTTAAAAATATCCTTTAAATATACTAATTACTAGGAAAAGACAATTAAAATAGTCTCATCCTCATTAGTAATCAAATATACATTTTCTAAAAATTAACTTGAGAAAATTATAATACTTTAAAGAAAATCACCCAATAATATTTGTATAATGGGAAGTGATAGCATGTTGATAGATAAGGATTTTAAAATTCTTTTGATTCCAGTTATCCCTAAATTGGTTTACAATATTCATCAAAATATCAAAATTATTTATTAATTTTGGCAATGACAAAATATTTTAAAATAATACCAATGAGAATGTAGCTATTCTATAAGAAATTAAACTAGAATTAAATTTTCCCCAAATTAAGATAATGATGGTATTTAAAAAAGGAGTAATAATTAATGGAACTGAATATAAAATTCTGAAATGGATGTCATCATGGAAAATTTAGTCTATCTTTAAGATATAATTGCAAAGCACTGGGGAGAAAAGCATAATTCAATAAGTGGTGCTAGGAAATTGGGGGAGGGAGGTTAAGTTTATATCTTTGTCTTGTGGCACATAAAGAAAGACAAATGGACTAGTGAATTAAGGAAAGGAAGGAGGAAGGGAGGAATGAAGGTAAAGAAGAAAGAATGGAAGGATGAAAGAAGGAAAGGTAATAAATATCTAAAAGTAAATGTTCCTGAGTATGGATACAATAAGTGAAGGCAATATAGAATCTTTAGCAAATGAAAAAATGAATTCATACTTCTATCAATGGTCAGCCACTATGATACCTAGACCCTATCATGTAATTTCAGGTAGTTCATTCTTCAACAATTTTTATCAACTATATGATTTTTTTTGCAAATATGTAAGTTTCTTACTTAGTTCTAAGGGGCCAGTTGAGTTAAATCTGGGGCTAAAAATATAAGAAATAAGCCTGAAATGAATTATCATATGAAAAAGTAACAAAGCTCTCAAAGACTACCAGAATCAAGGATTATGTTCAAAGAATCAAGGGGACAAAGTGATTCCTGATGACCAAAAATGAGTCTAGATGAGTATAATTACCAATAGGAATTATAATAAATATATATATTATAATAAATTATCACATATACCCTATATATACATGATATATCATATATAGTTCAATCCATAATAATTAAAGAAAATAATATAAAAGTGGTTGCGGCTTTTTGCTTTGATTTTTGTTTGTTTTGGCTGTTATTGTTATTTTTTGTCCTTTTGGTCACTGACAGGGAAACATCTCACTAGTTTTGAAAATGGCTATTTATAATAATTAGAATTTATTTCACTTTTTCTATGCAAATTGTGCTTAAGAGCAAATAGTTGGTCAGAAGTTTCTCTGTAGAGAAATACCCTAACAAACAAATAAAGAAGAAATGACTGAATTCAGATCCATTTTGCAATTCATACTAAATTAATGAATCCTAGCAATTATTAGTGGTAGTCAACATTCTCAAAAAACTGTGCTTTCTGATGAAAGTGCATACTACCGGGTATGAAGTATCCTTCCCCAATACTCTTGAAATTATTCATGACAGAGAACATGAAAAATACCACAGAAGGATGCAGTGAACAAAATCGTGATTATGTGAAACTCTGCAGAACAAATAACTTGGTTTCTTCTTCCAAATAAATAAATAAATAGCAAAGAAAAAGAGATGGAGAAATAACTTTCAGGCTAGAAGAGTCTTAATGTTGTATGGAATTTCTTTGGATCTGAACAGTATAAATAATAGAGGTCTAAAGAGACATTCAAGGGATTCTGAATACTGCCTGACTGAATATTTGACTGTGGATTATTTGTTGGATAATCAGTATATAGAGGTTTGTTATTCTATTTTTCCATGCTTACTTGTTGAAGTTTTCTATAATGAAAGGAGAAAATGCTATTTAAAAAAATATTCATTTGTATTAAAACAAAGGCAAAGAGAAATTTAAAACACTCTATGATTATTCAAAGTACATAATAGTTGTTTTAATCTTTAATCTTGAAACAAATAATAGAAAGATTAGTTCTCTAGCAGAACTATCATCCAGTAAAAACAGTACCAGTGAATCTGTAAATAAACACTCCCCCCCACAGACTGGCAGACACAAACATGGAAACGTATCATATAAAACAAATATTTAAATAATTATTATGAAAGTATAGGTGAATAAAACATCTGTAGAAAATTTTCTTCTCCACAAATAGCCCTTTCAAAAGACCATTTGAGACAAAAGTTCATTAAATCTAATAAAGAAACAATTCTATATTATAACAACAAAGGCGAAGGTGTTACCATTAAACCACTGCTTAAAAACAGTGCTCAGTTGTGTGAATATGATATGCTATGTGTCTGAACTTGTTCACATGTCGTATCTAAACATTATAGATTTTATACTATAAAATCTCTTAATTAGTATACTTACATATAAAACATTAAAAATATCCTTCTCAGCTCCTCTAGGTCATTGGATTTCAACCATGGGAGATTTTGTACCCCTTCTCCTTGGGAATATTTGGCAATGTCTGGAGACGTTTTTGATTCTCATAAACGGGAAAATGCTATTGGCACCAACTTGGTAGAGGCCAGGGATACTGTTTAACATCCTCTAATGTACACAGCAGCCCTCTCAAACAAAAATTATCCAACTCAATGTTAATGGCAAGCTGGTTTAGAAATCAAGCTTCAGACATGTTAATATTTTTCTGGGTAAATCATGACTTTTAAAAAATTATAAATAAATGGAAAGTTTACTTTTTATTTATCCATTTATTTCTTCTTATCCTTATAAATGTATTTTCTTTTAGATTTAAGAATATTAAAGACAAGTTTATCCATATTAGATTTGTTTTTTAAATTTATTTTTCAATAGATGACCATTACAATGAGCTGATGTATATCAGACTTAAGGTCACAATTGTATTAAATTTGCTCTGGTATTTGAAAAAGTAAAACAAAAGTCGTTTGAAGAGGTAAGCTATGCTAACTGATAGAAATAATAGAAACCATTTCCTTATATCATTACTTTGATTCACTGTGAACATATATGAAAGGTGCAGTGTGTAAAGTACAATATGGTGGGAGAATATCTTACAAAGACATTTTCTTTAATTAATTAATTCATTCATTCATCCATTCATTTTGACATGGGGCTTCATCTCACAACAGTGAGATTATGACCTGAGCTGAAATCAAGGGTCAGATGCTTAATCAACAGTCCCCAGGTGTTCCTCAGACATTGTCTTAAATATATTACTATGTAACTCTAACCTCAGTACTTTAGAAATAAGATGAAATGATATTGACAAGTGTATTATTAAGTAGATTATAAAAGGCTAAACTAAGGACAAGTTTTTAAAAAATACTTCTACTTAAGGTCAAATAGATGTCACTAGCCTTAAGTTTACATCAGAGCTAGCATAAATTTTTAACATTAAACATTTTAAACATCAAAAATAATTTTAAGCATTAAAAATTAAATTTTGTTGTTTTTATATTAAAAAGACTGATATGGGGGCACCTGGGTGGCTCAGTCGGCTATGCATCTGACTTTGGTTCCGGTCACGATCTCATGGTTCATGGGTTTGAGCTCTGCATAGAGCTCTGTGCTGACAGCTTAGAACCTGGAGTCCACTTCAGATTCTGTGTCTCCCCCTCTCTGTGTCCCTCCCCCATTCATGATCTGTTTCTCTGAAAAACAGATAAGCATTAAAAAAATTTTTTTAATAGGGGATCAGGACAGTGTATCCCTATGTCTATCAAAATCCATTCTGAAGCAGATCTCCCAGGATTCTGAACAGTTTCTTAAGGAGATACTTAAAAAAAAAAAAAAAAAAAAAAAGCAGCAGCAGCTAGGAGACCAGCATTGTCACTGTAGTTGAGATCAGGCTCTGGATACTTTATCTTCTACTATCCAGTCTGTATTTCCTTCACTCTCAACTACCACCTGACTTGACTCAATGGCTTACCCTACTGGTACAAAAGAACCTCATCCATGAGGAGCCTGAACTGCTGGTTGCCTTGCCCTTCTTGGGCACACTTTACTTTACCTGTACATCCACAGTCAAAACAGAGCAAAAGAGCACAAAGAAGTGTCACACTGGCTCAGCTAGGGTTCTCACATAATCCTCTCTTTCTCTTCTATAACATCTCCATCTCAGTCTGGACTGAGATCCATCACAATATTTCAGCTTTTCCAGTGGGAAAGTAATGATAATCATGGCCCAGATGCATTAAGGAGGGGGATATTCTATGACCCTTAAGGGCAGAATTTTATTTAAAGAGGGAAGAAAGAAGGATGAGGGAGAATGGGAAAGAGAAAGATATTCATCTTCACAGATATAGACTCTGGGTGGGGATCCAGAATGAAATAATCCTCAAGAAGATGGTAGATCTATTTAAGATATCAAATGCTTACATTCCAGAGGCAAGGCATAGGTACCACTCAAAAAGGGTTTACATAGAATAGGAGGTTGATGCTGGGAAGAAACATGCTATTAAGTTGAGAGGACTTGTGTTAAGTTTCATTCACTTTGAATCTTACAGATTCATGCACAGATCATTTTTTCCAGATAACAGTTTTCATGTATCTTAACTTCAGTTTCTGGATTGTATTTCTCACAGCATCTGGCCTAGCCACATTGCTTATCAATATCTGTTTCCTGAATTGAATAAGAATGAACAGGAGATATTCTTGTGTTGAGTTCCCTCACACAAATTCTATTTAATTACAATTGTCCTATAGTAAAGATCACTTATTTCCATTTACAGATGATATCAAGTCAATATTCTTAAGCAGAGACTGTGAGAGGAGAACAAGCTAAACCAGACCCCCAATGGCAACTCATGCTGCTGGAGAGCCCCATTTCTCTCCTGATGACATTGGGTTGAGACTCCAGGGGAAGTGCCTTCCAATTTGGTAGCTTATTCAAGCAGATTCCAGATAGATGAAAATTCCTGATCTAAGAAACTTGAACAATATTCTGCATTTCCTAGAATACAGAATACTTTGGGCTCATTCTTTCCATATGCACACCCTGAAAAGTAATTCATCTTCCCTTGAACTGTTGCTCTATCTATACACCCGAGCATAATCCAACTCTGCTTCTTTCTCCTAAATACCTCTCCCCATGTTTATCTTTAGCTACAATCCTCTGAATTTCCACCTTGGCCAGGGCAGTCAGCCTAATCGTTTCTTCTGGGATTAGGCACTACCGAGCCTTGTCCACTCAAGGCTGGTAATTCTCAGTTTGCTTCTCTCTCAGCATCATTGAGCAAAGCTGTTCTTACAGGTTGGGAGAACTTATCCACCTCAAAGCATGAGGCTTTGGGTGGTAGGATAATCACATTTCTTCCTCTTTTGAGCTTATCACCTGATCTTTGGCAGCCTTCACTTTCATTTCAACTTCAGATTTAAACCTTAAATGTTACTGTACCATTAACTGCTGCATATATCCTACCATAGTGATTCTATCCCTGTTCTTAAACCTCAAATTACATATTAAATTATTTTCAGGGAAACCGTAGTAAGGCAAAAATTTAGTAAGTGCAAGTTGCATAATGATAAGGACTGAGAGACTGAGAGGTATATCTAATAATTTTTAACGTGTGTGTGTGTGTGTGTGTGTGTGTGTGTGTTAGATTCTTTTTAGCCTTTTATTTTTCCTGTTACAAGAATCTGCAAATTAACCTGAATTGTTCCTGGAAAAGTAATTTAAAGGGCCATCCCATGGTATAGACCATATTGATTTCTTTCACTTCAGTGTTAACATAAAGTGGAGAATTTTCAGTGAGAGAGAACTTGGGTAATCATTATAATTTGTTGATACAAAGAATATTTTACTATAAACTAGAAGACCTGAATTCTAGTTTTAAGACTGACTCTAGGTGTAGCATATTATTTAACATTTCTGTTAAGTTTGACCTTAATTTATTAAAATAGTTGCTGTGTAGTTTATTTTCATAAACAAAAAATATTTCTAGGTGGTTCAAATAGACTTGCAAGCCAATCTTAAATGGTGGAAGGCTCTAAGGGTGGGTGGTGAAAGGAAAAGATATATTGATATAAACAAAACAAATGCACTTTTAGTGTTTTCTGGTATTTTTCTGAGGGTAAATGGATGAGTGTTAAGATATCCCTATAGATTAGTCCCAGAAAGGTGTGCCTCTCTATATTAATTGGCATGTTTGACTCCTATAAAGGGACATAAGTAGCTGCTGAGGTCCTGTTTGAATCCCAGGTAGAATTGGCAGTTTTTTGGGCCAGTGTGGAAGACATCTGATTCATATATATGTATTATATATATCATATATATATATAAGATATATATATATATATCTTTAATGATTGTTGTACTAACCCATGTTTCTTAAAAAATATTTTTAATGTTTGTTTAATTTTGAGAGAGAGAGATAGAGCGTGGGTAGGAGAGCAGTAGAAAGAGGGAGACAGAATTGGAAGCAGGCTTCAGGCTCTGAGCTGTCAGCACAGAGCCCGACATGGGGCTCAAAATCACAAACTGTGAGATCATGACCTGAGCTGAAGTCAGATGCTTAACCAACTGAGCCCCTCAGGTGCCCCTAACCCATGTTTTTTAGGAAAAGGGTGAAAAGAGATTTGAGTAAAAATGTTTAGAAATTCTTTTTTATTAAATAAAAGAATTTAACAAAATTACTTCAAAAGTCCTTTCTGAATCTAAAATTATAGATCCAATTCTATGAAACATTCCTATATCAGACCATTACTACTTTATGATAATTTTCACTGGGCAATGATTCCTGCTAAGTAACTATTTGCATACCAGCAGGAGGATGAGGATTCTGTGAAATCAGAACTAATTTTTTCCCACAATGTGAAAGCAACTGCTTTTATAATTAGATAGCTTTTATGTTACTGCAAATAAATGCATTAAAAACTCTAATTTTGAACTGTACTATATTCTTGTTATATGGTAAATAAATTAAATATAAAGCTTTTAAAAGTTTTTGCCCAGACTTCTTCCTAGCCTCTTGAATCTTCTATATGCTCACTTAAGACTGATAAATATATCTGGTCGGGAAACAATAGACACAGGAGAATACTCACGAATGATAGCTACTTGAGGCAAACCCAAAATGATAAGATAGATTTTAACAATATTTCACCACCAAATAAAAAATGGAAAAGAACTGTGAATCACAAATCTGAGAAATGAAATGCTCAAACTCAATAATGTTCACTTGTATATGTGTTCTTCATAACTTAAACGGATTAAGTACTGTGTGAAGAAAATATACCATATCCTTTAATTTACTTAGGATATAAGACACCTTTTAAATGATCATCTAAAGCTATTATCTTTGGATATTGAGTTTTCCAAGGTAACAGAAGTTCTGATATAAGCCTAGTAATTAAATTCTTTTTATCATTTCATAACAACTTGTCCATAATGATACATATTTTATGCTTAGTACCGTTCTAGCTGTTATGAGAGTGTGAAATCTTACTAGAGATTTTACTTTAATGACCCTTTTTACAGTCTGAAAGGGGATCACAGTATCTTTGTATTATAATTTTAATATTATGCTCTAATAAACTATACTTTGTGGGCTTTATATTTTTATATTATATTTTCTACACATGTCTGATGATATCAACAATGCAAAAAAAGACATGTCTTTTTGCTTTTATAGATTTCCTGAGTATGCACTATTGACTATGCAATATTGCAAAATAAGCACCTGAGGGTTTTTTTCCCTTTGTTAATGTATTTTGTACCTATTCAATAGGAAAAATTTTATTTAAAACTAGAGTCAAGGGCTTTAGTGAACTGCATCCATTTTAACCTGCTGAGTTTATCACATCTTGGAAGATGACATTTTATAATTGCTGATGAAACCAGGCATGATGTGTTATACTGATAGTGCATAAAGCTTACGATCACTAAAAGGAAATGGTTTACTGAAAATGCATGTAAGGAAACTCTTCTTAAAATTAATATTGCTTTTCTTCAATTGAAACCAGCCACCCATGCTTATAACTATGTTAGCAAGGAAAACCCAAGGACTGATAAAGTATAAGGTATTTTTCATCTTAGCCCTACATGCTTAACACTGATAAATCACTTTATTAAAACACATGTTACATGCATACTCACATACATTTTGAAATTTTTGATGCTTTTACAGTTTTGATGTTTTTATTTATATACTTTTTAATAAATCCAAAACATGGTTCTCCTAAAGGTACTCTAATATAAAGAACATTTTTCAAATTCCCCCAAAACAGTTTTGAGAGAAATTAATTAACACTAGACAAAAATGAGACTGTAGCATAATGTTATTGGAATAAGATTTTATAGGTCCTAAGGATTTAGAAATAATTTTTAGCTATTATTACACAGAATACTTCGGTCAAACAAGTCAATACTATCATATTCTACTAAGGAAACACACTGACAGAGCTATTAAGGTCCTCTCAGTGAATGTACTGAAAGTTTAATGTGGTATAAACCTCACTTTGTAAACATAAATTGATCCTTTTAAAAGTAAGAATATAACAGTGAACTATACATGGAAGTTCACTCTTAATTCTTTTTGTAGTGTCTGTAATGTCACAATTTCTTAAGATTAACAGTATAAACTGTTTAACTTGGCTCTCCCAAGTACATAGGAAATGACATCTTAGAAAATAGCTGTCAACAGCTTTTACACTTAGCAGCTTCTCTGTCAATTTTCAACAACCACATCTTCCTATCAGGAGTTTAGACTGAAAGGGTAGGAGATGAATTTGTGTGCTCATAATTTTTTCATATTTTTCAAAATGTGTTACTTTGTATTTCTTTATATTTAAAACACTCAGCAAAAAGTTGATTGAATAAGTAACTATTTAATGAAGTTATTATTTTGGTATATGTGCATGAGTTTCAGTAGAAAATTCAATCGCTTAAAGAAATAAAATAATTTGGCTAATATAAATCTTCTAATTTCTGCTATGCAAAAAGTACTGTATCAGGTACTAGGGTAAAGAGAATGGAAAAGAGGAAGAAAAGTTAAAAAAAAAATTAAGAAAAAGAACGGAAGAAAGAAAAAAGAAAAAGAAAAGAAAATGTATTTCCTTACTATAGGCTTTAAACCACATATTTATTGAGCAAAGCTAGAGTGTTTGAGTATTTAATAAGACATTCATGTGAAATAAATTAAGAAATACAATTTCAGAGTAATATTTTAATAAATAGAAATAAATGTTATTTATTTTTTATTTTTTAATATTTTTATTTATTTCTGAGAGAAACAGCATGAGCAGGGGAGGGTCAGAGAGAGAGGGAGACACAGAATCTGAAATAGGCTCCAGGCTCTGAGCTAGCTGTCAGCACAGAGCCCCTATGTAGGGCTCGAACCCACAAACCGTGAGATCATGACTAGAGCCTAAGTCAGATGCTTACCCAACTGAGCCACCCAGGCGCCCCAAGTAAATGTTATTTAGACACAATTTCTTTCTAGTGTTGAGGGATTACCTACAGAGAGATGAACTGAACCAAATTACTTAATAATGAATAAGAAACAAATTCTAAAATTCTATACTTTGTGAGATCCACTGCCAAATTTTTATCACCTGTTGGAGGAGAAACTATTCTAAATACATTCAGTCTGGTTCAAATGTAAAGCCCCTTTAAAGCACAAAAGGTTTAGCTTCTGCTTAGTGTCCTATCCAATCCATGTGTTCCACTTGGAGAAGTTGGTCATTATTTCCTTTCATTTAGTGTGAATCATCTGATGGCTTTCCCTTTCCCATCATTTTCAAACATCAATACCATATCATATCTTAACCAATTCTAGATTTAATCTCTTTCTTTTCCCCAAGTCTTATTTGCTCTGCAATTATTGGATGGTAGTCTGCAAATTAAATCATTGTTCTATTTTTTTCACAACCCTGTATTTGGACATATTTTCATGCTAAAATTAACCATGTTTCCCAGGTGATTTTATTTAAGGATGGAGAGGAATTATGCAAGCATCTGGGATTCTGCCACACCTGACAAATTTTATTAATGATTAAGATTCTCATCTCAGTTTATTAAAGAGTAATCACTTATCTACAGCTACACAGTAATCAACTGGTGAAACTAACAGGATTTCAACATCCATAATACATCTTCATTCTTTCCACTTAAAAAGAAAAAAATATTTTAAGTGAGAATTCTGTCCGCTTTTAAGACCAAGAAAAGAGAAGTGAAGGAAAGGCATACATTTTAGAAATTTCCTTTTAAGTGGAATTCAAGATTTAAAAAAAAAAAAAACTTTTCCTGCTATGAATTAGAACTTTTTGAGGGGTGCGGAGGTCAGCACCTATCAGTTTAAAGACTTACAACTTTTCTTAGCTTGAAAGGAGCCAGTAAACATAGTTCAGAAAATAGGATCACAAAAGATAGGAGAATACTGGTTTGCTCTTTTCCTCCTTTCTTTTATAGATGGCTAACTAATATAACATTAATATTTATTTTTTACTGGAAAATATATTGACCAACTGTGTGCACTACTACCCTCAACATTCACCCAGTTGAACCCACCATCATGCTTTAATCTATTTTCTGCTTTAGAAGAATATCCACTAGCATTATGATTGCATCTTTAAAATAAATACATAAATTTTAAAAAGGGGTGTATCAGTTAAGATACAATCAAATTGAATTAAACAAAATGCTTCAATAAAAGTATCTTAAGCAATACAAACATTAGTTTCCCTATACTGCAAGAAGCCCAAAGGAGGCGATTCCAGCAAAGCCATTTGGTAATGTTCCCATGAATCTAGCTCTTTCAAGATCTCTGCTCTATAATCCTCAATGTATGAAAAACATCTTCCATCATGGCCACACCATGTCTGTGGCAACTCTAGAATCACATTCTCACATACCAGCCACCAAATGAAGGAGGAAGAGAGGGGATGTCATTCAGAAGACAACCCTTCATTCTCACTGGTGAAAATTGGGTCCTATGACCACCCTGAAACCAACCACTGGTAAAGGTGAATAGTTCAACGGTAACTGCTTGGCCCAAAGTTTATCCCCTAAGACCTAGGGGAGAAGCACAGCCGCCCAACCTAAAACCTAAAGGAACACATGTGAGAAAAGAATGACTGTTGGATAAACGACACAATACTCTGTCACCAGAGCTGAGTCATTTCAATTAAATTCTTAAGGCCATACTTGTTGGGGAAAGGTAAAAATTCATGGATGGGGAGTTAATGAAGATGATGTGGGGGGTGAATGGGATGCAATTTTCCAAGTACATGTTATGATAGTGCTGGAATCTTTTCCAGAGAAACATCATTTGCAGTTAAAATGGTCTTTCAATCAAAGACTATCCCATGTATGACTATACGGCACATATGCACAGGGAAGAAGGAAATCTAAAACTATCTTAGAGAGCAGCTATTACACCACTGACTACCTGGAGATAAATGGACTCTCAATACTCTATTAGGACTTCAACTTGCTTCCTACTTTGTCTAGCTTCTTCATTAGTCAGAACTTGAAAGCAGGCTACTTTCCTTACCCTGACATCATTGATTTGGCCCTGACCACACTTCATAGTTCATCTCCTTTATTACAACTGCCTATCTTTCACTTTTTTTTATTGTGGTAAAATACACATAACATATATTTTGCCATTTTAACCATTTTTAAGTGCAAAGTTCAGTGTCACTAAGTATATTTACATTACTGTGCAACTCTCACCACCACCCATCTCCATAACTATTTCCAACTTGAATAACTAAAATTCAGTACACATTAAACAATAATTCCCAACTCTTCTTTCTTCCAGCCTCCAGTAACCACTATGATAATTTCTGTCTCAATGAACTAGACTACCCAAGGCACCTCATGAAAGTGAATTTATATGGGGGGGCAAGATGGCGGAGAAGTAAGGAGCTCTGTACTTGCACTCGCGCCCATACATCACACAGAAAAGATCTGAAGCCATTGGAAACCTTACAAAACCTGAGAGACTGGGAGAAAAAGGACACAGAATCCACTGAGAAAGCCTTCTAACGTGAGTGCGAACTGGGGAAGGTAAAATCAGGCCGGGATCGGAGCCTCCAGGGTGGGAGGCGATCCCCCTCTACCCTCTACGGGGAGTGAGAGGGGAAAAGGAGAGAGTCCGAGACACAAAAACCTCAGCTCGGTGCATAGAAAGACCGTACTTGCCAAATACCTGCACACCAGGTCCCCTCGTGACAACTGGTCCTGGGGGAGGCTGAGCACACAAACAGCTTCTTTGTGCCGCTCCTGGAGGTTGCATTTCAGAGCGGCGGCGCGTCTGCCGCCATTGTAGCTCCAGGGCGGCTGAGATCCCTGAAAGAGACGCGTAGACACCGGGCGACCGCGCTCCTGGCTGGCTGGAACTCGAGAGGGAAGGCAAAGAGCTAAAAACTGAGAAATTTGCCTGTGAGTTCGTATTTCGGGTGACGAGCCATAGAGAGACCCGGTTTTCCTCACTCCAGCGGGCTCAGGCTACGCGGACCCGGCAGGCAAGCCCCCGCGCATGTGCGCCAGCCCGACCCAGAGAAGGAAGCAGCGATCCTGACTCAGCCCCCAGAGCTCAGCAGGGAGCCTGGAATAGCCCGAGGGGGTTGTCTGGGAAGCTGTGTCTAAGGCAACTTCAGCGGGGAGCGCGGACTGGGATTTGGAGATTGGAACTGGCCTGGGTTGAAGAGTGCAACCAACTTCGGCTGCGTCCCCAGAACAGGGAGTTGACACGCCAAAAAAAAAAAAAAGCGAGCCGCAGCGCGGGGTTCAAGAAGGGACTGGAGCACCGTCATTCTCCACTCCACAATCGCCAAGGCAGAACCCCCGCCTGAGGCATCGGATCATGCCACGCCGATCCCTGCCTGAGAGGTGCCCTCCTCCCTTTTTTTTTTCTTTTTCCCTTTTTTTTTCTTTTTTTTTTTCTTCTTTCCTTTTTTTTCCCTTTCTTTTCTCTTTTTTTCTTCTTTCTCTTTTCTCGCTTTTTTCCCCAAAACACTGACCTGATTAACTCTGGTCGCCAGCTTGCTTAAACAATCACAACAAGTCCATTCTGTAAATGTAAATTCTACACCTACCGACTTTTTCAGCTATTTCTCTCAGGAGTAATTAGACTATATAGTTTCTCTGGATAATTCCAGCATCCTTCTCTCACCTATCCAACCATATTCTACCCTTTACCTCTTTGAAAAAAAGTTCTTATCCCTTCTGCCTGTTCATTCTATTTCCAAATCTGCCTTGTCTCGCCCTGCCTTCTCTCTTTTTCCCTATGCTCTTCAACCAGCACTGCATACACATGGCTATTTAACTGTAGCTGGGAAATCCAGGTATATGCTTTAAACCGTTCTTTGTCCATCGGTTTTCTTCTTTTTTCCTTTTCTTTCCCCCTTTTTGACCCTTTTATGTATTTTATGCTCCCTATTATTCGCCCTCCCTCCTCCGTCTTTTCTATTAACCTTTTCGTTTTCCCTCTCGCTTTGCATGTTAGTTGAATCAGCCTGTGCGTTTGTGTACTCCTGCTCCCTGTGTGTTTGTCTGTCTGTTATCTTTTCCAGGGCTACCTCAAGAAACAAGCTAGAGTACACAAGGTGAAGAGTCCCAAATATCACTACGAATAGGAAAATAAAATAACTAAGGCCCCAACAAGAGGGACCAAGAGATACCATTCAAAACACAATCTCTGAAAGGATAGGCCCTGGAAAGTCAAAGAGTCTTCTTGGATATAGCAGTGCTCATAGAAACAGAGAGCATAACAGGTCTTTAAAACCAGCAAGAGCCGGAAAGCTAACTAAAATGACGAAACGAAAGAGCTCTCCTCCAAAGAAACTCCAAGAAGAAATGACAGCTAATGAACTGCTCAAAACAGATATCAGCAGCATAAGTGAACAAGATTTTAGAATAATAATGGTAAAATTAATAGCAGGGCTTGAAAAAAACATAGGGGACATCAAAGAAACTATGGCTACAGACAGAATGGAAAATAAAAATAGGCATGAAGAATTAAAAATGCGATAAATGAGATCCATAATAAATTAGAGGCCTCCAATGCACGGATTGAAGAGGCAGAAAGGAGAATAAGGGATCTAGAAGACACCATTATAGAAAAACAAGAAGCTGACAAAAAAAGAGACAAACTGATCCAGGAACAGGAAAGAAGAATTCGAGAGCTCAGCGACACAGTCAAACGCAACAATATCCGTATTATAGGAATCCCAGAAGAGGAAGAGAGAGGGAAAGGTGCTGAAGGAGTCCTGGAACAAATTACAGCAGATAACTTCCGCGACCTGGGGAAGGAAGTAAATGTGGAAATACAAGAGGCTCAGAGGACTCCCCTCAGACGTAACTTGAATCGATCTTCTGCACGACATATCATCGTAAAAATGGCAAAATACAAGAACAAAGAGAGAATTTTGAAAGCAGCTAGGGAGAAAAGGGCCCTCACATACAAAGGGAAACCCAGCAGAGTGGTGACAGACCTAACTACTGAAACGTGGCAGGCCAGAAAGGAATGGCAAGAGATCTTCAATGTGATGAACAGTAAAAATATGCAGCCAAGAATCCTCTATCCAGCAAGCCTGTCATTCAAAATAGAAGGAGAGATAAAAACCTTTCCAAACAAACAGATATTGAAAGAATTTGTCACCACGAAGCCAGCCCTACAAGAAATCCTGAGGGGGATGCTCTGAAGGAAAGGTTGCAAGGAACAAAGATTCCAGAGACACCACCACAAACATGAACCCTACAAAAGATACAAAGACTCTAAACCCACCTATTTCAATAATAACACTGAATGTAAATGGGCTGAATGCTCCAATCAAAAGACATAGGGTAGCAGAATGGATTAAAAACAAAATCCATCTATATGCTGTCTACAAGAAACTCATTTTAGACTGGAAGATACCTTCAGATTAAAAGTAAGGGGATGGAGAAATATATATCATGCTACAGGAAATCAAAAGAAAGCTGGAGTAGCGATACTTATATCAGACAAACTGGACTTTAAATTAAAGACAATCACAAGAGATGAAGAAGGGCACTACATAATAATTACAGGGTCCATCCATCAGGAAGAACTAACAATCATAAATGTCTATGCACCGAATATGGGAGCACCTAAATATCTAAAACAATTAATCACAAACAGAAACAAGCTTCTAGATAAGAATGTGCTAATAGCAGGGGACTTTAATACTCCGCTTACAGCAATGGATAGGTCAACCAGACAGAAAATCACTAAAGAAATAATGGACTTTAAAAATACATTGGACCAGATGGACCTGACGGATATATTTAGAACTTTACATCCTGAGGCCAGGGAATTTACTTTCTTCTCAAGTGTGCATGGCACATTCTCCAAGATGGATCACATACCAGGACATAAAGCAGCTCTCAATAAATATAAAAGAATAGAGATCATACCATGCACACTGTCAGATCACAATGCTTTGAAACTGGAAATCAATTACAGGAAGAAGTCTGGAAAACTTCCAAAAACATGGAGGTTAAAGAACAGCCTTCTAAAGAATGAATGGGGCAATCAGGCAATTAGAGATAAAATTAAAAAATATATGGAAACAAATGAAAATGAAAACACAACAATTCAAAATCTATGGGATGCGGCAAAGGCAGTCCTAAGAGGAAAGTACATTGCTCTCCAGGCCTATTTCAAGAGATTAGAAAAAGCGCAAGTCCAAAATCTAACAGCTCACCTAAAGGAACTAGAGGCAGAGCAACAAGAACGCCCTAAACCCAGTAGAAGAAGAGAAATAGTAAAAATTAGAGAAGAAATAAACAACATAGAGACCAAAGAAACAATTGAACAGATCAATGAAACCAAGAGTTGGTTTTTTGAAAAAGTAAACAAAATTGACAAACCTCTAGCCAGACTTATCCAAAAGAAAACAGAGAGCACCCAAATAGACAAAAGTATGAATGAAAATGGACTTATTACAACCAACCCCTCAGAAATACAAGCAATTATCAGGGAATACTATTAAAAATTATATGCCAACAAATTGGACAACTTAGAAGAAATGGACAAATTCCTAAACACACACTCACTACCAAAATTCACACGGGAAGAAATAGAAAACCTGAACAGACCCATAACGAGTGAAGAAATTGAATCAGTGATAACAAATCTCCCAACAAATAAGAGCCCTGGACCTGATGGCTTCCCTGGGGAATTCTACCAGACATTTAAAACAGAATTAATCCCAATTCTTTTCAAGTTATTCCAAAAAATAGAAAGCGAAGGAAAACTCCCGGACTCATTTTATGAAGCCAGCATCACACTGATTCACAAGCCAGACAGAGATCCAGCAAAAAAAGAGAACTACAGGCCAATATCCTTGATGAATACGGATGCAAAAATTCTCAACAAGATCCTTGCAAATCGAATCTAGCAGCATATCAAAAGAATCATCCACCAAGATCAAGTGGGATTCATTCCTGGGTTATAGGGCTGGTTCAATATTCGCAAATCAATCAATGTGATCCATCATATCAATAAAAGAAAAGATAAAAACCATATGATCCTGTCAATAGATGCAGAAAAAGCATTTGACAAAATACAGCATCCCTTCTTAATAAAGACTCTCGAGAAAGTTGGGATAGAAGGAACCTACTTAAACATCATCAAAGCCATCTATGAGAAGCCTTCAGCTAACATCATCCTCAACGGGGAAAAACTCAGAGCTTTCCCTCTGAGATCAGGAACACGACAGGGATGCCCACTCTCACCACTGCTGTTTAACATAGTGCTGGAAGTCCTAGCATCAGCCATCAGACACCAAAAGGAAATCAAAGGCATCAGAATTGGAAAAGAGGAAGTCAACTTTCACTCTTCGCAGATGACATGATACTCTACATAGAAAACCCGACAGACTCCACCAGAAGCCTACTAGAACTGATCCAAGAATTCAGCCAAGTTGCAGGGTACAAAATCAACGTACAGAAATCGGTTGCATTTTTATACACCAACAATGAAGCAACAGAAAGAGAAATCAAGAAACTGATCCCATTCACAATTGCACAAAAAACCATAAAATACCTCGGAATAAACCTAACCAAGGATACAAGAGATCTGTATGATGGAAACTATAGAAAACTTATGAAGGAAATTGAAGAAGACACAAAGAAATGGAAAACATTCCATGCTCATGGATAGGAAGAATAAATATAGTTAAGATGTCATTACTACCTAAAGCACTCTACACATTCAATGCAATTCCAATCAAAGTTGCACCAGCATACTTCTCAAAACTAGAACAAACTATCCAAAAATTTGTATGGAACCACAAAAGACCCCGAATAGCCAAAGTAATCCTGAAAAATAAAACCAAAACGGGAGGGATCACCATCCCAGACTTTAGCCTCTACTACAAAGCTGTCATCATCAAGACAGTATGGTATTGGCACAAAAACAGACACATAGACCAATGGAACAGAATTGAGAAGTCAGAAGTGGACCCAAAAGTATACAGCCAACTAATCTTCGACAAAGCAGGAAAGAATATCCGATGGAAAAAAGACAGACTTTTTAACAGATGGTGTTGGGAGAACTGGACAGCAACATGCAGAAGAATGAAACTAGATCATTTTCTCACACCATGCACAAAAATAAACTCAAAATGGATAAAGGACCTGAACGTGAGACAGGAAACTATCAACACCCTAGAGGAGAAAGCAGGAAACAACCTCCTTGACCTCCACCGCAGCAACTTCTTACTTGACACATCCCCAAAAGCAAGGGAATCAAGAGCAAAAATAAACTGTTGGGACCTCCTCAAGATTAAAAGCTTCTGCACAGCCAAGGAAACAACCCAGAAAATTAATAGGCAACCAATGGAATGGGAAAAGATCATTGCAAATGACATATCAGATAAAGGGTTAATATCCAGAATCTACAAGGAACTCACCAAACTACATGCCCGAAAAACAAACAACCCAGTGAAGAAATGGGCAGAAGATATGAACAGACACTTCTCCAAAGAGGACATCCAGATGGCCAACAGACCCATGAAACGATGCTCAGCATCGCTCCTCATCAGGAAAATACTAATCAAAACCACACTGAGATACCACCTCACGCCAGTCAGAGTGGCTAAAATGAGCAAATCAGAGAACTCTAGATGCTGGCGAGGATGTGGAGAAACGGGCACCCTCCTACACTGTTGGTGGGAATGTAAACTGGTACAGCCCCTCTGGAAAACAGTGTGGAGGTTCCTAAGGAAACTAACAATAGAACTCCCCTATGACCCAGCAATAGCACTGCTAGGAATTTACCCAAGGGATACAGAAATGCTGATGCATAGGAGCACATGGACCCCAATGTTCATAGCAGCACTCTCCACAATAGCTGAAACATGGAAAGAGCCTAAGTGTCCATCAACAGATGAATGGATCAAGAAGATGTGGTTTATCTATACTATGGAATACTACATGGCAATGAGAAACGATGAAATCTGGCCATGTGTAGCAACATGGATGGACCTTGAGGGTGTTATGCTGAGCGAAATAAGTCAGGCAGAGAAGGACAAATATCATATGTTTGCACGTATAGGAGGATTAGGAGGAACTTAACGGAGGAACAAGGGGGAGAAGAAGGGCGGAAATGGTGGGGGAAAAGGGAGAGAGGCAAACCATGAGAGACTCTTGAATGCTGACAAAAACTGAGGACTGGTGGATGTGGGGGGGAGGAGGGGTGGGAATGGAGGAGGACACTTGTGGGGATGAGCACTGGGTGTTATGTGGAAACTAATTTGACAATAAACTATTTGTAAAAAAAAAAATTGAATTTATATAGTATTTGTCCTTTTATGACTGGCTTATTTCACGTAGAATAATGTTCTTAGGGTTTCTTCATGTTATAGCAAGTTTAAGAATTTCCTTCCTCTTTATTCTACCACATGTATTACTACATTTGATACCTATTTACCTGTAAATGAACTCCTGGGTGGTTTCTAATTTTGACTATTGCAAATTATGCTGTTATGTTTCTGGGTGTACAAATAATCTGTTCAAGTCCTTGCTTTCAATTCCTTGAGTTATATATTCTAAAGTACTATTCCACTTTTAATCTGGTAAGGAACTGCCATCCTGTGATCCATAGTGGTTATACTATTTTACATTCCCACCAGGGGTGCACAAAGGTTCCGTTTTCTCCTCATGCTCACTAATACTTCTCATTTTCTAGTTTTGGTGGTGGTGGGGATAGTGGTGGTGGTGGGGATTATTTTTATTTGTTTGCCTGATAAAAGCCATTCTCCTGACCCTGAACCTGTATGTCAGTGTGCTTTCAATTTGAATTTCCCTAATGATTAGCGATTTTGAGGAACTTTTCAAGTACCACCTGTCATGTTTAAATCACTTTTCTTCATTTTTTTCTCTGAATGTTTTAAGATATTTTTATGTCTGTTTTATCTATTTATAATAAAAGATATACCTTACTTACCTGGAATAGGTTCAAGTTTCAGGTCAAATCTGTCTTCTTTGTAAAATCTTAATGACTACCGGTGTCCTTTAAATATGTGCTTTTCTGAACATCTATTGTCCTTTTAAAATCACTATTATTATAATTTCCACAGATTGATATTATAGTTTATATTTCTATGGGTCTTTTTCTTCTACTCAACAGAGCTTTGTACTTACTCATCTTGTTTTTCTCCTCATTTATAATTCTGAATTGATTCATTTACAAAGAGGAAATCTTTATTTAGAATATTTATTTTATCTTTTGTATATTAATGTGTAGTTTTACATATGATTATATCGCAAAGTGCAAATTTTATTATTTAATCATGTATCTAAATATCAAGGTAGAATATCAAGGTAGAATCAAGGTAGAATCAAGGTAGATTCATTAGAAATTGATATTATCATTATCTGATGGTTTGATAAAGAGAAAATATTTTATCCTTTTATGAATAAAAAATATGCATAGAGACATACTTTAGAGATATTGCAGGTTTGGTTTCAGACCAGTGCAATAAAGCAAATATCACAAGAAAACTAATCAAATGATTTTTTGCTTTTCCAGTGCATGTAAAAGTAATGTTTATACTATACTGTAGTCTATTAAGTGCAATAGCATTATGCCTAAATAAACAATGTGCATACCTTAATTAAAAAATGTTTTATTGCTAAAAAATTCTAAGCATCATCTGAGTTTTTAGTGAGGTATAATCACTGATGGCAGATCACCATAACAATGATATAATAATGATAATAATAATAAAAAAATCAAAGCATTGCAATAATTACCGAAATGTGACACAGAGGCACAAAGAGAGCAAACGCTATTGGAAAACTTGTACCAACAGACTTACTCCATACAGGGCTATCATAACCCTTCAATTTGTAAAAAATACAATAAACCAAATCATAAGAAAATGAAGTACGCCTGGAAGTGTAACTGAATAGAAATTTGGTTACGATTTTATTCTCTTGATATCGGTAACATTTATGTCCTTGTGGCTGAACTAGATACCCAAAAGTAGAAAGATTTTATAAGTTTCATTTGGCCTGACTTTCTAGTAAACATAAATTTAATTTACTGTATTATTTTCTTCTGTCAGACGCAAGTAGTACAGATAGAAGATTTGATTGTAAAGAACAACTTGTCATTGATACATTCTTGTGAAAATGGGCACCATGAAATATTGTACACATATACACTGAACTCTGAATCCAAAGAAGGAGTTACAACCCTGCACCTTCTATTGCTCTACTGCTGATTGTGTGCACTCCCCTTGGTAATTTAACCAAGCACTCTCAAAAGCAGCTTTAAGAAAGGCCAGGGTGTTGCTAAAAACAAACAGCATTTCCTTACCCTGAGACCAAAAGCATCTTGCAACTATTGATGGTACATAGAGAAAAAAAATTGAATCAATGCTTAGAAATCTAAGGCCCTGTTCCAAACCGCGGTTGTCCTGGTCTCTGCAAAGTATGTAAGAACAGAGGATATAGTTAAAAAAATCAAGAAATAATATTAAATTTCTCTCATTCTCCCCCGGTAAATAAAGACAAATCCTGGGTTATATAAACTATTTTTATTTGCCATTATGCTAACAAAGACTTCATCATGATTAACTTACAGGGATACTGAATGACAATAATTAGAAAAGAAATGATGAGGAAGCTGCTCTTCTTCAACTTGATTTGGTTAGTAAATTACTAATACTGTATGAGAGTCCTTCCCAAGATCTGATCCTAAGATATATAAAATCAGACCCTGAATAGCAAATAGCACTTAGTTTATGTGTAGTAATATATTTTTTGACAGAACACATCAAATATGTAGACTAAGTGGAAATGTGTTTAGTTTTAGTTTTATCTGAGACCTAAAGACAGTAAGTATCATCTACTCCCATATTCCAGAATGGCATGCCAGACCCTAGAGGGTGGACTTACAAAGGAGTTGGTTGAAAACTAATGTTGCCATCCATAGATTATAAGACAACTTCAACCCTATATGAGATTATAGACACCAAGAAAAGAGTTAGCAATATAATTCTTTTGAAAAAACTGTGAAAATTTGAGTTTATTTAAAAGGCAAGGGTCTGGCTAAAGCAACACATGCCAGCAGATTAGAGAGGCCACACATGAGAAAGAAACAGTGCATAATTATTTTATGTTCTTCCAAAGAAAGCCATCTGCAAGAGAAAGCATAACTTTATAGACACAGGCTATGAAAGTCTACTCACTCACTACTGGCTGGCCAGAGGCTACTGGAATTCGGTCTCCCAAAAGGGATGGTACAAGAGGAAACTACAAAGCCCTGTATTCACCAAAAAAGAAAGGAAAAAGTGACTTTAGTCACATGCCCAACAAGAAGATGCCAGATCTAGTTTATAGCCAGAGGTATAATGAGAATTTCCTAACCCATTGCCTCTTATCCTTCCCTATCATGTTGGATATGCCAGTACTATAAGTAGCAAGCTAGGAAGTAGGGTATGAGGAGATCTGAAGAGACAGAATGATCTGATCACCTTTCCTTTCTCATGGCAGTCTTATTTTCTGCAGCCGGCTCAAAGAGGGAAGGGGATTAAAATTAAGATCAAAATTAGACTACTGATAGTTACACTGAACAGGGTATTATTACTAAATAGACTGATTTTTTTAAGTGACTAGAGAACTTTTTATTTTTTGAGAGTGATGAGTAAGCTATGTTTTGTACTAAGACTATATCCAGAGCCAGAGAAAAAATTAGCCACAAAGAGTGGGTCCTATTGGACAAAGAATATTTGGGCACTCGATAGGTTCACTGCTACTGGAATGACATTGCTTCTAAGCCCTTTAACTGAATGAAGAAATAAATATGCGTTAGTGCTGATATTTCTGATTCCATGTTCTCATTCATGCTTGTATTCCCATGTTCAAAAATTAGGAACAGGATTTTTTTCATGCTTTTTATATGTACTGGATTTGTTCCAATGCATACAAAAGTAATGTTTACACTATATTGTAATTAAATGTTTTCTACTTTCTGTTATTTTCTCTTTTAAAATAAAAGGAGACAGGAATAGGAGGCAAGATGGCGGAGAAGTAAGGAGCTCCATACATATCACCTGCACCCATCTCTCAAACAGAGAAGGCCTGAAGTCGTAGGACACTGAGCCACAGGAGTTAGGGAAAAGAAAGAGACAGAGTACACTGGGAGGGAAACCTCATAAGTGCATGAGTGCAAAATGGGGAAGATAAAAGTGGGATGGGACCAGAGACATGGAGGGCAGGGACGGAACCGGCTTGCATACAGCTGCGGTGAGTGATAAACCGGCGAGTGGTGGCGAGCTGCTGCTAGTCCAGGAGAAAGGAAAGAAAAACTGAGATTCCTCATAGAACCATCCCTGGAGAAGAGGAAAAACCTCGATATGGAAAGACAGTGTTTTTTTTTAGCTCTGGCTGGGGTGCTGACTTTAAACTAGGTACCCTGGTCCCAGAAGGCGCCAGGAAAAACTGAACTGCTGCGGGCCTGGCACCATCCTTGGCGGCGGTGGCCCGGTATACCCACAGCAATGCCTGCTGAGGCAGTCCCAGCACCGGGTAAAGCAGCAGCAGTGCACACTTCAGCCTGCTAAAGCAGTGGTGGCGGCTACCCGGTGAAATGGTGACGGCGACCAGTAAAGCGGCAGCTGCGCGCTGTAGCGCTCGGACTCCAAGGACCTGAAGTTGCTACTGCTACTTTCCCCGAATGCATTCAGGTTGTATCTCTGCTTGGCCCCAGCAGATCTGAGGCTGCGACACTTCCTTCACCTCCCCCCGCACCCCCCAAACCCCAGGCAACAGGGAAGCAGCGACCTGCAGGACTATTCAGGGCAGTGTAACAAAGTCCTCGGACTGGGACCTGGAAACAGCAGGGTGTGGGGCACAGAACTCAGCCCAATTGGCTACATCCTCAGCAGAGTGAGATGAGACGTAAAGAAGTGATTTGCAATGCTTGGTTGAGAAAGGACTGGTGCGACGCCATTCGTCTCCCCACAATCACCAAGGCAGGCCTCACAGAGGCCATCAGACACAGTGAAGACAAGACTTGCCTACACAAAACCACACTCATCCCCTCCAGACAGCTGTTTTGTTGTTGTAGCTGTTTTTACCTGAGCCTGGGTTTGCATGTTTATTGGTTTTGTCTGTGCGTTTGTGTACCTGTGTCCCCTCTGTGGTTGTCAGTTTTCTTTTTCCAGGGCTGCCTCAAGAAACAAGCCAAACTACACACGGTGGAGAGTCCCAAATACCACTACCAGTAGGGAAACAAAATAACTGAAGACTCAACAAGAGAAACCAAGAGACACCATCCAAAGAACACTTCCTGAACAGACAGGCCCTGAATAGTCAAAAGAGCCCTCTCTAATACAGCAGAACTTGCAGGGGCCGTATGTACAACAAGCTTCTAAAATTAAAAGAGATAGAAAGCTAACCAAAATGACGAAACGGAAGAACTCTCCTCCAAAGAAACTCCAGGAAGAAATGACAGCTAGAGAACTGCTCAAAACAGATATAAGCAACATAACTGAACAAGAATTTAGAACAATAATCATAAAATAATCACAGACTTTTAAAAAGCATGAAGGACATCAGAGAAACCATGGCTAAAAGCAATATGAAGCTTAAAAATAGTTACGGTGAATTAAAAAGTGCGATAAATGATACACACAATAAACTGGAGGCGTCTAATGCACGGATTGAAGAGGCAGAAAAAAGAATAAGTGATTTGGAAGACACTATTATAGAAAAAGAAGAAACTGAGAAAAAGAGAGATAAACTGATCCAGGAACCAGAAGGAAGAGTTTGAGGGCTCAACGATACAATCAAATGGAACAATATCTGTATCATAGGAATTCCGGAAGAGGAAGAGAGAGGGAGCGCTGATAAAGGAGTCCTGGAACAAAGTATAGCAGAGAACTTCCCCAACCAGGAGAGGGAAGAAGAAGTTGAAATTCAAGAGGCACAGGGAACTCCCCTCAAACATAACTTGAATCGATAATCTGCACGACATATCATAGTGAAACTGGCAAAATATAAGGACAAAGAGAGAATTTTGAAAGCAGCTAGGGAGAAAAGGGCCCTCACATACAAAGTGAAACCTACCAGCGTGGTGACAGACCTATCTACTGAAACTTGGCAGGCCAGAAAGGAATGGCAAGAGATCTTCAATGTGGTGAAGAGAAAAAATAGGCAGCCAAGAATTCTCTATCCAGCAAGCCTGCCATTCAGAATAGAAGGAGAGATAAAAGGCTTTCCAAAGAAACAATAGTTGAAAAAATTTGTCACTACTAAACCAGCCCTACAAGAAATCCTGAGGGGGACTCTCTGAGGGAAGTGTTGGCAAGGAACGCAAGATACCAGAGACACCACCACAAGCATGAATCCCACAAAGGACACAATGACTCTAACCCACATATTTCAATAATAACACTGAATGTAAATAAATGGGCTGAATGCTCCAATCAAAAGACATAGGGTAGCAGAATGGATTAAAAAACAAAATCCATCCATTTGCTGTCTATAAGAAATGTCTATAAGCATTTTAGACAGGAAGATAACTTCAGATTAAAAATAAGGGGATGGAGAAATACATATCATGTTATGGGAAGTCAAAGAAAGCCGGAGTAGCTACAGTTATATCAGACCAACTGGACTTTAAATTAAAGACAATAACAAGGGATGAAGAAGGGCATTATATAATAAATACAGGGTCTATCCGTCAGGAAGAACTAACAATTATAAATGTCTATGCACTGAATATGGGAGCACCTAAATATTTAAAACAATTAATCACAAACAGAAACAATCTTACAGATAAGAATGTATTAATAGGAGGGGACTTTAATATTCCACTAACAGCAATGCATAGATCAACCAGACAGAAAATCACTAAAGAAACAATAGACTTGAATGACACATTGGACCAGATGGATCTGACAGATATATTTAGAACTCTACATCTTGAGGCCATGGAATTCACTTTCTTCTCAAGTGTGCATGGCACATTCTCTAAGATGGATCACATACTGGGACCTAAAGCAGCCCTCAATAAATATAAAAGAACTGAGATCATACCATGCACACTTTCAGATCACAATGCTTTGAAACTTCCTTCCAGTTTCCAGGAAGGAAACTTCCTTTCTTCCCTTTCCAGGAAGAAGTCTGGAAACCTCCAAAAACATGGAGGTTAAAGAACACCCTACTAAAGAATAATGGGCCAATCAGGCAATTAGAGATGAAATTAAAAAATATATGGAAACAAATAAAAATGAAAATAAAACAAACCAAACTCTATGGGATGTGGCAAAGGCAGTCCTAAGAGGAAAGTACACTGCACTCCAGGCCTATTTCAAGAAATTAGAAAAAGCACAAGTGCAAAATCTAACAGCTCACCTAAAGGAACTAGAGGCAGAGCAACAAGAGCACCCCAAACCCAGTAGAAGAGAAATAGTAAAAATCAGAGCATAAATAAACAACATAGAGACCAAAGAAACAATTGAACAGATCAATGAAACCAAGAGTTGGTTTTTGAAAAAGTAAACAAAATTGACAAACCTCTAGCCAGACTTATCAAAAAGAAAAGAGAGAGCACCCAAATAGACAAAATCATGAATGAAAATGGACTTACTACAACCAACCCCTCAGAAATACAAGCAATTATCAGGGAATACTATGAAAAATTATATGCCAATAAATTGGACAACTTAGAAGAAATGGACAAATTCCTAAACACACACTCACTACCAAAATTCACACGGGAAGAGATAGAAAATCTGAACAGACCCATAACGAGTAAAGAAATTGAATCAGTTATCAAAAATCTCCCAACAAATAAGAGCCCTGGACCTGATGGCTTCCCTGGGGAATTCTACCAGACATTTAAAACAGAATTAACCCGGGGCGCCTGGGTGGCTTAGTCGGTTAAGCGTCCGACTTTCGCTTAGGTCATGATCTCGCGGTTCGTGGGTTCGAGCCCCGCGTCGGGCTCTGTGCTGACTGCCAACTCAGAGCCTGGAGCCTGTTTCAGTCTCTGACTCCCTCTCTCTCTGACCCTCCCCTGCTCATGCTGTCTCTCTCTCTCTCTCCTAGAAATAAATAAAACATTAAAAAAATAAATAAATAAACAGAATTAACCCATTCTTCTCAAGCTATTCCAAAAATAGAAATAGAAGGAAACCTTGCAGACTCATTTTAGGAAGCAGGCATCACTCTGATTCCCAAGCCAGACAGAGATCCAGCAAAAAAAAGAGAACTATAGGCCAATATCCTTGATGAATACAGATGCAAAAATCCTCAACAATACCCTTGCAAATCGAATCCAACAGCACATAAAAAGAATGATCCATCATGATCCAGTGGGATTCATTCCTCAGTTACAGGGCTGGTTCAATATTCGCAAAACAATCAATGTGATACATCACATCAACAAAAGAAAAGATAAAAACCATATGATCCTGCTGATAGATGCAGAAAAAGCATGTGACAAAATACAGCATCCCTTCTTATTAAAGACCCTCGAGAAAATCGGGATAGAAGAAACTTACTTAAACATCATAAAAGCCATCTATGAGAAGCTCTCAGCGAACATCATCCTCAGTGGGAAAAAACTGAGAGCTTTCCCCGAGATCGAGAACACGACAGGGATGTCCATTCTCACCACTGTTGTTTAGCACAGGGCTGGAAGTCCTAGCATCAGCCATCAGACAAAAAAAGGAAATCAAAGGCATCAGAGTTGGCAAAGAAGTCAAACTTGGACTTTTCACAGAGGACATGATACTCTACATAGAAAACCCGACAGACTCCACCAGAAGCCTATTAGAACTGATCCAAGAATTCAGCAAAGTTGCAGGGTACAAAATCTATGCGCAGAAATCGGTTGCATTCTTATCCACCAACAATGAAGCAACAGAAAGAGAAATCAAGCAACTGATCCCATTCACAATTGCACAAAAAACCATAAAGTACCTAGGGATAAACCTAACCAAGGATACAAGAGATCTGTATAATGAAAACTATAGAGAACTTATGAAGGAAATTGAAGAAGACACAAAGAAATGGAAAAACATTCCATGCTCATGGATAGGAAGAATAAACATTGTGAAAATGTCATCACTACCCAAAGCAATCTACACATTCAATGCAATCCCAATCAAAATTGCACCAATATACTTCTCAAAACTAGAACAGACTATCCTAAAATTTGTATGGAGCCCCAAAAGACACCGAATAGCCAAAGTAATATTGAAGAATAAAACCAAAATGGGAAGTATCACCATCCAAGACTTTAGTCTCTACTACAAAGCTGTCATCATGAAGACAGTATGGTATTGGCACAAAAACAGACACATAGACCAATGGAATAGAATTGAGAAATCAGAATTGGACCCAACAATATATAGCAAAGTAATTTCTGACAAACCCGAAAAGACTATCCAATGGAAAAAGACAGCCTCTTTACCAGATGGTGCTGGGAGAACTGGACAGCAACATGCAGAAGAATGAAACTTGATCATTTTCTCACACCATACACAAAAATAAACTCAAAATGGATAAAGGACCTGAATGTGAGACAGGAAACCATCAAAACCCTAGAGGAGAAAGCAGGAAGCAAACTCCCTGACATCCACCGCAGCAATTTCTTACTCTACAAATCCCCAAAAGCAAAAGAATCAAGAGCAAAAGTAAACTATTGGGACCTCATCAAGATGAAAATCTTCTGCACAGCAAAGGAGATAATCCATAAAACTAATGGGCAAACGATGGAATGGGAAAAGATAGTTGCAAATGACATATCAGATAAAGGGTTAATATCCAAAATCTATAAGGAAGTCACCAAACTCCACACCCGAAAAACAAACAAACCAGCAAAGAAATGGGCAGAAGACATGAACACACACGTCTCCAAAGAGGACATCCAGATGGCCAACAGACACATGAAACAATGCTCAGCATCCCTCCTCATCAGGGTAATACAAATCAAAACCACACTTAGATACCACCTCACACGAGCCCGAGTGGCTAAAATGAGCCAATCAGAGGACTCTGGATGCTGGCGAGGATGTGGAGAAACGGGCACCCTCCTACATTGTTGGTGGGAATGTAAACTGGTGCAGCCCCTCTGGAAAATGGTGTGGAGGTTCCTCAAAATATTAACAATAGAACTCCCCTATGATCCAGCAATAGCACTGCTAGGAATCTACCCAAGGGATATAGGAGTGCTGATGCATAGGAGCACATGGACCTCAATGTTCATAGCAGCACTCTCAACAATAGCCAAAACATGGAAAGAGCCTAAGTGTCTATCAATGGATGAATGGATCAAGAAGATGTGGTTTATCTATACGATGGACTACTACATGGCAATGAGAAAGAATGAAATCTGGCCATGTGTAGCAACATGGATGGACCTTGAGGGTGTTATGCTGAGTGAACTATGTCAGGCAGAGAAGGACAAATATCTTATGTTTGCATGTATAAGAGGGTTAGGAGGAACTTAACAGAGGACCATGGGTGAGAAGAAGGGGAAAACAGTGGGGGAGAGGGGGAGAGGCATACAATGAGTGACTCTTGAATGCTGAGAACAGTATACTGATGGGTGTGGAGGGGATATGGGCATGGAGGAAGGCATTTGTGGGGATGAGCACTGGGTGTTATATGGAAACCAACTTCACAATAAACTATTTATAAAAAGAAATAAATAAAAAATTAAAAAATCAAAGGAGACAGCTTTAGTAACTTTAGTATATTTAATTTTTTCTAGAGTTTATGTAAAATAGTTTTAAATTTTAAAATCTCACATTTACGATAAGTAATAAAAGTCCCGAAAATGTAGTTTTGTTTTTGTTTTGTTTTGTCTTGTTTTGTTTTGTTTTGAAATAAGTTCTACACCCAACATAGGTCTTGAACTCATGGTTCTCATGAGTAACCCATGGTAACTCAAGGTTAGGAGTTGCATGCTCTGTGGCACCTGGGTGGCTCATCTGTTAAGTGTCTTTATTTCAGCTCAGATACTGATCTCAGAGTTTGGTGAGATCAAGCTCCATGTCAGGCCATGCACTGACAGCACAGAGCCTGACGGGAATTCTTTCTCTCACTCCCTCTTCCTGTCCACACCCCCACTCTCTCTGTCTCAAAATAAATGAATAAACATAAAACAAAAAAAGATTTGCATGCTCTACCAAATGAGCCAGCCAATGCCCTGAAAATACGGTTATTTTCAAGCTTAGAATATGTCCAACTAAGACTGTGCAAAGTGCTGTATCCAAAAATCCCTTGAAATAATTCTCTATACTTATTTTATATGTAAGCATAAGGGTGCATGTGTTTCTATTCTTTCATAATCTTGAGGCTTTTCTTCCTCTCCATTTTAATTTAATGTGATGTTATTTTTAATATGTATAAATGTACATGCTTCAAAAGTCAAAATTATATAAACAAATATAGCATCTACTCTTCTCCATTTCAGCTGTTTATTCTGAATCATTGACTCTCTGATCCAAGATGATATTCATAGGCAATTGTTTAATTATATTAAAAATTGTACCGTGTTCAAATATCTTCTCCTTCACTGCTTTCTACTGTGTGTCTCCTCTGCTGAAAACTTTTTTCATTTGTTTTACAGAATAGTTACACCTTCTTTCCTTACATTTGTTTTAAAGGATGTTCTAATGTTACCTTGAATATATGCTGCTGTCAAGGTGTTGGATAACAAATTGACTTTTTTAAATGTATAAATGACTTTTCATCTTAATATCTTAATATTATTGTATCTTACCCCCCAATTTCTTAATATCTGGTATTATCCTAGATCAACTTTCCCAGAAAAAATTCCCAATGGAGCCTTTAAGCAAACAGGTACACTTTAAGATCATGAAATTTCCTCAAATTACGATTATAAATTGTACTTGTGATCCATTGTTAACTTTTTTAAGCGAATTATAACTATGTTGGATCTTCTTCGCCTGTCATCTCTATCACTTTTTCTCAGATTGTGTTTTGTTCTTTATTATTTTTTATTCTTGGTTCTTTTAATTACTATTTGGTATTTGAATTCAAAGCTAAGACTAAAAGCGAAATAGGGATATGATTAGAAGAACGGAATATTTTTTTCATGGCCTTAAGTACATTTATTGATAAGAAACAAATTATTAAAATAATGAATTTGCAATAACCGTTAAAAGGTACAAAAATAACAAGTAGAAAGAAGCAAAGAATAAATATAAAAACAGAAAATAACAAAAATGAAAACTACAGATATAATAAATAATCTGATTCTTAAAACAATAGCAACAAACCACCAGGTAATTACATTTAAAAAATAAAAAGCATAAATATATATAATAAGAAATGTAAAATGTAGGAGTTTCCTGGGTGGCTGAGTCAGTAAAGCATCCAACTGTTGATTTTTGCTCAGGTCATGATCTCATCATTCATGAGTTCAAGCCCCATATTGAGCTCTGCTCTGACAGCATGGAACCTACTTTAGATTCTTTCTCTCTCCCTCTTTTTCTGTCCCTTCCCTGCTTGTACTCTTTCTCTCTCCCTCTTCCTCCCTTTCTCTCTCTCAAAATAAAAAAAACATTTAAAAAAGAAAGAAAAAAAATGTAGTAACTATTGAAATAAAGTCTTATAGGAAATTACATTATCCAAATCTATGAGACTAAAGCTGAAAATCCCCATGAATTGAGTACTTTATAAAAAAAATTTTTTTTAATGTTTTATTTATTTCTAGGAGAGAGAGAGAGACAGCGTGAGCAGGGGAGGGTCAGAGAGAGAGGGAGTCACATACTCTGAAACAGGCTCCAGGCTCTGAGCTGGCAGTCAGCACAGAGCCCGACGCGGGGCTCGAACCCATGAACCACAAGATCATGACCTAAGAGAAAGTCGGACGCTTAACCGACTAAGGCTCCCAGGTGCCCCATGGTTTTAAATACTTTTTAAAAATACATAAAATCCCTATGGAGATCAAATTTCTAAAAGTATAATATCAAAAAATGAAATAGAGAAAGTTTTCAAGGACTCCCCATCTCCACAAAAATAACAAATCTCTGGTGGTTTCTAGGAATTCTTCCAAAAATTTAAGAACTTAAATAATATTGCTGCTAATTAACTGGTTACATGAAATGCAATATAAAAAATACTTTGTGGAGGGGCACCTGGGTAGCTCAGTTGGTTAAGTGTCTGACTTCTGGTTTTGACTCAGGTCATGATCTCATGTTTCTAGGGATTGAGCCCCAGGTTGGGCTCTGTGCTAAAAGCATAGAACTTGTTTGGGATTCTCTCTCTCCTCTCTCCCTGTCCTTCCTCCACTTGTGTGCTCTCGCTCCCCCTCTCTCTCTCTCAAAATAAACATTAAAATAAGAAAAATTTATGGCGCATTATAAATTGATACCGGATAAAGGTGGTACAAAATAAATAAAATTACTACTAATAAGTATTGATGTAAAATATCAAATAAAGTATTTTCAAATTAAATCAAATGTATATTATAAAGATAACACCAAGTGAAGTTTACTTCATAATGCAAAGTAGGAATTTAAAACTTTTATATGAGGAAATTGATTAATATTATTGATCATATTATCAGATTTAAGGGGAAAATTATAACATCACTTCAGATTCCAGAAATTTCCTAACAAATATTTTTAAAATACTCAACAAAATGATTATCAATCTATACATTCTTAATCTGAATATGTAACATATATACAGGCACATTACAAAGCACACATACACACAGACAAAAAGCTAGGAAAAATACTATGTTAAGCTATGGGAAAATACTACATTCCTCACTTAAATCTGAAGCTACTATTATGGCTTTTTTTAAAGCAAAAATATAATGTTCTATTAGCAAAAGCAGTTAAAATAAGGAGAAAGCCATTAAATTTTGGAGAACTAAACAATTAGAAATGAAAAGATGCAGTTCTTGGATTTTACATTGAAATTCTTGAATTTTCTAGATATACAATCTTACCAAATATAAATGGATATAGTAGAAACAGCCCTTCTTCAGGAGCCACCCAGGAGTCCACCCAGAGTCAACTCATTATAACAAAAGACACTCCTATCACCAGGGAATTCCAAGGGCTTTAGGAGCTCTGAATTCTGACTGGGATCAAAAACCAAATATTAGAATAAAGGATGATTCTCCTGCTCTTCTCACTTAGTAATTACAAGAATTTTAGGAGCTCTATGTTGGAAAGTGGGATCAATTATCAATAAAAGATTCTCCAACTGTCCCTATTTACAAGGATTTCAGGAGCCCCGTGTTAGGAAACAGGGGCAGAGACCAAAATATGTATTTCTTATTATTTCACAAGAAGCTTCTGGAAATTTTTTCCTAGGGAAAAGTTGAAGGCAATCATCAAGTTGCATTTCACCTCCTTCCTTAGTGCTTAAAGAGCTCTAACTCTTAGTAAAAATTTAAATTATATTCTAGCACTCTTTCTCACCATATATTTCTTCAATGTTAGTGAATTTCATAACTAAATATTAGAATTGCTATATGAATATAGAACTTCATCTTTAAACTTAGTAAAACTATGCAAAATAACACTTTTTAAAAACTTTTTAATTTGTTATTTATTTTGGAGAGAAAGACAGACAGAGTATGAGGAGGGGAGGGGCAGAGAGTGAGGGAAACACAGAATCTGTGAAGTAGGCTCCAGGATCTGAGCTGTAGGCACAGAGCCCAATGCGGGGCTTGAATCCATGAATCACGAGATCATGATCTGAGACAGTCAGATGCTTAACTGACTGAGCCACTCAGGCGCACCAAAATAACACTTTTTAAGGAATTTAGTCCTATAAGGAAAACCTATTTTGTGTAATATTTTGATAAATTATTAGAATAATAGCATATTATGTTTTTGTTTAGTTGAAAATTTTAAATACTTTTTCATCTATTGCATTATTTTAATGTTTACTTCCACAGAGGAGAATTGATACACTTTGTTTTCATGAATAACACACATACTGGGTCTTTTTAAAAATGGTTTCTGTAGACCAAAAATGTAAATCAATTTAAAGATAAGCACTAAGCAAATTCTAGTACAGATGACAAGATTTCACAAGAATTGTGATGAAGCATTCAAATGACTGAATTGTGAAAGCTACTGGCCAACTAAATATATACTCATGGCTGGACCACATTTTCAACAGATACATAATGAAGTTATTCTCTTTATCCCCAACTCTGTGGTTATTGCCCTATTTCTTAGGTTGGTTATTGGCATTACCATCTATTCTTAACAGTGATTCTCCTCTGCCCCTTTCCACTTTATCCCATTCATTGTGTTAAGTAAATCATAATTTGATCTCTTTCTATATCTACAATATTATATTTGATCTCTATCCATATTTAAAATATTATATCTACATATCACTGGTGCATGAACATATTTTACAACTTCATTTCCATTTCTATGACCTCAGTTCACCCTCATTAGTGTGTTTAAACTAATTATAAAACCCTTCCATCTCATTGCTTTGTGACTTATGCTGTGCCTCTGTCACCATCACATCCAGAGTTGTCATGCTAAAACACGACTCTGATAACCTAACTTTATACATTTAAAAGTCTTTATCAGACTTTCATTGTCCATAAAACATAACTCAAACTCTTAGTATGGCAAATGATGTCTTTTATATTCTAGCCCCAAATTAAATGTCCAACATCATCACTCTCTCTACACAAATCCTAGTTTGGCATTCAGGCACATCAGGCATTGTAATAATTTATATTTGAAAAAAAATTGTTACTTCTGACAGAATTGCCTTTCTCCTCTACTTTATCTGTTAAATTCCTGCTTCCCCTTTAAGAGGTAAGTCATTTATCATCCCTTCTATATAACCTTCCCAAATTTCTGAAAGAACATTACATTATTCATTCCTCTACAATACCAGTTAGTTCTTTGCCCTGTTATAAAATACCCTGTTTCTATTGTGTGATTCATCTATATTTTCCTTTTTTATTATTGTAGACCAGGTCTTATTCATGAGAGGCAGTATAATATATAGTTTTCAGATTTGATGTTCTGTGGTCAAGCAGACCTGGGTTAAAGTCCAAGAATAAGTGGATTTCTGGTAAATGTCAGATGAATGAATGGATAAATAAATTAAATGAACTGAGAACCATTCCATGCATCAATGTATTCTTTATCCCAAGAATTCCTCTCCTTTCACAGGACTACTACATTCCTTCAAAGTCTTATTCCCTTTCATTAAAAAAATACCTAATCCCATTTAATATATAGAGATAAAAAATAAGTTTAGAAAGATGCCATGTAAATGCCCATATTGTATTCATTGGTAAAATACTACTTGTTAAATGACTGGGTTGAACTTGACAATATATGGTCCCTTCCACTCATATCCCACAGTCTCTGACTTCAAGGGGCACTTCCTGCTGTGTGGTAAGCTTATGTTTAGCCATGCCTTATAAAGATTTTATGACATCATTAAAATATAATTGTGCATCATCTAATTATGTCATTAACACATACAAATTATGTGATTAGAGCTATTTACATTAACATGAAATTACATCGAATTATGCTAATAGGCAAATACAGGATAATTAACTAAAATTAATTTTAAAAGCAGAGAAATTAACTCAGATAAACTACATTCAAATATCATTACATACTTAGAAGTAAGCAAGTAAATACTCCTGTTTTATCTGTACTAGTTCAGGCTTTCATCCACATGTCAACCAGCTTCTTTTTTCCCTCTCCTATCCACACTCCATATATAATACAGCTACTGCTCCAAAATACAGATCCTGTATATTACTTCTGTGCTTAAAAATCTTCATTTTCCCTGTTAGAAATAATCCACATTTATACTCCTCAAAAGCAGGACTGACTTTAACTTTCAGCGAGTTTTCTGAATCTTTCTAGTAAATTATCAAATCTGAGGATGGTTTGGCATACCCTTGAACTTGCAGTCAGAACTAAGAGTGGTGTTATGTGGACTCTTCCTTCTGTCTTTATAGTTAGATCTTAACTCCTTATATTTGGGTTCAAAGTCTTGGGTAGACTTGGAGGACTGTAAATTTAACTTCAAATTTGGCTAATCTGGATAGTAGCTTTTGTTCAAATATTTGCAATAATTTTAATAAATTCAGTTTATTCATCAGAACGCTACATTGGCTTCTTCCTATAGGTATAATATTTAGAAGTACTACTGTTATTCTATTTACAGTAAATTATAATTTTCATTTAATTTCTTCTTTAAACCCAACAATGATTTTAAGTGTGCTTTTTAATATCCAGATTAGAGATTTTTAAATTTCCATTTTTGTTAGGTTCATTTTTTTGTTAAATTTTAGTTAGATTCACATTAGGGTTTTTTTTGTCATTATAAGTATATTGATTATGCTGTGTTGGGAATAGGTTTGGTTTATATCTATTAAGAGTATGTTCAGCTTCTTAAATGTGTAAGTGTGTTTCTTTTGCCTCACTTGAGAAGTTTTTTGCAACTATTTTAATGTTTCTCTAGCTCTTCACTCTTTTCTGCTTCTGAGAAAGATGAAACAAATGTTAGCTTTTATGGTAATGAAACAGATTCTGAAGCTCTGTTCATTTTAAAATATTTTTCCTCTGCTAATCAGATTGCATAAACTTTATTGATATGTCTTCAAGATCACTGGATCTTTCCTTCATCATTTCCACTCTACTCTTGCATTTATCCAACAAATGTTAGAGTTTTCATCCTTTTATAATTTACATTTTGTTCTTTTTATCTTTTATTTCTTTGCTGATATTTTCTATTTTAATTTATTGAGTGTTTGTGACTGCTCATTTGATATTTATGTAGTTACTCATTTAAAAACATTGATGATAATTCCAACATTTACACAATTTCATTTTGAGGAACTGCTGATTTTATTTTTCATTGAAAGTTGAGATTCATGACTTTTCTCATTCCAAGTAATTTCAGAATGTATCCTGGCCATTCTGAAGTTTTGAACCTCTAGGTCTTATATACATCCTAGAGATAACATCAATAGTTTCTTGTTTTGATGGGTGATCAACCTATAGATCAGGTTGCTTTGACAGATAATCAAGCTGTGAGTTCTAACTCACCTTCTCCATGCAGCAGTTCCAATGTCAGTTTCATTTAATAGATTTTACAATACTATTAAAATTTGTTCCATGTATGCACCACTTGGTGGTTCATCTGACATCTATATAAAGTCCATGCAGTCTTAAAGCCTTGGTATATAAATTAGGCTCAAGTCCCATAGTGCATAAATTGAAGTTTATTAACAACTTCATGGGTCATTTTTCTGAGCTTCTCACTTCTTGCAACCATTCTGATAATTTCTAGTTCACTCAAATTCTCCCCACCCTCCCCCCCGAAATTCCTCTGGCTTGTAACTATTCACTTCCACAACTGTGTCATGCCCAGGGCCAAAAGGCAGAATAACAGAAAATAACAAACAAACAAAAAGCAATGAGGTTCTGCCATGCTCTGTTGAAACTATAGCTTCATCACACAAAGAAGTTCCACACCTTCAGGGTTTGGGAGCCTGTAGATTCATAGTGACACCACTCTTACTGCTGTCACAGCTGTCATCATAATATCACTTTGGGGTTGTGGTGCAAGAAAACAGAGGAAAACACTATCAACAATTGCCAAAGCATAGAAAAACCCAAATGTCCATCAACTGATGAATAGATAAAGAAGATATGGCATATATATACAATGGAATAGAACTCAGAAATCAAAAAGAATGAAATCTTGCCATTTGCAACAAACATCATATATGGAACTTGAGTGTATGATGCTAAGCAACATAAGTCAGTCTGAGAAAGACAAATATCATGACTTCACTCATATGTGCATTTAAAGAAGCAAAACAGATGAACATAGGGGAAGAGAAGCAAAATAAGATAAAAATGGAGGAGTAGACAAACCATAAGAGGTTCTTAAATACAGAGAACAAACTGAGGAATGCTGATGGGGTACAGGGTTGGGTGATGGGCTAAATGGGTGCTGGGCATTAAGGAGGGCACTTGTGATGAGCACTGGGCATTATATATAAGTGATGAATCATTAATTATACTACATGTTAGCAAACTTGGATTTAAATTTAAAAAATAATACATATATAAATATATAAAACATAATCAATAAATAAATAAGGAAAAAGAATGAAAGAGAAACAAAACACAGGATTTTACTCTTTCTGTGCTTAGGAGTCCCCTTTCTTACTCCTTAATTCAGATCTTTTAAAGGGTTTTTCTTTGCATTATTATATAACTGAGTATGTTAAGATCTGTCCAGGGGGCATTGAAAGAAAAATATGATAACTCCACACTGGCTAAGTGACACATTGAATTCTGGTGTCCTTACACAATTCACCTATTTCTGATTATTTTTATGATTTTTATAATCAATCAATCAATAAACTAGTAGAATTTTAAAGGTATTTACATATGGAGAATGTAGTCAGTGAGAAATCCTAATGGAATGATAAAAACTGTATGTAATAAATTATTTCCACAATTATTTTATGGAAAATAAGCTTCCCAAATTGATTACAAAACAAATATAAAACACACAACTATCTATAACTTCTTAAGAATTGTAATCAATAGTTTTTAAAAGTCCTCCCCTAATGGGGCGCCTGGGTGGCTTAGTCGGTTAAGCGTCCGACTTTCGCTTAGGTCATGATCTCGCGGTTCGTGGTTCGAGCCCCTCGTCGGGCTCTGTGCTGACTGCCAGCTCAGAGCCTGGAGACTGTTTCAGTCTGTGATTCCCTCTCTCTCTGACCCTCCCCTGCTCACACTGTCTCTCTCTCTCTCCTAGATATAAAAATATTAAAAAAAAAAGTCCTCCCCTAAAAAAGCACAAGAACTTGAAGATTTAGATAAATATCAAAACTTCAGCAAATGTTATAGAATCTAGGCAAATCTGAGGACTACTAAACTTTATCAGGCTTATATTCCTTTAATACTAAAATAGGACATGCAAGGATACAAAATAAAAAATGTAGCCCAAGGGTACCTGAGTGGCTCAGTAGGTTAGGCATCTGATGCTTGATCTCAGCTCAGGTCTTGATCTCAGTGTTGTGAGTTTAAACCCCATGTTGGGCTCTGTGCTAGGTGTGAAGTCTATTTTTTAAAAATGTAGGGGCCCCTGGGTGTTTCAATGGGTTAAGGCCTGACTCTTTATTTCACCTTGGTCATGATCTCACAATTCGTGAGATCAAGCCAAGCATGGAGCCTGTTGGTATTCTTTTTCTCTCACTCCCTCTTTCTCTCACTGTCTCTTTCTCTCCATCCTTACCCACTTTTCAAAATAAATAAACATTTTAAAAAATCCAAAAGAATATAGCTCAAATTCATTTATGACATAGTTGTATAAGTCCCAAGTGAATATTAGCAAATCAAAGCCAAAATGTATATATAAAGATATTACAGCCAAATAAAGTTTAATCCCTGAACTACACAGATTATTTAGACTTAGAAAATTTGATAATATAATTCATGCTTTTAATATATTAAAGGAGAAAACTTATTTAATTATTTTAAGGATGAAGAAAAACACCAATAACTAATAAGGAAATCTCTTAAGAAAAATAAGAATAGAAGGTTATCTCGGTGGCTCAGTAGGTTAAGCATCTGACTTTGGTTCAGGTTATGATCTCACGGTTTGTGGTTTTGAGCCCCGTGTCAGGCTCTGTGCTGACAGCTCAGAGCCTGCAGCCTACTTCAGACTCTGTGTTTACCTCTCTCTCTGCCCCTCCCCTGCTCACACTCTGTCTCTCTGTGTCTCTCTCAAAAATAAATAACATTTATTTAATAAATTACATAAACGTTAAAAAAATGTAAAAGAAAAGAAAAATAAGAAGAAACGTCTTTGCTTGAAAATTGACATCTACTCAAAACCTCGAGTAAACATCATATTTTAGTTTAATATGCTTGAAATATTTTCTTTAAAGTCAAGAAGGAATATATGTTAACCATATTGTGCTACATACATCTTACTAACATACTACTAGTTTACATAATGAAATATTACAAATAAAGTAATTTTTACAAATCTAAAATATTTTCCAGTGTTATTATGGTGATAGTAGCTACACTTGTGGTGAACATAGCAAATGTACAGAGTTGTAATTATATATAAATATATATATATATACACATTTATTTTATTTAAGTTTATTTTTGAGAGAGAGAGAGAGACAGACTGCAAGCAAGGGAGGGACAGAGAGAGAGGAAGAGAGAGAGAGAAAGCCAAGCATAGAGCCTGACATGGGGCTTGATCTCACAAATATCATGACCTGAGTCGAAATCAAGAATAGGATGCTTAACTGACTGAGCCACACAGGTTCTGCTATATATTTTCAATTATACGTGTACATATGATTTTCCAACCTGTTTCAAATTCCTTGGTTTCTACACAGAAACTTCTCTTTTGTTGATCTAAGAAATAAGTTTTTATAACATTATCCATGCAGTTTTTTATAATACTGCATGTGGCTCTATGTCATTTAATGAGGCATTTCTCTTCATCAGTCTGAGAAGTTTTGAAATGTTTTCATGCTGTGCACAAAGATGAGAATTTATAGACTATGCTTGACTATAAAATTATCCTGTTTTCATCTATTTATAAATAGATTTGAGAAGCTGGTGGTCTACTTGATGTCGAGTTCACATCTTACTTACAAAAATTTAGATGGTCTATTGAGAAAAGTTCACATACTGTTAAGTTTGAAACATTATTACATAGCTTTCCTTTCTCCTTACCACCCAAAATAAGGAACAAATAAACAAATCCACTATTAAGAGTTTGGACTTTACAGATTAGGGGATAATTTCAAATATTTTCCTAATAGATTTTATCTACATGATGGAAAACATGTTAATACAAGAATATGGATAGATGTGGATGCATATACTATTGTCTCAGACCATTAAAAAGAAAAAGAAAACCACCCACATCCAACTAATGTACAGTTTTAGACTGTACACAATGCAACAACATCATCTGTGTAGTGATGACCAGAATGCTAAGCTGAATTCCCTTTAATGTGGTTCACCCATCCACAAATGAAAATAGTGCTAATGTAGGAAATAATAGTACTTTTGTTTAACTTCATTTTTATTTGCTGATGAAGCTTTATTTCAACACATCTTTAATGTATCTATCTAGTTCCTTATAGCCATGTAATAAAAGGGAGAGAGCACCGTCTAAGACAGACAAAGCACTGTTATTTCAAAAGCTGGCCCTTCTATATAGAATTCGAATGATTTCATGAAGCATCTCTACTAAGAGGTGAGTAGAGGTGTTACTGGGGGCTGGCATCTTAGATCACTGTACATTTCCTTATTTTTTTATAGTGAGAGAAGTAAAACAAAGTTAGACTTTTTATGCGTAACTCAAGTCTATTTCTTACAAAACTGTTGAAACAAAGGCAAGCTATATTTTAGATCTACAAAAATAGCAGACTGTAAATATAAATAACACTGTATGTTAACTAAGTGGAATTAAAATTAAAACTTTTAAAAAAAACCACAGACAGTATTTTTTTTAAAAATAGCATTCATTTTGTTAAATTTCTAGACTGTATCTTAAGCTGAAGCCATCAGGTTACAAACCTTAATATTCTGTTAAGCCAAAAATGCTAGTTGTGGTCAAACGACTCACTCATCATCATTAGAGTACATATGCAGGGAATTTGATCATTGTATTCCCAGCTGGCAGCTTTTACTAACATCTGGGTTATTAACATCAGAATCAGCAATCTAGAGAATTGTTCCTTCTAACACATCCAGCTAATCCTAGACCCAAATTAGTTCTCCTCCAAACCCACCTGCAGGAAAATCTAGCAGTCAAGCATATAACCCTTGCGTAGAATTGTTTGAGTTAAATGTAAGCGTATATATTAGGATTAAATATTCCAGAAAAACCCAGGCCTGACTTCCTGTCTGTAGAAAGCTTTCAGTATCATTTTCCTGGAAAGTAAAAATCAAGACACCAACGTTCATTTATCAGTGAGAAATTTCAGTGAAGATTTGGAGATTCTGACTGTTACGTAACCAAAGCTTTTTGAAAGAAGGGATGTTTTCCTCATACTTGAGACAAATAATCACAACTTGAGAAGTATCAAATCATAAATATTTTGGAACTGTTTGCTTACATGTAATATACTCATAGCAGGTTTAAATGGTAGTTATGCTACTGTTTGAGCTTCTTAGTCCTGAAAGTGATTACTGCCTTGTTCTTAACCTAGTTTAGGGAAAGTCCTACCACATCATGAAAGGAACCCAAAGCCTCTTCTGATTATACACCAGTTATCTTACTGTATTTACAAACCATCAAGACAGTTTAATGCCAGAATATTCAACCAGTTTGGATTTTGTTCCCAAAGCCTTACATCATTGCTATTTTCTCTATGTGTCCCCTACACAGAAATTTGTGTGCTTTCTCGTGGAATACTGATTTTGATTCAAACACACATTTGACCAAACTCAAATATGTTACTTTAATAAATGAAGTTCCCTAAATTAGTAAACATGTTTAAAGAAAACATTTCATTTCTAATTTCTATTTCTATTCGTAATTCTTTTAAGAAATTTATCTTATGAAAATAATATATAGTGTTCTTTTTTTCTACAAGATTGCTCATTGGAATAGGAAAAACTGAAAAGCACTTAAATATTCTACATAATAAAACTAGTTAAATAAACTGTGGTGTGTTTCTATCATGGCTTTCTAGTCATTCATAGAAAATCACTTCAAGTATATATGTGTTTACATAATATATGATAAAGAAAAATTATTAAGCAAGAATGTAAACTATTAAACACTAAACAGCGTAATTGTGTGTGATATCATGACTGTGTTCTATTAAATATATACATACTTTTTTTCACTAACAAGAAGGATATTCACCAACTTGTTGACAATAATTACCCATGAGTGGTGGAATGATGGATGTTCAATTCAATATTTTAGCTTAATTTATTTTTTAGAATTTTCTCTAATGGAATTAATTGTTGGGTATCAAAATAAATTCATTTAATTTCTCTTAAAACTACTTCACTCTAAGGTCTTCTGTGGTTCTTTTAAGCAGAATTAAATGTTCTTTCTTCCATCTTCCCAAGGCACTTTAATCACTTATCCTAACAGTATAAATATACATTTCCTTGACTGATCCTATCATCAGATTTTGAGGTTTGAGGAGTAGGGGCTATGATAAAATCATCTCTGCATTCCCTGGTATTAGCAGACCACTTGACTCATAATGACACTCATCATAGTCTTTAGAATGAATAAATGAACAAATCATTAAGCAAAGTTTGTCTAAATATATAAAAAGAGAACTGAAATTGATCTGATTAAGTCTAACTATCAGAAACTACTTCAAGTTAAACTAAATTCACAGGTATTTAATGCATTTCTACCTTCTAAATTAAAATAGCTCGTCCAGAACCATACACACTGTGAGCCCTCAATTAATATTGATTGAGATAATTCTAGAAGAGGCATGAGGTAGGCCAGTAAATAACACAGAGAATCTTAATTCAGATCATGTTTCCAAATGGTAACTAAAGCTTCTAGTGAATCTGTTAGGTGGCAATTCTATTTAGAAAGGTGAATTGGGGCTAGACATTTTTTTTTTTTTTACAAATAGTTTACTGTCAAATTAGTTTCCACATAACACCCAGTGCTCATCCCCACAAGTGTCCTCCTCCATCCCCATCCCTCCTCCCCCACACATCCATCAGTCCTCAGTTTTTGTCAGCATTCAAGAGTCTCTCATGGTTTGTCTCTCTCCCTTTCCCCCCACCATTTCCGCCCTTCTTCTCCCCCTTGTTCCTCTGTTAAGTTCCTACTAATCCTCCTATACGTGCACACGTATGATATTTGTCCTTCTCTGCCTGACTTATTTCGCTCAGCATAACACCCTCAAGGTCCATCCATGTTGCTACACATGGCCAGGTTTCATTGTTTCTCATTGCCATGTAGTATTCCATGGTATAGATAAACCACATCTTCTTGATCCATTCATCTGTTGATGGACACTTAGGCTCTTTCCATGTTTTAGCTATTGTGGAGAGTGCTGCTATGAACATTGGGGTACATGTGCTCCTATGCATCAGCATTTCTGTATCCCTTGGGTAAATTCCTAGCAGTGCTATTGCTGGGTCATAGGGGAGTTCTATTGTTAGTTTCCTTAGGAACCTCCACACTGTTTTCCAGAGGGGCTGTACCAGTTTACATTCCCACCAACAGTGTAGGAGGGTGCCCGTTTCTCCACATCCTCGCCAGCATCTAGAGTTCTCTGATTGGCTCATTTTAGCCACTCTGACTGGCGTGAGGTGGTATCTCAGTGTGGTTTTGATTTGTATTTCCCTGATGAGGAGCGATGCTGAGCATCGTTTCATGGGTCTGTTGGCCATCTGGATGTCCTCTTTGGAGAAGTGTCTGTTCATATCTTCTGCCCATTTCTTCACTGGGTTGTTTGTTTTTCGGGCATGTAGTTTGGTGAGTTCCTTGTAGATTCTGGATATCAACCCTTTATCTGATATGTCATTTGCAACTATCTTTTCCCATTCCGTTGGTTGCCTATTAATTTTCTGGGTTGTTTCCTTGGCTGTGCAGAAGCTTTTAATCTTGAGGAGGTCCCAACAGTTTATTTTTGCTCTTGATTCCCTTGCTTTTGGGGATGTGTCAAGTAAGAAGTTGCTGCGGTGGAGGTCAAGGAGGTTGTTTCCTGCTTTCTCCTCTAGGGTGTTGATAGTTTCCTGTCTCACGTTCAGGTCCTTTATCCATTTTGAGTTTATTTTTGTGCATGGTGTGAGAAAATGATCTAGTTTCATTCTTCTGCATGTTGCTGTCCAGTTCTCCCAACACCATCTGTTAAAAAGTCTGTCTTTTTTCCATCGGATATTCTTTCCTGCTTTGTCGAAGATTAGTTGGCTGTATACTTTTGGGTCCACTTCTGACTTCTCAATTCTGTTCCATTGGTCTATGTGTCTGTTTTTGTGCCAATACCATACTGTCTTGATGATGACAGCTTTGTAGTAGAGGCTAAAGTCTGGGATGGTGATCCCTCCCGTTTTGGTTTTATTTTTCAGGATTACTTTGGCTATTCGGGGTCTTTTGTGGTTCCATACAAATTTTTGGATAGTTTGTTCTAGTTTTGAGAAGTATGCTGGTGCAATTTTGATTGGAATTGCATTGAATGTGTAGAGTGCCTTAGGTAGTAATGACATCTTAACTATATTTATTCTTCCTATCCATGAGCATGGAATGTTTTTCCATTTCTTTGTGTCTTCTTCAATTTCCTTCATAAGTTTTCTATAGTTTCCATCATACAGATCTCTTGTATCCTTGGTTAGGTTTATTCCGAGGTATTTTATGGTTTTTTGTGCAATTGTGAATGGGATCCGTTTCTTGATTTCTCTTTCTGTTGCTTCATTGTTGGTGTATAAAAATGCAACCGATTTCTGTACGTTGATTTTGTACCCTGCAACTTGGCTGAATTCTTGGATCAGTTCTAGTAGGCTTCTGGTGGAGTCTGTCGGGTTTTCTATGTAGAGTATCATGTCATCTGCGAAGAGTGAAAGTTTGACTTCCTCTTTGCCAGTTCTGATGCCTTTGATTTCCTTTTGGTGTCTGATGGCTGATGCTAGGACTTCCAGCACTATGTTAAACAACAGTGGTGAGAGTGGACATCCCTGTCGTGTTCCTGATCTCAGGGGGAAAGCTCTCAGTTTTTCCCTGTTGAGGATGATGTTAGCTGAAGGCTTCTCATAGATGGCTTTGATGATGTTTAAGTAGGTTCCTTCTATCCCAACTTTCTCGAGAGTCTTTATTAAGAAGGAATGCTGTATTTTGTCAAATGCTTTTTCTGCATCTATTGACAGGATCATATGGTTTTTATCTTTTCTTTTATTGATATGATGTATCACATTAATTGATTTGCGAATATTGAACCAGGGGCTAGACTTTTAAGTTATTTATTTTTATATACCAGCCTAAATTAAGAAAATTTCTAGGATATTATAATTTGAAATATATTGATATTTCATTTTAGCATAATGTAAAACCACAGAATATTTGCACACACTTAAAATAATGATAGTAATAATACCAGTAACAATAGTAAATATGCCACATTAGATTTCCTAGTTACAGTTATCTACACATATTGGAAGTTGAGAACAGATGAAATATTTCATTTCTCTTGTTTATAAAGCCTAGTCCTGGCAAATATAGTAATTACAGCAAATATTTGCTCTCTTCATCACTTTGCTTGTCTAGGACTATGTTAACTAATTTACGTATCCTTGTGATCATCAGAACTGTTTCAGTGCTAATTATACTTCTGTCCATTTTACAGATGAGGAAACTGTGATACGAGAAGTATATTTCCTCCAGGACCATGCCAACTGGTATTTTATGCATACACATCTATCTAATGTCAAAATCTGTACTTTTAAGTGCAATACCAAAGTGAGAAAAATTATCATAACCAGAAGAAAACACCTTCACTTGATATTCAAATTATTCAATCTCATGTGTTACATGTTAATTAACATTTTTACATAATTAATAAATTGATTCTAAAATTCTGTGTTGAAATGACTTGCACAGACTTCTAGAAAATAATAATGAGGATAAATTGAATGATGCCTGAAAGGTGCTTTTGATTCCTTGTGAAAAAGCAATATATAAAATAGGAAAAAGTATTGTATTAAAATACTTATTTCAAGGAGGGAACCATAGGTAAATGTTTGAGTATATTTGTTCTTGATACCAAGGGTAATGCATACCCTACTTAAAATAAGATACATATACTGTTTTATAATTTAGAATTCCCATACTATCATACTCAGAGAATTTTATCCACTATATGTTGTCTCTGCAAGAGAAAGACAATAACTATCATTAGATGTTTATAAAGTAAGATAAAATGCATCTTGGGAAAGGAGCCTGAGATCCTAGAAAGCCAAGATAAAAGGCATTATTATTACTTTAGTAAAAAAGCAAAACAATCTGCATCCAGGAAACTCTTATATCTTAAAGGAAAGATAAAACAAAAACAAAAGCAAAAAACCTCAGGAACTAGAAATGGAACTGGATTCATCAGGTTCTAATGATAGAACCTTAATGTTGTTCATACCCAGCATCAAAGAATAAACATTTCAACACTCTTAACTGCTCTTTTCATTAAGTTGTGAGACATATAGTAACAATCTTTGTCTAAAATCTCAGAAAAAGAGCCGTGCATTTGTGAATAATACTTTTAAATACTTGTGGATATCACAGTTTCTAGGTGAATCTCAAAGAGTTGTTGTCTTGCTTGTTTCAGTGAATACCAGTTGCCAATCAGATGGAAAAGGGGATTATGATAGGCAGTAGAGTCTTCAAATTTAGTTCTAAAAGAGCTTTAAGCCAAGTTGAATTTGATTTCATGTACTGCAATATACAATAGCACCTGTAATCTGGTGAACATTTCCAGAAACCTAAAAACAGCTTCCTTTTACAAATGAAAGACCAGATATTTTAAGAAAATTATCTGTCCCCTAAGGCATTTTTACATTTAAATTTTACATTTAAATACCCTAAGACCTTATTAAAATATTAAGTGTGACTGAGATACCACCTCACGCCAGTCAGAGTGGATAAAATGAGCAAATCAGAGAACTCTAGATGCTGGCGAGGATGTGGAGAAACGGGCACCCTCCTACACTGTTGGTGGGAATGTAAACTGGTACAGCCCTTCTGGAAAACAGTGTGGAGGTTCCTAATGAAACTAACAATAGAACTCCCCTAGGACCCAGCAATAGCACTGCTAGGAATTTACCCAAGGGATACAGAAATGCTGAGGCATAGGAGCACATGTACCCCAATGTTCATAGCAGCACTCTCCACAATAGCTAAAACATGGAAAGAGCCTAAGTGTCCATCAACAGATGAATGGATCAAGAAGATGTGGTTTATCTATACCATGGAATACTACATGGCAATGAGAAACAATGAAACCTGGCCATGTGTAGCAACATGGATGGACCTTGAGGGTGTTATGCTGAGCGAAATAAGTCAGGCAGAGAAGGACAAATATCATATGTGTGCACGTATAGGAGGATTAGGAGGAACTTGACAGAGGAACAAGGGGGAGAAGAAGGGCGGAAATGGTGGGGAAAGGGAGAGAGGCAAACCATGAGAGACTCTTGAATGCTGACAAAAACTGAGGACTGATGGATGTGGGGGGGAGTGGGGATGGGCACAGAGGAGGACACTTATGGGGATGAGCACTGAATGTTATGTGGAAACTAATTTGACAATAAACTATTTGTAAAAAAAAAAAAAAATTAAGTGTGAGATATTAGCTAAAGATCCCTAAACTAGACAATTGAATTAAATATGGTACATCATACACTGAAAAATTAAGCAGCCTAAAATCTAAAATAATTTAATGATATGGGATGATGCTTATAAAATAAATTTCTAACTGAAATATTACATGATTTATTAGACATTTACAATTTCATTGTCCATCCTAGCAGTCTGCCTCATCACCATGGTGCCAGTTATCTTTCCCAGTTATCTAAAAACAACTTATAAACTTCCTCAGAAGGTGAGTTTTATCTCCACAGAGGATAACAGAGAAGTACTGAGATGTGAATTTCAGACATTTATTCAGTTAATTTACAAAATTTGTATATCTTGCATACCTGTCTTCAAATGGGCACTGTTTAAATTCATGCCTCAGCTAAATTACAAATTTTCACCAGTCATGGCCTTTCAAGTTTGCTAAAAAATGCATGCACGTGAAACATTTATTTTATGGATGCCTTAACTAACATGAAAAATATCCTTCCAAACCTCCTCCAAGTCTATAGGAAAATTTATTTTCTTTGATTTTTTTTTCTGTTTGCACATTTCTTTGTGGGAAAGAAATGTGTATTAATATACATCACTACCATCCTAGAAGAGGCCAACTAGTAGCTAAATTCGGCATGTCAAAAGTGTTACTCCCAGCTTAGGAATACTGACCATTGGTTTGTTAGTGCTTTAGAGTGGAGGCTGCCTCATCTTCACAAAGTTCCTAAGAAACCAATGTTTAAAACTACTGTCAATAAATTTATTACAAGAGAAGTAAAGGTACAAAATGGACAGAATATTTGTGTTAGTCTGACTAGTGGATTGTCTCTGAAGACAAATTAAGTAGGAATCCTCTCTATTATGTGGTAATGTGGTAAACAAAACAACATCAAAAAAAAAAAAAAAGAGTTCTCTGATTCAAATATATAATGATCTCAGTTCCACTGGCCCAGAGAAGCTGGTACCTCCCACTCACTAAGAGGTCTGCAGGTGAGAGGAAGTGGCCGAGAGTTCAAGGCCTCATCTGAACATCTTCCAAAACTTAGAAACTGCTTGGAAAGAGTGACATAACCAAAATGGTCTTTCTGGCTTCCTTTTCCTCTCCTTATTTTTCCTAGCTAATCAATCATCTCTCAACAAACATGCACATACATTTTTAAAAATCTTTCTTTAGATATGCTAATTTCATCAGTCCATTTTGTATATATTTCCATTTAGAGCTGTTAAATGTTTTTTTAATTCAATTTTCAGAAGACAAGTTCTTTTTCTGTGTACAAGTTATACTAGTGTTTTGTGTTTCCTGATTTTTTGTTTAATGTGACTTCGAGCCAACATGGGGCTTGAACTCATAACCCTGAGATCAATACTGAAGCTGAGATCAAGAGTTGGACACTTAACTGAGCCACCCGGGCATCCCTGTGCTTTGTGAAATTTTATCAAGGGGAATATATTAATTACACTTTTAATCAGAAAAAAATATTTTAAAAATATTTGCAAAGAAAATCTTCCTAAATAAAAAGTAACAATAATAACATACAGTTTGAGAAATGTTTAAACTACTTTCTATAAGTTCTCACCGATTCAACACTTTAACTTATTCCTCTGTTTGTGATTTTTATGCTTCCCTTGATACAGCCCAAATTTTTATTTCACTTTTGTCTATATGTCCTGCTTTTTCACTCATTATCATTAGTAAGATTATTTATTCGTCCAGTCTTCACATTTTTCTTAATTATTTCTAATTAATCTACCATAGCACTCAAATCTGCTTATTATTTCCAGTTCTCCTTTTTGACTGGAATTCTATCTCAATACAACAGAATTTTTAGCTGAGGACTGAACCACACTTGGGTACGATATAATTATTCTATGTTCAAAACAACTTGACTGTAGAAGCCATTTGAGCTTCATTCATCTGAAGCCTGATTCTCGATTCTGGCATGCCAATGGCTTTTCTTACTGCCAGGGCTTGTTTTCAGCTAGTATTTTAGAGAGATAACAGCTCAATAAAGGGAGAGCTGTGTAACAATTTTACTACAAGGAGACCATAGAGATACCTAATTACACTTTTCATCTCAGAGTCTCAAGATAATCTACTAACTATGGTTAATGGAGCCTTAGAGTTCCCCAGGGAAGATTTGAACTTGGACTGTATGCCTTGGAAAGCTGTTGACGGTCAGTATCAGAATTCACTTTATCTCTATGACCTATGCCTAACATTACATCAAGTGTTGAGAAGTCAGCCCTGCAGCAGTATTTAAGAAAATAAATCATGAAACCCTTGTCTGCATGCAATTAGGGAGACTTGATCATAAGTACAAAACCACTTAAATACTATGTCAGACCGAATTTGATATTTCTCCCTTCAACAAAAAACTATCTCCTACTGTGTCCACTGCCGTTTTGAAAAGATGAGTAATGATATCAAGTACCAACAAAAGGCCATTTGCTTTTTCCTGTCTAACTCAATTATTAAATGATCCGTTACCAGATTGCCTTTTATTCTCTTACGGCAGGTGTTTCAGACTCAGATAATGAGCCTTATGGTGCAGGCACTGCATCTTTAATTCCAGTTAAAAGCTGGACTTTACCCAGTTGGGCAGAAGGGTAACTATGGCAATTGACTAGTGACTCAGCTGGAAGGAGGGACATTGGTGAGTCATCCATGATTTAATGCTGAGCTTCTTATAACCAGTAGACTATTTTAGCAATTTTAAGGAAACAGTCAATGGAAGTGTTCTCCTGCTGGTGTTGAAATACCATTTCAAGTAATAAAAAAATGATTTCGACTATTTGTGTACATGAGCATATCTGAATGAAGAGGGAAACATTCAGCCATTCTTGACTTTCGGTTTTCTATGGAAAAAGCATCCAGACAACAAAATTTGTTGCATTTTTCCTCTGAATATTTAATCACTGTAGGGCAATTCTTTTCAAAACAAGAAGATATTTGTAATCTTATTGGGCTGGGATGTTGAAATGTTCTAAGAAAAATTTCCTTAAGATAGATATTAGATTTTAAAAAATTAATAAAAAGAAAGTGATTCTGGTGATTTTAAAACTCCTACGATATAATGGTCAGAAAACTTGGCAGGGCTACCGCTACCTCAATATATCCTTTGGATAATATATATTACAAAGAAGAAGAGAAAGGAGAAGGAGGGGAAGAAGGAAGAGAAGGAGGGAGACAATAAAGAGGAGGAGGAGAAGGTAGAGAAGGAAAAAAGGAATGAAGAAAGTTTCCTTAGGCAACAGAATACAAAATAACCAAATATCTTGAGACAAACTTGTAAAGAAATTTATCCAAAAGCACTTTATAGCCAAAAAGGTTGCAGTTAAGGGAGAAACAAGAGAGCAAGACATAGGAGGAAAGAGTAAAGGTAAAGAACTATATTTTTCATATTCCTTCAGAGAAAATTATCATTTGCCTTCATCCTTAAACTCCCCTAATTGTTTTCAGGGTGTTTTCATGGAGTTTTGACTTCTATTTTTTTTTTCACCCTCAGTGTAGAAAACACAACCTTTAAATGGAAACTAAGGACTCTTCTAAGAAGCTTGGAAATTCTTAAATACAGATTTGTGTCTCTGGAAAAAAGTACATGAAATCATGAAGAAAATGTAACATTTATAAAGCTTACAGAGTGTAAAACATCAAAGTTTAAAAATGAAGACAGTAGGTCACTCCCATAACAGAAACTTGACTTGATTTAAATGAAGGATATCTCTACGGTGAAAATTCCGAGGTAAATTTCTACTTTCTCTTAATACACACAGTTTATTCTGCTTAGGAAAAATCTAAGGATCAGGTTGTATATAGATACTTCTGAACTTTCTAATTTGGTTCTACTTATTACCTTTTTTCCTCCATAAAGCTTCAAATAAAATTATCTTAGTTGTAATCATAAAATATTATATTTCATGGGCATTTTAGTATGGAAGCATTATGACTGGTATTTTGATATTATTTTAAATAATTATTTTACTATCAGAAAACTAAATATTTATTGAGGGCTGGATTTCAGATAAAAACCAATATTACTTGGGGCACCTGGGTGGCTCAGTGGGCTGAGCATCTGACTTTGGCTCGGGTCATGATCTAGCAGTTCGTGGGTTCAAGCCCCGCATGGGGTTCTGTGCTGACAGCTCAGAGCCTGGAGCCTGTGTGTGTGTCTCTCTCTTTGCCCCTCCTCTACTCGTGCTCTGTCTCTCTTTGTCTCAAAAATAAATAAACTAAAAATTTAAAAAACAAAGCAAAACAATATTACTCAAGCGATACTTATTTTAGGGGACCCTGGGTGGCTCAGTCACTTAAGCATCCAGCTTTGGGTCAGGCCATGATCTTGTGGTTGCTGAGTTTGAGCCCTGCATTGAGCTCTGTGCTGATGCTGACAGCTAGGAGCCTGGAACTTGCATTGGATTCAGTGACTCTTGCTCTCTCTTCCCCTCCCCTACTCACATTCTGTCTCTCTCTCACAAAAATAAATATTTAACAAAATTTCAAATTAAAATAAAATTTTAAGAAAGATTTATTGTAATATAGACAGTATGGTTCAGTTTACTTCATTTTATTTAATATTTTAAACTTTGATCCCTCCAGAAATATTCATAAAAACTTTTATGATAGAAACTTCAAGCAGTCTTTACTTTGCACCCAAACCATAAGAATAATAGTTCAATGGCACCAAAGTTTATGCAAACTAGTAGAAACTTTTAAATCTTTTCATTACTTTAATAAAAATATTTTTATCATCTAATATTTTGACCCATCTATAGCTATATGCTTAGGAAATGAAACATTAAGTAGCATACCATATTACAGAACAGTAAAAATTGGCAAAAAATTATATGATATCCAGTTTCTGTTTTATCCTAAATATTTGTTTGAAAGTAAGCTTTTCTCTTCTTTGTGCTCCAAGCTTGCTGTATTGATTTATCGTGTTTTCTAAATGAATGAATTATCCCAAACTGTTTTATGTACTTTTCTTAATTGTAGAGGTATTTTAGAACCACTGAACAATTGTGTTGGCTTTGGTGTATCTGAATATTGATGGGAATAACTTTAATTAATCATTCCTTTTAGCAGGACACTCACTAGTCAGATAGTACCCATACAAAAATATTTAATCATACTAGTCAAATTCTCTCTATCCTGTTCTTGATTAATCCTAAATAGCTTTGTGGGGGGGGGGGAGAGGAAAATTAATATTTACTAAGCATAAGATCTCTGCTAAGCATTAATCTACACAATTGACCTGAAACATAAATATTACTATCTTCATTTTATAGGTGAAGAAACAGAGGATCAGAGAGCTGTAATTACTGTATTAAAGTTAGACTTTAACTATGAATAGATAGAAAGCTGCTTGAGAATTTGACTTTAAAATCCATTCTTTTTACCTTTACATATATTGCATCCAACATTTTTCTAATCTAGAAGACTTGGATTTATTAACATATATTATATAATATTCTAATAAAATAATGATGAGGAAGGGGAAGAGGAGGATGGTAACAGCTAGTATTTGTTAAGTTCTTACTTGCTAATGGGACCCGGAATGTCTGGGTCTATTTCTCACTATGCTAGTCAGTAGGCAGGTGACCATGGGAAAACTCATAACCTTTTTCTATGCTTCAATTTCTTCATCTGTAACATGGGATAATATAATCATGCAGCCCTACAACTGTTGTCAGAAATAAATGCATTTATGTGAAATACAAATGGGCATTTAGAGTAATGCCAATCCTAAGAGTAAACCTTCTAATAAAAGTTACTTACTGCCAGTTTTTGTGTTAAATGTGTAACACATATGATCTGAGCACACATTCAGGACCAGGCCTGTCTTTTGGAAAGATACACCACTGTGGCCTTCTCCAGGTCCCATGAATAGCCGATTGATATCTAATGGATATCTACATTTTTTTCTCTTTTCTGAATATATTAAAATTCATTTTGAAATTTCAATCTGGAAAGATATCACAAGAGGCCTCTAAAAGATGCCTCCAGTATAGTTCTTTTGCAGGTCTGATTAAATTGGGCTGCTTTCTCCAAGGTGCCCTGGTTCCACAACCTTCAAAGAATTTCCCCTGAAACTACTTCTGCCTCATCTCTTCATACCCACTTTATGCCCCGTTACTCCCATTCACCAAGCGCTAGTGTGGTGGTGGCAGTCACAGAGAAAAAGCATGGGTGGGTGTGAGAGGTTTATGGGAAGTAAAATACATAGTAGCCAATGAAGGATGCAGCCAGTCCAGCTGTATGGAATACAATTATCACCTTCTTTTGCCTCCTGTCATGTCTCTGCATAAATATAACTTTTAGGGAATTCATTCCCAGGCTACAGGATTGGTCGAGTGCCCTCTAATATTCCCATTGTGTTTATAATTCTCCCTTGCAGCATTTCCCATACTTCTTGCTAAGTAATAATAGTAAGTACACTGTTTAATGTATGTTTTCCCAGTGGATTCAAGATTTCATGAGGAAGGGAGATGAATGCTGACTGTAGACCGCCAATACCTAGCCTAGGGCTTGGCACATACTAGGCACTAAATAAAAATTGGTGGAATGAAAATTAACTGATTCTTAGAATCTAAATATCTCCCCCGTTCTCAGGTTGATTTAATAAATGTTAACTTGTGGTTTTCTGGAATAATTATGAAGTATTTCTACTCTTTCTTCAAAAAGTATTCTCCTTCCTGTCTGTATTCTTTGCTGATTCTTGACATTCTTTTATTGCTTATTTTGTTCATCTTTTTTTATTCTTCCTCAGAGACTGTGTATATCATTACCAGATTTACCTCAAAATTGGCTGTGTTAGGGTGCCTGGATGCCTCAGTTAATTTAGCATCTGACTCTTGACTTCGGCTCAGGTCATGACCTCACAGTCATGATATTGAGCCCTGTATCAGGCTCTGTGTTGTGCGTGGAGTCTGCTTGAGATTCTCTCTCTTTTCTCTCTCTGACTTCCTCCCACTTGCTCATGTGTGTGCTCTCTCTCACTCTCTCTCTCAAAATAAATTAAAAAAAATTTTTTTTTAAACTGGCTGTTTTGAACACCTGTTATGTACTACTTCAATCCTCTAGTCTTGTACAGCCACCTCTGAAGTGACCATTTCTGCAGGGACACAGCCCAGTCTCATGTGGGGTGACCTACCAGCATCTAGATTACCACATGTGCCTTTCAACTCTAGCCTTCTCCGGTGAGAAGCAGACATGTGAAATTCAAGAAACCCATTTGGCAAAATGCCACATAGTCAATGGGAGCTATAGGGTAAATGCATTTCCCTCTCTCTCCCAGGGTAATGGTTCAAAGACCTAATTCACAAAGTTTCCTAGAAGGTTCCACAGTGTAAAGAAGCCAGTTGCCTATAGTGATGGCCAGCTCAACACTTCATTGATTTGGCGTCCCTCTTTCCCTGCTTTGCTCCACCAGTCATAAGATCATACATGTATCTTTTCTTCAGAACCTGCTACCTAGGGAACCCAAACTACAGTAGTTGCTTTGTCAGTAAAATATGCTACAATGGCATGGTGAAGACAATCAGTATTCCAATGGCCCATAAAAATCCCTAACAATAACAGTACCCTGTTTTTATAAGTTCCATTTACAAAGCCTTGCCATTCTTTACATTTTCTCTCTTTCACTGCAATGAAATTTATAATCTTGTTTCCTCATATATAAGATTCATCTGCCTTAAAAAAATCAGTTACACTGGATTTTGACAGTTTACTTATGAAGTATAAAGCTATAATGTAGACTTTTTTTTGTTGTCTGATGTAATTAATACAAGCACATTCAGAAAAGATCAGTCTGAACATGAGTTAGCATGGATAAGGACACTATACTGGTGTGTTTTTCACATTCTGAATTATTTTCTTTCAAAGTCCTATTAATGAATGTAGGGAACAGGGGATACAGAGAATGAAAGAGGAAGAAAGAACAATAGTTAGAAGGCAGTGTTGAGATCAAGAATAGACATGAATTGTTAAAAACAGCTTACTCATATTAATCATGTGTAATAGTGCTTATATAATATCTATGCACAATTTACCGCATGATACAAACAACAATTAATCCACCATTCAGTTTAGGAAATAGAGCAAGCACCACAAATTTTTGAGATTTTGTGCAGATGATACATTTAAGTGGGAAGATAAACAGCATGAAATCTCCTAATAGCCCCAATAGTAAACATGTGACTTTAATGGGAAGCAATTCTCTTGAGGACTTTTCTATTGTTTGTGGGGAGAGGAAGTCACACAAATAACAGTAGGTGACAGGTCAATAGGAGTTTTCGGTTGTTGTTTTTTTTTCAGTTTGAAAAGAGATTGTATTTGTGAAAGCAACTAAGTTAACACTTTTCTCCTTTCACTATTGCCTTCAACACTTAAACTAAATAGGCAAATGACATTTTAAAACAGTCCCAAATTAAAAGAGCTGGTGAAAGGTGCTTTCTTCCTATGTCTCTTTTGAACTAGTAGCAACTTTGGTGGCATTCCTATTATCTCAGAAACAGAATCAAGCATTTTCAGAATTTTAGAAAATTTTAAAGCATTTAATTATACTTTCTCATTGATCAAAATGGTCTCTGAAATAAATATATGAAATTGAAAGAAAAGGGCAAGTTTAAAAATAATGCACCATTTAAAATTGCACATTTACAAATGCATACTGATAATTCAGAAAACCTACCTCTACCTTAAAAGGTGAATCATTTTTTAAAAAGTCCGTTTTGATTTTATGAATATATCTGGCAACTAAAGAGAAAAAAACGGAAATTTTCTTTGCAATCTCACTTGTCGTAATATGGCTTTTGTATCTCTAAATTTTGATTCAGTTGCAACTCGTGCCACTTCACGGGCAATTTGCCGGGATAATGCCTGCCGCCACTTCCTCTCACATTAGCTGAGGGGGTGACTTGGATTGGACACTCAGAACTTATCTCTCAGTAGGGTGCAAGTTCCTTATGTCACTCTCCCCGCCTCCCTGCTACCACGTTACTTGTGGTTAGTTTCATGCTGAGCACATTTTCTTTCACGTTAATACTCAGTTATTTTTCAAGTGGCTTTGCAGAACAGATGTTCTTATGTGAGTTCCCATCTTTCTTCTTTTGCCTGACATACTTTTCACAAAGGCTTCCCTTGCTATTCCTTGTTTAGTCTAGAAAGGATGGGAATGGGTAGGAAAAGCACATCCTAAGTGTCATAAAAAAACTATTTCTTAGATATCTTCCTACATAATTTTTCTTCACCTATTACTCCTGATACATACCTTTGTAAAAAGAAATTTGCTTCAGAGTTTTTTTTATCTGTTCCTATATATAATTTTCTCTTGAATATTAGTATGCTTTCATTTTAATATTTTGTATCTAGAAATATCTTACATAATTTACCAATATAATCTATATATATACACATATATAGAGCATATATAACATACATAATATGTACTTAATACGTATGTATTAAGATACATACATATCTTAATAAAAAATATATCAACATAATCTATATGTATGTTTATGTTGATACATTTTTCATTAAGGTTTTCATCTGGATGCAAGTCAATGGTCACAAGGTAAATTTAAAGTTAGAAAGTTAAGAACCAATCTTCTGCTGGTCCAGATTTAAAAGTTAAATGTCACATTTTCTCCCATCCTTACTCTCTGTCACCTGTCAGGGATGACTTGCATTCTGTCTGCAAGTTTAATCAATTAAAAATGCTCTTAAATTTTTTCTGTTTCTGAAATTCATTCCCTAGGTGAGCTACACTACAATCGTTGAAAGAAAATGAAAAGTTTTCTCTTCTTCAAGGGTAAAAATGAAGCTTTTTAATCCAGAGATCCAGAAACAATTGGATCCCTGGCCTGCTCTCCCTGTTGCTAATCTCTTCTGCAAAATTGTACAATGTAAGGCAAAGTATATATTTGGTCCTCCAGAATATTATGGTTAGAATCAGTCTTGATTTTCCAAAACTAAAAACATTTAAAGTCAGGCTCAAAAAAAAAAAATTTGCTGAGGATACATTTATTGCAGTTTGTCATCGGTTAATCCTATAGGTACAAATCCTTATTTTGATAGAATTATTTGAATCCAACTTGTTCCATATGCCCTTGAGATAAACTCTTGACAAAGAATTTACAGATTACATCCTGGGTGGGAGAGATGCTTCAGTGTTAAATCAAAGACTGTTATATTAATCAATATGGCCGAATAAACATCAATTTTTTTTCTCTCTCTATCAGCTCAGAGGACTGGTAAAAGGAGAATAAAAGGCTTCTGAATTGTTCCCCATTAGTAGATTGTAAACTTAATTATTTTTTCACAAAAACTTTTCAAGAGTAAAAGAAATGGAAATCTTTCCTAAATATAATTCAAAATCCCTCTTACAAAGGTATTTAAACATTGTTCATTAATAATAGTAATATAAACTCCTAGAGGTTCCTGTCACTTAAAAAATGCCAATTTATAAAAAAAGAAATCCCCAATTTCCTGTAGTCCACCATTAAAGCCAAAGTCATTTTATATCTGAAACATGCCATCAGCCACCTCTTCCTGAGAAGGGTAGCATGCTGTTAATGCATAGCTGTCACTCACACACATGGCTGTTAGGCAATCGAGGAGAAGAAGGGAGCCATTAGTCTGTAATTCTTAAAATTTACATCCCCTATAATTTTCAGTGAAGGCTTTGCTTTCTTGGCATCCAAAATAGACTGAACCACAACTACCACCACCAGTTCATGGCATTTTCCTAGAGTGAAGGCACACAGCCCAATAAACTATTTCAAGACCAAAAGAGAGAGAGAGAGAGAGAGAGAGATTAAGACAGAGAGAGAGAGACGATTTTGTTTTCCATCTCAACTTTCCTCTAACGGTCAAATAATAGACATTTGTTTATCCCATCTGCCTTCTTTAATGATCATGAACAGTGACAGATCCCAGAGAGAATGAACAATACTTTCTGCTCTCTGGAGCTCAGTGTTATTCTCTGTCAGGAAAAATTTACAAGTTGGCTTTCGTATTTGTAAAGTTCATTTCCCAGAATAGTAGGTTATAAATGGTCATTACCATAAACTACCCCACATTTAGATGTTCTGAGGAAAAAACGTCTGCTATTTGGGGATTGATTTTTTTTCCTATCTTATTTCTGGAAGTACACAACTGTGATGCGGTTGGTCCCTACTCTATTCTTTATTTCAAGAAGTTCATAACTATGAATGTTATTTTACTTAAGAAATGGAAGAAAACAAAGCATTGGTTGAATTATCATATAGCAGTTATGATACCAAACATTTTCTTAGGAACCAATTTCCTCTTACCCTGACACTTAAAAACACAGCAGAAAAGGCCTGGAGAAATGGATGTCAAGTCAGGTAATCTGAGTCTTAAATTCTAGCTTTGACCAGAGTACCTATTGCACAGATTCCCTGAGCCTAAATTTCTTCATTTCTTAAATGAGAGTGCTAAACCCAATTATCTCTAAGTGAAAGTGTTAATAACCTTTGACATATTAGAAACCAACAAGAAAGACACTGGAGGTGACAGAACTCCAGTTTTCACTTTGGCCTTCTTCAAAGACCTCTGTTCGATCACGAGTAATTCAGAAACGCTGGACACGCTACATAGGTTTAAAAAGCCTTGGAGTCCTCATTTGCCACACACAGAGGATAACTGATCCTCCTGTCCACGTTGGCATGGGAATCCATGCAGAAGGCTGTGGCAGGATGCCAAAACCTGGTAAGGCTTCTATGAGTGACGACTATTATTATTTCAGAAAACCAGCAAGAGCTCTTAAACCATTTATTTTGTGTTCTTTATTCTAGCAATTGTTTTCTAGGAGAAAAGATCTTCCTTTATTCTGATGGAATAGCTTAAAGTATGACTGGTTACTGTACAGCTGTACTTATGTGACAAATGCACAGAAAACTCAGAAATATTCATCACCGATGAAACAAAAGTCACACACATTAATCATAATAATAAAAGGAAATGAGAAGTGTACTTAGTTCTGCTATAATGCAGTCTCTATTCCTTAAAATGTGCTATGCATAATTGTGAATTAAGAAAAACATGGGGTTTATGGGAGAAGGAGGTTAAGAGGACAACACTCAAAATACTTCATCGGTGACACATCAGAGTGACACTTTACCTTGAAAATGACAGAAGGATGAAGTTGGAAGGGCAGCAGTTTGCTGGTATGGATATCTGAAATCAGAAAGAGAATTGTTACGTTAGATGTGGATGGGTATGGCTCATAGCATGTGTGGTGAACTGAGGCAGCTGGTAGATAGCTGAGGTGTGTACGGGTGTATGTTTGAGTATTCTGTACTCTACTGGGCTCCCCTCAGCTGAGTATGGCTTTCTGCCTTTACTCAATGTTTTTTAAAGACAAAAATCAGGCATGTGCAAACACAAAATTTGCATTATGCTCAAACTGTTGTCTAATGTATCAATCGCTTCAGAACAAATTTGCATATTCTAAACAAGTGTTATAGCAGAAGTAACTACTCCAGGCAGTATTTCTCCTCAAATCTCTTCCTTACACAGATTATGCATACACCTGTGTGTGCATGTGTGTATATATAACATTGAAGATGAGAAAAGAGGAATTAAGTGAATTATGATATTCTTGCACATATCCATGGTAAAATTATTCATGATTGGGTATTTTTGCATGGTTCTGCATTTTACACTACACCAAAAAACAATAGTTGTTTCTTTAAAAATTCAAATACCAGGAAAAATAGGTCTTACAAAATCCTTACAAGCACTCTTCTGCTTTGAACCTTTTTTCAAGTTTCATAGTGTCTCAATTTCCAGCTTCAGTGGAAACAAGAGAGAAGGTGGTGAGGAAGGAGAGATACAGAAGAGAAGAGAATAGGGTAATGGAAATTCAGTTTAAAATGCAGACAAATCTGCCGTTTCTGCTTGATAGCTTGTAACATTTCCATGTAGTGCACTTTGCATGGCAGAATAGCTACTAGTAATAGAATTCTCTCACAGTGGAGGTTAATTACTTTTCAGCTACAGCAAAATAAATTTCCTGTCAAGACTATGGACAGGAATATGCCACTGTCCCCATTTTTACCTGGAGTTTTAATTCAACGTTAATATCTGACACTGCTTGCGTTTGGTAGGCTGTTTCTCTGAACAGTAGGAGCCCCCAAAGGAATACTGAGGGCTTGTCAATTATGAAGTATCAAAATGTGTGTTTAAAAATGTGGTTTGCCTATCCCAGAGGTCACTATAAAGAAGATTAACTGAGCTGCCTCTTGGTTTAGCAAAAGGAGTCTACCCTCTTGGTGATGTAAACACCTGCAAGTTAGCACAAGACAAGGAACTGGAGAAGTTCATTGTCCCCTGTCTACAATGGAGTAAACCTTGGCTTTCAGTTGCATCCTAAACTGACTGCAGGGAAGCTTTGGGAGTCATTCATTTCAGTCTATTCTACATTTTAATAAGGCCAGCCCACTGCACAATGTGCTGAACTTTATAGGGTAATGTATCAAGGGCTTCCTTTGATTATCCTGTTTGGGTACTGATTTTCTTCCCCCAAAGGTAATCTCTTGCCTATGACCATACTCATGCTCTATCTTTGGGACACACACTGTCACAGTCACTTAATTAACACCAACTTCAGCAATCCAGAAGGACAGATGGAATAGAGATATGAGCGCAAATTATCCTCCTGCTGCACAGACAGCACAGGGCAGGAGGGGCACAGACTAAAGAAACAGAGTGTTACTACATCAAAAAGAATAGACTTCCAAGCTAAAATATTTGTGATTTTCAATTAGAAAATAATTGGTATGGGAAGATATTCTCACCTATGTTCTGCCTGCTTTCCCTTCATTTTCAAAATCCCCACTCTACATTCTGTCCCTATCAAAAACTTTATTTTTTAATGATTTTTAAATTTTTTTTAATGTTTGCTTATTTTTTGAGAGAGAGAGAGACAGCATGAACAGGAAAGGGGCAGAGAGAGAGGGAGACACAGAATATGAAACAGACTCCAAGCTTCAAGCAAGCTGTCAGCACAGAGCCCAATGGAGGGCTCGAACTCATGAACACGAACCGTGAGATCACGACCTGAGTTGAAGTCAGATGCTTAACGACTAAGCCACCCAGTCATTCCCCCAACAAAATTTTTAATTCCATATATCTGAATAGTTCACCCACAAAACTCTTCCTGATCCAGCTAATATTATGTGGTCTCACTCTCTTTTGAAATGCTTTGGAATTCTGTTTTATTCTTTCCTGTGACACTTACTATACTGTCTCATATAATAACTTTCATGCAATTTTTTAACCATTGTTTTCCAATTAGATTGCAAGTACCTTATGATTTAATGTTTTATTTTGCTTCTAATTTACTACATCCCCTAGCATGATGCCTTGCATCTAATGAATCCTCAATGAGTATTTGTTGAATTGACTTTTCCTCAAGTTTAATCCTCTTCTGATACAGAGGAAACTGGAGGAGGGGTTCCTCAGTGTATTAAAAAACTCTTAGCGTTTTTATCTTTGACACTTTGTAGTGGATTCATGTGCAAATTAGAATTCCTGTAGAAAATAATTTAAGTGTGCAAACCCCTCACACAGTTGAAAATCCACATTTAATTTTGTTTTGTTTTAATGTTATTATTTACTTTTGAGAAAGTGAAAGAGAGAGAGAGAAAATGAGCAGGAAGGGCAGAGAGGAAGGCAAAGGACCTGAAGTAGCCTCTGCACAGACAGCTGAGAGCCCAACATAGGGCTCAGACTCCCAAACCATGAGATCATGACCAGAGCTGAAGTCTGATGCTTAACCCACTGAGCCACTGAAGCATCTTGAAAATCCACATGTAATTTTGATTCCCCACAAACTGAGCTAATAGCCTACTATTGATTGGAAACCTTACCAGTAACATAAACAGTCGATTAACACATATTAATATGTGTATTAATACAGTGTTATATACTGTATTTCTTACAACAAAGTTAGAGAAAAGAAAATGTTATTAAGAAAATCATAAGAGAAAATACATTTATAGTACTGCATTGTATTTATATTAAAAAAAAGATACCTGTATAAGTGGACCTGCACAGTTCAAACCCACGTTGTCCAAGGGTCAACTATACTTTTTATGTGTCCCAAAATATTCTTGTTTTAAAAAAACAAAAAACAAAAAAAAAAAAAACATTTTCAGCTCCCAGTTAATACACTGGCTTGATTTTGGTTTGTGGACAATAGTTGGCTGACCCTTTAAATATACATTATGGTTCACTGCACTGGTAAATATTATCAGTTCCCTACCCTGATGAAACCTAGAGAAAAGTACTGATAGCATTTATCTACTCTATAATCCTCTACAGTTAAATTTCTGAGCTTAAGTTCCTCCTCAACTACTGTCAGAGACGATTTGCAAAAGTGAATATCTATAAGCTTTTCCTAAAATCTACAAAAGGAAAGAAGATGTTGATTATGCATTGTGATTATTGGCAAACCAACATTTCATTGTACGTTCAGACAGACCTTAATGCTAATGGATTTACAACAGAAGCAGAAAAGGTCAGAGGAAGAAGCCTGCTCAATTGCAGGATTTTAAGGATCAGTCTAATTTAGGGGCACAGGACAGGGACTTCGAAGCTCTACCAGGGGTACCCAATTACACAGGAAAATGTTAAGCAAAGGCAAATTGGTGACATTTACCTCTCTACTTCATGAAAGGGCACAAAAGTACACTTTTTTCTAGACAGCTTCACTGTTTTCCGTGGGAAATAGAACTGAAGTTTCTAGAGGTGGAATACGAGCTCAGGCTAAATTTATCCAACAGTTCGCCATAGTCACCACCTGAATAGTACTGCCAGGACAGGTACCTGCAGTTCAGTCAGCAGCAGCACAACGCACACATTTTAAGCCCTCGTACCATGTGGCTAAACTGCAACGACGCTCCCCGGTCTTGATTCTCTTCCCTCCTCCTTTTCCTTGTTTACCCAGTTTTTGTTCCTCAAATTATTTTCATTATGTAGTAGACACAGAACATTTTTAAATAAGTAATATTTTATCTATCTCTCTTCCCTAAAGGGCTGTGTATATAGTATGCCTATAGTGGGTGAGCTACGAAAGGATTTCCATTATTTTCTCTTTTCCCCTAATACTGTGTATACGTGTAAAATACACATTTACATATATAATACATATTATAAATATACACACACTATATAATACATACATGTATTATATATACATATATATATGTGTTTATATATATATATAAAATGAGGAATTTGAGCGACCTAGTCTATACATTTCTTTTCAGTCCTAATGTTTTGATTCCCCGAATACATTTTTTTAAATATTTTATTTATTTCTGAGAGAGAGAGAGACAGCATGAGCAGGGGAGAGTCAGAGATAGAGGGAGACACAGAATCCGAAGACAGTCTCCAGGCTCTGAGCTACCTATCAGCACAGAGCCTGACGTGGGGCTGGAAATCATGAACCGTGAGATCATGAGCTGAGTCGAAGTCCGAGGCTCAACCAACTGAGCCACCCAGGCGCTCTCCCAATACATTTTTATTGCATTTTGCCAGGTGCTGTACCAAGACAGAGAGAATCCTCGTATGATAAGTTGGTTAAAAAAATGTAGATAAGGAAAGAAAAAGGAAGTACATGCCTGTGAAACATGGTATCAATTATAAAAATACAGTAATTATCTGTAAAATGCTTTATAATATGTATTTTTATGTTCTGGTTATTAGAAAGCCTAAATAATCTAAAAAGCAATAAATTAACCAAAATATGGGTTGGAAACATAAATTTCATGTTATCCAAATACATTTATGGATTTTTTAAACGACAATCACTATTTGTAAAATTTAAAAGAAACTTTCAGTATATCCCTAATTCTTTCTGCTCAGAAGTTTACTGCAAGAGATAGAAAATGAAAAGCAGGAAAAAGTCAATACATTTAAATAACATCTAAACTCAATTCCTCTCCAATACATGCCCACTACAATGTATAGTGTATAGTGCATATACAAGCCTCTAAACAGCCCAGGTTCTGTCTCTGGGCCAAAGACCCCCTAGGACAAAAGCAAAGCAGTTGCTGCCAGAGAAAAATGTTGTGGTTTATGCATTGTTACTCTGCTCATAATTTATCCAGAGTCTGTAATTTACAGAGGGTCTGTTGTTCACCTCATTCATCACAGAGAGACACTAAGGAGAGGAAAGCTGTACACACAAAAATTAAAAATCTATTTGTTGCCCTTGGCATGCTTTCATTTCTTGTTCAACTCAGTTTGTTGTGTTTAACTCTTATTGGTTTATTCTGGGCTCCACAAAAGAAAAATGAGCTTGCTTTGTTGATCTCCTCCAAAAACTGGCTCCCAGGGAGTCTCCAGGTTTCCACTGTCATTTTGCCTTCTTACTAATGATACTGAAAAGGAAGATTGTTGTGGGCTAAAAAAAAAAAAAAAAAAAATCACAATTTTCCCACCATACTTCCTATTTTGCATTTTTACTTAAAGCAATTACTGCTGTTTTAGATATTATTTAAAATATAGCAACCAATGTTTTCTTCCCCTTTCTAATAATTTGCTACAGAAAAAAATGTATGATATAGTTTAAAAGCTTACAACTCCTTTTATCTGAGTGAACTTAAGTAAGTTACTTAAGACTTCACAAGCCTCAGCTTCCTTATTTATAAAAAAGGATAATATTACCCCTACCTCCTAAAGGAATCTAAAGGATTAAGGGTGTTGTAAGTAATAATGCAGAAGTATGTAGAAGAGTGATGGCAATTATTACAAACTTTCTGGGGATATTTGGTTATTCTATCTGTTATGAACCAAATGTCTGTGTCACGTATGTTGAAACTCTAATCCCCCAGGTGGCTATATTTAGATAAAGGCTTTAAGGAAGTAATGAACATTAAAAGAGATTTTAAGGGTGGGGCTCAGTTCCTATAGGATTAGTGTCCTTAAGAAAAAGAGACAAAAAGAGCTTGCTTTCTCTCCTTGCACAATCAAAAAAAAGGCCAGGTGGGCACACCGTGTGAAGGCAGCCATCTACAAGCCAAAGAGAGAGAACTCTCCATGCGACATCAACCCTGATGGCACCTTGCTCTTGGATTTTCAGTCTCCAAAACTGTATTAATATACATTTCTGTGGTTTATGCCACATAGGCTCTGGTATTTTGTATGGTAGTCCAAGCAAACTAATACCCGACCGACTCTCCAATAGAACTTATAAGATTAGCTGCACTATTTAGTTGTATTAATTAACATTTTTATTTCCGGTTTTTATCATCTCTTCTTTCAGGTATTTTTTTTTTTGTAGACAGAAAGCTTATTCTAAAATTTATGTGAAAAGCCACAGACTAAAATAATCTAGAAACAGAATAAAGTGTGAAGATGGTGTACCCTTTTTTAAGGGTTACTTATAAATACAGTCATCAAGACAGTGTGATTTTGGTGGAAAGGTAGACATGTTAATGAATGGAATAGAATAGAAAACTCAGAAATAAATGCATATAAATGAGCCCAACTGATTTTTGACAAAATTATAAAAGAAAACCAAAGGAGGAAGTATAAACTTTACGCTATTGGACACTCATAGCCATAAAACTGACTTCAAGCTACATTTGCATATTCTAAACAAGTGTTATAGCAGAAATAACTACTCCAGGCAGTATTTATCCTCAAATCTCTTCCTTACACGGATTATGCATACACCTGTGTGTGCATATACACACATGTGTTTGCACATGTGTTGTATATACACGTGTGTGTATATACAACACTGAAGATGAGAAAAGTAGAATTAAGTGAATTATGATTTTCTTGTACATATCCATAGTAAAATTATTCATGACTGGGTATTTTTGCATGGTTCTGCATTTTCCACTACACCAATAAACAATAATTGTTTATCAGGGGATAAAAAGACAAGCTCCAGATTTGGAGAAAATATTCATAAATGCATATCTGATGAAGTACTAGTTTTGAGACCAAGTATCTACAATTCTAATACTCAATCATAAGTAAAATAGACAATCTAATTAGAAAATAGGGAAAAATGAATAAACATTTCACAGAAGAAAACATACAGGTCACAAATAAGCATATGGATAGATATTTGATATCATCAACTATTAGGGAATCCAAATTTAAACTTCACTATAAATGTATACACCTATCAGAATGGCTAAATATTTAAAAAAAAATAATAACAAATGCTTCAGAAAATGTGGAGAAAGTGGATCAATCATATATTGATGAATGTAAGATGACATAACTACTCTAAAAAACAGTTTGCCAAATTCTTTTAAACCAATTGTACAGTTACCATAAGACCCAGCAATTGCATCCTGGACACTTACTAAGACAAAAGAAAACTTTTTGTTCACATAATAACGTGAACCTTAATATTCACAGAAGATTTATTTTTAACAATCTAAAACTGAAAACACCTCAACTGTCCTTCAATGGGTAAACTGTTAAAACGGTTCATCCCTATTCTGGAATACTACTTGGTGATAAAAAGGAACCATTGGTAAATTGCAGTAACTTGTATGAATCTTCAGAAAATCATGCAGAGTGAGAAAAGTCAATCCCAAAAGGTTACATACTATATGATTTCATTTATATGTCATTTCTGAAATTACAGTATTATACAGATGAAGAACAGATTAGTGGTTGCCAGGGGTTGCGAGGGTGGTTGGAAGCAGATAGATGTTGTTATAAGAGAGCAACACAAGGGATGTTTGTGATGATGGGCTGTTATCTGTCTTGACTGTGGTGGTGATTACCCAAAGAAGTGCATATAAACCAGTGTATCTGAATAAGATCAAGGGATTATATCAAAGTCAATATCCTATGCTATAGTTATGCAAGATTTTACCACTGGAGAGAACTGGGTAAAAGGCACACAGATCCCTCTATTATTTTTTAATTATATGTGAATTACAAAGATCTCAAAAAATTGTTAATTTCAGAAGTAAATGAAATCAAAATAAGAAATAAAGTAAGAGAGATAGTATTAGTTGATTCCTTAACTTTATAATTTTACCATCACCCAGTGATCTGGGCATTTGGAGTGCCCAGTTCAGGATTTTGTGCCATATGGTGTCTAAAATGTACACAGTTCAGACATTCGGTTGTTCTCCTAATTTGTTCTCCTAATAATGTTCAAGCTTTCTGGTTCTTGAAAATTCCACTTTGTAATTGGACTTGATAGAATAATTAAGACTACAGGAATTACCATGCAGAGCATTTAGTTTCAAGTCCTCCAGTTAAAGAAAAGTTGAACTTCTGACATGTATATAAAATATGCCCAGAAGGCTGCTGTTCAGCATAGTCTGACTCTTGGATTCAATTTCTGAGTACTTTGAAGTCATTTTATGCCACTTGACTCAAATCATTCATCTCAGTGAAAATTTGTTAGTTAAATGTCAGATCCTTGGTGTTAGTCTATAGACTTCACAGAGGGAACCAAGGCTGCCTAACAATGTTTTTAAAAAGGCGCTTCTAGCTGCAGCAGAGGAAGCCTTCTACTGTAGAAGATCCTGGTTAGGATAGCTTTGCTATCAGTAAATATACAAAAAAGAAAGAAATAACACGTTTAGCACACTAAATGAATTGTAGCATGATTCCTGCTGAGAAGAAAATCTTCCTGGTTTTAAAATATTTAAACATTTTTCTCTCTGATTTCGACTAACATGGTAATTCAGAAGTAGCTATCATTGTAATTTGTAAAAAAAAAAACATACCGGGAATTGGTTGCTTTGAGCAGTTTTCTGCATGTACTGCTGTCTACTCTGAAGATACTATCTTCCCTCTGGTTCCAGAGACAGCCCCTCTGATAAGTGTGTCAGCAGAATCAAGCTGAACAACATCTAGGCAGTATTCATTACAGGTGACTCTCAAGAAATGAAATGTTTGTGCTCAGATTTAAGTTAGTTTCAGCTATTAAGCAAAGACATCAGCAGAACACAGTCAAGAGATTAGTTGTGTTTAAGAGGACGCTGGTACTAATTTTTTAAAAATCACTACTTCACATGCTCCGTTAGCGGCCAAAAACCTCAAAACCTCCTTTGAAAATTATAGCAAGTGATTTATATTTTGTCTTGTCATGAGATCATGTGTAATTGCCAACATGACACTATTTTCAAGCACAATAATTGCTAGACATTAACATAACCTGTGATGAAACAAGGTATTTTTTCTTATACTATCACTGAGCAACAGGACAATTAACATGTGTCATTTTTTGATTTATTACTTCCAAGTTTATTTTTTTTTACAACAAATTGTATGTTGTTTCCATAAGATAATTCTGGGTACCTTAGTAGCTCAGTCGGTTAAGCGTCCAACTTCAGCTCAGGTCACATACTCACTGTTTGTGGATTCAAAACCTGTGTCAGACTCTCTGCTGACAGGTCAGAGCCTGGAGCTTGCTTCTGATTCCTTTCCCCTCTCTCTCTGCCCCTCCCTCATTCATGTTCTGTCTCAAAACTAAATAAATATAAAAAAAATTTTTTTTAAGAAAAATTCTTAAAAATTAGTAAATCATCGGATGAAGTAGGCAACTGCAGATGCAGGTACATGAAGCTGAATGGGGTAGGGAAGATGGAAATCAGGGAGGAAATTAACTTCTGCATTTCTGGAACAATAATGAAGCCAAAGTTTAAAAAATTAAGTGCAGCTTAGATAGTATCTTTCAAAACTGATAGCAGCTCTTTTGTCATTCTTTGCATGCTCAAATTCCTTCCATATAATATACAATTATTAAGAAGAATTCTATCTTCTAATCTTGGCTGCCTTAAAAACATTAGCAGGGGCCATTTATCATCATATTTCTTATTAAAGCCTAGAAGAAACACCACACAGCAGTGTATCTTAGAGGTTGGTACTGTGAAGAAAATCACTCTCCAAAATCTCACGGATTTTGGCTAACACTAAAAATAATTGCTATTACAAAACTTTCTTGTACTTTAATTGCCAATTTACACAGATTCAGTGATGATTTAAAATTCCATTCCTATCCTCTAAAGATATTCATAGTTGCCCCTTTCCCTCTCTCTATCTGAATGTCTTAAAATTACTCAGGGTAGCATGTTGAGTTTCCCTTTTCAGGTGATCTGACAAAATCAGTTCACTAATGATACATGCAACAGCCGCAGGGCACTGCAACAATATGTGTAAAAAAAACAAAAACAAAACAGCCAAATACTAAGTTTGATTTGATTAGGTGGACAACATAGTGAAGAATCTGACATGCTCCTCCTTTTGCATTTCTGGTGGGAATGCAAACTGGTGCAGCCACTCTGGAAAACGGAATGGAGGTTCCTCAAAAAGTTAACAACAGAACTACCTTATGACCCAGTAATTGCACAGTATACTAGGTATTTATCCAAAGGATACAGGTATGCTATTTCAAAGGGGCACATGCACCCCAATGCTTATAGCTGTGCAATTGACAACAGCCAAAGTATGAAAAGAGCCAAAATGTCCAACAACAGAACAGATAAAGTGATAAAGGAGGTGTGTGTGTGTGTGTGTGTGTGTGTGATGGAATATTACTCAGCAATCAAAAAGAATGAAATCTTGCCATCTGGAACACCATGGATGAAACGAGAGTATATTATCCTAAGTGAAATTAATCATTCAGAGACAAATATCATATAACTTCACTCATACGTGGAATTTAAGGTATAAAACAGATGAACATAAGGGAAGGGAAGCAAAAATAATATAAAAACAGGAAGGGGGACAAGACATAAAAGACTCTTAAATATAGAGAACAAACTGAGGGTTGCTGGAAGGGTTGTGGGTGGGGGGATGGGCTAAATGGATAAGGAGTATTAAGGAGGACAACTTGTTGGGATGAGCACTGGGTGTTTATATGTAGGGGGTGAATCACTAGATCCTACTCTTGAAGTCATTATTGTACTATATGCTAACTACCTTGAATATAAATTAATAATAATAATAATAACAAAAGCCAAAAAACAAAAAAAATCTGATGTGTTCCTTAAGTTATTATTAACTTCTCTTTATTGTGTTATTTACTTTTTTAAAATTATTTTTGATGTTTGTTTTATTTTTGAGAGAGACTGAGGGAGACAAAATGTGACCAAGGAAGGGTAAGAGAGAGAGGGAGACACAGACTCTGAAGCAGGGTCCAGACCGAGCTGTCAGCACAGAGCCTGATGTAGGGCTCGAGAACCCATCATCTGTGAGATCATGACCTGAGCGAAAGTCAGAGGCTTAACCGACTGAGCTATCCAGGTGCCTCTCTCTTTATTGTCTTTGTTCCACTTACTAAGAATTCCTTACAGGGCTCCGGGATGACTCAGTCAGTTAAGCTCAATTCTTGATTTAGGCTCAGGTCATGATCTCGTAATTGTTGAGACTGAGCCCCACACTGGGCTATGTGCTGACAGCATAAAGCCTGCTTCAGATTCTCACTCTCCCTCTTTCTCTGCCCCTCCTTTGCTCATGCTTTCTCCTTCTCCCCCTCCTCCCCCGATAAATAAGTAAATATTTTAAAAACAATTCCTTAGAAATATTCACCTCTTCCTTGGGGCGCCTGGGTGGCTTAGTCGGTTAAGCGTCCGACTTTCGCTTAGGTCATGATCTCGCGGTTCGTGGGTTCGAGCCCCGCGTCAGGCTCTGTGCTGACTGCCGGCTCAGAGCCTGGAGCCTGTTTCAGTCTGTGGCTCCCTCTCTCTCTGGCCCTCCCCTGCTCACGCTGTCTCTCTCTCCTAGAAATAAATGAAACATTAAAAAAAAAAAAAAAAAGAAATATTCACCTCTTCCATATTGTGGCCTTAAGGGATATTTCTCAGCAAATAATTGATCACTGGTCTAATTCATAAAGAGCTTGTGTTGGTTTTCAGTTCTAAACATTTGGTGGAACTGAAATCAAACACTTTGCTTTCAGTGACCTATATCTTTCCAGGGCTTCTTTATGTTATAAAAGCATAAATAATACAAATACTGACGTTTCTTTTCCCATTTTCCAACATCTAGGTTAGCATATTGTACACTACTGATTAACATTTAACTTTTTTTTTTTTTTTTTGCTTAGTAATATATTTTGGAGACAGTTTTTTAATCAAACATAGAAAATATCTCCATTCATTCACAACCATGTGTGTATGCATCATAATTTAACCAGTCCTTATTGATGAACATTATGGTGGCTCATTTAGTTTTTCAGCTTTTTTGCTATTATGTACCATGATTTATTGAGTAACCTGTGTTTATTCTTCCATTGCATTTGTCTGTAACTGGAGGATAAGTTTCTGGATACAAAGGCTATTTTATGTAGTAATTAAGCAATATTATAAAACTGTCATCTAGAGCAAGGTGTTCTTAATTATCTGACCTTTTAGATCAGATAATTTTTTGTTGTGGAAGACTATTCTGTCATTGCAAGATGTTGAACAGCATCCCTGGCCTCTACCCACTAAGATGCCAGTAGCACCTGCTGCCATATGTCACCAGATATTGGCAAATGTTTCCTCGGAGGGCAAAATCACCTCAGTTCAGAACCACTGCTCTCAGTGACTGTATCATCTACTAACATCACCAGCAAGATGAGACTCTTCCGCACTAATAGTGTGTGATATAAAATTTCAGAATATTTGACAATTTGATGGGGAAGGAAATGGAATATCAATATCATTTCAATTTGTATTTCTCTTATTATGAGAGGATGAGCATCCTGTCATTTTTTTAACCTTTTCTCTGAATTGCCTGTTTATATTTCTTAAGTTTTATATTTGTCAATTTTCACTTTATCTTTTCTTGTAAATTTTGATACAACTTTTATAGAGATTACTTCTTTGCAATATGAGTTATTATTTTTTTACTGATCAAATTTTTTTTATTCGAAAGGAAAATAATTTTCTTTTCTTTTTCTTTTACAAATAGTTTATTCTCAAGTTGATTTCCATATAACACCCAGTGCTCATCCCCACAAGTACCCTCTCCATACCCCTCTCTCCCCCCCCACACCCATCAGTCCTCAGTTTGTTCTCAGCATTCAAGAGTCTCTCATGGTTTGCCTCCCTCCCTTTCTCCCACCATTTTCCCCCTTCTTCTCCCCCATAGCACTGCTAGGAATTTACCCAAGGGATACAGAAATGCTGACGCATAGGAGCACATGTACCCCAATGTTCATATCTCCACAATAGCTAAAACATGGAAAGAGGCTAAGTATCCATCAATGGACGAATGGAACAATATGTGGTTTATTTATATGATGGAATACTACATGGCAATGAGAAAGAATGAAATCTGGCCATGTGTAGCAACACGGATGGACCTTGAGGGTGTTATGCTGAACGAAATAAGTCAGACAGAGAAGGACAAATATCATTTGATATTTTTAACATTGTCATTCTGACTTTTGTTATGGTGATGCAGATATTTTTAATTTTTTTGTAGTTCAATTAACCAATCTTTACTTTTTTAATGTTTATTTATTTTTGTGTAAGAGAGTGCAAGTGGGTAGGTGGGGGGGGGGGATGGGCAGAGGATCTGAGGCTTGAAACAGGCTCTGCATAGACTCTGAACTGACAGCAGAGAGCCCAGATCAGGGCTTGAACTTAATTTCAAAATTATGAGTCATAATTAGAAAAACTCCCCATTATTTTCAAGGTGTTCACCTATGTTTTTGTTTAGTACATTTATGGCTTTATTATTTATATGCCTTTTATCATAGTTGATATTTATCCAATATTCAGTATACCAATCTTGTTTCTGCAGATTTCTTTTGGTAATGTTTAATTTACTACATTATTTTATAGATTTTTTTTAGCTAGCTAAAACACATAATTAATCAAAAGACTATTGATTGAGAGGCCACTGGTAGGTATAATCTAAACTACCTTGTAGTTCTCATATACATTTTTACATTCTATTTCATACTCTATGAAAAGGGTCTGTTTAGTAGAATCAATATTCTAATGTTAAACACCAAGTTTTAAAACATTTTCTTTGTTAACAGTAAAATTATATTTCAGACAGTCATGTGGTTCTTTTGTTTTTGTAATAGATCCACATTAAGAAACCTGAAATGGAGATTTCTTTTTTAAAAAAGCTCTATTACTATAATATTTGACACATAGGAGAACTCACTTTGACTTTTAATATAAGAAGTACAAAACATATCCTGTGAGGTTGTGCCTGTGGCTTTAAAAGAAATTCATTTATAATACGAATTGGTGCATATAGACAAAAACTTCCTCCTGAGCCAGGTTTATTTTTAGGTAAAACCACAGAATCTAATCAGGTTTCCTGTTATAATGTAAAGTGGAAATATAAAGATGCCTGATTATTTTGTGTTAGGACCAACCGTTTCATTCTATCATCTGTCTTTTTCTATCACCTCCAGTGTGATATCTTGAAATGGGGCTCCTGACACATAATAGAAAGCTTCAGAGGAAACATTAATATGTTCCTTAGTTCAAGTAGTCCATGTTATCACAGAAGCAAATGAAAAGTCTCCCGACCTTTTCATTTACTTCCACGACAACATGCTCTGAGAGAAAAGATTTTTGCCAGCTGTTTTAGTTTTAAATTACAGTGCCATGATTGGTTTCATTTCTAGGTCACCCATAGCAACCATTATATGCCCGCACAGGATGAGCAATAGATGCATATAAAATTCTCAAGGATTTAAGTTCAAATATTCTAATTTCTTTTCAAGAAGATTTTGTTGCTTTGTATTTGGTGGAACAGGGAAAACTGACACCATTTGTTCATTGATTTCTCTTTTGTGGGGTGGGGGTGGGGAATGCTTTTAAAAATTGCTGTCTTTCAAAACTAGTAATCCTTTATGCATAATTCTCCCAACAGTGGAAACACTATTAAAATAGCTCTGAAGTGTGTTCCACTGGCCCCCTAACAGATTTCCAGAGAGAAAGAAGATTTTTAAGACTGCCTAACAGGGAGGGGCCAAGATGGTGGAAGAGCATGGAAGGTTTTTCTCTGCCTCTCATCCCTGAAATGCAGCCAGATCAACACTAAACCATCTTGCACACCTAGAAAACTGATCTGAGTATTAACACAACAATCTGCACAACCTGAACCACAAAACTCAGCAAGAAGGCAGAGTGAAGAAGTGAACTGGGGGAGAAAAAAGCTGTGGAGGGCAGGGAGCTGTTTTTGCTTAGAAGAGAGGACCGAAACGGGTGGGGGAGGGGAGCGAGAAGGTTACAGGAAAAGAACTCCTCTCTCCTAAAAGTACCTGGAGAGAAAGTGAAAAGTGGAAACAGCTGCAGGGACCGAACAAAAAAGGGAGAAAGGAGAATGGAGAGGGCTTAAACTCCATTAGGACTCTATAAGCAGGGAGTACAGAGTCTGAAACTCTGCAGGTCTATACCTGGCAGTGCTCTGGTGGGAAGGCGAATCCCCAGGTGCAGAGAATGAAGTCCGGAGGGGTCTTCCAGCCTCAAGGCAAGAGGTGGTTCTGCTGCTGGGAGGACATTTGGTAGAGGCTGTGAAGCCACCCCAGAGGCAAAAGTTCCAGTGGATTCTGGAGAGCAACCACATTCGTTGGTACTGGACCAAGGACGTTAAGCCTGAAGCCTGGTGCCAGATGTTCTGTTGTGATTTTCCACGATCCCTGAAATGTTGCTTGTTCCCAGCCACAGTCTTTGGGCTATGGCAGCAGTATAGTCTCAGGAAAGTTCCTGAGAGCGGGCCCGCACCTGGCCATGATTCAGTAAGACCCTCCCCAAGAAGGTCTGAGCAGGCGAAAGTCGCAGTCCCTCACAGGTGAGGGGTTTTGAAACATAGCGCCATTTGAAATGGAACTCAGGAGGGAGGTGCCGCCTGGCAGCCAGACGGCTTGGTCACAGACATTGTAGAAGCAAGGAGTGGATGGAAGTCAGAGACAAAGGAGGGGTGCTCGACTGTCAGTCGCGGAGAGCGCAGAGTTCGACAACAGAACTAATTAGCTGGGCGACGCCATTTTCAATGCTCCCGCGCATGCGCACACATGCCTACAGGTGCCACAGCTATCCACCCCAGTAAGCTAAGCAGTGCCATCTAGTGGAGAATGGAGCCATTACACTAACCCCCACTCAAATGGGCCAACTGCGCTCTTAAATATAAGTATGCTCTTAAATATAGACCTGTTAGTTTATGAACTATAAAGTCCTTCATAACTTGACTTATACGGGGAACCAAATGTAATTTCAATTGTACTTAATTTTGTTTGCTGGTCTTTAATTAATTTTTTCTTTTTCTTTTCTTACTCTTGAATAGAGAAAGAGAAAAAATCTATTTTAATTTCCATTATTATTAAAAAGATTTTTCTTTAGTTGTTTCTGCTATATTACTTTTTGTAAAATTTTTAAATTCTATTTTAATTTAATAATTTCATTTTATTTGATTTTACTGTATTCACTTTTTCAAATTTTCAAACAATTTCCTTTTTATTCTTTTTAGTTTTTTTCTTTTTTCCTTTTCTTATCTTTGCCTTTTTTCCTCTAATCTACCAAGCCTCCTTGAACAACCACACTAAAGGATCTAGCATCCTTTGTTTGATTTCTGTGTGTTGTTTTTAATTTTTTAATTTTATTTTTTACTTTATCAATTCCTTTTCTTCCTTTAAATGATGAAATGAAGGAAGTCACCCCAAAAGAAGAAACAGGAAGAAATGACAGCCAGGAACTTAATCAGCACAGATACAAGCAAGATGTCTGAGCAAGAATTTAGAATCACAATAATAAGATTACTAGCTGGGGTTTAAAATAGATTAGAATCCCTTTCTGTGGAGAAAAAAGAAGTAAAATCTAGTCAGGATGAAATAAGAAGATGCTATAACTAAGCTTCAATCTTGAATGGATGCCACAGCGGCAGAGATGAATGAGGGAGAGCAGCAAATCAGCTATACTGAGGAAAAACTGATGGAGAATAATGAAGCAGAAAAAAAGAGGTAGACTAAGGCAAAAGAGCATGAAAATTAGAGAACTTAGTGACTCTTTACAAAGGAATAATATCAGAATCATAGGGGTCCAAGAAGATGAAGAGAAAAGGGGGTAGAAAATTTATGTGAGCAAATCATTGCAGAAAGCTTTCCTAAACAGGGGAAAGAGACAGATATCAAAATCCAGGAGGATTCCCATTAGATTCAACAAAATCCAACCATCAACAAAGCACATCATAGTCAAATTCACAAAATACTCAGACAAGGAAAGATTCATGAAAGCAGCAAGGGGAAAAAAAGTCCTTAACCTATAAACCAGATCAGGCTTGTAGCAGACCTAACTACAGAAACTTGGCAGGCCAGAAAGGAGTGGGAGTATATATTCAATAAGCTGAATCAGAAAAATATGCAACCAGTAATTTTCTATTCAGTAAGGCTGTCATTCAAAATAGAAGGAGAGAGAAGAAATTTCCCAGACAAACAAAAATTAAAGGAGTTCATGACCACTAAGCCAGCCCTGCAAGAAATTTTAAGGAGGACTCTCTGAGGGGAGAAAAGATGAAAAAACAAACAAACAAACAAAAAGACCAGAAGCAGCAAAGACTAGAAAGAACCAGAGAACACCACCAGAAACTCCAACTCTACAGGCAACATAATGGAAATAAATTCGTATCTTTCAGTCAATGGTCTAAATGTTCCAATCAAAAGACATAGGGTAACAGAATGGATAAGAAAACAAGATCCATCTATATGCTGTTTACAAGAGACCCATTTTAGACCTAAAATCACTTTCAGACTGAAAATAAGGGGATAGAGATCCATCTATCATGCTAATGGTCACAAAAAGAAGGCCAGAGTAGCTGTACTTCTATCAGACAATTTATACTTTAAAATAAAGATGGTAACGAGATGAAGAATGGCATAATGACATAATTAAAAGGTCTGTCCACCAAGAAGACCTAACAATTGTAATCATTTATTCTCCAAACATGAGAGAACCCAATATATAAATCAATTAATTACAAACATAAAGACACTCATTGATAATAATACCATAATAGTAGGGGAATTCAACACCCCACTTATAGCAATGGACAGATAATCTAAACAGGAAATCAACAAGGAAATGATGTCTTTGAATGACACACTGGACCAGATGGATTTAACAGATGCATTCAGAACATTTCATCCTAAAGCAGAGGGATACACATTCTTCTCCAGTGTACATGGAACATTCTCCAGAATAGATAGTATACTGGGACACAAACCAACCCTCAACAAGTTCAGAAAGATTGAGTTCATATCATGCATATTTTCTGACCACAACACTATGAAACTCAAAATCAACCACAAGAAAAAATTTGGAAAGATAACAAATACTTGGAGACTAAAGAACATCCTACTAAAGAATGAATGGGATAACCAAGAAATTAAAGAGGAAATTAAAAAGCGCATGGAAGCCAATGAAAATAATAACATCCAGTCCAAAACTCTGGGATGCAGCAAAAGCGGCCATAAGGAAGTATATAGCAATCCAGGCCTTTCTAAAGAAGGAAGGAAGGTCTAACCTAACACTACACCTCAAAAAGCTGGAAAAAGAACAGCAAATAATCCAAAACCAGCAGAAGACAGGAAATAATAAAGATTAGAGCAGAAATCAATGCTATTGAAACAAACAAGCAAACAAAAAACAGTAGAACAGTTCAATGAAACTGGGAGCTACTTCTTTTAAGGAATTAACAAAATTTATAAGCCCCTAGCCAGTTTCATTAAAAAGAAAAAGGAAAGGACCCAAATAAATAAAATCAAGAATGGAAGAGGAGAGATCACAACCAACCCTGCAGAAATACCAGCAGTGATAAGAGAATATCATGAGCAAGTATATGATCTGGAAGAAATGGAGAAATTCCTAGAAAAGATAAACTACCAAAACTGAAAGAAGAAATAGGAAATGAAAACAAACCCATAAACAGTAAAGATATAGAATTAGTATTCAAAAATCTCCCAAAAATCAAGTATTCAGGGCCAGATGGCTTTCCAGGGGAATTCTACCAAACATTTAAAGAAAAGTTAACATCTATTCTCTTGAAACTGTTCCAAAAAGTAGAAATGGAAGAAAAATTTCCCAACTTCTTCTATGAAGCCAGCATTACCTTGATTCCAAAACCAGACAAAGAGCCCTCTATAGACCAATTTCCCTGATGAACTTGGGTACAAAAATCCTCAAGGAATTATTAGCCAACCAAGTCCAACAATATATTTAAAAAATTATTCACCACGGCCAAGTGAGATTTATACCTGGGATGCAGGGCTGGTTCAATATCCACAAAACAGTCAATGCATTACATCATATCAGTAAAAGGAAGGGCAAAAACCACACGATCCTCTCAATAGAGGCAGAAAAAGCATTTAACAAAATACAGCATCCTTTCTTGATAAAAAAAATACCCTCAAGAAAGGAGGAATAAAAAGATCATACCCTGAGATCATAAAAACCATATACGAAAGACCCATTGGTTAAATCATCCTCAATGGGGAAAAAGTCAGAGCTTTCCCCCTAAGGTCAGGAACACAACAGGGATGTTCACTCTCACCAGTGTTATTCAACATAGCATTGGAAGTATTTGCCTCAGGAATCAGGGAACACAAAGGAATAAAAGGCATCCAAATTGACCAGGAGGCAGTCAAACTTTCACTCTTCGCAGATGACATGATACTCTCTATGGAAAACTCAAAAGATTCCACTAAAAAATTGCTAGAATTGATCCATGAATTCAGTAAAGTCACAGGATATAAAATTGATGCACAGAAATTGGTTGCATTCCTATACACCAAAATGAAGCAACAGAAAGAGAAATCAAGGAATCAATCCCATTTATAATTGCACCAAAAAAAAACCCAGGAATAACCAAAGAGGTGAAAAATCTATACACTGAAAACTATAGGAAGCTTATGAAAGAAATTGAAGAAGACAAAAAAAAATGGAAACATATTTCATGCACCTAGATTAGAAGAACAAACACTGTTAAAATGTTGATACTACCCAAATTAATCTGCATATTGAATGCAATACCTATCAAAATAACATCAGGATTCTTCACAGAGCTAGAACAAACAATCCTAAAATTTGTATGGAACCAGAAAAGAATTCGAATAGCCAAAGCAATCTTGAAAAAGAAAACCAAAGCTGGAGGTATCACACTCCCAGACTTCAAGATGTATTACAAACCTGTAATCATCAAGACAGTATGGTACCAACACAAAAATAGACACTCAGATCAATGGAACAGAATATGAAATCCAGAACTGGGCCCACAAACGTATGATCAACAAACCTTTGACTAAGCAGGAAAGAATATCCAATGGAATAAAGACAGTCTCTTCAGCAAATGGTGCTGGGACAGCAACATACAGAAACCTGAATCTGGACTATTTTATTACACCATACACAAACATAAACTCAAAATGGATGTAAGACCTAAATGTACGACAGGAAGCCATCAAAATTCTCAAGGAGAAGGCAGGCAAAAACCTCTTTGACCTTGGCCACAGCAACTTCTTACTCAGCACATCTCCAGAGGCAAGGGAAACCAAAACCGAAATGAACTATTGGGACCTCATCAAAATAAAAAGCTCCTGCATGGCAAAGGAAACAATCAGCAAAACTAAAAGGCAACCAATCAATGGGAAAAGATATTTGCAAATTTCCTATCATATAAAGAGTTAGTATCCAAAATCTATAGAGAACTTATCATACTCAACACCCAAAAAAATAATAATCCACTGAAGAAATGAGCTAACTACATGAATGGACACTTTTCCAAAGAAGACATTCAAATGGCCAACAGACACATGAAACTATGCTCAACATCACTCATCATCAGGGAAATACAAATCAAAAGCACAAACAGATACCACCTCACACCTGTCAGAATGCCTAAAAATAACAACTCAGGAAACAGCAGATGTTGGCAAAGATGCAGAAAAAGGGGAACACTTTTGCACTACTGGTGGAAATGCAAACTGATGCAGCCTCTCTGGAAAACAGTATGGAGTTTCCTCAAAAAATTAAAAACAGAACTACCCTGTGACCCAGAAATTAAACTAGTAGGTATTTATCCAAGCGATACAGGTGTGCTCTTTGAAAGGGGCACATGCACTCCAATGTTTATAACAACACTGTTGACAATAGTTGCAGTATGGAAACAGCCCAAATGTCCATTGACAAATGAATGGATCAAGAAAAAGTGATCCATCGGGGCGCCTGGGTGGCTTAGTCGGTTAAGCGTCCGACTTTTGCTTAGGTCATGATCTCGTGGTTCGTGGGTTCGAGCCCCGCGTCGGGCTCTGTGCTGACTGCCAGCTCTGAGCCTGGAGCCTGTTTCGGTCTGTGACCCCCTCTCTCTCTGACCCTCCCCTGCTCACGCTGTCTCTCTCTCTCTCCTAAAAATAAATAAAAACATTTAAAAAAATTAACAAAAAAAACCACAATTATTAAAAAAAAAAAAAAGAAAAAGTGATCCATATACAAAGGAGTATTACTTGGCAATCAAAAAGAATGAAATCTTGCCATTTGCAACTATGTGGATGAAACTGGAGGGTACTATGCTAAGCAAAATTAGCCAGAGAAAGACAAATATCATATTAATTCACTCATATGAGGAATTAAGATACAAAACAGGTGAACATAATGCAAGTGAAGCAAAAATAATATAAAAACAGGGAGGGGGACATAACATAAGAGACTCTTAAATGCTGAGAAGAAGCAGAGGGTTACTGGAGGGCTGTGAGAGGGGGATGGGCTAAATGGGTAAGGGACATTAAGGAATTTACCCCTGAAATCATTGCTGCATCATATGCTAACTTGGATGTAAATCAAACAATTAATTAATTGAGTGTATAATTTAAAAAATCAAGATTTTCCACCAACTACCACATCTACTCTTTACATTTTTAAAAATATTTCTTTATTTTTGAGACATACACACACACACACACACACACACACACACACACACACACAGAGTGCAAATGGGAAAGGGGCAGAGAGAGACAGAGACACAGCACCCAAAGAAGGCTCTAGGCTCCAAGCTGTCAGCCCAGAGCCCAATGCAGGGCTCAAACTCATAAGCCAAGTCAAGCTTGAGATCATGACCTAAGCCAAACCTGGCAGCTTAGAAGACTTAGCCACTCAGACTCCCCCCATCTCCACTCTTTAGAACCTCATACTAGAAGTGACAGGTTTTAATTCAATGCCGGTATTGCTATTTTTTTCCCGGTCCTGTTATTGCTTACTTGTTATTTGCTTACTTGTTTTCCTCTTCTCCACCTATTTTGTTTCTTCCCAGTTCTCCTTAAGAGCCTAGAACCCCCAAGTGAATACAGAACTGTGGCTTACAACAAATGTGTCTGCAAATCTGAATGGCTTAACACTGGTACTTAGTAGTGTCTTGGAGAAGGGATTTCACTTCAATAAGTAAATTTCTCATCTCTAAGGTTTCTTATTTTCCTACTAGTCAGTGATAATATAAAATACATTTCAATAATGGCTTAAGCCGGGGTTGGCAAATTTACTTATAAAATGCCAGATAGCAAACACATCAGGCTTTTTGAGCCATATGGTCTCTGTTAGAACTACTTGACCCTTCCATTACAATATGAGAGCAGTCATAGACAACACATAAGTAAATTGAAAACAGCTGTGTTCTAAGTCTATGCACACGACAATTTAACTTCATATAATTTGTAAGTCATAGAATATTATTCTTCTTTTTATATTATTTATTATTACCAAAATAATATATATTCTTAGATTGAAGGCATACAAAATATATGACGAAGAGTAGATTCAGCCCACAGGTCAGAGTTTACTAACCCTTGCTCTAAGCAGTGATTTTTCAAACATGAGTGTGCATTGAGTCACCTGGAAAACTAGCTATAGCAGATTGGTAGGTCCTACCTCTAAAATTTCTGATTTGGTAGATTTGGCTGGGGGCCAAGACTTTGTATTTCTAAGAAGTTCTCATGTAATGTTAATCTGAGATGCTCTTGGCACCAGACTTTTAGACCATAGATCTGCAACAATGGTTTACAAACTATTTCTGTAAATGGCCAGATAATAAATATTTTCATCTTTGTAAACTATAAAGTATCTGCAGTAACGACTAAACCCTACCATTGTAACACAAAAGCATCAATAGACAATACAGAAATAAATGGAGGTGCTGGGTAATAATAAAACTTTATTTACAAAGACAGCCAGTGGGCTCGATTGGTTTTATTGATGTGGTTTGCTTACTCATGATCTAGAAGATTTCTTCTTATTCAAAAGGAAGAAAAGGAACACATCCATATTTTTTATGAATAAAGTTTAATTTTTTCATGACTTTCTAAGGACATTGTGATAAGAATAACTTCAAAAATCATGTTTTTTATAAGTACTTTATCAAGTTCTGTTAGATATATCTGTGTCAGACGTTACTGTTGATATTCAGAAATAACAGAAAAAAATCTGAGCTAACTAATGAAATGTGCATGCATGCAAATAAAAACAACATTCCTTTTGTTCTTCCTTTATTATTCTGCTAGCTGCTAAGAAGTATGTTTGATTGTTTTCACTAATGGACATTTTCAGATATTTATCAAGTTATCCTGAGAGCTGGTATTACTAAATTATAATTTTCCCTCAAATTTTCTGACTATTTATTTCATATATTCTGAGACTTTACCTTGGATTTATTTTCCACATGTTTTACTGAGTTTGCATCAGATGTATTTTTTTGATGCATCATTTTATCAAATACTTCAGCAAGTCCCTGAGGACATTTGTCTATGTCCCTGTGTGTGTGTGTGTGTGTGTGTGTGTGTGTACGCGCACATATGTACATGTGCAAAACTCTTCTCTTTCCTAAATTATTTCAATTCTCTCTAGGTTAGTTTTCCTGGGTGGTAGACTAGGCTAATTTTTTTTTTCATAAAATTTTCAAATATCTAATGATTTTGACTTTCTATTCAAAATTTAAAATGATAGGATAGGAATAATGATGAGAATTCCAGTTTGTAGGCGGATGGCTCTGCTTTAGGATGAATAGGGTGGGTAATCATGTATGCTGGGAGTCCACTTAGTAAGAGAATTACAGGGCTTTACTCTGAGGTGAAGCACTAACACCAACTATTCCAGTTCTTCCAATTTCTCCCCTCTGATTGTACATATAGTTGCCATTCATAGAATTTCAATTAACATCCTTGTTTTTAGACTCCTCTCCTCTCTCTTCGAGTCTAAATACCTTAAAACTGATATATAACATATTACTTGTATAAAAATACAACATCCTTAGATTTGGTTTGCAGGGAACTCAGTGACAATGACAATACATTCTAGTGGGGGGAGGGGTCCTAAAACTGCAAAGCATTGACTGAAGTAAGTTTGCATCAAAGAAACAAACCCTTAAAATTAGCTTATCAGTAAACACTGCCATCTCTGATATATGGAATTTACAACTGAATGAATACATTAGCAAATTATATATTGATAATATTTTTGACAGATGCACATTGTTTGACTTCTAGAAATCAAGGCTACATTTTACCAACCTAGCTAGGCCATCAGGCTTGACTCTCTTCCATTTTCACATGGAAACCCTCTTACACTCTGAAGACCTCTTAAACCTAGGCTTATTTTTGCAACATGTTACAGGGACAGTAGAATGCTTCTCAGTAGGAGAAACTTTGCCTGCATTATTTCAAACAGTTCTTGAATTTCCTTAAACTCTATTGGTAAGTTTTCCATCCAAACTCCAAGTGGATGACAAGTGCTACAAAATGCTTCTGGTTTGATAGGGTGTGACGGCACATGTCAAAGTCAATTGCCTCAAATCTAATTTATTACTTTATTGAAAAGTTGGACGTGTTGAAGTTCAGCTTAATTGAGATTACTCATTACAAGCTATCGTCCCTGAATGGAAATATAAAATGAATGGCATTTTATGTATAAAAGGAAAAATTTCAGCAATATTGTAAAAATAGCATCTGATGAGCAGGTAAGAATCCTATGTAAAGCACACTATTATCAGCCACCACAACTGCTCTTCTATAGCGGTCCTGTAGCATAAGCTCTGCAAAGCAAGCCAAGGAAATCACAAGCATTTTTAGAGCAAGGCTGTTCATGTTTTTATAGTATGCTTGTATCAGCATTTTAATTATAAATTCTCTTTTGTGTAAGTTTACACCAAAGATATAAGCCCTCCTCAAATTATTATTTTAAAAGCCTCACTTATGTTTAAAATAAAATAACTTAAGAATATTTTTAAATACTGATCAGAGCTGTCTATGTATCAAACAACAAATTGTATGAGCAGTAACAATGCCCTTGAAAAAAAAAAGGTGTCCAATAAAAGGAAAATTGAGTAATCCAAATATGTTCAGAAATATATAGTATTCACAGACAATAAGAAAATGAACAATTATTAGGAAAGAAAATATTTTTCTTTTAAAATTATAAACTATGAATTAGAACCCCCATCATTTTCCCCATTGCACTAGTTTGGTAATAATGCTGGGGAGGAGTGGGGAGTTGGAGACCAGTGTTTTCACTGTCACCGGTGCTACTACGGTATGATATTCTATTACAATTAATATGTGTATGTGTTTGCAGGGATGTATTGTTTGTTTTAAGAGAGAGAGCATGAAGGGAGGAGGGAGCCAGAAGAAGAGAGAGAGAAAATCTTAAGCACTCCCCATTCTGTGTGGAGCCCAACATTTGGCTGGATCCCATGACCCTGGGGTCATGACTTAAGCCAAAATTAAAGGTCAGAGGCTCAACTGACTGAGCCACCAGGTACCCTTTGATTAATATATTTTAGTTTAATTCTCTACTAAATTTGATTTCCTTAAAAGTTAAACAAGCAAAGGCAATCCTGAAGATATTAAAAACACTTAACATACAGAACAGAATGTAAATGTATATGGTATCTTTTATATGGAGTCATGATGAAATAACACTAGCATAAAAAAAAATCTTAACACATCCTAGAGATTTAGACCCTGTTTTGTAGAGCAGTAAAACTGGATCAAACCCTAAAATCTCACATCTGACATAGTTTCTTTCCCATATACAGCACTATTTTTATTTTACTCGTTATATTATGAGTTGAGAATGATGCTTACTTCAGTCCCAGAGTCAATGGCTATTGTTAGATTATATCATAACATTAAAATTATTTAACTATGAAATTCTTTTTTACGGTATCTTTAACATTACATACAAAGACATATCTATAGTTTGCTTGACAGGGCATTTTAAAGATAAATGATTGCTAAAAATGCTTAAACAGTAAAAACTTTATGCCAGAGAGCCATTCAAGGACTGGGAAACTGGTGAATTTCAGATAACACAACGTACTGAATCATTATAATGATGGATAGGCTTCACAATCTTCAAGTAACACACAGATCTTGTTTAGAATAGCGAACTTGCTATTTTATAATTGGTAGTATGAAAGTGCACTCATCGTGTTAGCTTCCATAAAGAAATGTATACACATTTTGACATGAAGAAATATATGGGATATGGCATAAGGTTATTATTTAAACATTCAGTGGATATTTTGAGTGAATGTTATGCTAGATTGTATTATACTCTATGTATTCAGTTGAATCCTATTCCTATGGCTGCTACAACTTTGTTTTAGAATTCTCTTTGGAAAATATCCATGTAGCCATCAACTACTGCTTAAATATTGCTTTCTCCATCTATTTCAAGGTGTTATTACTGATGATAATTATTTTCTATATGAAGAAACGTGCATAAGACTGTTAATTTTGATGCCATGTGCATATAAACATCTCTTTGTAATTCGCAGTGATTATTTAAAGAAACTAGGGCACAAATGGATGGGCTAAATGTTATTTCTAACTTTTTTCTTTCAGAATTATTAAAGATAATGTATGAGCAGTAATTTTCAACTTCTTGGAATGTCTAAATAAAAGTAACTCTCTTGGATAGTTTTGACAGCTATTTCTCCTTTAGTAGAAGTACAGATACTGTGCCTTAGGAATTTTCTTTCTACTAATTCTGACTTCTTTACACCAGGTTGGCCCCCTACTAATATAGTTTGCTGGACAACACATTTTGTTTATAATTATGCTACAGTTATTTTAAATTACACACATTCTCTCTATTGCACTTCTTTCTCTGTTTAAATCTGTATGTCACTTATATTGGTAGGTTTGCAATCATAGTGGATAAAACTTCAACAATATTATTGAAGTCCACTACATTAATATTGAATACTGGATTATTCTTTTAGAAAAAATAGCATAAATTCATATATTATTTGATTTCACTTTAAATTTAGACATTTGGTATGTTCTTTCTTTTCTTCCCTTTCAGGTATATAGATGACCTTTGATAATTGCTACAGTAAGAAGGTCATTTGTCTCATAATTACCATGCACCTTAGGCATCGAATAAGTCAAAGAAAGTTTGAAGTTATAGGCTATAGTGTGGTTAAAGTAGTCTTTCCTTGAAAAAAACAAAAACAAAAACAGAAAAACAAGCTGCAGGGATAGTGCAAATTAATGAACTACTTGATTAATCTAGCTATTTCTTCTTAGAAACAGAGTTGTATCTTGAGAGAGAATATTTTTATCCATCTCCTGTTTAACCAGTTTCATTCAGATTAAGAACCAATTGACTGAAACATTAAATTTTACCAAAAACATAAGCATCTTGTCTTCTTACGTCATTGTCACTCAAGACACTAATTAAGGCTATTGAGAAAATATAGGCTACGTGCAACCTCGAGGTTTATGAAGGCAGTTGATGACTGCTTATAGATCTATTCCAATGAATGAAGGATTTGGATCTAAACAGAACTATCTTACTCTTCGGCCTCTGTGCGCTTATAGCAGCAGTTTCCACATAATCCTATTCATAACATAGGATCACAGAAACATAGAATCTTAGAATCAGAAAGGAAGTTAAGGATTTAAGATTCCATCTTTAAAATAATTTCACATATATAAATATGGACTTCCCAATTCAGTTTGAATGATTTGAATGATAGTGGTTTCACTGTCTCAGAAGCTGTCTTCTGAAAGGTAGTCCTAGAGGAAGAATGTATACATATAAACTTATTCTTAGGTGTGTCTGAGGTGTTCCCTGAGGACTGGTAGGTGATTACTTTAGATATTTGTGGAGGTTTGAGGAGGTGGATAGACAAATATGAGCAATGAAATCAAGCTTGTCAGTGTGATTTGATTCTTACTCATGGGCTGCTGAAGACTGAGCACATTCAGGTCACCACAGACAGCCATCTGGTGTTGGACCTGGTGTTCTGCAGGTCACTCGAGGCCAACTTTCTCTGTACTCCGCATACCAGTGTGCCCCAACTGCACACACAGATTCATTGCTTATCAGAGTAAAGCATATCTAAGATCCGACTATATGTTGAACACAAGGTCAATATTATATTGGGTATTTTAATGAATTGATACTACAAAGCATTAAAAAATTTAAAAAGGAAGCCACTAGACACATAACCTAAAACTTGATATGATTATTTCTGGGACAATAGGTCATTGTCCTCCACAAATCACTGGCATGCGCTTTGGCAGTTTCAAGTTGTAGAAGCTATATGTATACTTTCCTTCTCTTTCTCTCTCTCATTATCTGAGTAAACACCATAAAGTGTTAATATGTTTAACAAAAATATCTTCCATACCTTGTGCTATCTTCTCCATCTCAGTAGTATTGTTTGTATTGAAAAATTCATTTACTAACTTAATCTTCTTTCCAATTTTTTTCATCGTAATGAAAGACAGTCTAGAATAGCTCTTAAATATACAGGTTCTGAACTTAGACTGTGCTAGGTTCAAATTCACATTGACCTGTTAAGTAATCTTTATTAAGTTATTTAATTTCTCTAAGACTTCTTTACTCACAAATGCAAGTGTAACAACTCTAATGTCTATTATAATGTTTGTATTAAAATAAATAATATGAATATAAGTATTTATGTACATTTTTAAACTGTCTGACATAAGCATTAAATAAGTTAGTTATTATTATTGTTGCTGTTATTATTTTTTCACAAAATTAAACCCAACTATCTCATACCCTTATAAGAGTTCAATTATCTCTGGAAAAAAAAATCAATCTTCATCTCTGCTCTTGTCTTATAATGTCATCTTGCAATCAATCAAAGCTCTAGTAGAGTTGTTACCATATTGCATCATGGTTATTTATTTCTGTGACTGTCTCCCTGGAGAAAATGTCCTTGAGGGAGAAGACTATAATATTAATCATTTACCCTCAGAAACCAGCATCAAGCCTCATGCGCACAGAACACACTTGGTGTTAATGGCCACAAACCATAGCTACCAAAATGCTGCTGTCATCTTCTATGACAATTAATTCATCTATGGAATCAAAATGATTCAATAAGCACATACTTAGTTTTGGGTTAAACAATAAGGAGCAAAAACTTCATGATTCCTTATGATAAACAATTCCACGTGTTTTCTTTTATATGCATACTTGTTACTTTAAAGGCAAACTTAGTCAATAAAAGGAAAATTACATTAGATATGCAGAGATTTTTCACTTAAAAAAAGAAGCAAATACATAAAATTTTTCTAACATACAAGTTATGCCATGTTTATTTTAACATATAGTTAAATTTAAAAATCTAAAAATAAATTCTTAAGAGTGATGTTCAAGCTCTAAGGTAGTATAGCAACTATCAACATATGTTATCCTTGTTGACAGCATTAAAGTGATAAAATTTTAAGTTTAAGACAGACAGTCTATCGAAAGATCAATTTATGCAACTTGGAGATTGTCTAAATTAAAATCATACATGATAGTCAGCCAGTGATATTGACATCTTCTTGCCTTAACGATTCATAAATTGATAACTGTTATTAAGGTAATTGTATGAGCAACTACTTTAAATACATATTTAAATGATAATAAATGGAATTTAATTTCTCTGGGAAATAGATTTCTGAAATAGATGATATTTAAGAGATGAAAAGCTACTAAATCTATCTGGATTTTAAAGTGATTTTATAGTCAAATTAGTAATAAGGCTTAACTTTAGGAGGAAAAACAAGAAAAGTATACAGAAAATCTCCACAACATATTATGGTAAATGACAGTTACTGTCTATCAGTTACGACTAAATTGAACTGAAATAGTAAGAATATATATAAATAAAATATCTGCTCAAAACTTTTTAAGAAATTTACTAATCATTACTTCATATCTCCTCTTTTGTAATAAACTATATTTTTTAAAAACTTACCACCTAGAGGAAACTTTATATTAAAAGGGTTTAGTAATGGAATTACAAATAAAATTGAAGCATCAGTCATAACTGACATAAATATTTGAAAAAAATGCACTAAGTCACAAATACAGCTGATGATCAAGACATAGAAGCAGGAAAATAGTGACAATTTGTACATATTTAGAGTTACAGATGTGCCATGTTGAACATTTATATAGTAGAATGAAATAAAAATGGTGTCATTACTAAAACATCCATAGGTTAGTAAGTATGAACTTCAGACTAGTCGGTGTCTTGAAGATTTTCAAAATGTTAAGACCATTTAGAAATTGTTATTTCTTTTTTATATAAGTATTTTCATTTCTAATTAAAAATCACAAAAGATTTTTTATTTGGGTAATTGCAGATTAGATAATTCAGACTAATCTTCCTTCTGAAGAAAACTGTATGGAAAAATTCTGCTTGGAGGCATAGGAGAGCTAAGAAATAAATAATTACCAGGCCCAGGTCCAGGAAGAGCAGACAGAAATCCAGACATAAGAACTCAATATTCAGAATTTTTTCAACTTTTGGTTGTTTGCTAATTCTAAGAGATTCTGAATATATCAGTTGTCAGCTTCCTTATATTAAAAAGGCAAAGGCAGGAGAACATAGACATCTAAGCCTGGGAAAGCCTGGTAAATTCCTTGAATTTGCCCAGGACCTAATTGGGCTATATACCCTTGGGGGAAAGGCTAAACTAGAAATAATCTGTCTCTCCCAAGGACTATGGCCCTGAAGAGATGGTGATTAAGAACTTTCCAAAAACAGTGACTGACATCTACCACAAATTCAGTAAGTTATGAAAACACCAAGTTTAAAAAGAAAATTAAAAGGCATTTCGAAATACATTACAGTAATACCTTTGATCAATGAATCAAGGCCGACTATCTTACAGGCAGCTACAGAATCAAAGATTGATTGCCATCAAAGGGAAAACTATAATACTGAGAGCTGATAAATCAATCCATTAAAAACTAGAAGATAATGAAATGATACCTTTAAATGCTGAAGGAAAATAACTGTCAAATTAAACATCTATAACCAGTACAAATATTTATTAAGGATAAAGGTGAAATAAATTCATTTTCAGACAAGCAAAACTGAAATAATACTTCTTCAGAAAATATACAGTAAAGAAAAATCTAAAAGGAATTCTCCTAGAAGATAACAGTGTACACAAATAGCATCTTGCAAAAAGGGGTGAAGAACAATGAAAGAGAAAATATACTTATATTGGTATTTACATACATTAAGAAACCTCCTTATAGCATATACCAAGAAGGCAATAAATAGGAATCAAACGCCCTTGAGGAAAAAAGGTCCAATTAACATTAGGCTTTGATTAGTCAAGATTCATGTGATAAGTTCTAGCTTGTTTTTTAAGTAGACATATTTTTTAAGTAGAAAATGAGTGAATAAAGGAATCTACAACAAGGGTGAAAATAGAAAGACTTCACTAAAATTTACATTTGATTATGTTTGTTGTTATATTAAAGATAAACGGATAAAATTCTAGTTATTTTTTAATGTATATTTATTTATTTTGAGAGAGAGAGAAAGACAGAGACAGGAAGAGGCAGAGAATCCAAAGCAAGCTCCAGGGCATCAGTGCAGAGTCTGATGTGGGGCTTGACTCACAAACTGTGAAATCATGACCTGAGCAAAATCAAGAGTTGGAGGCTCAACCAACTGAGCCACCCAGGTGCACCTCAAACTCTAATTAAAACCAAAGTGTGCCACACTTGGTTGAAAAGATCATATTTTGTTTACCATTTACAAAACATTAAGATACAGAAATAATAAAAGTGAAGAATGCAAAAAATTATACCATGTAAAGGTCAATTAAAATAAATTGATGTAACAATATTAATATGTCATTAGGACCAAAAGCATTTCTAGAAAAAGGGGTGCATTTCACAGTGGTAAAAGATTTAATTAACAGAAATTCCTAACAATTCTAAATTTTTGTAACAGCAAAGTACAGGTTTATAATGTATGAAGCAAAAGATTATAAAGCAAACATAGAAATAAACAAATCTACAACTCTATTAAAATGTTTTAATAGGGGTAATTCGGTGGCTAAGTTGGTTAAACATCTGACTTCGGCTGATGTCATGATCTCATGGTTCATGCATGGGTTCTAACCCTGCTTTGAGCTCTACGCTAACAGTGCAGAGCCTCCTTGAGATTCTCTCTCTCAAAATAAATAAATAAATTTTAAAAAAGTATTAATAGAATTCTCGTTAAGTCCTTAACATAAAAGAAGAAACCACAAAATCAGTGACAACTGATCAGAAGGCTTAAAATTCATGTTGAGGAAACTTGATTTAATTGTGATTTTATACTGTGCATGTATATAAGTGTGTATGTATATATTTCACTGTTATGTCACTGCAAACAAAAACTGCAAATATTTTTTTATTTGCAGCCAAACATAAGGAATTTCAGAACTGAATTAACAGTGTATACTCCGACTATAATGCAATTAAACTAGAAACAATATGAAAAAGTTAACTGTGAAAAAATAAAATATTAGAACATAAGGACATAGTGACTGTCATTAAAAAGACAAGAGGCATAAAAGCCACAAATAAAAATATAGATATTATTGACAACATCAAATTTTAAAAATTTTAGTCAGGAAAAAATATATAATATTTTAGACGCTAAATATTCTAGATCCTATATATGTATATTATCTGCATATTTATAAGAAAAATAAAGAATCCAATAGAAAACAGGTGAAAAAGCATAAACAAGCATGAATGATTAAGAAATTCTAAAAGACAATGAAATGTTTGAATGTTTTTTTCAATTTTATTTTTTTTTAAGTTTATTTATTTATTTATTTTGAGAGAGACAAAGAGAACATGAGCAGGGGAGGGGCAGAGAGAGAGAGAGATAGGGAGAAACCCAAGAGCCAAAAGTGGGCTCAATGTGGGGCCTGAACTCAGGAATCCATGAGATCATGACCTGATCTGAAACAAGAGACGGAAGCCTAACTAACTGAGCCACTGAGGTACCCCTGTTTTTCCAACTCTAAATTAAAGCAATAATGAGACACAATTTCTTCTAAGACATTGACAAAATATTAAACAATAATTGCCTCTAATAATAGTAAGAATGCAGATAAGAACATATTTAGCGGGGATATGAAAACTTAGCCAATCTGGAAAGTAATTGAAAATACCTACCAAAAATTAAAATACAATTATCAGTTGATAAAGTAATTCCACTTTTGGAAATCTATTGTCTAGAAATAAATATATGAGTACATAAAGACACAAATAGAAATGTATGTCTCTATCTATTGAAACATTGCTTATAGTGACAAAACTAGAAATAACATAAACACCCATCCAGAAAGGAATGGACTAAAAAATTTGTGATACACATCCTTACAAAGGAAAATTATACAGCTGTTAAAGATGAATTGGTGTAACAAAGATGGATTGGTCTATGTCTATTGAGCTAGAGGGAAGTTTGCAATGTGCTTTGTTGTAAGACAGATATATACGGGCACAATATCATTTGACGAATAATAAGTATCAGTCTTAATATATTGATTCTTAGATTACACACATAATACAATGAAAGTACTGTAACTGAGTCCTGAGATAATAAAAGCAGAGTGAGGAGAAGAGGCAGAGAAAGAGAGTAGATAAAAGAAAAGAAGGAAAAGGAAGAGTTAACAGTTACTATGAACTTGCTATAAGCCAGGCAACAGAGCAAAAACTTGCAGGTACTACATCTTTACAATATGTGACTGCATATATTAAGCTTTGATAACTAATAATGAGTTAGGTACTATTTTATTTCCAGTTTTACGAGATAGGAAATGACTACAAGTTGTTATTTGCCTTGCTATAATAAGAAGCAAAATAAGAATTATTGCAAAAACTTAGCAGTCAGTGTATTTCAAAGATCATGTATCATCCAAAGGCTAAAATATAACCAATAAAATCTAATTCTTTGAGTCCTTTGAAGAAATAGTTTATTCCCAAGAGATAGCAGATTAGTTATTAAATACTTTTATACTTATTCTAGAGGATCCTCACTGCTAATGTGGCAATAATTACCATTAACAAAATAAATAAAGGTTTCAACAATACAAGTTTTTTAAAGTAAATGAACAAATATGTGAAATAGCAAAATATATTATTTCAATCTAATCATTTCTAAGGGAAATTCATTGGGATTGAAAGGGAAAGAACTATTGAAAATAAAATGGCTGCCTTTCAGGAGAAAATGCAGAAATCTTTTTTCATAGAAAGCAAAATAATATGAATGCATTAATATTTTTGCATTTACTTCTTTTTGTTAATGGAGGTTAAAAGTGCAAAGAGATATTTAATATTAACACTATTTGCAACAGCATGGGGCCTTGCATTTCACCAGCTTTCACCTAACAAAAATTGTACTGCAAGTACATATTTGTGAGCTTATTATTTTAGTTAATAACATGCTCGTTTAGAAACCATGATAGAACTGGCAGCTATTATGACTACAAATAAATGTTTATTTTTGTAGTTCTATATTTTATAACATAATGACTAAAACAGGGAAATTTAACCATTAGACTTTGTGAGTCAGCTAATACTATGTATCTTTTAATAGCACTGCTTGTTTGACAGATTTACTAAACATGTGATTCCAGTAGTTGAAAATTCACAAGAAACAGATACTTAGATTTTTTTATACAAGTAATTTTGTATGATTTCTCATTTACATATGACAAATGCATTAAGCCTTATTCTCTTAAAAATAAAATACCCTTGGGGCGCCTGGGTGGCTTAGTCGGTTAAACGTCCGACTTTCGCTTAGGTCATGATCTCACGGTTCATGGGTTCGAGCCCCGCGTCGGGCTCTGTGCTGACTGCCAGCTCAGAGCCTGGAGCCTGTTTCAGTCTGTCACTCCCTCTCTCTCTGACCCTCCCCTGCTCACACTGTCTCTCTCTCTCTCCTAGAAATAAATTTAAAAAAAAAACATTAAAAAATTTTTTTAAAAAAATACCCTTGTAATAATAAAAATGGTCTAGAAAAATAAATTTTAGAACTATCAATAATTTGAAAGATTGTAAAAGATAGTTCCCCGATGTATAGCTAAAAAATAAAAGAATTATAAAATGAAAGTTTATTGTAAAGTAAATTATGAGATAATGATATACACAAGATAAAAGTGTATATAAAAGCTCAAAATCAACAGGAATGTATTTCTTAAATGTCCAAGATACCTCCTACATATAGTATGTAATTTTTTTTTTCTTTCCAAGCTCATATCCCTTCTTTCGAATTACTATTTTTCAGTGAAAGAATATAAAATGATCCTTAACAAGCAAACCACAGTATTACTTGTAATAGAGTTTAGCAGATCATTCACTTTTCTGGTAGCACTATAAAAATAGAATGGTTTAACACTTCTTTTCTTCCAGGACACACTTATCAAAAAGAAGTCACTCAGTGAACTCTTATTCCAAGTAACTTAAGGATAGTACTTATTCAGAAATTATTTTGGGTGTGAGTGTAATCTGAAAACATTTGCCATTTCCCTAACTCTATTATGAGGTATCTTAAAGGAAGTTCAACAAGGTTTAGTAAAATATCTGATAGAAACCAGCTCTATACAAAAATAAAACCGCTGGAAATGGCTAATATGATTTTTAATCTGTCTTCTCTCATATTAATCTCATTAAAGAATAATTAGATACATAAGCAATAATAACAACAAAAATAAGGCATTATGGAGTTTATGATACATGCAGAGGCAAATATACAACAAAAATAGCATAAGTGATGAAAAGTCTTAAATAGAATTATACTGTTATAGGTTTTTGCATTATATATTGATTTGACTACATTTAAAGGCAGACAGTGATATTACAGATACATATTGTAATTCCTAAAGAAAATACTAAAATAAAAATGAATTACCAGACATAACTAAAAAAACTATTAGAGGAGACTTAACAAAAAAACCAAAAATATTCAAGTAATCCTAAGATCAGGAAGGAAGAAAAATGGAATAAAGAGCAGGTAAAAAACAAATAACGAGATAGTAGACCCAAACATATCAATAATTACACCAAAAAACACATTAATTGAAGGAGAGAAATTTTTACTAGATTTAAAAAGTAGGGGCCAAATAGTATTTATAAGAGACAAATTTTTAAATAGGAATATTTAAGGAGAAGAACACTACTACTGATATTTCATAATGATAAATGGATCAAACTAACAGAAAGCTGTAACAATCCTAAAGGTATATGCAACTAAAAACAGAGCTTCAAAATACATTAAACAAAACTGACAACTCTTTGTGAAGAAAAATGCAACAATTGGAAGTTTCACTGGCTTCCCTATTAAATTGATGGAATGACAGATAAAAACAATCCAAACATTGCCAAATATAGATTCAAAGTGAGACATAATACTACAATTTCCACACACATAGGTTATTTTTTGTCAATAAGTTCAACCTAGATGAAATAGACTTATTTATAGACCTAAGACAAAACTGACACAAGAAAAAAATGAAAACCCCATATCTAAGAAATTGAATTCATAATTAATATCTTCTTACAACAAAAAAAATTAGAAATAGATAGCTTCTCTGGTAAATTCTCTCAAATATTTAAAAAAGATATAATATTAATATTAGATAAATTCTTTCAGAGAGTAGAAAGAGAATGGGGCACCTGGGTGTCTCAGTTGGTTGAGCATCCAACTTTGACTCAGTTCATGATCTCATGGTTTGTGAGTTCGAGCCCCGTGTCAGGCTCTGTGCTGACAGCTCAGACCCTGGGCCCTGCTTCGGATTTGTGTCTCCCTCTCTCTGCCCCTCCTTTACTCATGCTCTGTCTCTCAAAAATTAATAAACATTTAAAAGTTAAAAAAGAAAGTAGAAGGGGAAAAACTTCTCAATTCATTTTATGAAGGCAAGACAATCTTGAATCTAAAATCAAAGTTATTGCAACATTATAATTCTACATCAATAATAGTCATTCATGGGTATGCAAAAATCTTTAGCAAAATGCTAACAAAGCAAAGCCAAAAATGCAAAATTAAACACTGAAACATAAATGTAACTTAACAAAGTAAAAGGAAAAAAATAATACAATCATCTCAATGTATGCAGGTTTTTAAACTAAAATTTTGATAAAGTTTATATAAATGCTTATAAAATTTGTCATTCAAAATAAAATTGTAAAAACTATCAAAAAATTAGAAAAAATACCTTTATGACAGTAGGTAAAAAAATTTCTTAGGACATATAAAGTTATATAATTACAAAGTTCAAAACTGATCAATTGTACTTCATTAAAATAAAAAAAAACTTATGCAAACTAGAAATACACTAATAGGTTTAATACCTAAACCACAGCTTGGGAGAGTATAGTTGCAAAATCTGTATCTGACATAGAAATTGTATTGAGTATAGAAAGAACATTTACACATTGATGAAAGGAGAAACTTCCATTTAAAGTTGGGCAAAAAAGGAGAAAACAAACAATTTTCAAAGAAGAATTCTTATTTATTTATTTATTTTTGAGAGAGAGAGAGAAGAAGTAGGAATGGGGGAGAGAGGCAGAAGGAAAGAGATGGAGAATTTTTAAAAAAATGTTTTTATTTATTTCTAGGAGAGAGAGAGACAGCGTGAGCAAGGGAGGGTCAGAGAGAGAGGGAATCACAGACTCTGAAACAGGCTCCAGGCTCTGAGCTGACAGTCAGCACAGAGCCCGACGCGGAGCTCGAACCCACGAACTGCAAGATCATGACCTAAGCGAAAGTCGGACGCTTAACCGACTAAGCCACCCAGGCGCCCCAGAGATGGAGAATTTTAAGCAGGCTGTATGCTCAGGGGAAGAGTGAGGAGGTAGGGAAGGGTGTTTTTATTTTCAGCAGTGCTACTATTGTATGAAATTCTATTACAGTTTATATATATAAATATATGTATATAAATATATATTATATATGTATATATATTATATATGTATTTTAAGAATGACAGTGCATGGGGGGGTGGGGAAGAGGGGCAGAGGGAGAGAGAGAAAGAAAAATCTTGAACAGGCTTCCAGCAGTGTACAGCCTGATGCAAGGCTCCATCCCACGAACTTACCTGATCGTGACCTGAGCCAAAATCAGGAGTTGAATGCTCAACCAAATAAGCCACTCAGGTGTCCCACAAAAGATTTTTAAATGGCCAATTGGCACCTGAGAAATTATCAAGGATTATTCGTTTTCAATGTAAAGTTAAACAACAATAAAATGTTACTATATTTCCAGTAAAATGACTAAACTTGTAAAATAATAATGTCAAGTATAGACTGGTATGTGAAACAACTGAAGCAGAAGACAGTCCTGTGAGAGTATAAAATGATACAACTATATTGAAAAGCATTGTCGGCAGTTTCCTATGAATTTAAGCCAATGATATGCAGAAATTTTTCTCTTAGATATTTGCCTAAGAGAAATAGAAATATGTGCTTTTCATCATATTTTTCTGCTTTTGATCTTCCATTTTTTGCTCGTGTGTCTAACAAATTTTACACTATGTTTTATCTTCTTAAGAACTCATCTTTTCAGTCAAAAACACTGTGTAGGCATATGTAATGTTATTTGCAAAAGCAACAACAATAAATGGAAACTAGTACTCAGGGAATAAATAAATTATGGTGCACATAAATGATGAGACGTTAGTTCAAACATTACAAAGTATGTTTTAAAAACATGCTTGAGGTAGGAAAATATAATGACCTCTCAGCATTACTTGCTACAGCTGTAGTCTCATCTTGAAAACTATCTTCAGGTACACCTGGGTGGCTCAGCCACTTAAACATCGACTCCCAGTTTCTGCTCAGGTCATGATCTCACAGTCATGAGATAGAGCCCTGCATTGGGATCTGCACTGACAGCATGGAGCCTTCTTGCGATTCTCTGTCTCTGTCTCTCTATTTCTCTGTCTGTCTGTCTCCCACCTTTCTCTGCCACTTCTCTCTCTCTCAAAATAAATAAAAAAAGAGAAAACTATCTTCCCTTGGCCTCAGAATGCCACACCACTATGGTTCTTCTTCATTACAATGTGCTCCTTCTGTGTCTTTGTTGTTTCTTTCCCTTCAAACATTAAAGGGCATCAGGACTTAGTCTTCACAACTCCTAATTTCTCTGTTAAAACTCTCTTTTTAGTGACCTCATGTTTTTCATGACTTTAAATATATCTATACATGGAAGACCACCAAAATGATTTCCAACCTGAACATGTCCCCTGCACTCCAAATGTTTACCCCCCAACAAAAATGTGTTTACTTACATATTTATTAGATACCCCAAACTCTTCATGCCCAAAGCAAAGTTCAATTTATCTCCTCCCTTAGTAAACAGATCTACCATCCATCCATTTGTTCAAGTTAATAATTTTCATCTTTCTTCCTCACTTTTTTTTAAGGCTTATTTATTTTGAGAGAGAGAGAGAGAGAAAGAACAAATGTGAGCAGGGAGGAGCAGAGAGAGAGAATCCCAGCCAGGCTCCTCACTGTCAGAGCAGAGCACATCTTAGGACCCAAACTCACGAACTGTGAGACCATGACCCGAGGTGAAACCAAGAGTCAGTTGCTTAATTGACTAAGCCACTCAGGTACCCCTTTCTTCCTTCCTCACATCCATCCCATTAAGTTCTCTTGGCTCTATCTTTAAAATATATCTCTCATAACCATTTCTCTCCACTTTGGCAGCTACCATTTTGGTTCAAGCCTTTTATTCTCCCTCTTATGCTCCTTAATTGCCTCTTAAATGATGTCCCTGCTTCTACTCCTGCTCCCTATATTCTCCTTAACATATAGCGCCCAGAGTGAATTTATTTAACATACCGTATTACGTCACTACCCTGACCTAATATGCTCCATTGAAAGAAATCCAAACATGTTTACAGATTCTTCTCAACAGATTACAAATAATTTGGTCTTACCATTTGTTACTAGGCTTGTATATTTTCTTAATATTCTACTATAATCATATAATCATTTATTGCTTCCGAAAAAGAAAAAATATATACTAAGCAGTTTCACAAGTCAAGATAGTAAAAACAATTAATAAGAAAAGAACATTTTGAGAAGATAAAAGAAATGAGAAATAGTTCTATTGCAATACATGAATATTTTATTTTATTTCTAGAAGAGTAAAATTAATAAGAATGTACAGAAATAAACTCTCAGGTGAATATCTATTATCTTTTATTATACATGAGTGTAACTGCTGTTACATGGTTTACTTTATAATATCCAAGTGCTTATGAAATTTTTGTATTTATATTAATAATACTAAAAAGAAGACATACCTGGGATTATCATTATTGAAATTGGTCACATTGAAAAAACCTAACATTGAAAATAAAAGCTAAATTACCATGCCGCTAAACTAATCATGTAAAGATTAAAAGCAATGCAGATACTCAGTATCTCTGTTTTTCCAGTTATTTAAGGATAAAAATTTCGACATGATATGGGTCATACGATCTCATAAATTTATTATGGACTCATATCATATTACAGATTTAAAGAAACACAAAGGAATCTGGGACAATTCCTTCCATGTCACCTAAGAAAACAGACCTAGAGAGCAGAAGCCACTTTTCTAATTTTGCACAGCCAGGTATTGGTAAAAACAAATGCTTGGAATCAGTATCCTACAAGTTAATCTGTTGTTTATCTCTGAATAAGGCATAACACTGAATTTCCATATTGTCACTGTTACCCATACTGTGGCCACATTTTTGTCACATGAGCATTCTAAACTAGCATCCTAACCCAATGAATCTACAGCTGTGAAGACAAGAAGATGAACAACAGTTACTGGCACAGGGGTGAGGATCACTACTATCTTTATGTTTAATTTCCATTCCATTCCCAGATTAGAGGTTGTCAAACACAGTGCACTGTCTCAACCATCTCAGTGTTGCTAGACATGAATGAAGCTAAACAGTATTATGGTAAGCAAAATAAGTCAGTCAGAAAAAGACAAATACTATATAGTTTCATTCATATGTAAAATTTAAGAAACAAAATAGATGAACATAGTGGGGTAAAAAAGAGTGGCAATCCAGAAAGCAGACTCTGAGCTACAGAGAACAAGTTGGAGGTTTCTGGAGAGGAGGTGGGGAGGGCAATGGGTTAAATGGGTGATGGGTATTAATGAAGGCAGTTGTGATGAGCTCTGGGGGTTATATGTAAATGACGAATCATTACATTCTACACCTGAAACTAATATTACATCGTATAACTAACTTGAATTTAAATAAAAACTTGAAGAAGTTATGAGAGGGGATGAAAAAGGAAGGGGTAATAGAGTGAAAAAAAGACAAGTCATCCACTTATGTTGTAGTCAGAGCTACCATATTAGTGTACAGTCTTAAAGTAGGAAGCAATCTTAAAGACCATTTAGCATAACTTCATGACATGCCTGTGAATCTCTACAGCATGCTTGTCAAGTGCTTTTCTAGGTTGTCATTGAACACATTTTTGTGAAAATAAAACAATTATCTCTTAAGACACTTCATTATATCTTTGAATAATTCTGTTATTCAATTCAAATTTTAAATTTGAACATGACTTTAAATGTGTGTTCCATTTAATTTCTCGCTATGATGCTATTTTATTAATTTCTTTGTTCTATTAACAGATACTTGTAAAGGGGTGTGTGCATGTGTGATCAGAGTTAAATAACCCTCCAGATGAAATCTGAATAAAACACAGTCTTAAGTGATTACCACCTTTGTAATAACAATAATTTTATTGTATCTAGGAGTTAAGACAATTCATTTTGGTTCAAACTTTATAAAATTTTAAAGCACATTATTTTACTTACTATACAAAAAAAACTAATGAGGTAATGTTATTAATCCCAGTTTTTAATATTTACAGAGGTTAAATGACTTGCTTAAGGTCACACAGCAGGTAAAGGAAGTGCAGTTTGGTTCTAGAGTCTTTGCACCTTAGCCACTTCCCAGTCTTAATACAATATCCTATTAATGTAAACAGAGATTTAATTGACTTTTTTGTTAGGCACCTCACACACAAGTATATTGAACTTTTGTTTATAAAACAACAACAGCAACAAAGATAAGAGAAAATGAAAATATCTAATGCCTGTAACACAGAAGAGTCTCACAAAAATGCCACCCTGGCACTTTTGACTATTTCTGCTTTAAAAAATATATATATACATATATATAGGCTAACTAAACATATATACAATTCTCTATTCCTGTAGACTTTCTACGTCTGTCATTGTTATTGCTGTTACAGAGATATTCATAGTATCACAAGTTGAGACTATTATAATGAGAACTTCTCCAATGGAAATACTGACAAATGGACTTGAGCTAATTTTTGTTCCTGCCTAAAACATTAAAAAATTTCTTCATTCAAACAATGATGATGTATGATTTCCTTATTCCTTTTGTAAAAGAAAGATTAATCCGCAAATCATACTTGGATGTTTCCTCAATCTTCAGCCATTACCTCATTTTATTTCTCCTGAAATCACAGCAAAATGTCAGCTACAAAAGGTATAAAGGTATGGGTTGTTTTGTTTTTGTTTTTGTTTTTGTTTTTGCTTGTTTGTTTGTTTTTAAACAGGCTTCATGCCTAGCCAGGGGGCCCAATGCAGAGCTTGAACTCAAGACTGAGATCAAGACCTGAGCTGAGATCAAGAGTTGGATGCTTAGCTGACTGAGCCACCTAGGTGTCCCCTGCTACAAAAGTTTATATTCCACTTAGTTGTGAGTTTTGAATTCCACACCATGTAATTAGTTTCTTGTATAAATTTAGTAATCTTGTTAAGACAATTCATTTGGCATATTCACAGTTTGAAGATGCTAGGTTTTAGAACATGTACATTTTCTTTGGGGATAGCAATTATTCCCAAATGCTTCCATTGTCTTAAAACATAAGAAAAAAGCTTATTCTAAATATTTATCAGATGTGTGATATTTGAAAGCTAATGGATCTAATTTTAATTGCATGCTATCTTAATTCCAACAAAGACATGGAAATAATATCTACTTTAAATTATTTCAATGTTTAATGGATACATGTCAAAATCAATAGAAGAAAGCAATTATTTCTGATACAAATCTTAAAGTTATAAAATTTGAGATAATTTTGTGTATGTGATTTTTATGCAGCCTAATTCCTTTCTTCACAAAGATATGGTGTATTTCTTAGTAGTTAAGGCAGGAAAATCTATGTCATCTATGTGTTATATAGATACCACAGGGTATCGTCTCTCTTCTAGTCAGATGTCCTGGTCTAACACTACCTGCAATAGAACTTAGCTCTATGCCACAAATTACTTAAATGTAAGTTACTCTAATGTCCATGTTTCCATTCTAGAACAAATAGAATGCTCACACAGATTTTTAGATTCCAATTTAGGAAATGTGTTTTTTATGAACTATGCTAGCAACTTCAGGCTGTTTGGAAAAACAAATTGCTCGCGCATCAGCCAATTACAATTTAAGGAATAAGGAATGCAGTAATGCATTTAAAACATCTAAAGTTACTTGAAAATTTTAAACATTTATTTATTTATTTATTTATTTATTTATTTATTTATTTTTATTTTTTAAATTTATTTCTAGGAGAGAGAGAGAGAGAGACAGCATGAGCAGGGGAGGGTCAGAGAGAGAGGGCGTCACAGACTCTGAAAGAGGCTCCAGGCTCTGAACTGGCAGTCAGCACAGAGCCCGACGCGGGGCTCGAACCCACGAACCGCGAGATCATGACCTGAGTGAAAGCCGGACGCTTAACCGACTAAGCTACCCGGGCGCCCCTAAATATTTATTTATTAATTTGAGAGACAGAGAGAAAGCATGCAAGCAAGTGAGTGGAAGAGGGGCAGAAAGAGAGAGAGGAAGAGGGAGATTCCCAAGAAGGCACCACACTTCGTGTGGAACCCAATATGGAGTTTGATCTTAAGACCATGATATCATAACCTAAGCCAAAACCAAGAGTTCAGTGCTTAACTGACTAAGCCACGCAGGTGCCCCTAAAGTTACTTGAAATGTTTAATTATACTTTTTGTATACTATGGTATTATACCTAAATGTCTCCAGACATAAAACCTCAACAGAAAGGTAACTTATTTTAACTTCTTAAGTATACAAAATAAGAATATGAATTTTTCTCCAGGAACTCTAAAAACAATGCACTCTAGTAAATCTTTTCCACTGTTTTCTGTAGCCTCCAGATACTAACGATCCATTTCATCTCTACCCACATATTATCTACTCCATTTAATTATTGTGCCCTGAGTTTTTAGTCTTATCTGTTATGATTAAAACCATTATTATCTTCCACATTGAATAATAACAAGCTTATTTGAATGGAGCAGCAATTCATTAATTTTTCCCCTGAGGACATGTGATCTTTACCTATCTAACTTATGTAACATCATAGGAAAAGCAGACAAGAAATCAAAATTTACAAAGCTAAAACAGAATCTCTTAGAAAAAAGGTCAGAAAAATGGAAGAAGGATTTCTGATGTTTCCTGAAACAGATTTATTTTTATTTTAGCAATATTGTTTTCATTTTCCAACATGATTAAAGCCAAGAGACTGATAAATTTTCCAACCTTCAATTTTTTTAAAAAAATTTTTATAGCTTATTTATCTTTGAGACAGACAGAGCATGAGTGGGGGAGGGGCAGAGAGAGAGGAAGACACAGAATCTGAAACAGGCTCCAGGCTCTGAGCTGTCAGCACAGAGCCTGATTCGGGGCTCGAATCCATGAACCATGAGATCTGACCTGAGCTGAAGTCGGATGCTTAATCAACTGAGCCACCCAGGTGTCCCTCCCAACCTTCATTTTACTCTTCCTGAAAGTCTATTGCTCCATTCTCTCACACACCCTCCCCATCTGAGAAACTATACTGACAACACATTTCACACTCTTAAGTAGGTTACTGGATCTTCTTGTTCTTCTGAGTGAGATTTTAATGCTAACAATTTTGCAAATATTTCAATGGATATGTTAGCAAGTAGATATGCAGATTCATATCTTCACATTTGTGATTTTTCTTTCAATTTTGGAAAAGAATAGTGTTGAACTCTAAGTTAGAATTTTTTAAAAGTCTATAACTTTTGTGCCCTAAGAGTGTTTTTTAGGCATTTGAATGTCTTTAATGTAGACTGAATAATTATCATTTCACCCAACTGTCCAATGCAGAAGTTCAAACTCTCATTAGGTTTACCTGAAACATTTTCAGTTTCTATGTTGGTTAATATTGTGTAAGAAGAGGTGAGTGGAGTGAAGAGAGTCAATCCACAAATACAAATAATTCTTTCTTCCTTTCTTGGCTTTATTATGGAGACCTGATTTTGTGGTGTTCATATGTACTGATCAACACTTGAAAATCATTAGCCACAAGCCTTAATGATGTTAATAATCCTCCTGAAATCTTTCATAGGATTAATATAAGCAGCAATTTAAAAAATCCTTAATATTGTCTTTCTCATTGGTTCTCAAACTTTGGAAAATATTAGAGTCATATAGAAGAAAAGATTTGTTAAAACACACATCTGGGCTCCACCCCCAGATCTTCTGGGTTGGGGCCCAAGAACTTTCATTTTTAACAGTTACTTCTGCTGTTTGGAGTTCACACATTGAGAAACACTGACCTATTTTGTTAATCATGGTCATTACAAATCAGTAGTTAATTAAGAAGAAGAAAAAGAATATATAAACATCTGTATCTATCGATAACATATCCATGCAACAAATCCAAAATTTTCACTTTGGATATTGATGCCTAGTGGGTCATAACCTTGAGAAAGAGAGAGAGGGGAAAAAACATAATAGAAATTAAGATAAAAAAAAATTGTTTAAAAAAACAAAAAACCTCTGAGAAATATTTCAATGAATCTGTAACATATTATGTATAAGAAGTATGATTGGTTCTCCACATTGTGGCTTTAGAATACATACATAAATTCTGACACTCCCTCCAAAAGGTGAGCCTGACTCCTCTCTTCTTCTGTGAGAGCCAGACTACAAGGCTATTAATGAATAAGAGAAGTCAGCAACCATGGATACTCATGAAACCTGTGAAGAGGCCAAATGTAGCAAGAGAGGCTTCCTTCTAACAAACAGCACCAACCTCCCAGCCCTGTGAGTGAGTCACCTTGAAACCAAATTGTTTGGCTCCAATCAAGCTTTCAGATGACCACAGTCTCAGCTGACATTTTCATTACAATCTCATGAGAGGAGACAAGCCAAAAGTGCCCAGCAAAGCAGCTCCATAATTCCTAACCTTTAGAAATTGTGATATTGTTATTTTAAAGAATTAAATTTAATAATATGTTACAAATCAATAGCTAAAAATTACTATTGAAAAAGTACTTCCGATTTTACTAACAAAATCTTCTCAACAATTACAAGTGCCATTTTAAATTAACCAAGAGATCTTTGGTTAAACCTATATTTTAATCATGTATCACTCTTCTTGTGTACTCATCAAAGGGAAAAACAATGATAGAAATTGGTGATAATGTATCTAAATCTTCATTTTAGTATCTACTGCTTCCATATTTTCAATTTAGTATTATCAACATCTGTGTTTTCAACATATTGCAATATGTAGTGACATGAAGAGTGTTGATAAGGCTGTTCTACACTATCGTCTCTAAGATTTTCTTCTCAGCAGTTGACCCTTATTACGCAAGTTTTGTTGGTAATGTTTTCTCAATCTTACTGTTGCTAGGTAAATTATACAAATATACAAATTATATTAATTTGTACATAATTATACAATATACAAATTATATTAATCTTATTATCTGGTCAACAGTTATTATATGATACATCTGAATGTAGAAATTAAAATATTTTTAAACATCATCTTTGAATTAATGAAATAAAGTATTTATAATTATGTTTATTGGTTAGTTGCAATCATCATCATCCCTGCCAGAATGTAAAAAGCGAAGACTGTCTTATGCTCTCTTATATCCCCAACCCATCACAGTGATGAATGAATACATACATGTATTGATAAAATTAGTGAAAAATACACACTAAATATGAGCATTGTATGGTTTGTTTATGTACATGAACTTTAATTCATTTTAAATAACCATTATAATAAACTTTCTTTCCAAGTTGAAAAAGTTTATGAATAAAAACTATCAACATTACTTTAAGGTAACTTAAGATGATATTTTCTTTGATACTTTATTTAATATTAAAGGTCTTATTGCTATCATTTTTATAAGAAACAGATGCTTTAGCTGATGAAACTTTCAAGAGATATCCTTTTCAGATTGGTGCACCTTGGTGGCTAAATTGTTTAAGTGTCTGTCTTCAGCTTCATGATCTCAGGGTTTGTGAGTTCCAGCCCCATACTGCACTGACAGTGTGGAGCCTGCCTGGGATTCTCTCTCTCCCTCCCTGTCTCTGCTCCACCCAACCCCTGGCACACACACACACACACACACACTTTCTCTCTAAATAAATGAATAAATATTTTTAAAAATTTTATAGAAGTCCTTTTCAAGCAACCCTAAAAATCTCCATTTGATTTAAACTTAATAATCTGGTATATCAGTACATTTACATAAAATAAGTGCTTAAACAGGATATTATCCCATTTTAAAATTTTCCAGGTTTTAGGTGGATATAGAGGAAGCTTGCTTCTACTTTAAAGTAGACTCCATTTTTATTTTTTAAAAATTTTAAAAGTTTTTTAAACATTTTTATTCATTATTGAGAGACAAAGAGAGACAGAGCATGGGCATGGGAGAGGCAGAGAGAAGGGGAGACACAGAATCTGAAGGAGGCTCCAGACTCTGAGCTGTCAGCACAGAGCCTGATGCGGGTCTCGAACTCACAAACCAGAGATTGTGACCTGACCCGAAGTATGACGCTTAACCAGTTGGGCCACCCATGCACACTAGTATACTACATTTTTAAAATTAAAAACGTATACACCAGTTTGCTTTCATACAGTATCAACTTATATGTGTGACTATTTTCACCTCTCTGTAAACCTGGTTTTTTTCATGTCTATATTCTGAACACTTAATTGAGAAATATTAACTGTCCTTTGTGGCACATACTTTCCAGGAACTGTGCCCATTTTGCAGAAACATTGTTTTCATCGCCTCAAGATGACGATGTAGTTAGGATACAAAGGCCAGTTCGCAACAAATGATTGCTACCAAAGGCTTTCCTGTGAAGTGTGACCACAATTAATAATAGTTTTCCAGTTCCATAAAGCTCAAGATAAATATGAATAAGGTGAAAAGACTTCCCTGGAAAAGACAAGTAAAAGGTATATTGTTTGAGAGGAATGCTAATATATTAATGAAATTGATGACATTAGTGATTTATTTCATTGACAGGATTTAGAATGAGATTCATTTATCATTATCCCACAGTCCTTCATCAGCAGAATATTGCCCCAAGCATTTAGCCTCCTGTTAGCAATTTAAGTTTTCTTTGTAGTAATTATACTGGAGAAGGATACACTATGTTTGTGGTCCACTTGATTATAAATAAAATATAAACAAAATTAATATTTTATGGAAAATCATCTTTTTATACTCTGCAAGTGGTAGTTCTATTACTTTGTTTTACATATTTATATTGCTCTATCTTCTTTCCTACCAAAATTACCCAGTTTGAAAAGACAATTAATTTTAATTCTACAGTAATACTCTTCTCTTCAAAAGGAAGCATGATAACAAACCCCTAGTAAAAGTGATGAATTTAGATAATGTCTACTTGATATGTAAGATATCAAAGACATCATCAGATAACATCAATAAATCACCAGCATATGCAGTGCATGTGTACACACACACACACACACACACACTCACGCAGTACTATAATACCAGGCAAGTACAACCACAGTCCACAGTTTAGCCTGGAAACTGCTCTGGCTCTCCAAAGTTAAAGGCCCTAAAGACCCATTTTGGAGTTGGAATGATTCAGTGAGACTGTCTCACAGCAAAGAAAATTAGAATGTAAGACTCATAGGAAAAGCAGCCTCTGGACAACTAGCCAGAATTCATGATGTTTAGATCAAATCCTGAAAACATGGCACCTGAAGATTGCAGTTTGTAGGTTAAATCTAGTACTCATATTTTCTTATTGTCTAATTTATTCAAGCTAGGAATAAAGGTGACTATTTTCTCTTTACCATTAATGGACGATTTCCTCAACAGATTCCTGAGTTGTCTCTCAGCACCTTAGCTTGTCTAAGTCCCTTTTCTAACTGTTAGCAATTAACAAAGAATATATACAGAATAATTTATTGTAGTAGACATTTTTAAGTGAGTTCTTTCTTAAACTTAGCCATAACAAAGTATTAAACTTTGTGGAAATGAGTGTAATTCAATTATTTAAAAAATGGAAAGATGCTGAAATATGGATAAGTGTAATATTCTGTGGCATCCTACCATAAAGAGTTAAAATGGGAAAGGGAGATGCTGGTTAGGGCTAGGGATAGATGGAAAACCCAGAAGATGTCAGAAAACCTTCACAGAAGACATGAATTTCAAGCTGGATTTTTCAAACGAGTAGGAGTGCATGAGATAGTAAAGAGTGGTTTGAGGATATACTAGGAATATGGTATACAGATTTTGAGATGATATAGGGAACAGTGAAAAATTCAATGTAAAGACAATATAGGATGCATGATGGAGAGTACAGGGATAGAGAGGGGTATAATATAGAGTACTTAGATAGAGTGTACTTTAGTGGACTGGTAAGGAGTATAGGGTGCATGATGAAAGAGGTCACATCAGTGGAATGGAGAGAATACAGGGTTCATGGAGGCAAACCTGTGAAGAAAAGTTATGGCACAAACACAAAGACCCTGTGGATGCTACTATAGAGTTCTTACTTTATCCTTCAAGGAATGGAAGAGTCTTATACAAGAAAAGAAATTATCAAATGTGCAAATTATGGAAAGGACATCCTAACAGCTGTACCAGCAGTGGTTAGGCCATCCAAAGAGTCAAAGCAAGACTTTTAGACTTTGCACAAGCTTCAAACCTCAAAGATAGAAATCACTGATTATAGAATTTTAGGCATTGGGACTTGAAAAAACATTAGATGACTCAGATTTTAGCAGGTCAGTTTAGATCACAATTTATAAACTTATTACTTGATAGTATATTAACCAGAAAAGAACAATGGTAAGGTCAAAACAAACCTACTAACCAAAAACATGTTAGCTTCTCACATCGAGTTTGACACCAGAATTATGAACCTAAGCTTCAACAAAGCCAACATATTTTTAAAATATGTGTTTTTTAAATGATACTGGTTTAAGGCATTATGTTAGATGCTAAGACTAAGTTAGATGCAGGAGCAGGGGTGAGAATGGAATAAGTATCATGAAGTAAAAATGGTAAAAATAAATAAATAAATAGGGCCATTGGCAGACATTATAACCTTTGCATTTCCATTTTTATTTCCTCAATAGTTTCATGGCTTTTCTTACCATTTTAAAACACATTAGTGTAGTTTGGATGGATAAATAATTTTAGAACCCAAGAATCCATAATCTTAGTGACAAAGGCCTCCGTGATATGAGAATGAAAGGAACCAGAAAACATTTTTGTGCTGATCTACTTGACCTGAATGCTTTATGTCTTACTGACTGATTAAATCAGTTCCCAGTGCTACTGGAGTTTAAAATAATGGCTGAGAAAATTAGAATGAGTCTTAAATTTACTGATAATTTTGGCAAATGTTGAAATCTGGTCCATGTGCAGCTTAGCCCATTATGCTTCAGTGGTTTTTAACGTAAAATGTACTTTTAAGATTTTTTTCCCTAGATAGAAATTGTCTGCCTTACCTTCAGCGAAATTGTATCCTCAATGAAAGATCAGATTAACTGGAATAAGCGCAATGCTTATAAATTTGGATTAAGAGAACACAGCTGAAAGGATGCTTAAAATGTATCTTTAAACCTAAGTGCAGAATTTCCATACATACCTTGAAATATGTATTGGGGTATTAAATGTGCTCAGTAAGCTAAGCAATGTGTTAGATAATTAATAAACATTTAACAGCATTGATTTTTACAGCCTGCTTTATTGAACTTCTTATCAGTATTGAGCAGATGGGTCATGACTATGAAAAATTATATTTTAAACAGATTACAATATGTGAATTATATTTGAAAAATACTGCTCAGTGAAGCATTTACAAATGTAATTTAATGCACAGAGCAAGACCCCAAAGTTAAGGTATTTTTCCTACATTAAATATAAAAGTACTGATATATAAGGAACATTACAGGTTTGTTTGAAAATAATTTAAAATAAAAAAATAATCCCCTATATTAAAGCATATAGTTGTATGTACAATGTCAACAAGGAGTAAACAATTCAATTGATTTTTGTTTTTCCTTAGTATATAATAAATTCATTCATACCACCCTTTATAATCATCCTCGATATATTAACAATTATGTTTTAAATTTTACATGACTACTGTAAAGTTTGTATAACTAAGATAATAATCTTTCTGAATGATAGCCACTGCTTAATACGCCTTAAATTGCAATGGAAACATACATCACACAAACACACACACAGACATACACACACACACACACACACACACATGCATGTATGCACACACATCAAACGTTAACTGAACCCTGTCACAGGATTGAGAAAATACGAAAAAAAAAATTTTGTATGTTTCTCTAAATTACTTTATTTTAGGGGCTCCTGGGTGGTTCAGTTGGTTAAGTGTCCGACTTCGGCTCAGGTCATGATCTCACAGTTTGTGGGTTTGAGCCCCGCATTGGGCTCTGTGCTGACAGCTAGCTCAAAGCCTGGAGCCCGTTTTGGATTCTGTGTCTCCCTCTCTCTCTAACCCTCCCCTGCTCAGGCTGTCTCTCTCTCTCTCTGTCTCTCTCTCAGAAATAGTAATTTAAAAAAAAAATCTGCATGTTTCAGCCATTGGTTTATGATGACACAAGTATTTTTTTTTTAAAGAAGTTAAAGTACAGGTAATGTTTTTTAGAAAGTACACTAAGACTAAAACAAGTTGTAATTGAAACTGTCACAATTTTAAAGAGAAGTAATCGGCCTCTAGGATGATTTAAAACTTGAGCTGTTCCTGCCCACAGTGCCCCAGGTTGGTTAATATGACCAGTAGCATGTGGCAGTAGTGACAGTATGTCACTTTTGAGATTTGATTATAAAAAGACTGTGGCTTGCATCTTAGAGTCTCTCTGTCTCATCATCCACTCTCAGAGAAGCCAGACTGCATGCCAAGAATTTCCAGAAAAGACCACTATAGCAAGGAAGTGAAGTCTTTGGGTAATACCCAGCAAAAAACTGGGGCCTGGAAATTACCATGAAAGAGAATTGGGAAATGGATCTACTCTTCACATAAAATCAAAGCCACATCTTTGAAACTTTGAATCAAAACCACTCAGCTAACCATCACTTAGATTTCTGATTCATGGAAACTATGAGATAATAAATATTTATTATTTTAAGTTGCTGACTTTTGGGGTTATTTGTTAGCAATTGATAAATACACCAAATGACATATATAGCCACTAGTACCTAAGAGACATAATGCTTGATAAAAGAATGGGATTGCATGTCAGTGTTTATTGCATATACAATCCAGTTTTAAAAATTCAGATGTATACAAATAATATGAGCTAATATAGAAAAAAATGAACAAATGTATATGAAAATTATGATTCTAAGGAAATGACATTGAAACACAGGCAATAGAATCTTTTTGTTGAGGGCCTACATAAAGTCTTGTAGAAAAACTGCAAGTATATTGATGTGTAAATGATGACATGATTTGGAAAATTTAAGGCACTCTTGATTGAAGGCAAAGTTGTACAAAGACCTAAAAGTGAGAAAGGACAGAAAGTGCATAGGAAATAACAAAAAACTTATTTGGGTTATACACTTCGTACTTACGTGCATATAGACATAACTATATCACATATATAATGAACTAGAGAAATGACACTTATCTTTGAGACAGAATAGGTTACTATTCTAGATCTAGTTTAAGTGACATATTTGTAAGGTCTCAAAATATTTTGAAGTTTTATTCAGGCTTTTGTAAAGTGAAAATCATATTACAACAAATTTACTTTTTCTGACTTCTAGTGTAATGCTCTTTATGCCAAAACAAATCCACCTTCTTATTCTGACTTCAGACTTAGAATGGATTAGCAACAGAACAAATTCTTCTTCACTCGCATGTCATCCAATTCTTACTGAAATCTACTTTTCATTGTGAGTTGATTTGTTTTGACAAAAGATTTTGATGTGCTAACCTGAGAGAGGAAAGAATTGTAACTTCACCATCAAACATTTCTGTATAAAAAGAGGATGGTCAGGGACCCAAGAAGGTATACTTTTGCAGGATTACTCAATTATAAAGTAAACTTTATACATAAACTCAGTTCTAGTTCCATGCTATTAGTCACTGTGATACATACATGACTTTGCAAAAGCATGTGTACTTTAACTGGGATGACCTCGCAATGCTATATCATTGATTTATTAACAATTAATTGAATATATGCAAAAAACCCTATGTCTGAAAAACTAAGATAAAACTTCTATAATCTGTGTCTCAGTGAGTTTATATTTTAGCTCACTTATGGATATTAAGTTATGTCCAGCATTCCAACTCTGATAAATTGATGGTAACCTCCTGGATATCTCTGTTGAAGAGCAGCTTAAGGCGATATTCGGGTTTAGAGGGTAAATGGTGCCATGATCATTTTGAATGTCTGCCATGAAAACAAGAGAGGAAAGAGAAGGCACTTGAGCATTCTGTTCACTATATCTGTACCCATACAAGAGGTTAAACACATAGAAAACACAGATAATAATGCTAGGCCCAATATGATACACTTAATAACTGCTACTGAAATTTTTAAAATTGAAAATATTACAATTTGATAATTAGGGAAAGCTAAGAAAGAAAGCCTAAATCTAGCCTTAGAGAATAAGTTGTATATTGTTAGATACATCTTTAAAAAAAGAAGCCCTACCCTTTCAATACAAAATATGTTACATCATTCAACATTTATTCTCATTCAACTTGGTTTTACTATATTATTTTCTTGAACTGTCTTAGGATTCTATGAGGATCAGATATCAATTTATCTGTAAGTGTTACATATGGTCAATTCTAAATAAACACGTTATTCTCTAAATATGAGACAAACTAAGCATATCAACAGTTAGTAATGCATTCCTCTTCAAGAAAAGGATAACTGAAAAACAGTAAGCTTAACAAAGTTGGTTAGATTTTTTTCACAAATCAAGAAATTCAGGGACAATTTCTGACCTTACCTTGGCTGTTCAGTGAAGACATAATTGCCCCATCTATTTCTACATCCCTGATCCACCAAAAGCATGTTAGCATTTCACCTCAGATGTATTGATTTAACATTGAAATACTCTTTTTTTAGTTCAGAACACTAAGTCCAAGCTGAAGATCAGAGAAGAGTGAAAGAGGAAAGGAGTATCTAGGCATATCTGACTTCTTTCAATAGGACATCAGGTGCAGTGCCTGTGTGGCTCAGTCAGTTAAGTATCTGAGTCTTGATTTTGGCTCAGATCATAATCTCCTGGTTTGTGAGTTGAGGCCCTGTGTGGGACTCTACACTGACAGCATAGTCTGCTTGGGATCCTCTGTATCCCTCTCCCTCTGTCCCTCCTCTGCTTGTTCTCCCTCTCTCTCAAAAATAAATAAATAGACATTTAAAAAAATAAGACATAAGTTTACACCATAGGTGTCATTGCCCAGAAGCTCTTACTACTGTAAGGAAGCCATTATCAAACACTTAAGTCTAGGCACATAGCTACTTCAAACAAAGTCAGCGTATAGTAAAGAAAAAGGGAGAAATGAGTAATATATAAACATTTAACAACACCTGTTTCACTGATATTACATAAAATGATTGCCTTAAGCCTCCAGGATTTATTTTCAAGAAGCATTTAATCAATGATGTTACACATAATCATTGTAAAGAGAATTACTGCTCATTCAACAATCATATATAGATTACCCACAATGTGACAAGCACTTTCTCATGTTCTCAGGGTACAAACATTCTGAGGCTAACTTTTGACAATTTCTCTAAAACTAAATAAATTCGACTTGACATTTTAAAAAACCTTTGCAAACAAAAGTACTGAGTCCCTCACATCTATAATAATAATTAAAATGTCAATATATAAAAACAACTGCATCTTTATACTCAAAAGAAAAAAAAAGAAATAGCATTAACAATAGGATCAAAACCACCAAATAAATCTCACAAAAGATAGCCAAGACCTTTGTAATGAAACAAAATTCATGAAAGGAATTAATAAGACAGAGTAACTCTATGATCACAAATAAGAAAATTCAGAAATTTAGAGATTTTACTTATACTTGGTTTGACATATAAGTTTAATTTAATTCCAAATAAAGCCCAACACATTCTTTTTGGATATTTATCCACTACTATTAACATTTATATTAAAATGCAAAGTATCTAGAATAGTCAAGACAACGATGAATAAGAAAAGTTCAGGACTTACCTTATTTGATCTCAAGACTTACTATAAATGTAGAAAAAAGTGACAAAGCATGGGATTGTCACAAAAAATATAAATAGATGAAAGGAGCAGAATGGGAAGGTCAGAAACAGACACACCAATGTTGTTTGTAATAGCTGACTATACTATGATTGAACAAAAGAAGCAGTCACCCAAAATACACACTGTTTGGTGCACCTAGGTGGCTCAGTCAGTTAAGCGTCCAACTTTGGCTCAGGTCATGATCTCATTGTTTGTGAGTTTAAGCCCTGTGGAGGGCTCTGTACTGACAGCTCAGAACCTGGAGGCTGCTTTAGATTCCATGTCTCCCTGTCTCTATGCTCCTCCCCCACTTGTGCTCTGTCTGTCTTTCAGCAATGAATAAAAATATTTTTTTGTAAATACACAGTTTGATTCCATTTATATAAAGTTCAAAATCAGGCAAAATTAATCTATAGGTTAGGAACTAACATAGTAGATATTTTGGAAGTGGTGAGGATAGTAATTGGGAGAAGAAAGAAGAGGACTTGGGAGATTCTTGAATCTGGGTGCTGGGGTGTTCATTTTGTGAAAATTCATTATACTTATAATTTGGACATTTTATTTATGTTTATGTTGATTAAACCTCAAGTCAATATAAAAATTTAATGGAACAAAATTTCAACATCATTTATGTCATTTATCAAATTGACTCTTAAATACAACAAATTTCAAAATAGCCAATTTAATCTGAAAAATAAAATAGGAGAACATGTATTCATTAACTGTAAAAGTTTTAAATTAGCTCAAGGAGAAACGGATCAAAGGAACAGCCGAGTACATGTAAACATACACATACAGAGTTAGGATGGTGGAGAAACATGAACACCCTGAGCCTGTCTCATCTCTGAAATGCAGGTAGATTAACACCAACCCATTTTGAACATCTAGGAAATTGATCTGATGATTAACACAACAATCTGCATAATTTGAGCCACAGAACTCAGCAGGTATGTGGTGCAGAGAGGTGAACTGGAGGAGAAAAAAGTCACAGAGGATAGGGAACTGTTTTTGGGAAGAGAGTACAGAGAAAGAACAGGATGTAGTCTGGTTCATCAGGATCATGCAAGAAAAGCACTCCCTCAAAAGTAGGTGGAGAGAAAGAGCAAGAAAGAGTGAAAACACTCCCAGGGAACTGAACAAAATGTCTGTTCTCAGAAACCATTGACAGGAAGAAAGAAAAGTGTTTCAATACCACCAAGATTCTATAAACAATGGAGCATAGAGTCTGAAGTTCCCAAGTTCAGTGCCTGGCAGTGCTCTGGTGAGGAAGTAGGGTGAATCTCCTAGAGCAGGCAGCAGGGTATGAATGGTCCATGTGCCACGCAGGGAGAAGCAGTTCCCTTACTTGGAGTACATTTGATAAAGGCTATATAGTATTGAAAAATAGGAAAAAACAGGCAAAGAAGGAAAGGTTAGGACCTGAGGTTCCTGGTTGGGAGAAACACCTATTTTGGAACAATACTGGAAGCACTGCACTACAGCAAAACACCTCCGGGCGTCAAGTCCCTCTTAAGAACGTAACAGACACCACCTACTCCCCCTCAGTTTCCTCTTAAGAATTTGACAATAAAAATACTTAACTAAACCATAACAGTTATGTTATATATGGGACAGTATAACCAGCCTGAATCCTCACACAGTGGAGTCAAGCCAATCAAGAATGAGCAACCTAGCACCTAGAGTTGTCCAACCAGTAAGTGTGGAACCAAAGAAGGAAAGAGGGGGAAGGAGAAGGAGTGCTGACCAGAACCTTATAAAACAAAGGCCTTTGCCTGTAGTTGCAGTCATTCACTTTTGAATGTCCCTTCTCTGTAAAGAGAGCTTTCATACTCTTCTTAACTGCTAATCTTACACTAATAAATTTTGACTCTAATAAAATTTTGACTATTGCTCATTTTGTGTAACCCCTTCATTCTTGGAAGTGGTGAGACAAAGAATCCCAAGTATTGTGGTGAAAAAAAAATCTTGTAACAGACATACAGCCTTCCCACAGGCAGTCTCAGTGGAACCCAGAAAGCAATCATATTTGGTGGTATTAGGACAAAGATGTAGAATGCAGTAAAAGATGGTGACAGCTGTATGTTGTGATTTGCCATGATCTGTGAACCTCTGCCACTATATGACCACATAAACCTTTTCTAGGGCAAGCTGGCACCTGGCCATTGCTCGGTGAGGTCCAAGCCTCAGGTGTTGCTGAAGTGAGAGGTTTTGGAACATAATGCCATCTGACATAAAACTCTGGAGGGAGGTGCTGGCTGAATGGCAGGTGGCTTGGCTATGGACAGGGTAGAGGCAGGGAGAGGCCAGAGACGGAAGACAAAGGATGGATGCTTGACTGTAAAGTTCCTGTGCCAGAGATTTGGGAACTGGGTGAAACCACTTCTCTGCCTACACACAAGTGCACCACATTGATCCACCCCAGTAAGCTAAGCAGTGCCACATAGTGGAGAATAGAGTCATTACATTAAGGCCTACCCAACTGTGCCCTCCAAGCACGTCTTCTAGAATACTAGCACAGTCACACAACCTACTTAGTGTACAGACTAGAGAAGGGTTCATAGTTTCAGTTCTATGGGAAAATCGATCTAACTTCATTCTGGTTTCATTTTATTTATTGGTTCATTTATTCATTTTCTTTGCTTCTGTTTTTGCTTAAACTGTTTTCCTTTTACTTTCTTTTCTTCTTTCTTAGACACAGAAAAAGAAAAATATATCATTCTTTCCTTCTTTTTCTTTTTTTAAAAAACTGTTTATTCTATTTCCTTTACTTTTTTCATTTTATTCTATTGTATTATATAAATATTTTTAATTTTTAAAATTTTCTCACCTTTTTCCCCCTTATCTTTCCCTTTTATCTCTATTCTATCAAACTTCTTTCAACAAGCAGAACAAAACCCACCTAGGATCTAGTTTCCTTTATTTTATTATTTATTTTGATTTTAATTTTTAAAATTTTTATGTTTATTAATTTTTTCTTTCTCCAAAATGACAAAATGAAAGAGTTTATCCCAAAAGAAATAACAAGAAGAAATAACAGCCAGAGAACTAATCAACACAGATATAAGCAATGTCTAAACTAGAAGTTAGAACCATGATAATATGTTTGCTACCTGCGGTTGAGAAAAAGCATACGATTCTTTTCTGCGAAGATAACAGATATAAAATCTAGTCAGGATGAAATTAAAAGTACTATAACTGAGGTGCAATCTCAAATGGATGCCACAGTGTCAAGGACAGACAAATGAGAGCAGCAAATTAATGATTTAGAAGACAAAATTATAAAAATTAATGAAGCAGACAAAAAGGAAAACAAAGGCAAAATATCATGATACAAGACTTAGAGAACTCAGTGACTTATTAAAAAGGAATAACATCTAAAAATAGGAGTCCCAGAAGATAAAGAAGGAGAAAAAGAGGCAGCAGTGTTATGTGAGCAAATTATAGCAGAAAAATGTTTCTAATCTGGGGAAAGACACAGACATCCAAATCCAAAAAGCACAGAGAACTCCCATTAGATTCAACAAAATTGACAACAAGGCATACCATAGTCAAATTCACAAAATACGAAGACAAGGAAAGAATAATAAAAGCAGCACGGGGGGAAAAACTCCTTAACATATAAGGGAAACATATCGAGTTAGCAGCAGACCTATCCACAGAAACTTGGCAGGCCAGAAAGAAGTGGGAGGATATATTCAATATACTGAATCAGAAAAATATACAGCCAAGAATTCTTTATCCAGAATATCCAGAATATTCTTTATTCTTTATCTATTCTTGAAAGGCTATCATTCAAAACAGAAGGAGAGATAAAAAGTTTCCCAAACAAAAATTCAAGCTCATGACCACTAAACCAGCCTTGCAAGAAATTTTAAATGGGATTCTCTGAGGAGAGAAAAGAAGAAAAATAAAATACAAAAGACGAAAAGCAACAAAGATTAGAAAGGACCAGAGAACACCACCGGAAACTCCAACTCTACAAGCAACATAATGGAAATAGTTAATAGCTTTCAGTACTCTAAACATCAATGCTCTAAACGCTCCAATAAAAAGACATAGGGTAACAGAATGGATAGGAAAACAAGATCCATTGATATGCTGTTTACAAGAGATGTACTTTAGACCTAAAGACATCTTAAGATTGAAAATAAGGGGATGAAGAACCATCTATCATGCTAATGGTCACCAAGAAAGCTGGAGTAGTCATACTTATATCAGTATATGTGCTGCCAAAGCGAGCACAGTCATACTTATAACAGATGACCTAGATTTTAAAATAGTCTGTAATAAGAGATGAAGAAGAGCTTTATGTCATAATTAAAGAGGCTGTCCACAACAAAGATCTAGCAATTGTATATATCTATGACCCTAATGTGAGAGCACCCAAATATATAAAATACTTAATTACACACATAAAGAAACTCATTGATGATAATATAATAGTAGGGGACTTCAACACCCCACTTACATCAATGGACAGATCATCTAAACAAAAAATCAACAAGTAAACAATGGCTTTGAAGGGCACACTGGAATGGATGTACTTAACAGATATATTCACAACATTTCATCCTGAAGCTGCAGAATACACATTCTTATCAAGTGCACATGGAGCATTCTCTAGAATAATCATATAGTGGGTCTCAAATCAGCCCTCAACAGGTACAAAAAGATTGAGAACAAACCTTGTATATTTTCAGACAACAAAGCTATGAAATGCATAATTAACCACAAGAAAAAATTTGGAAAGACATGAATACTTGGAAATTAAGGAACATCCTACTAGAAACTGAATGGGGTTGGGGGGCCTGGATGGTTCAGTTGGTTGAGCATCTGACTTCAGCTCAGGTCATGTTCTCATGGTTCATGGGTTCAAGCCCTGTGTCAGGCTCTGTACTGACAGCTCAGAGCCTGGAGCCCAAATCAGATTCTATATATCCCTCCCTTTCTGCTCCTTCCCCACTTGTGCTCTGCCTCTCAAAAATAAACATTAAAAAAAAAAGAAAGAATGGGTTAACCAACAAATTAAGGAGGAAATTAAAAAGTTAATGGAAATCAATGAAAATGAAAACAGGACAGTCCTCCTGGGATGCAGCAAAGGCAGTCATAAGGGGGAAGTATCTAACAATTCATGCCTTCCTATAGAAGGAAGAAAGATCCCAAATACACAACCCAATCTTACACCTAAAAGAGCTGAACAAAGAGGAGAAAATAAAGCCCAAACGAGCAGAAGAAGAGATACAAAGACTAGAGCAGAAATCAATGATATCCTTATTAAAAACAAGACAAAACAAAAAACAAAGCAGTAGAACAGATTAATGAACCCAGGAGCTGGTTGCTTGAAAGAATTAACAAAATTAATAACCCTCTAGCCAGATTGGTTAAATGAAAAAGGAAACGACCCCCCAAAAAATCATGAATGAAAGAAAAGTCATCACACCAACACCCCAGAAATACAAACAAGAATAAGAGAATATTATGAGCAATTATATGCCTACAAATTGGGCAAGCTGGAAGAAATGAACAAATTCTGAGAAACACATAAACTACCAAAACTGAAACAGGAAGAAATAGAAAGTTTGAACAGACCCATAACCAGTAAAGAAATCAAATTAGTAATCGAAAATCTCCCAAAAAACAACAGTCCAGGGCCGGATGGCTTTCCAGAAGAATTCTACCAAACATTTAAAGGAGAGTTAACACCTCTTCTTTTGAAGTTCTTCCAAAAAATAAAAATGCAAGGAAAACTATCAAACTCATTCTTTTCTTTTTATTGTTTATTGTCAAGTTGGTCTCCATATAACACCCAGTACTCATCCCCACAAGTGCCCTCCTCTGTGCCCATCACTCCCTTCCCCCCATCAGCCCTCGGTTTGTTCTCAGCATTTGTCTCTCATAGTTTGCCTCCCTCCCTCTCCCCAACTATTCTTCCCTTTCTTCTCCCCCATGGTCCTCTGTTAAGTTCCTCCTAATCCCCCTATACATGCAAAAATATGGTATCTGTCCTTCTCTGCCTGACTTATTTCACTCAGCATAACACCTTCAAGTTCCATCCATGTTGCTACACATGGCCAGATTTCATTCTTTCTCATTTCAATGTAGTATTCCATTGTATAGATAAACTACATCTTCTTGATCCATTTGTCTATTGATGGACAATTAGGCTCTTTCCATGTTTTGGCTATTGTTGAGAGTGCTACTATGAACATTGGGGTATATGTGCTCCTATGGCTATGTCCTCAGCACAGGGAGATTGGACCCAAAGGAGTGATTTGCAACACTATCAAACTCATTCTATGAGGCAGCATTAACTTGATTCCAAAACCAAAGATCCATTAAAAACTACAACCAGTAGTTGTAAAACTAAAGACCAGTTTCTCTGGTGAACATGGATGCAAAAATTCTGAACAAGATAGTAGCAAACTGGATCCAACAATGCATTAAAAGAATTAATCACCATTATCACCTGGGATTTATTCCCAGGATGCAGCACTGGTCACGCAAATCAATCCATGTTTGTGGTTTGAGTTTTATTAACAAAAACCTTCAAGAAAGGAGGGATAGAAAGATAATTCCTCAAGATCATAAAGGTCATGTATGAAAGGCCCACTGCTAATTTCATCCTCAATGGGCAAAAACTCAGAGCTTTCCACCTAAGGTCAGGAACACAACAAGAATATCCACTCTCACCACTATTATTCAACATAGCGTTGGAAATCCTACCCTCAGCAATCAGACAAAAAAAAAAAAAGAAATCAAAGTCATCCAAATAGGCAAGGAAGAATTCAAACTGTCACTCTTCACAAATGAAATGATACTGTATGTGGAAAACCCAAAAGATTTCACCAAAAAGCTGCTAAAACTAATCCATGAATTCAAGAAAGTCACAGGATATAAAATAAATGTACAGAAATTGGTTGCATTTCTATACACCAATAATGAAGCAGCAGAAAGAGAAATCAAGGAATCAACCATATTTAGAATTGCATCAAGAACCATAAAATACCTAGGAATGAATCTAACCAAAGTGTTGAAAAATCTATACACTGAAAACTATAGAAAGCTTATGAAGAAACTGAAGAATACACAAAGAAATGGAAAACCATTCCATGCTTGTAATTGCTGGATTGGAAGAACAAATATTGTTAATACTTTGATACCTACCAAAGCAATCTACATATTCACTGCAATCCCTATCAAAATAACACCAACATTCTTCACAGAGCTAGAATAAACAGTCCTAAAATTTGTATGGAACCAGAAAAGACCCTGAATAGCCAAAGCAATCCTGAAAAAGAAAACCAAAGCAGGAGTCATCACAATCCTGGACTTCAAGGATTTGAAGTCAAGTATTACAAAGCTGTAATCATCAAGACAGCATGGTATTGGCACAAAAACAGATACATAGAATAATGAAACAAATAGAGAACCCGAGAAATGGGTCCACAAATGTATGACCAACTCATCTTCAACAAAGCAAGAAAAAATATCCAATGGAAAAAAGACAATCTCTTCAGCAAATGGTGTTGGCAAAACTGGACAGCAACATGCAAAAGAATGAAACCAGACAGCTTTCTTACACCATACACAAAAATAATTTCAAAATGATGAAAGACCTAAACATAAGACAGGAAGCCATCAGAATCCTGGAGGAGAAAATCGGCAACAACCGCTTTGACCTCAGCCACAGCAACTTCTTACTTGACATGTCTGTGGAGGTAAGGGAAACAAAAGCAAAAACGAACTATTGGGACCTCATCAAGATAAAAAAGCTCCTGCAGAGTGAAGGAAATAATCAGCAAAACTAATAGGCAATCGATGGAAAAAGACATTTGTAAATGACATATCAGATAAACGGTTAATATCCAAAATCTATAAAGAACTTCTCAAACTCCACACCCAAAAAACCAAATAATCCAATGAAGAAATGAACAAATGATACGAATAGATATTTTTCCAAAGAAGACATCAAGATGGCTAACACATATGAAAAGAAATGCTCAACATCACTCGTCATCAGGGAAATACAAATCAAAACCATAAAGAGATGCCACCTCACACCTGTTTGACTGGCTAAAATTAACAACTCAGGCAATAATAGATGTTGACGAGGATGCCAACAGATGTCAGTGGAGAAAGAAGAAACTTTTGCACTACTGGTGGGAATGCAAACTGGTGCAGCCGTCTGGAAAACAGTACGGAGGTTCTACTATTCTATGACTCAGCAATTGCTCCACTAAGTTTTTATCCAAAGGATACAGGAATTCTGATTCGAAGGGGCATGTGCACCCCAATGTTTATAGCAGCACTATCAACAATAGCCAAAGCATGGAAAAATTCCAAATGTCCATTGACTAATGAATGGATAAAGAAGTAGTGTATATATATATATACACACATACATACATACATACACAACAGAATATTACTTGGCGATCATAAAGAATGAAATCTTGTCACTTGCAACAACATGGCTGGAACTAGAGTGTATTATGGTAAGTGAAATTAGTCATTTAGAGAAAGGCAAATATCATATGACTTCACTCATATGGAAATTAAGATACAAAGCAGATGAACATAAGGGAAGAGAAGCAAAAATAATATAAAAAGAGACAGGTAGACAAAGCATAAGAGACTCAGAATAACACCATTTGTAAGACCATTTGTCATATTATCTTAGCTGAAAATATACAATCCTACATCTATGAATTTAAAAGAAATCTTGGAAAATATTAAAAAGATTTATTTCCATAAATGTTTAAAGAGCTATTACCAGCAATACTGAAAAACTGAGACACCCAAATATTCATGAGTAAAGACTTGATCACATAAATTATGATATAACTTTATTATGGAATAAAAATCAGTTATTAAAATTATTGTATTAATATACATGTAGATATAAATATTGTCAACAATATATTAAGTAGTTGACAATAGAATATTATCTTATTTTTCTAAAACAACAAGTTTGCAGAGGAAAAAGGAAAGAGATATTCCAAAATGCAAATTTTTATTACCTAATTACAGATGTTTTTCACCATAAATATATTCTATATTTATATATCCTTGGGTTTTAAATAAAGACTAAAATATTTAGTATTAAAATTATATAATAAACCAAAAAAATCCCTAACAACTTTCCATTTTAAAAAAGTATCTTAAAAGCAAAGTAGGATATATATTAACAGAAGTTCAACTTTCAAGTTTATAATGATGGAAATCATCAAAAAGAACTGGTGCTTGGAATTTACTTCAATTCTTTCACTGATAAGAACATATAAACCACCTCCATCCCAGGGAATAACACCATTACTTTTCCTCAGAAGCCACTCTATCTCATGAAAAAATTCAATCTCTCTTCATTACTCGCATCTGAACAAGATGTCTATTTAGTCAATTTTCCAGACCAAGAAAAACAAGAGTTCCATAGTTCACTCTAAATCTCAAAAACCCCAAACAATTATATCAAATAGATGAGGCCCCAAATTGAGACTTTTCAGGGAGTAGTAAGAGCCATTTTGCCTCGAAGGTGCCTCTGCTTTTAGAACTAAACCATGTAAACTTCCATAAAACTCTGTCACTGGAGATTTGTGAGAGTCAGTCAGTCCCGCTTGGGGCTGATGATTGCTCAGTGTTTTCTGTATCAAGTGACTGTTACACTTTTTGTTATTACTACCTTTTATGACTAAACTGAAGCTTTGAAAATTGAGCCATTCAGTTTCCATTGCCTTAGGATAAGTAACAGCTAATGACTACAGAAAGGCAAATGATAGTAGACATTTCTACCACCAAAGAAGCCCTCAAAAAGCCTGAGTTGACAGACAAATGACCATTGATCTTCATTGGTATGCTTGATTCTTGCTTCATATAGTAGATATATTTGCCCTCCTTTTTGATCTTTACGCAGAAATCTTCCTAATTATTGCAAGAGTTTAACAGAGCCATGATTGTGTCTTGAGGACATTTAAAGGATTGCTTTAAGGCAAAATTAATTATTTTGTTTAATGCTAAAAATGTCTTTGAGTGGCACTACTTTCAAAAAGTTTGAATTCCAATTCTCATTTTTAATTGCTTAAGGAGCACATTATTTCACTAATATCAATCTTCCTCACAGTTGAAAAACAAAATATAAATTTGTTGTAACTGTTATGTTTAAAAAATTTAAATAACAAACAACTATGCTTTTCTTTACATATTTTTATGTTATATTATTTTATCTTTGAGAGTGAGAGAAACAGAGTGTAAGTGAAGGAGGGGCAGAGAGAGAGAGAGAGAGAGAGAGAGAGAGAGAGAGAGAATCTGAAGCAGGCTGCAGTCTCTGAACTGTTAGCACAGAGCCTGAGGACATGGGGCTCAAACTCACAAACCATGAGATCATGACCTGAGCTGAAGTCAGATGTCTAACCGACTGAGCCACCCAGGTGCCCCTTTTTATTGTTACTTTTATTTTATTTATTTTATTTTAAATTTTATTTTATTTTTATGTTTCTTATTTTATTTTTGAGAGAATGAGCAGAAGCAAGCAAGTTGGGGAGAGGCAGACAGAGAGAGAGACACAGAATCTGAAGCAATTTTTACATATTTTTGAAAAATCACTCATTTTTAGTAAAAGGCAAAAGATTTATGCAATCTGAAGAGAAATCAGAGTATAAAATCACTCATTTTCAAATAAAATTACAAAAGCAAAGGGAAATATAACTACTATTCATAGATATCTCAAAAACATTAGCCATTCTGTGTTTTACATGTATTGTGAGCACATTACACACACACACACACACACACAAATCGATAGATGATAGATGATAGATAGGTACATAGATACATAGATACATAGAGAGATAGAGAGATAGTTAATGTTGGTCACTAGAACAATAGCATGATCTGGACTCTGATCCCCATTGCCTAGACCTATAAATATCCTTGCTTATTTTCTTACACCTGGTCTATAAAACTTTTCTCAATTCTGGTAGAAACTTTTACAAGTTTTTTTTTCTGAATAATTCTTTCTTTTTAACTACATATAAACAGACTTATTTTCTGTTTCTTACAACCCAAAATCTTACTGATAGAATTCAACTGAAAACCTCAGTAAAACTAGCATATAGCAAAACATTTAGTGGCAGTAGTTTTTTTGTTTTTTTTTTTTGTTACTATTTGGGAGATATTTTTTCACAAAGGATTTTTAAATCTGGAGTCATTTAAATGTATTCTTCACATATTCCTCAGGAAGAGCATTCCTATGTACAAATCACATCACTAAGCACCTAGAGTAAAACATGTCTGTTGTGTTTAGCATTTTGTCCCAAGGGTTTAGCATTGTGCTTTGTACACAGGGGTGCTCTGAATATTCACGTATGGGTGAATTAATAAATGCCTGACTGAATTAATGAATTAATCAATGGATGTGTAAGGAAGCCCTTATTTTTCATGGACTCTGCTCTAGTTTTCTTCAGGATTATGTACAGAACATTGTACTAAATGCAAACAAAAACTGAATGAGGAAGATGTCATTTGAGCTCCACTTTCAATTAACATAATTGAGTCACAGACAGATTAAGAAAATTTCCCTAAATCACACAGTTAACAAAATGACAATTTTCATTAGAACTCAGACAGCCTTATTCTAAGACCTTCTCTGACAACATATTATATGTACTTCTCACTGAAGTTACTTAATTGGAGAAAGGAGCACAAAAAAGAGAGAAAAAAGAAGGAAGATTGTAGAGAAGAAGAAATGACTACATTACTAACAGAACCACCATTACAAAACCTTGTTATTTTCACCTACTTAAAAAAAAATCTTACTTGGCCCACGCATATACATAAAAATGTTATGTTGAAATAATTATACATTTAAACATAAATTCTGCAAACCAGCATTGTTCTATCTTATACTGGTAATAAAAAATATCAAAATCAATGCTCATCTAAAACTAAAAGGAAACATTCACTTTTACCACTAGTATGTTTAGCTGTATTTTCAAACCACATGCAATGCCATAGTTTCTCCCATAGAACTTATGATTTAATAGGAGAAGGTGCCTATTCATGTTTCACTCACTCTCAAAGGCAAGAAACATCACTTGCAGTGCTTAAAAAATATTACATATGAAAGTATAATTTAAATATTTCAAGGTAGTACCCATAGTAATTCTAGCAAACAAAAGGTTGCAAGTCAAAAGTGATTGATGAACAAGTCCATGGTAAATACTGAAACTATGATCACCAGGAAATATTTTATGAGCAGAGAGCATTAGCAGTCAGACAAGACTATCTTTTGGTAGTGAGCTAAAGAGGTCTAAGCACACTTGGAAGTGCTGGAAAAATTGCTTTAAAGTTCCATTTACTTATGCAGAACTAATGACGCATGAAAAAAAATGAGTCCTAAGTTTAAGTAATTTTGGGTAATGGAGCAAAACATATTCCCCCACTGAAGATCCACATGGCATATTAGCATTCTGAAGATACTGATAAGTCATAGAGTAAAGGCAGTAATTCAATTTTGTTTATTCCATGACTTTAAATTTTACTTAACCACAAAATTCACCATTTTCATATAAACATTTAAACTTTCAATAGTACTAATGTTCCTTGGAAACACAACAAAAAATAATGCTTTAATAATTACTAAAGCACACTGGTGATCTATGTGCTGTAAGATACTAAGAAAAAGATGGTAGTAATAGCAGTTAGTTCCTAAACTTCTTCAAATCGCCCCGTAAAACTTATAAAATAACAAAGCAAAACAAAACAAAGTAAAACAACAACAACAACACCAACAAAACCCACAACATTCACCAAAAAAATAAAAAAGTGAAAAGGTATCCTCATGAACTATAATAGGTAAGTGAATATGTTTTTACTATAGTTTTGACATGAATGGTATCAGTATAAAAACAGATAAAATGGAAACATATTTTAGAAGTACTAAGTCACATTTTGATCAATTCACAAAAACAAAAAGAGGGATTCTAGAGCAACAAAGCTAAAAATGTGACAATGATCCACACATACTCCTGAAAACTAGAAAAGAATTACTGTCAAATCCTACACAAGATTATTATAAGAAAAAGAGAAAACAGTAAGAAATTGCATCTCTACACAAAAGAGAGCACATTGGAAGAAATGTCCAAGAAACTAATACAAATTTTAATAATGTACATTTCAAAACTGGCCAAAAGAAATTGAAAAAAATGAAAAAAATCCTATGAAAGAATCACAGAAATTACCATAAGAAAATCGAAACAAATGTGTAAAATATTTGAAAAGAGAGGTTACGAAACTGAGAAAAATATTTTAGAATTGAAGAGTTATTTCAGAAATGAAGTGTAAACAAAATTAAGTAGGAGAGAAAAATAAGTTTGATGGGGAGTTCCTTAGGAAAAGTAAACAGGAAGGATAAAAGTTTTCAAATTTTAAGAGTAATAAAGAGATTCAAAAATTATTTCAGCAAAAGTGATAGAGAACATAGGCAAAGAAGATAAAATATACATATAATAGGAGTTTCTTAAGAAGTACAAGTTAATGGACCAAGTACAAAAAGTATGATTAAAGAAAACTTTCTAAAGAAAAAAACTGTTGGGGCATGCATGGGTGAATGAATTGGTTAAGCATCCAACTTCAGCTCAGGTCATGATCTCAGGGTTCGTGGGTTCGAGCCCCACATCAGGCTCTGTGCTGACAGCTAGCTCAGAGCCTGGAGCCTGTTTCAGATTCTGCGTCTCCCTCTCTCTCTGGGCATTCCCTGCTCACACTGTCTCTCTCTCTTTCTCTCAGAAATAAATAAAAACCATTTAAAAAAAAGAAAAAAAGCCTATTTACCTATATATTCAAAGAACAAACTGCATACCTGAGAAAATTAAACCTAGATGAGAAAACGAAGAAAATTTCAGTAAAGTAGTTGAACTTTAGGGGCTCCTGGGTGGCTCGTTGGTTCAGTGTCTGACTTTGCCTCAGGTCATGATCTCACAGTTTGTGACTTTGAGCCCCACATCAGGTTCTGTGCTGTCAGCTCAGAGCCTGGAGCCTGCTTCAGATTCTGTATCCCTCTCTCTCTGCCCTCCCCCACTCATGTTTTTTTCTCTCTCTCTTAAAAATAAATATTTAAAATTTTTAAAAAATAAAATAATTGAAATTTAATGTAAAAAAGACAAAAAGAAAAAAACGACTAGACAAAAAAAGCAAGTCATGGGTAATGAAAGAATAAACAGATTATTATTAGCAGTTTTTTGTTTTTGTTTTAATAGGAACATTTTACTCCAAAGACACTAGAATAATGTGTTTAAATTACTCAAGGAAAGAAAGTGTAAGTAAAAATACTTATATCCGATTAAGGAGACCTTTTAAGTAAAAAACTGAAGACATACTGCTCTTAATATGGAAGAACCCTAGGAATGTTTTGTTAATCTAGTTCAGAGGACTCTACTAGAGAATGAGATTCATACATGAACATTCCCAATGCCAGAGACACAATGGCTTAAGGGCTGGTGGTGATTCATTACATATATTATATAAAATATTTATTATGTTATTTTGTATGTACAAAATTTACTCCAGAAGTAAAATAAGTGATGAATAAAAGGAAGCCAGTATAGAATGTAATGGCTCTATGCTCTGATTACATAATTTGAAAACTGAAACAAAAAGGCGAACATACAAAACTAGGATAAATTCACTGATTTAACTACCATTACAAGCACATTGCTTATTATGAGATAATGAGGAAATAGTAGTGGGGAAGACATGGTTACTATCCATTTCAATAGTGTTCATAGAAGTGAATCTTTTCTTTCAAAGGAAAGGGGTGGAACTCAGGCTATCTTATAAACATTAGAACAGTACTAAACAACACAAAAATAAGATGAATCATTATTTTTTTTAAATGTATATAAGTTGAACAGATGAAATCAAGTGGAAGGCACAGGAATATAAGCTAGACTTATTAGAAGATATTTTGATTTTCAAGTTTGACTTTGGTAACACGCATTTTACATAATTTAAAATTCAAGAGCCTAAAATTATAAATGAAATAAAACAACTAATTTATGCATGTATCCAACTGATGACATAACTACCCAAAAACCCATTTGCTTCAAATTACTTCATTATACTGTAATTTGATTATACAACTCTAATGAAATGAAAACCTATGGACAAAAAAAATCTTTCTTTGTAAACTACTTTCAGTAGTAATAATATTGTTGCTACCTTTTAATTTTGTTTAATTTTGAGTCTTTTTTTGTGAGTATATGTGATAAAGCAAATGAATATTTAAGCTGATGTCCTTTATAACTGGGATTTTCAGTTTGAAAGAAAGATGGATCTGAGATAGTGACATTGTGATAAAAATCCATATTATTGAATTTGATTTTGGAATGTCAATATGAACCATAATATATTATATCTTTTAAAACTATTTATACACACTTGGTATCTCTCTTTCCGGGGAAGGTATAAAAACTATTTATCTATGTAGTTCAGACTTTTTTTGACAAAAGGAAACAAAGAGGGCATTAGAATTATTGTGGTCATAACAAAAGCATTCAAGATCAGGAGTCAAATCGGCTCTTACTATAGGCTATGCTAAATTGAAACAAACTAAGTATGTGTAATTCCATAATGATGCTAAAAAGGAAAAGAAAACAAAACAAAACATGCTTAAAAGTAACTTCAATGATGCTGGGGAATCAACTTATTATTTTGGAAATCAGTAAATGTATTTTATCTTTCCTGTGTGAATTGTCCCTCCAGCTTACCAATGAGTAAATAATGAAAAGAAATTTATGGAAGAATTCAGCCAATAAATGAGTATGAAAGAGTATTGCCATTATGGAACCCTTAATGTATTATTGGACCTAAGCAATTATCATCACGACTTTTTAATGTCATTAAAAATATATATAGATATTACATACTTCCTCATTACATAGTCTTACCTAAAACTATCTTTTACCTAAAATTTATCAACCTTTAGATCTAATTGCCAATTTAGAGGAAACTCATGAACAAAAGAAAAAGTGTTAAGAATAACATGTGGATGAAAATTATGAAACTCCAAGGTGTAGGAAACTATACAGAAAAAATATCCCAGTGTATTTTACAGTAGCAACAAAAAAGGATGTAAGGGAAAAAATTGATGGAGGGATAATTACGGTTTGAAAGGGTCTTACAAAATATGACAACCTAATCATGTCTTAATTTTTTTTTTAAATCCTGATTCATATAATCAATTTTTCTTTAAGTAGGTTTCATGCCCAGCACAGAGCCTAACAGGGAGATTGAATTCACAACCCTGAGATCAAGATCTGAGCGAAGATCAAGAGTTCAGCACTTCCCCAAGTGCTACCCAGACACCTCTCATATAATCAAATTTTTAAAAAGAGGAAGAGTGAGAGGAAGACTGTAATACAATTAGAGATTTTTGAACATTGAGTAGACATTCATATTTAAAAATTATTACTATTTAGGTGCAAAAATGATAATACCATCATGGTAAAAACTTATGTTAAACATAAGTACAGATAACAAAGTTTTCTTTAAAATATTCTAAGTAGTGTAGTTATAGATAAAACAAATAGTTATGAGTAGAGGATTATAGATGAAAGAATTGGTTGATTAATGATAGACCGTTTATAAAATTAGGTAAGTGGTACATGGAGATTAGTTATATTATTAATGCTACTTTAGTGTATGTTTGGATTTTTTCATGATAAAATCTTTAAAAGAAAAATACATATTTACATTTATATGTATAGTTTTTAACATTTAAGCTATGTATAGATAATGTTTTTATACATTATATATGCACATATAATATATTTAAAACAAAATTTTATATATGTCTGTATATATGTTTAAATAAAACTATATATATACAGTTTTGAAGTATTTTATTGTAGACATATGGAATTTAGTTATATATGATTTCTTTATAATTTGGCTCTCTTTCAGATCATTATATATATTATCTATTAATACATCTGAGTAGAGTCCACAGCCAGGATCTCTTTTCTTTATATGAATAAACCACTTTTTAAAAAAATTTTTTAATGTTTTTTTTTTATTGATTTCTGAAAGAGAGAGAGACAGAGTGAGCAGGGGAGTTGTCAGAGAGAGAGGGAGACACATAGTCTGAAACAGGCTCCAGGCTTTGAGCTGGCTGTCAGAACAGAGCCTGACATGGGGCTTGAACCCACAAACCGCAAGATCATGACCTGAATTCAAGGCAGACACTTAACCGACTGAGTCACCCAGGTGCCCCAATAAACCAATTTTTAAAGCAAACTTTCAAAGTCAAACATGTAACTAGGAATTAGAAACATGGATAGAATGAGGAACTACGTGCATTTTTTTTTAGAGTCACTAATCAAAAGCTGACTTCATATCAAAATGCCTTCTTGATCTGAAATGTGTAACCATACCTGCCTGCATACTTAGGCATATAATTTCTATAGCAAAAGCATCATTGGTAAAAAAAAAATAAAAAGTTTATAGTGCATAGATGCATACATATTATTTGAAAAAAACACACGAAGTATGACTTTTTAAAAATAAAGTGATTTTAAAAGAAGTGATTTTCAAAATAACGCCTATGTGCTGAAGCACTTGTTTCCTATAAGCAATCTGTAAAATTTTTTAAGTGTTTTTATTTATTTTTGAGAGAGAGACAGGGTGCGAGTGGGGGAGGGGCAGAGAGTGAGGGGAGGCACAGAATCAAAACAGGCTCCAGGCTGTCAGCACAGAGCCTGATGTGGAGCCGAATCCAGGAGCAGTGAAATCAATACCTGAGCTGAAGTCAGATGCTTAACCGACTGAGCCACTCAGGTGCCCCGGAGCAATCTGTAAACTAACATACCAACTATGTGGCATTTCAAATTGTTCTAGGGGTGATGAGCTGGATAGAAAAATGCATGGATTCTGGAGACAGATAAACAGGTTAAATATTGTCTTTACCACATACCAGCTATGCAAACTTAGGAAAGTTATTTAATTTCTCTGAATCTCAATTTCCTCCTCATACAAAGTGAAAAGGATATTATATATAACACCTGGAACATAGTAAATACTCACTAAGTAGTTAGTAGTAGTCATTATATTAGAATTAGTATATTTCTGAAATAACTCTTCAATTGCCTGCAGAAGGATCTCAAAATGAATTTTTTACTATTAAAAATGATTTCTATTTATAGTCATTTGAGTGTATGTTATCTTAAAACCATTTATAGAAAAAAATAAATTAATTCACTCAATATATGAATAAAATGGGCCTACACGTTCATTTTTCATGTCTGGAAACTGTTCAAATCTTTGCTTTGGTCTTAAGTGAAAATGAATTTAATGGTCTGCCTCATCAATAGCCCCATTATCACAAAGCTGCCACACAAGTCAGTATAATTTAGTACAATTGTCATTCTGTCAGTCTCTGCTCAAAATTAAGCCAGGATCAAAAAATAGCAAATTGTCTTACAATTTTTCCCAGCACATTGTCAGAACTGTATCCATAAGTCCTGCTGCCCATATTATTTTAGCTGTAAGTAATGTCATAAAGATATTTTATTAATGACTTATATGTTCCAGAGCTATGGTTTTCAAGTTTGTCTAAACATCATGATCAACTTCAGCTTTTTAAGAAATACTGATGCCCAGACACAAATCCACCAATTCTGATTTGTTGGTTATTGGTGGGAGTCAGGAATTGGTATTAAAAAATAAACAATTCCCAGGGGATATTCTATGGTAGGAAATATTAGTCTCTTGCTACTCAAAGTTGGTTCATGGACCAGAAGCTTTGGCATTATCTGGAATTAGCTAGAAATGCAGAAACTCAGTCCTGTACTGATCCTGAACAGAGCCTGCATTTGACAAGATCTCTATGTGAATCATATGCACATTATAGTTTGCAAATTGCTATCCAAAGTTTACCTAGAATTCACTGAAAAGTCACTTCAGCTATAATTAAGAGCTCTACACAAAGTTCCCAAATTAAACTTTTGTTTTACATTAGTGGAAAATGTGAAGTAGAGGTAGTATTCACCCAGTTATAAATTATCTTAAACCTGAAAAAAGAATATTTGGGTGTCTTGAGATAAGGAAACTCATAGCATTTTTTTTGTTTGTTTTGTTTTGTTTTAATTTTTTTTTAATGTTTTATTTCTAGGAGAGAGAGAGAGAGACAGCGTGAGCAGGGGAGGGTCAGAGAGAGAGGGAGTCACAGACTGAAACAGGCTCCAGGCTCTGAGCTGGCAGTCAGCACCGAGCCCAACGCGGGGCTCGAACCCACGAACTGCGAGATCATGACCTAAGTGAAAGTCGGACGCTCAACCGACTAAGCCACCCAGGCGCCCCTTGAAACTCATAGCATTTTTAAGCATCATCATCATCATCATCATCATCAGTGGGTGTGCTAACTTTCCACTGGAGTACACTGAATCATACCTTAGATTACAATTGAGAATTTATATTGAGAGAGTAAAATATCAGAATTATTTTATTTTCAATCAAATAGCTAATATCTAGTTCCTAAAAGAATATACATCTATATCTATATACCTATAAGAACATACAGTATTCATGTTCATAAGAGTCTGTACAGAAAGTAACATAAATCCATATACTTTTGAATCACTGCTTATATTCCTCAAGAATAACTAACATAGGATTTGGAAAATTCTGAGTGGATTAATGCAATATTAGAATTTAGTTCAAAGTTTTGTCTTTCATTCTTTTCATTCAGAGTAATCTTTTTTTAAAATATATTTTTAAAATTTTTGTTCTCTTTTAGAGAGAGAGCACCTGCGCAAGCAGGGGAGGGGAAGAGGTAGAGAGAATCTTAAGGAGATTCCATGCTCAGGATGGAGCCCAATGTGGGGCTCAATCTCATGACCATCAATCAGATCATGACCTAAGCCGAAATCAAGAGTTAGATGCTTGGAGCACCTGGGTGGTTCAGTCAATTAAGTGACCAACCCTTGATCTATGTTCAGGTCATGATCTCACAGTTCTTGAGTTTGTGGAGCCTGCTTGGGATTTTCTCTCTCTCTCTCTCTCTCTCTCTCTCTCTCTATCTCTCTCTATCTCTTCTCTCTCTCTCTCTCTCTCTCTATCTCTATCTCTTCTGTGTGTCTCAAAAAAGAAAAATAAAGAGTTGGATGCTTAACCAACTTAGTTGCCCAGGCACCCCAAAAGAGTAATCTTTTAAAACAAATCTGATCACAAAAATTCCCTGTATAGAGTTCTCCAAAAGCATTCTATCCCATTAAAAATAAAGCAACAGAAAACTCAGCTTCTTAGTCTGGCCTAGAAAGTCTAGGCTACCTCTCCTACAAAGCTCTCCCTTCCTCCCATTCACAGAATGATCCATCTCTTTTCCTAGGTCACACCAAGCTCACTTCCTACATGGAAACTATGTAGTTCTTCACTCTGCTGTTCCACTTAGCCCTCTGGCTTTTATATGCTGGGATCCTACTTGTTATTAAATCTCAAAGAGGCCTTCTCTAAACACCCAGCCCAAAATAGCTACCCAGCCACCTCCTATAGAGCACCCTCTATAGCACTTTTCAATCTATTTTCTTGTGTTTTATTTTATTTTTATTGTCCACTGTACCACTTAACGATATAAGACTCATGAAAGAAGAGATACTGCCTATTCATCACTGTAACAAGAAATATTTTTATGGCATTATAAGATTATAAATCCCATGAAGAAGTGGAGGGGTCACTCAGGAAATGCTGGGTGAGAGTGTGTAAAATTTTAATATTTAATATTAAAATATCCTATTTATTAAACATCTATGATACTAGGCTCTGCATTGGGATTATATACACTATCTCTAGTCCTTACGGCCATACTCATAGATGGATTTGTCATCATTTTCTAATAGATGAATTTGTAACTCATGAAGATTATAAAATTTATTGATATTCCCTCTACTAGTAACATTGGAATCAGGATTTAAACAAAGAATAATCTATATTCAAAATATCCATCCCCCCCCAAAAAAATATCCAACCCCATAATTCCTCTCATTAGAAAAGCTGATGGTGGGGGAAAGGAAGAGAGGCAAACCATGAGAGACTCTTGAATGCTGACAAAAACTGAAGACTGATGGATGTGGGGGGGAGGAGGGATGGGCATGGAGGAGGACACTTGTGGGGATGAGCACTGGGTGTTATGTGGAAACTAATTTGACAATAAACTATTTGTAAAAAAAAAAAAAAAAAAGAATATATATACAGAAAAAAAAAAAAGCTGATGGTCCAGGGGCACCTGGGTGGCTTAGTGGGTTGAGCATTTATTCTTGATTTCTGCTCAGGTCATGATCTCATGATTGTAAGATTGAGCCCCACCTTGGGCTCTGTGTTAAGAATGGAGCCTTGCTGGGGATTTTCTATTTGCTCCTCCCCCTGCTTGCACTCTCTCTCTCTCAAAATAAATAAATAAACATTTTTTTAGAAAGGTTGATGGTTCATGTAAAGTAATCTAACAATTTTGGGATACCTCCTAAGAATTAGGTACTTTTAAATATAATATTGCCTATACCTTGATTCCATTAAGATTATTTCTATGCTGAGGGGCGCCTGGGTGGCTTAGTCGGTTAGGCGTCCGACTTTCGCTTAAGCCATGATCTCGCGGTTCGTGGGTTCGAGCCCCGCGTCGGGCTCTGTGCTGACTGCCAGCTCAGAGCCTGGAGCCTGTTTCAGTCTGTGACTCCCTCTCTCTCTGACCCTCCCCTGCTCATGCTGTCTCTCTCTCTCTCTCCTAGAAATAAATAAAAAATATTTAAAAAAAAGATTATTTCTATGCTGTCATAATTCTATGCTCTACATCAGAGGATAATATGAGATGCATGTATATGTATATGAAGCTTGAGATAAAAAATATTATTTAAGTAGATTAAAACATAGATATGGTACATAAGTCAAGAATTAATTAGAACTTTCCACCATTGGGGGCACCTGAGTGGCTCAGTCAGTTAAGTATTCAACTTCAGCTCTGGTCATGATCTCATGGTCCATGAGTTCAAGCCCCACATCAGAACATGGAGCCTGTTTCAGATTCTGTGATTCCCTCTCTCTCTGCCCCTTTCCTGCTCCTACTCTGTGTCTCTCACTCTCAAAAATGAATAAATGTTCAAAAATTACAAAAACAAAGACCTTTCCACCAATAATTTCCTCCCTGTAAATACCTTCATCACCAGACCGAGATAATGTTTGTAAGAATTCTCCACTGGAAATTTAATCCTTTTTCATCCTTTCCATACTGTATTCTTTGGAAGAAAGTCACTATATACAGCCTACATTCCCCACTTACTGAGTAGGGAATTATATCTCCCACTACTTTGAGGGAGGATTATTTACATAAATGATATGGAATTCTTCTAATAGGGAGATATGTTTTTCTCCCTCATATATTTGTATAAAATCATTTATATAAATATGGAAATATACTAAAGTTATTTATATTTTTGTTAAAATTGCTCCAACTTCAACTACTGGGAACTTGATTCAGTTAGCTAAGACCCTTTGACATATCTCCATAATTGTATATTGTTATTGTGTTTTTGTTATACTGTTTTTGAGCACTTCCTTTCTTTCTGGCACTAAAGGAAGCTCTAGGCTCATCTTGTACATTTCTTGCCACAGCCTTAGATTTAGCCATTTCTCCAAGAATCCTTATATTTTATTGGAGAACAGTCTCAGAAATCAAGAATGAAGCTTTAGATGTTCTGATTGTTACTACAGTGCTTTAAGGCCCTCTCAGATAAACAAGAAAGGAAATATATTTGTTTATACTTACCTATATATAAACATACCTATAAATATTTCTAAATGGAACCATTTCTATCTGTATGAAGCTAAACTTGACTGTATACCTACGTTTCCAGCTCTAATCTTTGACCATGTGGATCACTCCAGACTCCTGTCAACTCTCATTCTTATAGTAAAAAAAAAAAAAAAAGACTGGTTCACAACTTTCATTTACTTGACTATACAATTAGCAGAATTACTAACCTATACCCCATGAGAAATGACTTCATCAACTGGTGTACCTTGCTTACCTACAAGGCTGGGTTTTTTTGTTTGTTTTTTGCCTTTAGTCTTACATACTTATATACTCCACTCATTTCCAAAGCTATTAAGGCCAGTACTTTCTTCCCCCACATACTCTTAAATGCTGTTTTGTATACTTGCAAGAGTAGATTGCTTTGTCACATTCTGCACTCCATTTTGAGAACTCCCAGTCTCCTAAATCTGCATACATGAAAACTCACTTTCTGCACTGTAAAGTTCAATGGGTTTTGAAAACACATAATTCCATGTATCAAACATCAGATATTATAATGAATAGTTTCACCACTCCCTACTTAGGGAATAATGAATCAAAAACAATAAAATTTATAAATAACACAAAATCAATTTGCATATCTGCAGAAATTGCAGAGATGAGTGCCACTATCAAGGCTTGAAGGATACAAGGGTGTTGCTTGGCTGGATCCAGCAGATCCAGTGGTGCCTGAAGTGTCACTGGCAAATAGGGATGCTATTTGGAGGCTTTGGCAGGCTCCTCCAGGGAATCACATTACAGACTAAGTATTCTGAAGCAAGGCCCTACCGTCTTCTGTGAATACTTTCCCCCCTTTGACAACTAGCTTTTGACTTGTTATTAGGCCTTAGTTGAAACTTAATGTTTAACCAGAGGCCATCAAGTTACCATGTGACCTGAACCGCCCATCATGAATTGGGCATTGTCTGATCCACTAAGCTATAAATCTAAGCAGACACACCAGCAATTCCCAGAAATTGTATATATGAGAACAGGCTTGGGTAGGCCCTGAAGTCCCAAATAAATTATATGATAAAGTGTCCCAATGTCTGTGGTCCCCATTCTTTTTTTTTTTTTTTTAATATTTTTATTTATTTCTAGGAGAGAGAGAGAGAGAGAGACAGCGTGAGCAGGGGAGGGTCAGAGAGAGAGGGAGTCACAGACTGAAACAGGCTCCAGGCTCCGAGCTGGCAGTCAGCACAGAGCCCACGCAGGGCTCGAACCCACAAACCGCGAGATCATGACCTAAGCGAAAGTCGGACGCTTAACCGACTAAGCCACCCAGGCGCCCCTGTGGTCCCCATTCTTGCTTTATCACCTTGTCTCTCACACAGCCTCCATATGTGGCCTCATGGAAAGTTCCCTACAATCAGTTGATAGAAGAAAAGAAAACTTGGGTATGGTTTACTGATGATTTTAGCCATAGAGGCACCACCTGAATGTGACCATTTCCAGCACTATAATCCTTCTTTGAGACACCCCTGAAGAACAGTGGTGAAAGGAAATCCTCCAGGGAGCAGAACCTAGTGCAGTGCACCTGGTCATTCATTTGATGATTTTTACTATTTAAGGAGCATTACAGAGAATCCTAACCCCATAAAAAATATTTCTGAAAAGAAAAAGATTAGTCATTCATCAAAAAGTCCTTAAATTTTACTTAGCCAGTTATTAGATGTGAGAATATTTTGTACTACAATATTAGGTTGAGTTTTTGGAAAAGAAAATCAAACTCAAAAAGTCAAAGTGTAATTGTTTTTCAAAAATGGTCCACCAGAGATTTGCCATGAACATAGTAGAGGTAATACCAATGTAGAATGCATTTTTAAGTCTTTTTTCCTAATAGCCAGTTACATAAACCTTAAGGGGAAAGTAATTTTTCCTAATGATAGTAATTACAACAGAGTTTAAAATGACTGAAAGCCAAGACCATGTCAAAGAAATGGAAAGGTAAAGAAGGGAGGAAACAGAGGAGGAGAAATAGTGAAAAAAGGGAAAATATGCAACAATCCAAATGCTATAATCATGGGATAAGATCAAGTGTACCAAATTTAAGACTGTTACCATTAAATTTGCAGTCTAGCTTTTCCTTTCTTTCTTTTTTTCAGTGTGAAGAGTGTTATATGCTCTAGTGTGCTGTGACAAAAAGTAGAGATATTTCAATGCTAATTTAACATTCCAAACACATCTGACAGCAGTATGATGAAGGAATTCAGTTGTCTACACCTATTTTTGCATTCTGCAAATAGTTGGCATAATGTTTTAATCAACTGTAAACCAAAAGCTTGTACAGCCACAGTGAGAAAATCAATTGCATCCTTGCCATAGGCCCAACAAAGTAACATTCTTTTCAGTATCAGAAAGTCAGCCTGGAACAATATAATAACAATTATGTATTATTCTATAGTTTTTGAAGATCTTTCAGATAAAACATCTCATTTACCACTTATAGTAACTTTTCCAAGAGAAATCATTAATCTATTAAATAATTTGCTCAAATCACAATTTGTATGAAATAGGGCCTTATCAGTATCCTGAAAGAAACTTCTCTTACTGTTCCATCATCAAGAAATCCTAGAAGAAAAGCACACCTGAAAATTAGAGAGCCAATAGACCCTTCTTGCCCTTTTGTGTGACATAAAGTTATGGACTTAATCATACTAGGAGTCTCCTAGGAAGAAGAGTGACTATTTTCCATACTTTCTGATGTTATCAATCCTCTTTCCTAGTCAAGACTAAATACATTTTTCAAAATATTACACTATAACAAAGAAGAGGGATATCTTGAATATACTGGGAGTATTTTCTTTTTCTTTTTCTTTTTCTTTTCTGACTTTTTTTTTTCTTTTTAGAAAAAAATACCTTTCTAAATTTCAGGATAACCAAATACTATTTTGATAAAATTATATTTATGAGTCCGGAAAGAAACCATACTCATATAAAAGGCAGTAAGATTTTTTGTTTGATAACTTGGAAAGTTTTGAGGGAGGGCAAATTAAAAACTCAAACCATATATAAGGATTACTCTAGCATCCATAGAAATATGGACTCTGCTTCATTTATATAAGCAGCTGTCATATAGGAAATTAACTTGACTCAGTGGTAGCTTCCAAGAGTAAGTACCACACAATTCACTGTGGAACATTACCATCATAGACTGGAAAGGCTCACGGAACAGAAAGACTGAATAAAAGCACTCAGATCACAGACTATTAAATCAATTTAAGAAGTAAGAGTAAATCTTGGGTAAGTTAACACACTTAGGATAAAGTACAGGTGGATGGAAACCACACTGTCTGAATCCTGAATACCCAGTGTTCATTTATCCCAGCTCTGGATCATATGAGCCATTGCCACTAATGGCATAATATTTTAATTACATGTATTATATGCTACCGGTATTATATGTATTTATATTAATTGTGTTTATTATATATAACTATATATTTTTAGTTAGAAGGACCATGATTATGGTTGAACAAAGAAATTCACAGGATTGCCCAGGGGGAGGAGGCAAGATGGCAGAGAAGTAGGGAGCTCTGTACATTTCGCCTACACCCATCTCTCAAACAGAGAAGGCCTGAATTCGTACAACACTGAGCCACAGGAGTTTGGGAAGAGAAAGAGACAGAGTACACTGGGAAGGAAACCTCATAAGAGTGTGAGTACGAACTGGGGAAGATAAAAGCGGGACAGGACTCAGAGATACGGAGGAAGGGGAGAGAACCCGGCTTTGTGCAACTGCGGTGAGTGATTAACCAGTGAGTGGTAGTGAGCTGCCACGAGTCCAGGGGAAAGGAAAGAAAAGCTGAGATTGCTCATAGAACTGTCCCTGGAGAAGAGGGGGAAAAAACCCTCGGCTTGGAAAGGCAGTGTTTATTAGCTCTTGCTGGGGTGCTCACTTTAAACTGGGTGCCCTGGTCCCAGAAGGCGCCAGGAAAAACGGAACTGCCATGCGCCCAGCAAAATCCAAGGCAGTGGAGGCCCAGAGAACAGACTGCAATGCCTGTGGAGGTGGTCCCGGCGTCGGGTGAAGCAGAAGTGGCATGTGCAACATCGGCCTCCTGAAGCGGCATCAGTACATGCTGCTACTCAGACTCTACAGATCTGAAATTGCTACATTCCCCAGTGCACTCAGGTTGTATCACTGCTTGACTCTGGTGGATCTGGCTGCAACACTTTCCACACCCCCCACACAACCCCCAGAAACAGGGAAGCAGCAACCTGTGGGACTGTTCAGGGTAGTATAACAAAGCCCGTGGACTTTAATTGAAATGAGGCAGAGCCTGGGTCATAGAACTCAGCCCACCTTGGCTACATCCTCAGCAAAGATTGGACACAAAGAAGTGATTTGCAACACTTGGTTGAGTAGGGGCTGGGGCAACGCCATTCTTCTCCCCACAATCACCAAGGCAGGGCCTCAGGGAGGCCAGTGGACAAGACAAGTCCTGCACACAAGAAACCATACTCATCCCCTCCAGATAACTATTTTGTTGCTCTTGTAGCTGTTTTTACCTGAGCCTGGGTTTGCATGTTTATTGGTTTTGTCTGTGCGTTTGTGTACCTGTGTTCCCTCTGTGGTTGTCAGTTTTCTTTTTCCAGGGCTGCCTCAAGAAACAAGCCAAACTACACATGGTGGAGAGTCCCAAATACCACTACCAGTAGGGAAACAAAATAACTGAAGACTCAACAAGAGAAACCAAGAGACACCATCCAAAGAACACTTCCTGAACAGACAGGCCCTGAATAGTCAAAACAGCCCTCTCTAATACAGCAGAACTCGCAGGGGCCGTATGTACAACCAGCTTTTAAAAGTAACAAGACATAGAAAGCTAACCAAAATGATGAAATGGAAGAACTCTCCTCCAAAGAAATTCCAGGAAGAAATGACAGCTAGAACACTGCTCAAAACAGATATAAGCAACATAACTGAACAAGAATTTAGAACAATAATCATAAAATCATCACAGACTTTTAAAAAGCATGAAGGACATCAGAGAAACCATGGCTAAAAACAATATGAAGCTTAAAAATAGTTACGGTGAATTAAAAACTGTGATAAATGAGACACACAATAAACTGGAGGCGTCTAATGCACGGATTGAAGAGGCAGAAAGAAGAATAAGTGATTTGGAAGACACTATTATAGAAAAAGAAGAAACCGAGAAAAAGAGAGATAAACTGATCCAGGAACCAGAAGGAAGAGTTTGAGAGCTCAGCGATTCAATCAAATGGAACAATATCCGTATCATAGGAATTCCAGAAGACGAAGAGAGAGGGAACGCTGATGAAGGAGTCCTGGAACAAAGTATAGCAGAGAACTTTCCCAACCTGGAGAGGGAAGTAGAAGTTGAAATTCAGGAGGCACAGAGAACTCCCCTCAGACATAACTTGAATAGATCATCTGCATGACATATCATAGTGAAACTGACAAAATATAAGGTCAAAGAGAGAATTTTGAAAGCAGCTAGGGAGAAAAGGGCCCTCACATACAAAGGGAAACCTATCAGAGAGGTGACAGACCTATCTAATGAAATTTGGCAGGCCAGAAAAGAATGGCTGGAGATCTTCAATGTGACAAACAGAAAAAATATGCAGCCAAGAATACTGTACCCAGCAAGCCTGCCATTCAGAATAGAAGGAGAGATAAAAGTCTTCCCAAAGAAACAAAAATTGAAAGAATTTGTCAACACCAAGCCAGCCCTACAAGAAATCCTGAGGGGGACTCTCTGAGGGAGGTGTTGGCAAGGAACGCAATACACCAGAGATTCCACAAGCATGAATCCCACAAAGGACACAATGACTCTAATCCCACATATTTCAATAATAACACTGAATGTAAATGAGCTGAATGCTCCAATCAAAAGATATAGGGTAGCAGAATGGATTAAAAAAAAATCCATCTATTTGCTGTCTACAAGAAATGCATTTTAGACTGGAAGATACCTTCAGGTTAAAAGTAAGGGGATGGAGAAATATATATCATGTTATTGGAAGTGAAAAGAAAGCTGGAGTAGCTATACTTATATTAGACAAACTGGACTTTAAATTAAAGACAATAACAAGGAATAAAGAAGGGCATTATATAATAAATACAGGGTCTATCCATCAGGAAGAACTAACAATTATAAATGTCTACGAACCAAATATGGGAGCACCTAAATATTTAAAACAATTAATCACAAACAGAAAGAATCTGATAGATAAGAATGTGCTAATAGTAGGGGACTTTAATATTCCACTTACAGCAACAGATAGATCAACCAGACAGAAAGTCACTAAAGAAACAATAGACTTGAATGACACATTGGACCAGATGGATCTGACAGATATATTTAGAACTCTACATCTTGAGACCATGGACTCACTTGCTTCTCAAGTACACATGGTACATTCTCCAAGATAGATCACACACTGAGACATAAAGCAGCCCTCAATAAATATAAAAAAATTGAGATCATACCATGCATACTTTCAGATCACAATGCTTTGAAACTTGAAATCAATCACAGGAAGAAGTCTGGAAAACCTCCAAAAACATGGAAGTTAAAGAACACCCTACTAAAGAATGAATGGGTCAATCAGGCAATTAGAGAAGAAATTTAAAAATATATGGAAACAAATGAAAATGAAAATACAACAATCCAAACTATGGAATGCGGCAAAGGCAGTCCTAAGAGGAAAGTACATTGCACTCCAGGCCTATTTCAAGAAATTAGAAAAAGCACAAGTGCAAAATCTAACAGCTCGCCTAAAGGAACTACAGGCAGAGCAACAAGAGCACCCCAAACCCCCAAAAAGAAGAGAAATAGTAAAAATCAGAGCACAAATAAACAACATAGAGACTAAAGAAACAATTGAACAGATCAATGAAACCAAGAGTTGGTTTTTTGAAAAAATAAACAAAATTGACAAACCTCTAGGAAGACTTCTCAAAAAGAAAAGAGAGAGCACCAAAATAGACAAAATCATGAATGAAAATGGACATATTACAACCAACCCCTCAGAAATACAAGCAATTATCAGGGAATACTATGAAAAATTATGTCAACAAATTGGACAACTTACAAGAAATGGACAAATTCCTAAACACATACTCACTACCAAAATTCACATGGGGAGAGATAGAAAATCTGAACAGACCCATAACTAGTGAAGAAATCGTATCAGTTATCAAAAATCTCCCAACAAATAAGAGCCCTGGACCTGATGGCTTCCCTGGGGAATTCTACCAGACATTTAAAACAGAATTAACCCATTTTTCTCAAGCTATTCCAAAAAATAGAAATTGAAGGAAACCTTGCAGACTCATTTTAGGAAGCCAGCATCACTCTGATTCCCAAGCCAGACAGAGATCCAGCAAAAAAAAAAAAAAAAACTACAGGGCAATATCCTTGATGAATACGGATTGAAAAATCCTCAACAAGATACTTGCAAGTCGAATCCAACAGCACATAAAAAAATGATCCACCATGATCCAGTGGGATTCATTCCTGGGTTACAGGGCAGGATCAATATTTGCAAATCAATCAATGTGATACATCACATGAACAAAAGAAAAGATAAAAACCATATGATCCTGTCAATAGATGCAGAAAAAAGCATTTGACAATATACAGCATCTTTTCTTAATAAAGACCCTTGAGAAAGTCGGGATAGAAGAAACTTACTTAAACATCATAAAAGCCATCAATTAGAAGCCCTCAGCTAACATCATCCTCAATGGGGAAAAACTGAGAGCTTTCCCCCTGAGATCGGGAACACAAAAGGGATGTTCACTCTCACTACTGTTGTTTAACATAGTTCTGGAAGTCCTAGCATCAGCCATCAGACAACAAAATAAATATAAGGTATCAGAATTGGGAAAGAAGAAGTCAAACTTTCACTTTTTTCAGATGACTTAATACTCTACATAAAAAACCCGACAGACTCCACCAGAAGCCTATTAGAACTGATCCAAGAATTCAGCAAAGTTGCAGGGTACAAAATCAATGTGCAGAAATCGGTTGCATTCTTATACACCAAAATTGAAGCAACAGAAAGAGAAATCAAGAAACTGATCCCATTCACAATTGCACAAAAAACCATAAAGTACCTAGGGATAAACCTAACCAAGGATACAAGAGATCTGTATGATGAAAACTATAGAAAACTTATGAAGGAAATTGAAGAAGACACAAAGAAATGGAAAAACATTCCATGCTCATGGATTGGAAGAATAAACATTGTGAAAATGTTATTACTACCCAAAGCAATCTACACATTCAATGCAATCCCAATCAAAATTGCACCAATATACTTCTCAAAACTAGAACAAACTATCCTAAAATTTGTATGGAACCCCCAAAGACCCCGAATAGCCAAAGTAATATTGAAGAATAAAACCAAAACAGGAGGTATCAACATCCAAGACTTTAGCCTCGACTACAAAGCTGTCATCATGACGACAGTATGGTATTGGCACAAAAACAGACACACAGACCAATGGAATAGAATTGAGAACTCAGAATTGAGCTCAAAAATATAAAGCTAAGTAATCTTTGACAAAGCAGGAAAGAGTATCCTATGGAAAAAAGATAGCCTCTTTACCGCATGGTGCTGGGAGAACTGGACAGCAACATGCAGAAGAATGAAACTAGATCATTTTCTCACACCATACACAAAAATAAACTCATAATGGATAAAGGACCTGAATGTGAGACAGGAAACCATCCAAACCCTAGAGGAGAAAGCTGGAAGCAAACTCCTTGACCTCCAACACAGCAATTTCTTACTTGACACATCCCCAAAAGCAAAAGAATCAAGAGAGAAAATAAACTATTGGGACCTCATCAAGATGAAAAGTTTCTGCACGGCAAAGGAAGCAATCCATAAAACTAATAGGCAACCAACGGAATGGGAAATGATAGTTGCCAATGACCTATCAGATAAAGGGTTAATATCCAAAATCTATGAGGAACTCACCAAACTCCACTCCCAATAAACAAACAACCCAGAGAAGAAATGGGCAGAAGATATGAACACACACTTCTCCACAGATGACATCCACATGGCCAACAGACACATGAAGTGATGCTCAGCATCCCTCCTCATCAGGGAAATACAAATCAAAACCACACTTAGATACCACCTCACAGCAGTCAGAGTGGCTAAAATGAGCAAATCAGAGGACTCTAGATTCTGGCGAGGATGTGGAGAAACGGGCACCCTCCTACACTGTTGGTGGGAATGTAAACCAGTACAGCTCCTCTGGAAAACAGAGTGGAGGTTCCTCAAAAAATTAATAATATAACTCCCCTACGACCCAGGAACAGCACTGCCAGGAATTTACCCAAGGGATATAGGAGTGCTGATGCATAGGTGCACATGGACCTCAATGTTCACAGCAGCACTCTCAACAGTAGCAAACACATGGAAAGAGCCTAAGTGTCCATCAATGGACGAATGGATCAAGATGTGGTTTATCTATACGATGGAATACTACATGGCAATGAGAAAGAATGAAATCTGGCCATGTGTAGCAACATGGATGGACCTTGAGGGTGTTATGCTGAGCGAAATAAGTCAGGCAGAGAAGGACAAATATCATATGTTTGCACGTGTAGGAGGATTAGGAGGAACTTAATGGAGGACCATGGGGCAGAAGAAGGGGGGAAATTGTGGGGGAGAGTGAGGGAGGCAAACCATGAGAGACTCTTGAATGCTGAGAACAAACTGAGGACTGATGTGTGTGGAGGTAGGGGAGTGATGGGCATGGAGGAGGGCACTTTTTGGGATGATCACTGGGTGTTATATGGAAACCATCTTGACAATAAACTATTTGTAAAAAAAAATAATAAAATAAATTTAAGTTAATTAAAAAAAGTGATTGCAAAACACAATTTCCGAAAATTTTAAATGCAAAGATTTATAGACTTAAGGATTGAGAAAATATGGTCATTTCAATTTTTATTATACTATAGTTAGTGCAGCCTGAACAATTACTCATTTGGAATTTACTGAGGTTTTCTATGTGTTATTTCCCAATAATCTGCCCACTGTGGCAGACATAGTAAATTTCAATGATCATGTGCCACATGAAGATGAACAGAGATACTGCTGCTCACCATCCTGCCCAGAAAGCTGAGGGTATCAATATCTGAATAAATCTGAAACTCAAGTGAAGGATTACCAACCTCAGTTTTAATATGTGGTCAGCTTTTGTACTGGAAATGTTTACACTTCAATAAATGTCTTACATATGTCCTAAAAAAAAATTCACAGAAAGAAGTTCCCCTGAGCCAATAATGTACACTTGCTCTATCAGAGAAATCAAAGGGACAAGGTTTCCCGACCAATAGCTGTAGCTTGTTAAACATTATGGGTTTTTTTTGTATACACATATAAAATATTGTATATATATTTATTACTTATGAGTCTTAAATACATTTTCTTCCTTCCATTCCCTTCTCCCATTTTAAAATACCATATCATATATTTATACCTAACAAATTTTACAAATTTCATCCATCCCATTTTTTTCTAAAGGAGAACTGAATTTTCAGAAATAATAAAGAAATTCACACTGCAATAGCTCTAGACTTATCACTCTGAATAACCTTTATAATGCATTTCTTTATGTATCCTTTGTTCATTTTTAATTTCCAAAGGTGCCTGCCATAAAGGCAATGAACTACCTTATTCCATAAAAGACGGATTTTCTCATATCTTACATGGTGATCATGGTATCATTTTGAGAATGTACACTAAAAAACACGAGTAGAATGTGTAAGATATCTTTTATGTTATAAAATAAATTATAAGACTAGTTTTAAATACAATAACCAATATTTTTGGTTATCAAAATCATGTTAATTCATTAAAATAAAAAAGGTCACTAAATTTTGAAATAACATAATGCTGTACAGAATTTCACAGTTTAGTCATGAGTTTGCCTTCCAAGACAACCTTAAATTCACATTGGTATCTGAATACGTGCATATCAGAGGTGCTCCATTTTATGTTATAGAGTTGTTTGTTACTCTTTTTAAAGCATAAGGCAATAAGGTATTCTGGGTAGAATTTTACATTTCTTCCATTCTGAGAGAACATATGTAATTAAATACTAAGAAAAAGAGCACATCTAAAGAAAGGGAAATGGAAACTACAATCATAGTAACATACAGTTTATATAATTTTTGGAGGAATATATGCATTCTACAGTACTCTCAGGTTTGTCATAAAAGATCAAGGTTTTCCATAAGTCAGTGAGATATTTGAAAAAAAAATTGATGTAAATTTTAATTAGTAGTTATTCTTCAGACTTTAAATGACATTAAGTATTAGGTATTAACTTCTTTGACTGGTTAGGATATATTAACAGTGTGCTAAAGCATTTAATAACCTGACTTCTCTAACTTATATTGCTATCAGTAGTAAATCATTAGACAACAAGATCAATCAGCACCAGTATATACTAATGCGCTTGCAGTGCTACATATGTGTGTGTGTCTAAACATGTAGATAACTGTTTATATTTAGTAATGAACATTCTTTCTTAGTGCTTCATATTAGTATTTTCCCATACAGCACAAGGCATCTGTTTTTTGTTCCCTCTCACTAGCAAGATAACAACCTTTCAAAATCTGTCTTGTCATCAACCATGAGCACTGTCAGCTGTACCATCTTGTCTACTTTAGAAGTTCTTGAGGCCTAAAAATATATGCCACCAGAGTACTTGTCTAAAGCTTTATTTGGAATATGCAAAATTAGTTTGGAGAAAGAGGAAAAATTATATTTGTTCCATCTAAGCTAGAATCACATATGTAGTTTATGGTTCAACTTCTATTTGGGATTTTGATTGGTGTGTGCGAATATATGTCTCTCAAAGGGACCATACACCAATTTATTTTTATTTTCTTTAAGGTTTGTTTCAAGACACATATAAAATGGGATTTCTCCTGTGTACACTCCCAGGATCTCCATGTCAGACAGCCCTCATCACACCTAATTTTCATCCTTCAATTCCCTTATCTACAATTTCAAAAGAAATGTTACATCCTTTCCAGATTATAATGATTAAAAAATTACTGCTGAGAGAACTAGGTTTAAATATTTACTTATATGTAATCTTGTCTCTGAGAAACCACCCTTTAATAAATAAATTTTATTCTCCATTCTCAGTAGTATTCAATATCCTTTCTTGGCTATGTTCCCCCTTCAGCCCAAAGGCTCCATATCCCTTTCACTAAATACAGAGGGTAGATTCATCTTAATGAGAAGCTCTCAACCATAAACTTTAATAGCGCTGTAAAGAGTCTCAAAATGAAATTTCTCCTTTAATTAAGAAGATGCTACTTTATACATCATAATTGAAATACATCAAAAAGTTTCTTGTTAAAGCTCAAGATATATTATAAAGCTATTCTATATAGCATGGCTGCTGGGTTTTTCTAATTGGAAGAATGACAGATAAAATCCCAGAGAAAGTTATGTTATTTGGAATGCTAGAGATGAAGCAGTTTGTTTAAATTACATACTCAAAAACAATTAGGAAACCATGTCAAATGGCATTATTTTGCTTTGTTGTGTTAAAATGCAACTGAAACTAGAATCAAACATCAACAATGCATCATTTGCCTTTACGAGTATGTATATACGAGTACATGTACATAAAGGAGAAATTTAATTTTTCCAACTTAATGTCACAAGTTTATGTGCTTTCAAACTCAGCAATCTGGATATGTTCCTGGAAGAAAGAATAAACTTTTAGAAATGAGTCAAATTTTAACCTTGCAAATTGACATGAGGGACTTATGTTAAGTAAGTATAGAAAATATTGCTTTTATTAGAGTTCCAAATTATTGTCTCATTTTCATAAATTTCTCAACTATGAGCTGCCTTATTTTATGGATTAAAAAGTGTTTTCTGGGGCGCTTGGGTGGCTTAGTCGGTTAAGCGTCCGACTTTCGCTTAGGTCATGATCTCGCGGTTGGTGGGTTAGAGCCCTGTGTCCGGCTCTGTGCTGACTGCCAGCTCAGAGCCTGGAGCCTGTTTCAGTCTGTGACTCCCTCTGTCTCTGACCCTCTCCTGCTCATGCTGTCTCTCTCTCTCTCCTAGAAATAAATAAAACATTAAAAAAAAATTTTAAAAAAGTGTTTTGTAAAACCAACATATTTATCTGTGCTTGTATTCAGTAGAAGTTATTTGTGCAAATTCCAGTGTCTAGAGCAAACCTATTTCTGTGTTCAGTTCTCTTAACCACACCCTAAAGCTACTATTTTCAATCTTCTTTTCAAATGTTTCACTTAAAACATATCACTAACCCTACTAATCTCTAGAGTGCCACCTCACAGAAATCTTACCTTACTTCTACCACTGACTATATGAATTCATCTCCTAAACCACCAACATCCTTGAGTCCTCTGTCTTCTCCAAAGACCACTCCTTCCCTGGACCTTCTTCAGAATCTGAGACTATTACTGATCCCTTCTTTTCTGTCCTCAAATTTTCTGTATATTACTGTCTTCTGTGTTCTCATCTGCCTCTTCTTAACTGCATCTGCCTAATGGCATTTTAATAATGTCTGATCTTTTGTCCATTTTCCAAGAAAAGGAAAAAAGGGGGCAAATTATGAGTTTCCGTCTATCTAACAGTCCCACCTCACCCAATGATTACCATATTTACTTTTCTCTTTCTCTGTAACCATACTTGTAAAAATAATTGTCTTTTTAGACAACTATTTACCAAGAAAGACAAACTGTCTTAATTTGCTTGCTTAGTACTCACTCTCCAACTCACTTCAGTTTGGCTACTGCTACAACCACATCAAGTCCAGTTAACACATGCCAATCATCACTTTATGCACTTGCTCCCTCAGTGCTATTCATTATTGTTCATGTCTTCATTAGATCACTCATCATTACTTACTGATTTCTGACAGGTCTATGTGTCAGACATTAAATTAGCTGTAGGGGCTAATGTAGTGAACAGAAGTTACAAACACTATAACTCATTGGAGGGTGGAGAGGAGACAGACAACGAAAACACTAAATAAGTAACATACTATATGGGAATAAAATAAAGCAGAGAAGTTGCCTTGGGTGAATTTCTGTGACAAATTCAAATTTAAACAATGATTTAAAAAAAGGTTGCAATGGAAAGGTGATGAACTTAGAGGTGGAATGAGCCTGTGGGTAAATGAAAGAAGACTTTTCCATGAGGGAGAGCAGCAATTTTAATGCCTAACATCAGGAAGTATTGAACATTCTATCTTTTTGTGCTGACATGCATTTCTGGCTCTTCTTACTCTTGCCATTTCTCTTTTTGCTTACAGGCTCCTTCTTCTCTACTTGGACTTTAAATGTTAGAGTGCCTTTAAAATTATGCTTGCATTCTTTTCTTCTCTTTTTCAACTTACTCCATCTGAAACTATGGTGTCGATGATCACCAACATGGATATCTAGTTAAAACCTATCTTTTGATTTTATGGTTTGCATGTCAAACTGTCAACTTAACATTGAGCTTTGAATGTCTAAGATATCTTATACTCATTATGTCCAGAAATGTACTAGTGATTTTCTACAAGAAATATGATCTTCCTTCTACTTTTCCTTAGCTTTGAGAATGACACTATCTTTCAGCTTTTCCAGCCAAAAACTTAGCAGACATCATCAATAACTCATTCCTTTATCATATCACAGCCCATCAATCATCATGTTCTTTCAATTTAATATACTTAATACATCTCGATTCAATTTAATTCTCTCCATCTACATTTTCTCCTTTCTAGTCCCAGGAACCATCATCTTTCACCTTGAATACTGACACATTCTTTAAACAGTTCCCACCTTTAAAAAGATCTTCATATTGCAGTTAAGTTAATCATATACTCCATCCTATTGCTTAAAACATTCAGTAGCTCTTCATGCTCTTTATGACAAAACTGAAGATTCTTTTTTTTTTAATATTTTTATTTATTTCTAGGATAGAGAGAGACAGCGTGAGCAGGGAGGGTCAGAGAGAGAGGGAGACACAGGCTCTGAAACAGGTTCCAGGCTCTGAGCTGGCTGTCAGCACAGAGCCCGATGCGGGGCCCGAACCCACGAATTGCAAGATCATGACCTAAGCGAAAGTCGGACGCCCAACCGACTAAGCCACCCAGGCGTCCCCAAATCTGAAGATTCTTAATATGGGATACAAAGCATCACAGTCTGATCCCAATAACCTCACTGGTCTCATTAACTACCATTTCCTTTTCCTTGTTTTGTATTCCTGACAAACTGACTTCTTAGTTCCTCGGATACGATATTCTCTTATTCTAGGGCTTTTGTGCCCGCTCTGCTATTCCTTAGATTGGAACTTTATCCTCATCCCCTTTACTAACTTAATCTAATTTTTCCAAGTTGTATTTAAAATCCAGTTAGTCATCATACAGTGTAATAGTTTCAGATGTTGAATTTAGTGATTTATCACTTACATAAAATACCCGGTGCTCATCACCTTAATACCTTTCACCCATGAAACCTGTCCCCCTGCCCATTTCCCCTCTAGTAACCACCATCTACTTAATCCATTTTTATTCTTCACAACCCATTTTGAAGTTGAATTCTCCACATTAGCTAATACCCACCAGAATACCTTGGATCTATATTAGATGCTTCTCCAGATCATATACTTTTCTCTCACACATCTCATCACAGTTGTTATTTTTCATGTTGTGTGCTACAGTTTCATGAGGGTCTATCTTCTCAACTCCAATTATTTTAATTTTGTTTCACTGCTGTGTCCCTAAAACCTAAACACTGCCAAGCACTGAGCACACATTCATATATTTGTTGTATAAATAAATGTATGAAAGAGTAAATGAGTAAATGCATGTAAAATGTCATTTCCCACGAGATGATTTTTGGCAGTGGTTGATTATATTTTTGGTTTTGTCACTTATTAAACACACTCCTTTAGGATAGTTACATAACCTCACTAAATCTTAGTTTGGTCTTTTGTAATATGAGGATAATTATAGTATGCGCCTAATAGGTAAAAATGAAAGTCAGTGCATCCTTATAAATGACATAGAGTAGTATCTTGCACATAGTAAGCGCTCAATAAATAGCTTTTGTATTTTTTATATTGTCTAAATTGCTTAAACCAAGAGCCCTAACTCCAAAACACTACTTTTTCCCCCCTCAATTAACTCAGTAGTTGATTTTTTATAAAAAGGATAATTCCCTGGAGATTGGGGTAATGTTTGAACTGCAATCATTATATTGAACTGTCATAGGTATAAGTTTTCATTATAAAGTTTTAATTACTTCTTATACATGTGGGGTGATGAGGTCTCTCCAGTTCCTATAATTTATCCTTCACAGAATATTTTTTTTTTGCTCTAGGGTAAGAAATCAATTAATTAATGACTCCAGAAATGCAATCAGCTTTTAGCAGAACCTTGACTGAGAAACACTCATCTGAAATAAATGAGAAAGAGAAAAAATATGGCGCCAATAAAGATAATGTTGTCCTCTTCACCAAAGATCTCCCTAGAATATCAACAAAAATTTAAAAAAAATGAAAACTTCTATCATTTACAGAACTAGAACACACATGCAGTCTTAAATAACATTATAAAAGAAAGAGCTGCTAAATAAATAATAGTACTGTTGTATTCAGACAGCTGGTGAGAAAGAAAACTGGTAAAGATCAGTGTTATATTCAGGGACAAGAGCCAAATATTCACTCTGAATGTCAAGAAGAGAGTCAATGGGGATATCGGCAGGACCCTTGATCAAGTCTGTCCCAAAGAATAAGCAAAAATGAAGGCATAAAGATTCACAAAAAGCTACATACTTCTGTAAGGCCCCCAGGAAGCCATTTCTTAGGAAAGAAGAGAGAAAGAGAAATATTCTGCACTATGAGTAACATAGCTGATATTATAGCTGATAATTTCTGTTGATTTAGGGAAGTAAAGTTAAGACAGAGAAATGTATGTTATAAAGAAGTTAATCATAAGCCAGGTAAAAGACCTGGGGCATCTGGATGGCTCAGCCAGTTGAGTGACTGACTTCATCTCAGATCATGAAATGATGTTCAACACCATATGTCATTAGGGGATTACAGGTTAAAACAATAAGAAACCACCCCACACTTATCAGAATGATTAAAATCCAAAACACTAACAATACCAAATGTGGGAAAAGATGTATGTCAGCAGGCACTCTCATTCATTGGTAGTGCAAATGCACAATGGTACAGACATTTTGGAAGATAGCTTAGTAGTTTCTTACAAAGCTAAACATAGTTTTACTATAAAATTCAACAAGTGTACAACTAGGTATTCACCCAAATTAATTGAAAACAGGCCTATACAAACAAGTAGACACAAAGATTACAGCTACACATTAATAAATTGCCCCAAAGTGGAAGGAACCAAGATGCCCTTCAATAGATTAATAGATAAACAAACTTTGATATATCCGCAGTAGAATATTATTCTGAAAAAAAAGTGAGCTATCAAATCACAAAAAATATGGAGGCACTTTAAATGCATATTGATAAGTGAAAGAAACCAATGAGTAAAGGCTACACACTACATGACTTCATGCTATTTGACACTCTAGAAAATGTAAAATTATAGAGAGTAAGAAGCTCATTACTCATCAGGGCATTGGAAGAAAGAATAAAGGAGGATAATGGGTGTTGCACAAGAGTGTTTAAGTGCCATGAAACTATGCTCTAATCATAAATTGGTGTATTCAAGACATTTTTCATTTTCCAAAACTGAGGACTATACAGTACAGAGAGTAAACCCTAATGTAAAATATAGACTTTAATTACTAATAATGAATCAATATTTTTCATCAGTTTTAACAATGTACCACACTAATAGAAAATGTTGATAACAGGGGAAATTATGTGTCAGAAGACAAGGTATATGAGAACTTTCTATACTTTCTACCCAATTTTTCTGAAAACATAACACTTCTCTAAAAACACAAAGTTAAAAAAGGATAATACATTATGACTAACTGGAATTTATTCCAAGTTTAAAGTAGGGGCTTGTTAAAAATAATCAACATAACTCACCATATCACACTAAAAAAATAAATAAAACAGAAAAATACCTGATCATCTTAGTGGAAGCATAAAAACCCATTTCACAAAATTCAACATCTGTTACTCAATTAAAAAAAAGCTAGCAAACTAGGAACATTTCCTCAACCTGATAAAGAGCATCTATGGAAAAAAAGATAGCTAATATTATACTTAACGTTAAAAGATTGAATACTTTCCTATTAAAATCAGAAATACGACAACAATGTCTACTCTTACTACTTCTATTCAACATTGTAGAACAGGTTCTGTAGGACAGAACAGTAAGGCAAAGAAGAAAAGAAAAACTATTCAAACTGAAAGGAAAGATGTCAACACTTTATTCATAGAAGATACAATTATCTGTAGAAAATCAAATGAATTCTACAAAATAATGAAACTAGTAAGTGAATGTAGCAAGTATTAGGAAGCAAAATCAACGTAAAGCACAGTTGTATTTTTATAGACTAGGAAGAAACAGAAAACTGAAATAAAGAATTATAAAATCAAAAAGTATGAAAATTTAGTAATTAATCTGGCAAAAGACATACAAGATCTTTACACTGAAAACTACAAAACAGTTCAGAGAAAACTTAAAGAAGACTCAAATAAGTGGAGAATATACCCTGTTTATGGGCCAGAATATTTAATGTTGATTAAGGTGACAATTCTTCTCAAGTGATCTATAGAGTCAATGGAATATCAATAAAAATCTTAGAAACCTGTTGTGCTAAATTGATAAATTGGGTCTATAATTCATATGGAAATGCAAATAACCTAGAACCAACATGGAAAAAAGAACAAAGTTGGAGGACTAGTTTTTTCAAGACTTGTTATAAAGCCACAGAAATCAAAACAGTAGAGCATCAACATAAAGAGATAATTAGACCAATTAAATAGCATATAGATATCAGAAATAATTCCTCACATAAAACAACTTATTTTCACCAAAGATGCCAAGGCATTTCAGTGGAGAAAAGACAGTCTTTTTAATGGTACTGGAGGGGCACCTGGGTGGCTCAGTCAGTTAAGCATCCAACTTCAGCTCAGGTCATGATCTCACAGTTTGTGGGTTCAAGCCCCGTGTCAGGCTCTGTGCTGACAGCTAGCTCAGAGCCTGGAGCTTGTTTCAGATTCTGTATCTCCCTCTCTCTCTGACCCTCCCCTGCTCATGCTCTCTCTCTCTCTCTCAGAAATGAGTAAAACATTAAAAAATAAACAAATGGTACTGGAAAATTTGAATATTTTATTTAAAGAAAAGAAGTTTGATTCATACCTTGCACCATATATAAAGATTAAGTCAAAATAAATCATAGAGTTATGACCTAAACTCTAAAATTTCTAGAAGAAAACAGAGTAGCAATACGTTGTCAACTTAACCTACATAATGATTGCCTTTAGTCAAAACATTAAAAATATGATATGTCAAAGAAAAATTGTTAAAGTTAGACTTCAGCACAACTAAGCACATGACCATACCAAGCACTGGTAACAATGTAGAGTATTGGGAGCTCTCATACTCTACTTATGGGAATATTAATTTGTGTAATTCCTTTAGAAAACAACTTGACAGCTTCTTAAGATTTAGGGATAGACGTACCATATAATCCAGTCTTTCAAATCACAGATATTTACACAACAGAAATATAACACATGTCTATACAAATAGTTTTATGCAATGATAATAGAACTTTATTTGTAAGAACTAAAAATTGAAAACAATGTAAATATCCATTAATAAATGAATGGATAAACACATTGTGGTATAAGCATATAATGAATATTAAATGTTTGTTTAAAGAATGAAATACTGATAATTGCTATAATATAGATAAATATAAAAATAACACTGCTGAGACAAAGAACATAGACAAAAAGTAGATATATTCTGTGATTTGATATATATGAAATCCCATAAATTGCATACTAATCTATATTAATAAAAAGCAGAAGACCGATTGCCTAGGATGAGCAGAGATTTTCAAAGATGTGGAGGGAGGGGATAATAAAGGAGCAAGAGAAAATTTTTTACAGTAATAAATAATTTCATTATCTTGATTATAATAACAGGTTCACAAATACTTGCATACCTCAAAATCAAAATCAGCTGTATACCTAAAATAAGTGTAGTTAATTGATAATTGTACCTTAATAAAGCCTTTTTTAATGATAGAGAGATAATTCAGGTGACAGTCAGAATTTAACTGATTAAATTTAATCAATATCCCTTCTCCCAGAGCAAGGAGTAAGACTGACAATAAATATAGAGATAAATATGAGGTCCTTCCTTTAGATCTAACCTCAGTTTGCACAAGTGCTGAGTGTGAAGACTGTTTAAAAACTAGTTTTAAAATGGCAGTTAATCAGTTTCTATTAATTGCCCTTGAAAGTTAAGGAAATTCCCTCCAACTCTTCTCTTACTAACAACATATTTTTTGGTAAAGAATATATACAGAATGTTAATAAATATCCTTTCATCACCTTTTAAAAGGATTATCAACTACAATATATTTATCTAGCAAATCACATTAATGATTTTGAAACATTAAAAATGTATGATTTTCGAGAGAAAGACAGAGACAGGAAAGAAAGAATAAATTGTTTATAGGACACTAGAGAGGAGCAAAATTGGATGAATCTGGGCAATATAGATTTATTTTCCTCTGTATTCTCTGAATGTTTCGAATGTGCATGAATAACCAATACAAACCAAATAATTTATAGGGAAAATTGACAAAAATGTATGAATCTGGTGTCCCAAATGTTTAGAGTATTCAAAAGGCTAAGAAAATTTTCACTAAACTATCCTATTCTTTACCCTTTTACCAACAAAATGAAGAGTAATAATTATATCTACTTTACAGGTGATTATAGTGTTATATGATTTAATGTATGCAAAACATTTGGAAGAGGGCTTTGCATATAGTAATCATCACTAAGTCTTCATAGCTAATACCTAAATGGCATACCCACTTATCAGGTTTTAAGAATATGACATTTTTTATCCAGTGTTTCTGTTTGTCTCTCTCTCTCACATTCTCTCTCTTCTCCTCCTTTTCTCTCTCCCTCCTTCCTCCCCTTCCTTACACACACACACACACACACACACACACACACACACACACACACACACACACACACACCACTAACCCCAGCAATAGAGATTTGAGCATTACCATTTCACACAGAAAAAAATGGACTATCAGAAATAAAATCTTCCCAAGGTAAATGTGTTAACAAGGGACTGTTTAAATTAGACCTACAGATTCCAAACCTTTTATTTTTCTAAAAAGTTTTGAAAAAATATTGTTTTTATATTTTTATACAAGAAGAAAAAAACTAAAGATGATTAAACATATCCCAAAAGTATTATGTATGAAAAGTCACTATTTGGGGCACCTGGGTGGCTCAGCCAGTAAAGTGTCTGACTTTGGCTCAGGTCATGATCTTACAGTTTGTGAATTAAAGCCCTGAATCAGGCTCTGTGCTGACAGCTCAGAGCCTGGAACCTATATCAGATTCTCTCTCTTTCTTTCTGTCTCTCTCTCTCTGTCTCTGCCCCTCCCCTGCTCATGCTCTGTCTCTCTCTCAAAAATAAACATTTAAAAAGTCACTATTGAAGCATATATATGAAGCATATATATATATGAAGCATATATATGAATTTATATTCACTATTGAAGCATATATATATATGAAGCATATATATGAATTTATATTCACTATTGAAGCATATAATATATATGAAACATATATATGAATATATATTTAAAAGTCACTATTGAAGCATATATATATATATATGTATGTATACACTTAAATAATTATATAAGTAATTTTGAAGCCTAACCAAAAATCATAACATACTTTCCATCATAATTAAGTAAAAAGGAATAAAATCTGAGTATTTATAAATTAGTGAAAACGGACACTATACACATAAAATTTTATGTGATGGTGGGGCTAAAGAAAGAGAGACAAAGAGGGAGACAGAGGCAGAGGGACACAACAGAAAGAATTAAAAAAGAAGCCACAAGCGCAAAATGTTAGCAACTGAAGAAACTAGAAATCAGAACAAGCAAATAAACAACTTGCAAAGCCAGATGATGAAGTAATAAAGGTAAAGAGAATCCACACTTAAATTTGTGATATTAAAACATTGTCGTAGAGGTACAGACTTCCAGTTATGGAATGAATAAGTCACAGGGATGAAAGGTACAGCCTGGGAGTATAATTGTAATAGCCTTGTGTGGTGGGAGTTGGTAATTACACTTATGGTGAGGACAGCATAATGTATGGAATTGCTGAATCACTGTATTGTTTATCTAAAACTAATGCAACATTGTGTGTTCAACTATACATATAAAATAAAATGTTTTTTTACTTTCAGCAAAAAAATCTTAAAATACATTTATAGTCAATAAAATACAATTGATAAATGATTACAAAATCCAATAAGAAACTTAAAATAAGAAAATTAGAATGGATTTTTTAAAATAAAGAGATTTTTTTTAAATTATGAAAGATTATTGCTAAGACTCCTGGGTGGCTCAGATGACTGAGTGTCTGACTCTTGATTTTGGCTCAGGTCATGATCCCAGGGCCAAGGGATCAAGCCCTGCATTGGGCTCTGTGCTGAGAATGAAGCCTGCTTAAGATTCTCTTTCTCTATCCCTCTGCCCTTCTCCTTTGCTCATGTTCTTTCTTTCTCTCTCTCTATTTCAATTTTAAAAAGTTTTACAGAATATAGCTCATTCTGCTAATAACTTTTGTAATGGTAATAAATCATATATAACAAAAAAATTGTGTATCACAGAAAGAGTAAGATCTCAGCTCAGGTCATAATCTCTTGGATGCTTAATCAACTGAGCCACCCAGACACCCCAAGTTAAATATACTTTTAAATACTCAGTGATAAAAGAAGAAATACCAAGAAAAACTAAGAATAAAAAGACAACATATCATATTTTGAAGAATGCAACTAATACAGTACTTAGAGGGAAATTAAGAGAATTAAGTGCAAATATTTAAAAGAAGAAAGGTCCTAGATGAATTATTAAACTTTCCATAATAATTTAGTAAAAGATTAATTAATAAACTCAAAGAACAGTACATAAATATAATAGCAGAAAGCAATAAAATTAGCAACAGAATGACTAAAAAAATCATTAGAAGTAAATTCCAGTTCTCTGAAAATATTCATGAAATGGAGAAAAACCAGCCAGAGTTATCAAGACAAAATTACTAATATCAAAAATAAAATAGAAGAGGTCACAACAGACTCTACAAATTTTGAAAGGCTAGTAAGTGAAGAAGGAAGAAATCTATGACCCTAAATATGGTAAGTAAGAGGAATGGACAATTCCCTGAAAGATACAATACATTAAAAGTAACTGAAAACATTTTTATAACCCAGATATTCCTAAAACTACTGAAATCATTGAATTAGAGGTTATAATCTCCTAAGAAAGAAAATTTAAGTTTCTGATGGCTTCCTAGTAAATTCTATCAAAATTTAAGAAAGAAATAATACCAATAATACTATACAATATCATCCAGAATTTAGAAGAGGAGGAAGTGTTTCACATGTTTTTAAAAATTACTTTTTAAATTACTATACATTAAAATGGACTTTTTTGTTTATATATTATGAATGATAACATGTTTTATCTGTGTAACTCCCACTACAATCAGGATTCTATTACCCTACCATGAAAATTCTCTTACGCTGTCACTTTGTAATAACTCTCTACCCCACCCCTAAATTCTCTGTAACAACTGCTCTGCCTCTATTACATTTTTGCCTTTTGGTGAATGTCATATAAATTGAATCATAATCTATACAACCTTTTGAGACTAAGTTATGACTCATAATGACAGCATAATGACTTATCCAAGTTGTTGAGTGTTTCTTTTTATTGCTGAAAAGTATTCCATTGTAAGGATTTAGTAGGATTCCTTTTAATGAATTCACTATAGTTTCTTTATCTATTCATTTGAAGACATTCTGTGTATTTTTAGTTTGGGATGATTGTAAAGAGAGTTGATGCAATAAACACTTTTATATGAACATGAGTTATTGAGTCCCTAAGGCAGGATTTTTCAAGATTGGTAGCACTGCCATTGGAAGTTGTACAATTCTTTGTTGAGGCTGTCCAGTGCATTGTGGGATGTTAAGGTCCTTGGCCTTCACCAACTAGATACAAGTAGTGACCTCCTTCCTTTCTGTTGTAGAAACCAAAAATATCTGCCTTCTCACAATCTTTTGAGAACTACTATTTTAAGAATACCCACAAATGAGATTCTGAGTCATATGGTAAGTGTATGTTTAATTTCATGAGAAATTGACAACCGTTTTCCCTAATGACTGCTCCATTTTATAATCATTACCTATACATTACCAGCAATGTATAGGTGATCCAGTGTCTTTGAATCCTTGCCAGTATTTGGTATTGTCACTAGTTTTTATTTATCCATTTATAATAAGTAATTAGTGGTATCTCATTGTGGTTGTAAATTTCATTTCCCCAAAGTCTAATGATATGAATCATCTTATGCATTTACTGTCATGTACATATTCTCTTTGATAAAATGGCTATTCAAAATTTTTGCTTATGTTTTTTTAAATTTTTTTTAATGTTTTATTTATTTCTAGGAGAGAGAGACACACAGCATGAGCAGGAGAGGGTCAGAGAGAGAGGAGGTCACAGATTGAAACAGACTCCAGGCTCTTAGCTGGCAGTCAGCACAGAGCCCGACGCGGGGCTCGACCCCACGAACCGCAAGATCATGACCTAAGCGAAAGTCGGACGCTTAACCGACTAAGCCACCCAGGCGCCCCGATTTTTGCTTATTTTTAAGTTGGTTTCTTTATTTTCTTGCTATTGAGTTTTGAGGATTCTTATATCCTGTATACAAGTCCTTGTTACAAATGACGTATGAGATTTTCATCTATTTTCTTTCATTCTGTAACTCATCTTTCCATTTCCTTAACAGACTCTTTTACAATGCACCCTTTTGTCATATATATATATATTTAATATATATTTATATATATATATTCTCCAAAATTGAGGAAAAAACCTAACTGGATAATAAGTATATAAGGAATTGTAACACATTTTATTTATATTAGATAGAAAAGAAAATTGAAGTTTTTTAAAAAATGGCAATGCCCTAAAAATTATGATATAATATGAAATCCAAATTGAGCTGTATGTTTATATTAAGTTAAACTGCTTCTGTGCAAAAAACTGAACATAATATAATAAAATATTAGCAATGGTTATATATTTCAATTGGGTGATTTACAGTTATTTTTATAATGTCTGTTTTTAAATTTTTATTTTATGTCTAAAGTCAGCTCAAACTTAAAAAAAAAATTCTTGTGAGTGAAATCATATGGTATTTGTCTCTCTTAGTCTTACTTATTTTATTTAACATAATAACCCATAGGTCCATCCATGTTGCAGTAAATAGCATGATCTTTTAAATTGTTTTTGTGTGTGAGAATTTCAGAAATTTAACTACTACAGAGAAATTTAATATCATTGGACACAGGAATTCAGTCAGACTGCTTTTTTAAACATTGGTGTATAGAAAAATGCCCTGTACTTGGACGGAGCTTGATTAATGCTTATGGAATTAAATAAGTTTTTTATCTCAAGTGTCTTTTCATCATATTTTGTTTCCTATGCAACAACATTTGAGTTTTAATATAGATTATTTTTAATATGACCATCTTACCCATCAATCACTATAGCCTAAAGTACAAGGAGCATACTCGACATAGATACTTTGCATCTTCAGCAAACAGCAGGTATGTCATTTATCACAGGTGATCAATAAACTACTTAGAATCTATTTCTTAAATATGCTTTAAAAACTAATTAAATAATGAAATGATTTTAAAATTTCCATTGTACTAAAAAAAGTGATACTATTTTATTTGTTTTTAATTTATTTTCAGTCATTTTAAAGTGCCAAAAGAGGGGCGCCTGGGTGGCTTAGTCGGTTAAGCGTCCGACTTTCACTTAGGTCATGATCTCGCAGTTCGTGGGTTCGAGCCCCGCGTCGGGCTCTGTGCTGACTGCCAGCTCAGAGCCTGGAGCCTGTTTCAGAGTCTGTGTCTCCCTCTCTCTCTGACCCTCCCCTGCTCACTGTCTCTCTCTCCTAGAAATAAATAAAAATATTTTAAAAAAAAAAAAGTGCCAAAAGAAACATGTGTTGGTCATAGCTCATCTCCTACTACACAAAAGGAGTATTTTGTAACCTGTGAAATAGAATCAACCTTTGAAATCATCTATTCTTATGACCATGTGACGGTACAGTCTAATGACTTCTTGCCTCCTTTGACAAATAACTGCGTCTCACTGTCCTCTCTCAGTCAGCAATAAATTAAAAGAAAAGATAGGAAGGTTAGAGGGAGTAACTGGTGATATGCAATGTTGCTATTGCCCTCTATAACAACAGGAAAGCTACTTAACTGAAATTTGTCATAGTGCTATTAAACCATGGTGCATTCATTATTCTTCACAACAACAAAATCCCCTTGTAATCAGGTTAGAGTTGAGAGAATGTGGATGAGTTCTAAACGTGAGACTTTTTTAATGTGGTAGACTTGGCAAGGCTTACAATGCATGCCATCACTAGATGTTGTCATGCATATAAAAATATTTTTCCTTTTTTTGGTCTAATTTATCAGTTCACTCTTTTCTAATTAATTCACATTTATAGCATCTGACTGATTACAGGAGACATTTCTAATTTATTCAGCCTGCTCATAGATACAAATATTTTCAGTTGGAAAGGAAGGAAGGAAGGAAGGAAGGAAGGAAGGAAGGAAGGAAGGAAGGAAGGAAGGATGGATGTTAGGGAACGAGGGAGTAAGGGAGGGAGGAGGGGTGAGTAGAAGGGAAGAGGAAAGAAAGGGATTTTATTTCAACAATCAAAATGGACCCAGTTCCACCATTTTACAACTACATGAAATTGCCCTCTTCAAGATCATTAATGACCCTAATGTTGTCAAATCCTAATGTAAGTTCACCAGTCATAATCTTATTTGACTCCTCAGTAATGTTTTATGCACATCTTTTTTGAACATTCTTTCTTCTTGGTTTCTGTAAACACTATCTTGCCATGGTTTCCTCTTACCTTATTACATGTTCCTTCCCCAGATATTTGGAGCTCTGTTGTTTTCTTCCCCTTGTCTATTCTATAAATATTGTTTTTCTAATGGCTCTCTTATTATCGATCTTCCCTTTAAACTCTTGTGAGTAGTGATGAGTAGTCTTATCCTCTCCCATGAACTCTTAACTACTTATACACAAATGATTCTGGACTCTAATATTACATGTAAAGGGGTAAAAGACATGCACATCACTCAACCAGAAGACAAGCCCAACCAGTCAGAGTGGACACTCAGCATAAACAACAGGTAAGGCTGCATAGTTGAATACTTACAAACAGCTCTGTCTGAAGACCAAAACTTTCTTCCAAGATCTAGTCTCATAATTCAATTATGTACATCTCAAAAACAGAAGCTTCAATAAAATACTAGTTAGCTATTGATGTGTAAAAAGCCACTCCATGATTTAGTGGATTCAAACAAACACTTATGTATCTATGGGCAACTATGTATATCTGGACCAGGCTCAGCTTATCACAAGTGGACCCCTACATAAGTCAGTGATTTGTTGGTCAGTTATCTGAGATCCAGTTGATGTGAGATAGCCTTGGATAAAATAAATCAGGTTGACTCTACTTGTCAATCTCTAGCAGGCTAAGACAGGCTTATTGTGATGATGATGATGGGAATCCAAGCAAGGAAGTAGAAATGTATAAAAATATTTGAAGCCTCTGTTTTAGTGAGTTTGGCCACTCTTCCAAAGCAAGTCACACCAAGCCCACAGACAATATGGGAGGATCCTTTAAAGGCCATAATTGTAAACACTAATACAATCTATTGACCCAATTCAATATGTCAAAATCACAAGCTGTCTGCTTCTTCTCTCTTCTTCCAATGTAGAAGAAGCTTGTTTACTGTCCAGCTTGCTTACTGTCACCTAATCAATCAGGCCATTCTTTACTTTTCTGTTTGTCCCAGCTACTTATACTTAACAAATCAAAAATTCTATTGAGTCTATCTGATAAATATCTATTGGAATCATCAAGTTTCTTCCATCTACACTTTCACCATTGTCACATCTCTACCGTATTTTACTTCAGTTACTAAAACAATTTTCTAACTGGCCACTTCATCGTTAGACTTGATCCCTGATAGCCAGAATCCACACAGAAACCACAAACATCTTTATGAAATATAAATATTATCAGGAGATTAAGTGCTTTAAGTAAGCAATTTCTTGTTGCCCTTAGCTTAAACTTCTTAAATGACTTCTAAGAGCTTTCATGACCTGGTGCTTACATTCTTAGCTTTGTTTCTAGCTATTCCTCTTCTCAAGTTCTGTGATCCATGATAATGAATTACTTTCAGTTGCCTGGGTATATCACACACTTATTTCCACATATTACTCTGTGTGGCTAGAACACACTCTTACATGACTGATGAGGAAAAGAGAACATTAGTTGTATTTTACATGTACAGTCAAGAAGTTAACCTAGGATTTGAAATTTCCTGAATGTAAACAAGAAGTACAATAATATTATAAATAGATCATTAATGGTGTTCCACTATCATTTGTCACATAATAACTTACTAAAAATTAATTACATAAAACAATTATAATTTATTATGCTAACAAATTCATTAGTTCAGGTATTGGGTCAGGGTAGCACAGAGATGGCTTATTTCAGCCCTGGTAACTCAGTAGGGAAGGTTCAAAAGCATGAGGGTTAACTGAAGGGTTGGAGCCTACAATCACCCAGAGAATTCTTTACTCATGTAGTCTGGAACTTCAGATGGAATGACAAAAAGATAAGATTCAGCTGTGACCGTTGATCAGAGTACATCTTTATGGATTCTCAACATGGCTTAGGGTTCTCACATCATGGCAGCTGGGTCTTGAGAGGACACACCCTCAAAAGTTTCTAGAAAGTAATTATTCTCAAAAAAAAAAAAAAAAAACCCAAAGAGAAGATGCATAGCCTTTTTCTGAACAAACTTCAAAAGTCACAAAGTGTCACTTCCGGTGTATTTATTACTGTTCTAAGAAGTCACAAGCCCACACAAATTCACAAGGAGGAACATATACTCCAAGTATGACTGGGAGTGAAGCCAAAAAATTTGTCATAATTTTAAAAAACTACAACAGTTAGTTTATTAGAGTACAGACAATAAGAACTAAATTTCTTGCCAGATGACACTGAAGATTGAGAGAGAGAGAGAACAAGAAGAAATTAAAACTTACAAAGTCCATTCAAATTTTACTTTTTTACTGAGTGTTTATGATAGGCCAGGAATTTTGTATGCCAATCATTACTACTATTTCAAAACCTTAGCTTTGTATCTTCATTTCTCTTAGTAAGCCATCTGTCATCGTCACCCTCAAAATCTAGGTAAGTTGTTCTGCCTTTGTGTTCCTGATACTACTTTGAAAGTAGTATCCAGTTCTAGACCCCACTTTCTGCATTGACCAAGTCTACCTCTTACACAATTTAAGTTCCTTAGCTAGTATAGATGAAGATCACTCTATTTGTAGAAAAACCAGGATTAAAACACAGACCTTGGTGGTATTTCCCCTTAATTTATTGCTTTCTATAACTAAAGATCAACAAACATGTTGAGTTTCAATTTCATAGTATTTTAAATCACTTATTTAATACCAGATATCATCAGAGGTACTAGAGAGAAAGATGTAAAGGAAGTATGGCCATGCCATTCACAGCTTATGGACAGTCTAAAATTCGTGATTAAGTATAGGTGATCCAAGTCTTGGCCACCTAATAAATATTCTTCTCACCCACAAGCAAAGAAAATATCATGAGGCCCATAAAAATGTTTCTAACACTGGAATGCCTAAGGAAAGCTGTTAGGAATAAAAGCTAAAAATCCAATGTCCAAAACACTATATTCTTAAATTTTTTTACTGTTTATTCATATTTGAGAGAGAGAGAAACTAGAGGGAAAGGGAGACACAGAATCCAAAGCAGGCTCCAGGGTCTGAGTAGTCAGTATAGAGCACTGGGCTCAAACTCACAGATGGCAAGATCATGACCTGAGCTGAAGTCAGAGGCTTTATGGACTGAGCCACCCAGGTGCCCCTCAAAACACTATATTCTTGATGAAGAAGGATACTTACAGTTCCATTTTCTAATCTCCAGTAGATTAAGCCATACTCATTTCTCCAACTGGAAAATATTATTTCTCTTACTTTTATAGATTACAAAGCATCCTGTTTAAATCTGTTATTTTTTCCTAAAGCACCAAAATACTAAATCTGAAGTGGTGATTCAAAAAAGGCTGAAAATGATTATTTTAGTAAATTATCAGGGTATCTCTGTTCCTCTCAAGCATCAATGTTAAAATAAAATTTATATTTTAAAAATGATTTTTGCTCCATCAGTACAAGTGTTAATCTATTTCTATATGAATACTATTTGATTTACTCAATCTAATATGAATTTATATTATTTTCACACAGATGATAAATAAATCAACATAGAACAAGAGAATCAGCTCGTTTTCTCAAAGCAAAAAAATAAAAAAAGAAAGGAAAGAAAAAATATGAGTGCTCTCATCTTTCTCTTGATAAAGAAAATATTTAAAAATATTCTGCGGGGTATTCAGTTGTCAAGTCGTCCATTATGTCATAGCACATTACATCCAATGATGGTGACAACAACAACAGCAGTTAGCAGAGAAACATACATAGAAATATAGAACTCTGAGAAAAATGAATTTAAATCTGTTTTGGGGGAAGTCATACAGAAAGGAGGGGAAAAAAGCATGCTGCTTTCACCATTGATTTTAAGCAGCTGCTGCCTGAGTGATTACAGCATAGCCATTTCTTGAACTGCTGATGACAATTTCCATATGCAAATTTGGTGGTTGCAAATTCTTTCATTACTTTTCCTGTTATTTTGTAACTTCAAGCTCACGTCTTCTGATTATCTGCACTATGAGTTTAGCCAAATGATTAAGTTTTATGGGAAGTAAAGTTCAGAAACAAAGAGGTCAAGGATTTACTGAGTGACTTAATGAAAAGCAAGAAGAGCTCCAGAGTACCCCTCCTTAACTGGGCTCAAGAGTACTTCAAAGAAACAGAAAGGAGGGAGGAAGGTCTGCACCCACATGCCAGTTAGGTTTCATGTAAAATAACTATGCCTATTAATATCTTGAAAATGTGCCAAGTTATGATGCTAATAAACCCCTAATTTGCTTTTATATTTTCTTCAGAAATGCAAAAATGCTTTATTTGAAAGACAGAGCCCATTAAACTTTATATAAGAATGAAAATTTCAGTGCAACTTACAGAAAACTGAGTCTTTTTCTACTCTCATTTTCATCCATTATTTCTTGCATTCAATCATTCCTTCATTCATTCAGACATAATTTATTTGGGGAAAAACTTGAAGCATGATAAACAGCATTAATTAGTTATTAAACTAATAAATTAGTGAGAGGTAAAGTCTTCAATGATACACCCCTAGGGGGTCATTTCTTAAGCCTCTTTGAAGCTATAAAATATCTTTAATAAAATGATTCTGTTAAATCCAATATATGAAAATCCAAATCTTAATAAGAAATTAATGATGGCTATTTGCATCAGAATAGAATTATCAATTGTACAAAGTGATTCACTATAGAAATCATTTAGTGGTAGCCTGCTATTCTATGCTAAAAAAAATAAGAATTTATAAAAAAAATGTAAAAAGTATAATCCTTCTTTGTGGTAGAGTTCCCCCAGCTTTTCTCTCAGATGACCTACCTTGTCAAATTAATACTTAACTGGGGGTGGGCAACTAATATTACCCACTCATGCCAGCCTATTTGAGTAACTGTTTTCAAAGGGATCATCTTCTGAGGCCATTGCCTTGTGACATGAGATAGGTGTTACTGAAGGCAGAGCTGGATTACATAGCCAATGGAAGAGATTAGAGAGGTTTTGGGAGATAATATAGAAGATCAAAGAGAGTGAAGAGTGGAGAGAAAATGGTGAAAATAGAACCAAATGCCTACAATAGAATTTAATGAAATGAAGTGGGTGTCTTGTCATGACTTTTAGGTCCTGTTTGTGGACAGGCTGAAATTCTGAGATATGGAACTGAGATATGCAACTAAGTCTGCCCTCAAAGTGGAATTAGGTGAGAACAGAGTATTCCCAAGAGGACACAATGTAAAATATAAAAGTAAAGCATAATTTGTATTCTAATCAATTCATGAGCTATTACTAAATACTTACTAATGGCAAACAGAGGAAGTTTCTGCAAATATACAGGTGAATAGAATAGTGTCCTTGCCTTTGTAGGAGTGACAGGCATAAACATAACCATAAACAGATCTAGTTTTGATGATACACAAAGATATTCTACAGTTCTGGGAAAGCTGCTTTGTTAGAAGCAACTCAGATTTTCTAAGAAAATTAGGAAAACAGCATTGAAGAGGTAACATCAGAGGCAGTTAGTTAGGTTTTAACAGAATGTCTGGAAGCCAAAGAGGACGTCATGGCCAGCTACTGGGAAAGTCAGAGGCCTTTCTTGCCAACGCGCTCTAGAACAAAGCCACAGGAAGCCAGAGCAAAGCAGACAGGTCCAAGATAGCTGAGAAAGTAGAAACCCCTGACCAAATAAGGAAGAAAAGGTGAGAAATCCTGCTTTCAAAAACCCCACCCCAAGTAATGAATATTGCACCCCCTTGTTAACAAAACAATTGACAATAAAAGATAGGGACTCAAATCCCCAGGCATGCAGCTCTGGCTCACTCGCTCTCTCGCTGTCTCTCTCTCTCTCTCTCTCTCTCTCTCTCTCGCTCTCTCTCTCTCTCGCTCTCTCTCTCGCTCTCTCATTCTCTCTTTAGCTCATCTGCTCTCACATCTTGGGAGCATACTTTCACTTTAATAAACTTCCCTGCTCTGTTGCTCATCCGCTGTTTTGTATCTGTCCTTGAATTCTTTCTCCTGAAGGGACCAAGAGCCTTCAGCAACATCTTCAGACTGGACTGGGTTGCGACCTCAGGGTCCAGGGTCTCCCCAGTTCAGCCAGCAACAGTAACGTTAAGTTCAGCCTTAGTAAGAGAAGTGTAGAGCAGACACATTTAAGAAACCAGAACAGTGGGACGTCTGGGTGGCTCAGTCAGTTAAACGTCTGACTTGGGCTCAGGGGATGATCTCATGGTTTGGGGATTCGAGCCGCATCAGGTGCTGACAGGGAGCTCAGAGCCTGAAGCCTGTTTCGGATTCTGTGTCTCCCGCTCTCTCTGACCCTCCCCTGCTCACGCTGTCTCTATCTCTCTCTCAAAAATAAATAAAACATTTAAAAAATTAAAAAAAAGAAATGGGAACAGGACAAGATAATGTAGGAAGATTTCAAAAAGTGAGAAAGACATACAGTATAGAATGAGGGCATGAGAGACCCATAGATTAGAGAATGACAAGGTTATACAAGCTTGATGCATAGGCTACAAGCATCAAAATGTGAGGAGATGAAATCAAGTCACATAGGAATAGAATAAGGAAAGTTTTATTTTATATGCTAGGAAATCTTAATTTCAGTTCTTTGTGAACATGCGCAATACTAGAATAACATGAGTTCTGGGTCACAGGGTACACCCATGATTACATGCAGGGGAGAGAATCTTGACAAATGCCCTGCACAATAAATAAATGGAGAAGAAAGAAGTGTCTGATTCTTCTCACATTTAAAACTCACAATAAATAAATGGAGAAGAAAGAAGTGTTTGATTCTTCTCACATTTAAAACGCAATGCCTTCAATTTAATTTAAGCTCTTTCTTGGAATTTGAAGAGTTGCTTATTAGTCACTGAACAGAATCCACATAATCTCATATCTACATAATCAGAACTCCACATACATATTCTTCTGGGGAGCAATAATTCCTGTCCCCATCAAGGTTCTTTGAGAAGGACTAAGAATCAAACTGACATGAGACAGATTAACAGAAGAAAATACAATTTAATAGCATAAGTATGGGGAATCCATTTAAACATGGCAATTCCAGAGGCAGTCAGGCAAAATGAGGTATTTACGTCATTCTAAACCAAGGAGAAGGGAGTAGGGGTCTGGGACTTCTGAAGAAAGGAATTCAATTTTCAGGAAGATGAAAAAAAAAATGTTTGACAAATCTTTGCTGGGCCATTCAGAAACAATGGGACAGAAAGGACTTTGACCAAAGTGGCCTTGCTGGGTCCCTCCCCATCTACCACACTTGGTTCATATTGTACTATAGTTATTTATGGTGATAACTCTTTTCCCAGAGCAGGTCCTCTCTCTAAATTATTTTAGGCAGTTGTGGGCAAGGTACAGATCTTTTCCTGAGTCTACTGTGTTTTTATTGCTTTTTACCTCAAAATAATCTACATGTCAGTGTGGTACATTTGGGATGACCTGCCTTTGGCCTTCAACAGTATCTCCATAAACATCCATAGCATGATGGTTGTGTTAGTAAAGGAGCAAAGTATGGCAGTTCAGAGTATAGGGCATTATGTTCTGCCGGACAGAAAGTGACTCTGAGGTAACTGAATACAGCTTATTCATTACTTCTTTGCAAAATCATTTAATTTGCTTATTTTTATCTTCAAAGACCTAGTTTAGAATATTTATTTTTAGATTTTTTTACTATCATCTTAATGGTCAGGCATAGTTAAGCAAAGTATTCTGATACTTTTTAAAACAGTAATGATGGCTTTATTCAAGATTATTGCAATAGAAGAAATGTGTTAGGAAAGAGAGATCAGGCTCAACTCCAAATACAATAAAGACACATGGGAATTTATAGCCAAGGAGCAGTGTGAGGAGTCAGTCAATGGAACATGACTAAGAGGAAACATGAAGGATACATTAGCACCTATAATGTAACCTATAGGATTCTTGCTAAAGAAAAAAAAAAAAAAAAGGATTCTTGCTAAAGATAAACCAAAAACTTTTCTCTAAAGTAACAATGAAATTCTAGCTAGGCAAAGACCTGGCAAAGACTGGATGGACATTGAAGGCCAAGGTCAAGGCCGAGTTGGAAAGAGGACTCAGAAGAGCCTGACTAAAGTTTGGTCAAGGAGAGTCTATGTTAACATGCTGTTAAAATAAAATAGGATGAACTGGAGTGAGCTAGAGCAAGCTTTGCTATGCCTATCTACAGAGCTAGATAAGACACTCCAGATAAAATGAGATGGAATTCATAAATCTGATAAAGTGCATGTAGCCACTAGGGGTTGAAAAACTTCTATACATAACACATCTTTGCTCTCCATTGTGTCCTATTTGTGATCAAGCAAAGAAGATATAGGACACTTCAAGTTTTATGCTAAACTTATAAAAACACCTTTTCTTCTATACAGTTTTTTCCTGCTTTTTGTTATTTCTAAATGTCATTTTCTAGTTAACATGAAACAATATACAAAAAACGGTAAAAATTCTTTTTAAGTACCTATTTAGTTTCTTTGCATCTTTAGTGATCCACTCAAGTTCAACTTATTAATACTTGCATCCCACAGGTAATACACTTTCCTGTCTAGAGTCTGTAGACCACTTTGAAGAAAAAAAACTATATATACATATATAATAAATTCTAAAGACAGAAATTTATCAGGCTAATACTCTGTTCATAACATAAATTTAAACAAAACCAACAAAACAGATAAAGAACAGTGAAAGAATCCATATTCATGTTGTTAGATATGATTTGTACATTCCTTCACTCTGAAAAATTTTTAATTTTTTTGTTAAATTTATTTATTTATTTGTGCTATCAGCACAAAGCCTGATGTGGGGCCTAAACTCATAAACTCTGATATGATGATCTGAGCCAAAATCAAGAGTTAGACAATTTACAACTGAGTCACCCATGTACCCCACACAATAATCATTTTACATGTAATGAAAGATCATTTTAATATATAGGAACAAAATCTTAAGGGATAAATTAATATCAAACATGGTCAAAATGTTTTATAGTTTTTATGTTGCAATTGAGGATAAAAAGAATAATTAGCATCCAGTTTAATAATTTAAAGAGTTATAATAATCCAAAGAAAAGAAGTTTATAATAAGGAATAATTAAATTTCCTGTGATGTCTTCATCTTACATCAGGTAGAAGATCTCACCCTTAGGCATTATTTATCAAAGTAATCCAATTCTGGACAAAATTCTGACACAATGACTGTAGCATTCATTGAAAAGTCCAAACTTCTATTATTTTAAATATACTCTCTCTTTTTTTTTAATGCTTCATTTATTTCTGAGAGACAGAGCAAGCATGAGCAGGGGAGGGTCAGAGAGAGAGGGAGACACAGAATCTAAAGCAGGCTCCAGGCTCTGAGCTAGCTGTCAGCACAGAGCCCAAAGAGGGGATCGAACCCACGAACCGTGAGATCATGACCTGAGCTGAAGTCGGAAGCTTAACCAACTGAGTCTCCCAGGCGACCCTAGTCTCTCTCTTTAGTTTCCATGATGTAATATTCTCCTCATTTTTTCTCCTCTATCTAGAGGCTTCTTTTCATTCTTCTTTATCAAATTATCTTCTTTGGTCTTAAATATTGTAATTCCTCAAGGACATATTTTAGGCCCTTTCAAGACTCAGTATTCAGTTAATAGAAAATATCATCCAAGTAATGTTTCAATATTTTTTCTAAAAACCTGTGAATTGCTATTGCATTCTTCAGGGAGACTGCTTGCACTTGCCCCACTACATTTCACTGTCTGTTCAATATCTCCACAAGGATATCACATAGGCCTCATAATCCAATAACTCCGAAATTGAATTTATCTTTTTTCCAACAGGTGTTTGAATATGGTTCCTTATCTTTATAGAGTTTACCTAAAGCTCTGCAATTTCACAAAAGATTCCAGGTCACAGTGGCTACATCCTTCCTGTTCAACTCTGTTAGAAAATTCATCATCAGAGCATTTGGTTTTACCTTCTGAATATATTTTTATTTTATCCAATTCTTTTCCTTTCCTCCACCAATTTAGACAAAGTCACTATTATCTTTCACCTGGACTCTGCCATTACTTTTGATTGACCAACCTATCTCTGTTAGTTTTTCCCTCTTCCAAATAATTCTTCATCCTATAGCCCAGAGTGACACCAGACTCCTTTAATATTGTCACAGTGCTTTTAGGAGAAATACTAAAATTACTAACTTAGTAAGTATGGTTCTTATGGTCCACTTCCAGCCACTCTCTTCTATTTTGTCTCAAACTTGATCTAGCCTATGCTTGTGTAGTCACTCAAGCCTGTAGTCAGTAATCTGAGCAACCCAAATCCTGTTCCATTGGATGGCCACTGCCTCAGTTAGGTTTTCTCCTGAGTTATCATCTAGAAGTTTTTACAGGTTTGAGTTTTGCATTTAGGTCTATAATCCATTTTGAGTTAATTGTTAAGTGTTAACTTTACCAAAAGAATAGAGAAAAAGACCTTCCCAATAGATAAGAGCAAAAACATGAACTGAGTGTTAATAAAGAGGAAACAGACCTAATAAACATATTGAAATATATTTAGTCTAGTGGCATCTGGATGGCTCAGTTGGTTAAGCTTCTGACTCTTGATTTCAACTCAGGTGATGATCCCAGGATCATGGGATTGAGCCCGACATTAGGCTCTGCAGTGGTCATGGAGCCTGTTTAAGGTTCTCTCTTCCTATGCCCCTCTCCCCCACTTGCACTCTCTCTCTCCCTAAAATAAAGAAAATTAAGATATTCAGTCTAATAAAACAACATACATAGATGCATACATACATATGTAGAAGCATATAATACTTTTTACCTATGATATTATTATTAATGTAAAAAAATCAGAAAACCTAATGCTGATGGATATATGATGAGAGTATGACTCTAATACTACAATTATTTGGAAAGTCATTTTTTATTTATTTATTTTTTTAATTTTTTAATGTTTTATTTATTTCTAGGAGAGAGAGAGACAGTGTGAGCAGGGGAGGGTCAGAGACAGAGGGTGTCACAGACTGAAACAAGCTCTAGCCTCCGAGCTGGCAGTCAGCACAGGGCCCGACGCGGGCCTCGAACCCACAAACCGCGAGATCATGACCTAAGCGAAAGTCGGATGCTTAACCGACTAAGCCACCCAGGCGCCCCAAGGAAAGTCATTTTTTAATATCAAAATTTATAAAACACATTCAATTTCATTCAGCAATCCAATTCTAGAAATTCTTCCTGAATGATCTATATACTGAAACAGGTATATGCCTGGATTTATTTTTCAAATTGGCATTTAAAATAACAAATTTTGAAATAATTTAGATACTCAATAATGGGCAAGTGACTTATTATCACATAACCTAAAAAAGAAGTAACTTACTATGTCATATTTATACAATATATATATTTTTAATAAATAAAATTTAGTCTTTATATTTAAAAAGAGTTTGAAGAAATTCCTACATTAATCTAAATATAGAAGCAGAATGGAAAAGGGTTTAAAGCATATGGTTTAAGCCATACTCAGAAATATCACACTTTCACCTCTGATTACCTTTATCCCATATATTCCTTAAGTAAGAAGCCGAAATTGTTAGTGTTTGCATTTGGTTAGAAATTAGATGTATTTTTACATTTTAAAAAATGTTTTATATATATTTGAGAGACAGAGTGTGAGTGGGGGAGGGTCAGAGAGAGAGGGAGAGACAGAATCTGAAATAAGCCCGATGCAGCGACGCAGGGCTTGAATGCACAAACTGCAAGATCATGACCTGAGCCAAAGTTGGCCACTTAACCAACTGAGCCATTCAGGTGCCCCAGATGTAGTTTTATTTTTATTTATACAAATTCCAAAGAGAATAATGAGAGGCAGTCTCTCTACTTCTCATAGAAAACAATATATTCTGGATCATCAAGTACTCGATGCCACTCAGTATGTGGCAAGTTTTTCTTAGATTCCATCCATGTGGTATTTTAGTTACTAAAAATATAAGAGGACATTGTTGAGGTGGTATCAGTTAGAAAGTGGTCCCACATGATAAAATACTGTTTAATTTCAATTTAATATTGAAAGATATAGAGACATGCATCCTTATTTATAGATAATAATATTAACTAAAATACACAGAGGCTATTGTGCTAAGTTCTATACATACATTTCTTCATTCAATCTTCCCACAACTGGAAGAGATAGATACTATTATAATTCCTTCCTTACCAATGAGAATACTAAGCCATAGGGAAATATAGTAACTTATACAAGGTTACTAGACTGTTTATTAAATAAATATCTGTGATACACTGAAGCTATTCAGCTTTCAGAACTCATACTCCTATAAACTTTTGAGTTTATATTTTTTTCATAAATGATGTCCTAACAGTCATCAACATCCCCTTTAGACAGATGAATATTCTCAGATTTATTCCTGCACTGAGTGCCAAAGCTGGGACTGGCAACAGATTTCCTGACTCTTGGTCCCGCACTTTACTCACTATGCTCTGACAAGCTATATAAACTCTCTTGCAGACTAAGATGAATCCTGTTATGTTGCACAGCTGGTACTCAAAAATGTCACTGTTGATTAGATATTTTTAGTCATTTAATTTTGCTCTATAAGCTAGAATTCAGTTCTCCTTCATGACTGACACATATTGTTTCTGTCTCTTTCTTCTGTCCACATTTTTCTTTAGGCTATTCATTACAAGAACATGACAAGCTATTTTTAATAATACATAACCTGTGAAAGAAAAGCAATGAGAATAAAGGTAGAGTCCTATCCATGAAAAATACTGCTTTAGTTAACTTATCTTAAATTAATTTTGTAAATGTTTGCTACAGGATTAAAAGAAAACAAAACCTTAAATCCGAAGACTAAGTAGCAATGCAGAATAAAAGTATTATGACTTAATAGATCCATATAAGAGAATGTGAAGAAATTCCAAAATTTTACAAGAGGATATTCTGTTTTTCCCAGAAACACCTGGGCACTTAATATGTGTCAAAGTCAGGGCTGAGAATTTCACTTGTGGGAATATATGATGCTTTGGGTAAAAAGAGGGCACAATCTGGATTTTTTTCAGAAAACAGAAACATGTAACCTTTTCCTTAAAAGTTTCTCTTCACACCATAGTTTTATATATGCATATGCAACTATTTGGATTTTTCTATCAATTTTATTAAAAATAAAAATTTTTAATTTCAATTAATAATCCTAAATTCAATATACATTATACTATAAAATGGGATACTTTTATGTAGATATGACTAAAGATGTTGAAATAAACTAAATAACACTTTCATTATCTTGATCTAAGTCTCACTTTTTTATACAACATATGATTGAAATGAATTGTTTGGTAGAAAATAATTAATAATAACTTGCACATTTTCATAAGACATTTATAACTGCTAGAAATACTACTCTTGGCTAACCATTGTCATATATAACCTTAAATTATTTTTAAGATTATAAAAAATGGTAAACAAGTCAAAAAATACAAACCTTGACTATAAAACCATATCTTGATATCAGAATAAAATGACTTTATATACTGTCATATGTATGTGTGTTTCTCTTTTTTTTTTTTTTTTTACTTTTTAAATGTTTTTTATTTATTTCTGAGAGAGAGAGACAGCATGAGCAGGGGAGGGTTAGAGAGAGAGGGAGACACAGAATTCAAAACGGGCTCCAGGCTCTGAAGCTGTCAGCACAGAGCCTCATGCAGGGCTCAAACCCACGAACTGCAAGATCATGACCTGAGCTGAAGTCAGACACTTAACGACTGAGCCACCCAGGTGCCCCTATTTCTCTTTTTTTTAAGATTTTATTTTCAAGTAATCTCTACATCCAATGTGGGACTTGAACCCACAACCCCGAGATTGAGAGTCAGATCCTCTACCAACTGAGTCAGCCAGGCACCTCTATTTCTGTAAATAACACGTATGTACATAATTGTCCATTTTATAATGCATGGCAGACTTGGAACTAGGGATTACATTTACTTTCTATTTTGATTTTCAGAATATCACAAAAACCCTGTGAACTAAGAAATGTTAATTTCCACATTTAAAAAATGTGTATAGGGATTTATTGATTTTTTCAAAGGGAGGATGAGAGGTCATTAAAACTGTGGTCTGAGTTCAAATGCTGGTTCTGATCATTACTAGTTGGGGGACTTTGAGTAAATTACTTCATTACTTTAACCTTCACTTTCTTCATCTAAAATGGAAATAATAATGTGAGGGTTAAATGTTTCAATGAGTTAAAAATGCTTACCAGATTACATGTAGCATATTAAGGATTCCATGAATATCAATAAATATCATGCTATCTATTTTGTTCTACAATATTACGTCTTTATGTATGTATGTATATTAAATGATCACATTTTTTCCCAAGAGATGTGCAACAAGTTGGTTTTATTTTTCCAATCCTCTTTTGCTATTGCTGTTATACTGTTTTCAGTATATTATACTGATATGCCGAGTAGACAAAATGGAAAACAATGCTTATTAAGTTTTATGAAATAAAAGGAAATTTTGTTGCATCTTCCTAATTTTTAAAAAGTTTGTAATTCTTGATTTTCATCTGATACTTCTATCTTCAGGATAATTGTGAGCAAAAAGTAAGTGAAGGTGCTCATTTGGTTGCTGAACTTACAGTGCAAAGCATGGGAGTGGCCTGAGGTTCTGTGTTCTAATTTTTCTCAGTGAAGTATTTGAATTTTATTTTCATGTATATCTAGTAGGTACCTTTTCACAGACAGCCCTGGCTCTTCCACCTCCCACCCCTACCAAAAGTCACCTACGTCCAATTAAGTATTTGTGGAGCCCATCCTTTCAATCACACTGAAACCAGCCTAGATCCTATGGTCATTTCTCTTTAACACAAGTAATTACATACTTCCATTGTCCTCTGAGTAGTGTGGGACCTGGGGCAGTTCAGTGTGGAAATGAGCCTCATTAATCCCATTTCTGCAGTTCGGTCCAAAAACTGTGAGATGTCAACATTTCCCCCGCACTGTTAACTAAAGCAAATGCTACAGAGACTGATCTATTTTGCCGTTTAAGAGATCTACTACTGCCAAAATAAATGGATTAGAGACTCATTCATCAATTATATTCGGCACCACCACCTAATTCTGCTCCAGACCACAGTCAAATGAATTTACTTTCCCTCTGGCTGGGTAGTAGAACAATTTTGAAAATTAGGAGTATTGCTACTTCTTGTTTTAGTCTTATTCCACACTCCACTGAACATTAAGTGCTTAAGAATAAGGTCCTCTGAACTACCCTTGCTAGAGAAATATTTAATGATGCTACATAGGAAGTGTTAAATTTGATTCATTTTATCTCACTGCATTTTATATATTAGTATTGACTGGTACAAATATATAAGCCATGTATGAAATTTTACATTTCCTAGAGGCCACATTAAAAAAAAAGTAAAAGGAAAGTTGTGAAATTAATTTTAATAATCATTTTAATTTAACCTAATATATCCAAAATATTAATATTTCAACATGTAATCAGTAAAAAGAACATAAAGAACATATTTTACCTTCCTTTTTTCATACTAGGTCTTTGAAGTCTGATGCTTATTTTTCACTTATAGCACCTCTCAATTCAGATCACATGTCAAATATTAAAAAGCCACATGTGGCTAGTGGTTGCTAAGTTAGACAATACATATTTCTATATTTATATCTGTAACTATATATATATATATATATATATATATCTCAACTTAAATCCTCTCTGGAACAGGATAAAACAAATGTTTACAGTATAAAGGAAAAAAATCGCCTACATTATTTTGGGCAGGTAATAGTTTGCTAAATAGCTTAATATGCATACTTATATTTGACTTGCAAATTAGCACCATTGTTTTTCTGCTGTATCATAGCAATTCCTTACACATATATGTGTAAGAGAAAATTAAAGTTTACTTAGAGCTAAAACTGATAGTAGCTATTTCTACAAGTGAAGGTGAGTTACATAATACATAATTTATAGAAATGGAAAGTAAGTAAATCTTTATATTAGCTTCACTCCTTAGAAAAACTGTGAGAGAGACATAAAAATGAAATCTGAGTAGATGTTCAGCCCTGTCCAGCAGAGCATAGAAAAATGTTCTGGATCATGTCCACTGACCCAAGCTAACTCTGGAGATGGGAGATAGAGATGATTGGCTTGGTCTACATCATAACGTGTGTTTTTATATGCTTGCTTATGGGTGAGCAAGAGAAAACTGTCATTGCTCAGTAGAAGGGGCAAGGGCTATAATCATGGCCAGAGGCAAAGCTGATTTTGGCAAAAAATATTTGAGGGAAATCTCAGAACTAGACCTCTTAGCCTTCTAGTCTTTGCCTTGTTAATAAAAATACCTTTTCTCACAATTTTCTTAAGATTTAAGTCCTTATTTGTTTCATTTTCCTTTTAATCCCCATTCATATTAGAATGTCTATGTTTACTACTTGCCGCATGTCTTTCTACTTTTAGCCTCAGCCATTTCTGCTCTCGTTTTTGAAGCTTTTTCTTTAGTCAAAGAGCACTGTGGTATTAAAAGGTTTCATCAAAATGCCCACCAAATGATTGCATTATTAAAAGTATAATCTAGTGTATGAATTTCTCTAAGATTTATTTGAAATTTTTTTAAGGATCCAACCTCAGAGTAATTCTCTATCTATACACAAATAAAATATGTTGCTATCACGTTGTGACTTTTTTTACTAACGATGAGGCTGGAAGGACAAGCTCAATTCTGGGACTCTTATCTCATAAAAACCTCACTGAAAACTCTTACTTCATTCCTTCCCTTTATTTTTAATTCTGACTCTCAGTTATAGAGAAGCAATGCTAGGAAGGAAGGAAGGAAGGAAGGAAGGAAGGAAGGAAGGAAGGAAGGAAGGAAGGAAGGAAGGGAAAGAAAGAAAAGAAAGAAAGAAAGAAAGAAAGAAAGAAAGAAAGAAAGAAAGAAAGAAAGAAAGAAAGAAAGAAAACGAGGGAGGAGAGGAGGGGGAAAGATGGCCGAGGAGTAGGGAGCTCCATTCATTTCACTTGCCCCTATTTCTCAAACAGAGAAGGCCTGAAGCCATAGGAGCCCTTACAGAATCACAGGAGTTTGGAAGGTAAAGGAGACAGAGTCTGCTGAGAAAACAACCTTATAGGTGCATGAATGTGAACTGGGGAAGATAAAAACAGCCTGGACTCAGAAGGAGGGGGAAGCCCCTTTGGGGAAGCTGCGGTGAGTGAAGGGGAAAAGAAAGAGCAGCTGAAACTGCCCAAGGAACTATCCCTGTCCCTGGAGAAGAGAAAACCTAGGCTCAGGACAGAGAGTTACCAGGTTCCCAGCGGTGGAGCCGACTTTGAGCTGGACGCCAGGTTCCAGACGGTGCCAGGAAACTGCCCCTCTGCTTTCCAACTCCTTCCAAGGAAGAAGCAGCACAGCCAGAAACCGCTCCTCCGCACCACTCATCTGGCTGCATTCCCAGTAGGGAATGGGCATGCCTGAAACCACTCCGATCAGCTGCTCTACAGTCTGGATTCCCAGTGGTGAAGCAGCATGGCCTGAAACTACTCCACAGCCCCACCGGCTGAAACTGGTTTGAAGGACTTGGTCTGAGGGTTTATATTTTGGGTGGTATCAATAAAGTGCGTGGACTAAGATCTGGAAACGAGACGTGCTTTAAACATAGAGCACGACACACCTGGGTTGCACCTGCAGAACAAGATCAGACCCAAAAGAGTGATTTGCAATGATTGGTTCCAGAAGGGACTGGGGCGTCGCCATTTTTCTCCCACAACCACGAAGGTGGGACCTCAGGGTGCAGCCAGCTGGACCCAGTGGAGGCTGAGACCTGGCTTTACCAAACTATCCCCATCCCTGCTAGAGAGCTGCTTCTTCTCTCTCTCTCTCTCTCTTTTTTTTCTTTACCAGTGCCCGTGGCAAGACCAACATGGATGCGCTACCATGATTAATTCTAGATCAATCCTTTCTATTCAGATATATTCTCCATTGTCTCATTCATACCCCTCCCCTCTGCTGGACTGGGCACTCTGGTCACTGGTTTGCTTAAACAGTCACATTTAATCCATTCTCTAGATGTATATTCTACACCTCCACCGTTACCATCCTATCTCTCTCTCTTTCTCTCTGGAGTAATCAGACTATATAGTTTCTCTGAGTAAAATTATCTTTGTTTCTTTTTCCTTGCCTCTTACCATAGTCTCCTCTTTCTCTTTCTGAATTAAGCCTCTTAGTCTCTCTGCATGGTTATTGTCCAATTTCACTTCCTCCCACCCCTGTCATTTCTCTCTTTGTATATGCTCTTCCATCATCACTACATACACCCTGATCTTTATTTGTAGCTGGGAATTCTGGTTTTATGCTTTGAGACAGTCCTTTGTCTTTTGGGATTTTTCTTTTTTTTCCCCTCTTTTCTTCTTTTTATTTTTATTAATTGTTTTTCTTCCTCTTTTTTTTATTTTTTCCTTTCAGTTTCCTCTTGGTGGATTTGTCTGTGCATTTGTATGCCTGTGTTCCCTGTGTGTTTGCCTGTCTGTTTTCTTTTCCAGGGTTACCTCAAGAAACAAGCCAAAGTACACATGGTGGAGAGTCCCTAATACCACTACAAGTAGGGAAATAAAATAACCAAAGTCTCAAAAAGAGAGACCAAGAGACATCATTCTAAAAACGCTTCCTGAATGGACAGGCCCTGGACAGTCAAAGAGCCTTCTTTAATACAGTAGTACTTACAGGTGCAGAGTGCATAAAAAGCTTTTAAAACTAACAAGAGACAGAAAGCTAGCCAAAATGACAAAATGGAAGAACTCTCCTCTAAAGAAATTCCAGGAAGAAATGACAGCTAAAGAACTGCTCAAAACAGATATAAGCAACATAACTGAACAAGAATTTAGAACTGTAGTCATAAAATTAACCGCTGGGCTTGAAAAAGGCATGGAAGACATCAGAGAAACTATTAATATGACTATGGAGCTTAAAAATAGTTGTGATGAATTTAAAAATGCTATAAATGAGATGCAAAATAAAATGGAGGCGTCCAATGCACAATTGAAGAGGCAGAAAGGAGAATAAGTGATTTAGGGAACACAATTATAGAAAAAGATGAAGCCAAGAAAAAGAGAGATAAACTGGTTCAGAAACACAAAAGAAGAGTTCGATAGCTCAGGGATACAATCAAATGGAAATATCCATATCATAGGTATTCCAGAAGAGGAAGAGAGAGGGAAAGGCACTGAAGGAGTCCTTGAATAAATTATAGCTAAGAACTTCCCCAATCTGGGGAAGGAAACAGACATTGAAATCCAAAAGGCACAGAGAACTCCCTTCAGACGTAACCTGAATCGATCTTCTGAATGACATATCATAGTGAAACTCGAAAAATCAAGGACAAATGAGAATTCTGAAAGCATATAGGGATAAAAGGGCCCTAACATACAAAGGGAAACCTATCAGAGTGGATACAGACCTATCTACTGAAACTTGGCAGGCCAGAAAGGGATGGCAAGAAATTTTCAATGTGATAAATAGAAAAAATATGCAGCCAAGAATCCTCTATCCAGCAAGCCTGTCATTCAGAATAGAAGGAGAGATAAAAGTCTTCCCAAATAAACAAAAACTGAAAGAATTCATCACCACTAAACCAGTCCTACAAGAAATCCTGAGGGGGACTCTATGAGGGAAATGTTGCAAGGAACACAAGGTACCAGAGACACCACCACAGCATGAATCCCACAAGGAACAAAATGACTCTTAACTCATATTTTTCAATAATAACACTGAATGTAAATGGGCTAAATGACATCAAAAGACATAGGGTAGCAAAATGGATTTAAAAAACAATATCTATCTATTTGCTGTCTACAAGAAACTCATTTTAGACTGGAGGACACCTTCAGATTGAAAGTAAGGGGATGGAGAAATATCTATCATGTCAATGGAAGTCAAAAGAAAGCTGGAGTAGCTATACTTATATCAGACAAACTGGACTTTAAAGTAAAGGCACTAACAAGGGATGAAGAAGGGCATTATATAATAATTACAGGGTCTATCCATCAGGAAGAGTGAACAATTATAAATGTCTACACACTGAATATGGAAGCACCCAAATACATAAAACAATCACAAACAGAAACAATTCTATGGATAAGAATGTGCTAATAGCAGAGGACTTTAATATTCCACTTACAGCAATGGATAGATCAACTAGACAGAAAATCACTAAAAAAATAATGGACTTGAATGACACATTGGTACAGATGGATTTGACAGATATATTTAGAACTCTACATCCTGAAGCCATGGAATTCACTTTCTTGTCAAGTGCGTATGGCACATTCTTCAAGATAGATTACATATTGGGATCTAAAGCAGCCCTCAATAAATATAAAAGAATAGAGATCATACCATGCACACTTTCAGATCACAATGCTATGAAACTTGAAATCAACCACAGGAAAAAGACTGGAAAACCTCCAAAAACATGGAGGTTAAAGAACTTCCTACTATGTTGCACTTCAGGCCTATTTCAAGAAATTAGAAAAAGCACAAGTACAGAATCTAACAGCACACCTAAAGGAACTAGAAGGAGAGAAACAAGCGCATCCCAAACCCAGTAGGAGAAGAGAGATAATAAAAATCAGGGCAGAAATAAACAATATAGAATCCAGAAAGAAACAGTATAATGGATCAGTGAAACCAAGAGTTGGTTTTTTGAAAAAATAAACAAAATTGACAAACCTCTAGCCAGGCTTCTCAAAAAGAAAAGAGAGAGCACCCAAACAGACAAACTCATGAATGAAAATGGACTTATTACAACCAATCCCTAGACATACAAGCAATTATCAGGGAATATTATGAAAAATTATACGCCAACAAACTGGACAATTTAGAAGAAATGGACAAATTCCTAAACACATACTCACTACCAAAATTCACATGGGAAGAGATAGAAAATCTGAACAGACCCATAACTAATGAAGAAATTGAATCAGTTATCAAAAACCTCCCAACAAATAAGAGCCCTGAGCCAGATGGGTTCCCAGTGAAATTCTACCAAACATTTAAATTAGAGTTAATACCCATTCTTCTCAAGCTAGTCCAGAAAATAGAAATCGAAGGAAAACTTCCAGATTCATTCTATGAAGCCAGCATCAATTTGATTCCCAAGCCAGCAAAAATGGGAACTACAGGCCAATATCCTTGATGAATACGAATGCAAAAATCCTCAACAAGATACTTGCAAATCGAATCCAACAGCACATAAAAAGAATGATCCACCATGATCCAGTGGGATTCATTCCTATGTTACAGGGCTGGTTCAATATTCGCAAATCAATCAATGTGATACATCACATCAACAAAAGAGAAGATAAAAACCATATGATCCTGTCGATAGATGCAGAAAAAGCATTTGACAAAATACAGTATCCATTATTAATAAAGAACCTCAAGAAGGTTAGGATAGAAGGAATTTACTTAAACATCATAAAAGCCATCTATGAGAAGCCCTCAGCAAACATCATCCTCAATGGGGAAAAACAGAGAACTTTCCCCCTGAAATGAGGAACATGACAGGGATGTCCACTCTCACCACTGTTGTTTAGCATAGTGCTGGAAGTCCTAGCGTCAGCAATCAGACAACAAAAGGAAATAAAAGACATCAGAATTGACAAAGAAGTCAAACTTGCACTTTTCACAGAAGACATGATACTCTACAGAGGAAACCTGACAGACTCCACCAGAAGCCTACTAGAACTGATCCAAGAATTCATCAAAGTTGCAGGGTACAAAATCAATGTACAGAAATCGGTTGCATTTTTGTACACCAACAATGAAGCAACAGAAAGAGAAATCAAGAAACTGATCCCATTCACAATTGCACAAAAAAACATTAAATACCTCGGAATAAACCTAACCAAGGATATAAGAGATCTGTATGATGAAAACTATAGAAAACTTGTGAAGAAAATTGAAGAAGACTGAAAGAAATGGAAAAATATTCCATGCTCATGGATAGGAAGAATAAATATTTTTAACATGTCATTAGGACCCAAAACAATCTACACCTTCAATGCAATCCCAATCAAAATTGCACCAGCATTCTTCTCAAAACTAGAACAAACTATCCTAACATTTGTATGGAACCGTAAAAAAACCCAAATAACCACAGTAATATTGAAGAAGAAAACCAAAACGGGAGGCATCACAATCCTAGACTTTAGCCTCTACTACAGAGCTGTAATCATCAAGACCGTATGGTATTGGCAAAAAAAAACAGACACACAGACCAATGGAATAGAATTGAGAACTCAGAATTGGACCCACAAATGTATGGCCAACTAATGTTTGACAAAGTGGGAAAGATTATCTAATCGAAAAAAGACAGCCTTTTTAACAGATGGTGCTGGGAAAACTGGACAGCAACATGCAGAAGAATGAAACTAGATCATTTTCTCACACCATACACAAAAATGAACTCAAAATAGATAAAGAGCCTGAATGTGAGACAGGAAACCATCAAAACCCTAGAGGAGAAAGCAGGAAACAACTTCCTTGACCTCCACTGCAGCAATTTCTTACTTGACACATCCCCAAAGGCAAGGGAATCAAGAGCAAAAATAAACTATTGGGACCTCATCAAGATTAAAACCTTCTGCACGGCAAAGGAAACAATCAATAAAACTAATAGGCAACTGACAGAACGGGAAAAGATAGTCGCAAATGACACATCAGATAAAGGGTTAGCATCCAAAATCTATAAGGACATCACCAAACCCCACATCCAAAACACAAATAATCCAGTGAAGAAATGGGCAGAAGACATGAATAGACACTTCTCCAATGAGGACATCTGGATGGTCAACAGACACATGAAACAGTCCCAGCATCCCACATTATCAGGGAAATACAAATCAAAACCACAGTGAAATACACCTCATGCCGGTAAGAGTGGCTAAAGTGAACAAATCAGGAGACTCTAGAAGCTGATGAGTATGTGGAGAAATGGGCACCCTCCTACACTTTTGGTGGGAATATAAATTGTCGCAGCCTCTCTGGATAACAGTGTGAAGGTTCCTCGAAAAATTAACAATAAAACTCCCCTATGACCCAGCAATAGCACTGCTAGGAATTTACCCAAGTGACAGGGGAATGCTCACGCCTAGGGGCACATGTACCTCAATGTTCATAGTACCACTCTCAACAATAGCCAAAACATGGAAAGAGCCTAAGTGTCCATCAACTGATGAATGGTTCAAAAGATGTGATTTATCTATAAAATGGAATACTACATGGCAGTGAGAAAGAATGAAATCTGGCCATTTTTAACAATATGGATAGAACTTGAGGGTGTTATGCTGAGTGAAATAAGTCAAGCAGAGAAAGACAGATACCATATATTTGCAGATATATGTGGATTAGAAGGAACTTAAAGGAGGATCATGGGAGAGGAGAAAGGGATAATAGTTAGGGAGAGGGAGGGAGGCAAACCATGAGAGACTCTTGAATGCTGAGAACAAACTGAGGGCTGATGGCGGTGGAGGGAGAGGAAGGGGGGTGATGGGTATGGAGGAGGGCACTTGTTGGGATGAGCACTGAGTGTTGTTGGAAACCAACTTGACAATGAACTATTTAAGAAAAAAAAGAAAGAAAATGAGGAAGAAAGTGAGAGATGAAGGAAGGGAGGGAGGGAAAGCTGCAGTTTGCTATTTCTCCAGGCTGGGTTCTCTGTTCCCACTTTCCCTATAATGACCTAGCAACCATAAGACAGGTCTTTAAAAGCAGGCAGCAGTGGCAAATTTATAAAGGAAATAGGTAGATTGCAGAGTGATCTTGCCGGATCTTATAGCACATTATAGCTGATAGGATTTTGAGATTTCTTCCTTGTATCTTATTTTGGAAGGTATTAGGCATGCAGGTTTCTCTTTGGTTATTGATCTACCTCTTGAGAAACCTTGCTAATTATAGCAAAAACACAGCTGTTGGTAAAGAAACACAGACTGGCTCTGTGGGATTAGAAGATAATTTAGGTTAAAACCTAAGGTGGAGGTTTGCACTTTCTGGGACTAAACAAAGCAATATCTTGGGGGGAAATAAGAGAATATTACTAAATCATCCAATGAAGAGAGATTCTCACTAGGTATTGAGTAGTGTGAAACTTAATTTATTAATAAAATTCACTTTAGAGTGAATAGTAATTGCATTCTTTTTCAGGCTGCAAACCCTAGCCTGTGTGTGTGTGTGTGTGTGTATTATAGTAGTCAGAGGTGGGAGCATGGTATTACTAACTTCTGAAGTTGTCGTAGATAGACCCACTTCTTACTCTAAGTCTTCACTAAATCAATGGTTCTAGGGGAGCCTGGGTGGCTCAGTCGGTTGAGTGTCTGACTTCGGCTCAGGTCATGATCTCACGGTTCATGAGTTTGAGCCCCGTGTTGGGCTCTGTGCTGACAGCTAGCTCAAAGCCCAGAGCCTGCTTCAGATACTGTGTCTCCCTCTTTCTCTGACCCTCCCCTGCTCAAGCTGTCTCTGTGTCTCAGAAATAAATAAAACATGAAAAATCATTAAAAATAAATCAAATAAATAAATAAATAGTTCTAAGTCCAGGGGCTCTTTGAAGTTCTAAGCAAACATTTCTCTGGCTTTTCTACTAGCCTTCTTAGTAGACGCCACTACTTATCCACCTAGATCACCTTCAAGCCATACCTAACACTTTCTACCTCCCAGAAAATTGCAGATGTCTTTTATTCTTTTTGTCATTGTCCTCTCTTCCTCTGCCATGGTTTTATTTACTTACTTATTATACCTTTCATTGTTATTTTAGTTTTAACTCAAGGGAGACACAGAGCAAATGCATAAATCTGGTCTTCCATCATGAACTAGACAACTACACGAATCATCTGGCTTTCCCTTTTCTTTACCAGTCAGTCATTAATTAGTACACAGTGGTGTTAGCTGAAGATGTAAAAAGGGAAGAAAAGTAATCTCATAGGATATTCATCTATTCTTTCAGAAAATACTGAGCATATTACAGAAACTTGGAGAGAAAGAGCAGCCAGAGTAGACAGAGAACCAGAAGAAAGCCAGGTCAGAGTTGCCAAGCAAATGAGACTTTTCAGACTTGCTAAGGGTCAAATCTACTCATTGCCGTAAAGTGCACAAGTAAGATAAGGACTCTAAAGTGACACCGTTCTGATCTCATCAAGCTTTGTAGGTCCATGCTTTCCCACATTTATATCCTCTACCTCTTCTCTGTCAACTTAAATCCTACCTTTTTAAATATGATGCCATAGTTCTACTTCTGGTTGAAAACATTTTTTAATTTTTAAATTTTCATTTATGTTTGAAAGAGAAAGAGAGACAGATTGCAAGTGGTGGAGGGGCAAAGAAAGAGGGAGACAAAGAATGTGTGAATCAGGCTCCAGGCTCTGAGCTGTCAGTACAGAGCCCAGTGTGGGGCTTGAACTCATAAACCACAAGATCATGACCTGAGCCAAAGTTGGATGCCTAACTAACTGAGCCACCCAGGCACCTCAGGTTGAAAACACTCCAAAAAGAGAGGTACTAAATGTATTCAAGTTGAAAGTATTTCCCAACAACTATATACAAACATTCCAAATCTGCTATATTTGTTTCATCTCCTTTAAAGTGCCAAAACCATAAAATATCTCTGTGACTCTTAAGTTCAATGAATCAATAACAAAATACAGTTTAAACACTGATTTCACTACACTATAACACATAAACATATGAATGAGAGCGGGTCTCTTATACATGGGATTTTATGATGATATAGTGAAAATACCTGTGATCCTTTAACCATTTTCATACTATTTTTGGCCCAATTGCATGCCTTTTGCTGATCTCTGAACCTCAGTCATTTCCAGTTGCAAAATAATGAACTAAAAAGAAGTTACACTAATGCTATTTAAGCTTCCACTGAACTGGACATAATAGAATATAATTTTCTTCCAAGTCTCAATTATAACCCCCTAGAATATCCCCAATAATCAGCTCAAGCTAAGATAAGGAAATGCTAAGAACATTTATCTCATAAATTTGAGCTTCAAAGGGTTATCCTGAACTCGTTCACTGTCACCGAAGTATCTAACCAAAGGTCAGGCTCTCATTAAAGCTTATCTGAAGCCATAGTTATATGTTATGGTTTATTGCCTCAAGCACCAATTAATACAGAATTAAAGAAATGAAAAACCAGTGATTAATACCTTTGCAGGCAAACCTTCATACTTCAGCATAAAGCTAAAATACTAATTGTCATTTTAGTCATGTACTATTTTATTAGGCACTTAACTCTGTAGGTTTTATCAAAAGATATATAACATTCATTTTTAACAAAATGCAGAGGAGATTTGGGGAACATTTACTCAAAAGCTAATAAAGTAAAATCTTAGAGGTGTTTTCTATCCAGTGACTTAAATGTGGACATCAATTATTAATGAGGTTGAAATGCTTAATAATAGGAGACTGGAAGGAAGCTATAAAGAATTGCTGAAATATCACCATGATATCAAGGGCGACTGTCTTCTTAGGAGGCATACAAAAAACAATAAAAAGCATAATTGCACACTGCAGTATTAACAAGTTTTGTCTGCAGGGTTGTTGTTGATGGTGACGCAGGTGAAAGGATGGAGGGTTACAGACCAGGGAAGAGTGTACAGAAGTGTTCTTTCATTGCTATGATTTTATGTAACCTGGAAGTATTCTCACTTTTCCTGCAGAAAATGCTAACCCAGTATTACTAAAAATCTCCAAATATTTGCAGGTACATTTTACATGTATGTATATCAGCTTCATGATCAGCATATACTCTGTACTGTCAGGGGCCTTTGGCCAGAACCTGCCACCTGGTTTAACTTATACCTTTGCTCCTGGAGAGCCCTAAATTCTGTTTCCTATCTGCATGTTTGTCTGTCACATTTACAACCAAAGCATACACCGTGTTTGCCTCCACATAATGGAAGCTGTCCCTCCAAATATTTAACATCATGCAGCAACTGAATCCACAGATGAACTCAGGGGTAAAAGAATAGAAAAATTCCCCATAAGCAGCAAGCAAACAAGATTTTAGGAAGAAAATTATCCTTGATAAATTGAGTCTCCTTGGGATGTGCATAGATAAAGATGGATTTTTATGTTATTACTGTCATTTAAGAGACAGCTGAAGTCAGTCGTAAGCCTCTTAGGACTTCTTATGCCTGAGACACTAGTGCCTGTTTTTGGAAATCCAGCTTTGTAAAGACCTTTGCATTGGCACTAGCTTAAAATCAAGCATACTTTGTCTGTTTTAATAAGGCATATGTAGGTAAAAGTTGATGTCTTCTGTCTATTGCCTTATATAAAAGAAACATTTTGCCACAATAATTTCCTCCTGTGACTGTACTACTCAGTGGCTACTCTAAGTCTTTCCTTTTCCATCATCCGTGTCGCAAGCAAGCACAATGAACACACTGTGGGCTAACATGAGATAAATAAGGTTACCTAAAAAGTATCTAATATCTTTCCTTTAGGGATTAACAAACTCATTTCTTCAGTGTTCAGGCCACATACTTTGTCTGAACACATAGAGGCGCATCCTGTGATAAGTTTCATGTAGTATATTAAAAACAAATATTTTACATATATTTTATATATATTATCAATCTATCTCTACATTCTCTAAGAATATTAAGTCTCTCTACTTTGAAATAGAAAGGTTAATTTGTGCCAACTGACTTAAATTGCAGATTAAGAGAAACAGCACTGTATCTTAAACAGAAAACTATGGTATAAATGTAAATAACCCTTTTATCCAGAAGTCTGGGATTCAGGTTCTGCTTTTGACACTTATCAGTTTTAGGTTCAATAGCCTTACTTTTTTTTTCTTCTCATCTCTAGAGTAGGAATAGTAGTGCCTGCCAACATAACAAATATCATTAGAATTAAGGAGGCTTTTAAAAATTAAAGAATGACAAGAATGACAATGATGATGATGGTGAGTTGTTCTATTGAGTCATTGCCTGGACAGAGTACTGTCTAAAAATGTTTTGTTGCTCTTATTGTAACCATGGATTTAGTTTCCCACCCCCTGCCTAACTTCCATGACAGAAGCAATTTTTTTTTTCAGGAAAAAACTAATAAATATGATTAGATTAATCTAAAAAATAAAAATACTGCCACCAATGCCTCCTTCCACATTGGAACTATGCTCATTTCCAGGATTCTATCCACGTCTCATCTCTGATTTCCAATTTAAAAATTCTTTCTTTCTAACTTGACTTTCAATACTTCATTCTCATTCTTACTTTCACTCCCCAAAAAATTACTGTTGGGCATTTAAAAATCTTCCAATCTTTGGGTTTCTAAATACGCCATCCCATGGTACCATCCTTTGGATTCACTTGCAAACACTATTTAAAACACTACCTCACTCCCTTGACCTGCCACTATCCGTTCAGCTAGTCTCTCTTCCTAAGAGAGATCAATTTTCCATTTTGTCCTATTTATGTTACCAAGCACCTCAACAAATAGCTCACAGGTGCTGACTGACTCTGCTACAAATTTAGGTTCTCTAAATGTAAAAACACTCATTTGTATCTTTCAAGTGTTTTGACAGTGACCTTTTGGTTATACCACATCCGTTCAGTATGGAGGTCCTTCCAAAGTTTTACCATTCTTTTACACTGTTCTCTTTGATCCACACTAACCCCCTGCCTTGAGCAAATGGTCTAGCTTTTATTACATCAAGAAAATAGAGGAACCAAACAGAAACAGTCTCCAATTTCCTTCCTTCTCACCTCAATTAAGGGTCTCAGATTCTATTTTCCTGCCTTTGAAGCAGAGAAACTACGCTCTTTGAGGTATAGCCCTCCCTTCCTTGCTCATTTTGACAGCCCTTTCTTTACTCTCTAACTTCTTGGTCTATCAAGTTTTCCTGTTCTTGTGTCTTATTCTTTTCTTTGGCTCTCTCATCTCAATGAAAACATATGTTTAAATAAATGTAAACTCAACTTCACCTCCCATCAACCTACTGACTTCTCACTTTTTATCTTCATTAGCATCCTGAAGAGATTGTGTGAAACTGGAAATTTTGGGGTGTCTGTGGAGATTGTTTCACTTTTAATGTTGCTCTATTAGCCACTCTAGTCTCTTATTTCTCTTAGGGATCACTCATCCTTTCCCATAATTTCAATTCCCACACATAACTATAATTTATTGATAGTGTTAATATTAATTACAATGTTCCACCTTATTCTTACCAGGATTTCTGCAATCATCTCAAATTCAAAATGTTACAGAGTAGAATTTCAGATGCTCTCTCTTGACTCTACCTCTTTAATACTGTTTTGTTGGTCATTGTTCTAAATTAGGCTTCCTTCTTTTTCATAGAATCCTCAAATTGCTGAACTTAGAAGATACTTTAAGATCCAATTCTAATGTCACTCCTTCATTAATCAACTCATCCATCCATTATTACATTCAATTACTCAACTTTTTAAAATTTTTTAAATGTTTTATTTATTTTTGAGAGCAAGAGAGACAGAGACAGAGCAGGGGAGGGTCAGAGAAAGAGGGAGACACAGAATCCGAAGACAGGCTCCAGGCGCTGAGCTGTCAGCACACTGCCCAACGCAGGGCTCCAACTCACGAACTGTGAGTTCATGACCTGAGCCAAAGTTGGATGTTTAACCAACTGAGCCACCCAGGCATCCCTCAGTTACTCAGCTTTTAAACTGAACTCCTAACATGAAACATGAGCTGTTACTGAACACTGGAAACACATTAATGAATCACATAGACACATTCTTCTGGCCTTATGGAAGTTTGTTGACCTTCCTTTTAGAATAAATCCTTCCTCCTTTAGGGTTTTCATGAACTGTTGTGCAGTATAATATTATGACAATATTAACATTAAAAAATTAGGTTATCTTTATGCCTTCCATAGAGCAGCTGAATTCCTTGAGGACAGGAATTGGTTTTGTATAGGTGTATCTGAATAAATGTCCGTATTGTTGCTTTTATTTTTTCCCAACTATATAAATCATTTTTTGAATGTTCATTGTTGCTGAGTAAACTAAATGTGGAGCCAACATATAATTATGGACCTGAATGCTTAAGAGTACTTACTCTGAAGAATTGTGTTTCTATAGATAATGGTTTCTTTGTAGAATTGTCTTTTTCAGAATTTGATAAACGTGTTCCACCATTCTGATTAATATATAAGGGCTGGCAAAGAGGAAATTATACCTTGCTCAATTAAGACAGTATCTTGAAAATTTCTTAACATTTTTACTTTCTCTTGGGGTCAATTTGAGGAAAAAATGGAAGTACATTTGGTTTAACTCTGGAGTACAATTAAAAGAATTAGCTTTGGGCTATGGAGACACAACAACAACCAAGAAATTGTCTCAGAACTCAATATTAAAAGGAAAGTTCTTACTGAGGGCACATGGAACATTGCAATTTGGAATGAAGAGAAAAGAAAAAAAGACAAAGACAATGAGAGATCTTATCTGTGATAAATACTGAAAAAAAAGTCTCTATTTTATTGAAAGATGCTAAAGCCATCTGTAACCTAAATATCCCATCTTTTGATATGATAGATGCAGCTCACCCAATTACCAACAGCATTTCAATATATTTGTTAGTAATGGTTATTAACATATTAATTTAGTTTAATGATTTTAATCATTCTTCTCTGCTTTATACTCTTTTTTTGGGATGTAAATAAAATTGAGATTGCATTGCAACAGTCTTATGAAAAATTTCTTCCAATTGCTGATACTCAAATCATAATATTTTTCAAATCAAAATACAGTGAAAAAATTCCAGATTATTAAAATATTAAATGTTTGAATTATATCTGCCACCTTTCATTTGAACAAATACTCATGCTTTAGGATCAAATGGTTGTATGAAATAAAGAACACACATAGATGCAACTATATAGTCTGTTTGTATGAAGAAATAAATAACAGACATATATGTGACTATATAATCTGTTTGTATGACCATGAAGACATACGTTTAAAAGTCTCTATAGGAGAAGTATGGAAAACTGAGTGACTTGAAAATAGTATGATTAATCTCATTTGAAATTCTTGCATTAGATATGTGCACTTTACTTTTTAATCCCCCATATCGTAGCAAGACAGAACTTGAATGGTAGTAAGTGTATAACCCTCAGGCAGAAGCTACTTGTAACTTAAATACACTATATTTAACACTATATAAACACAAACTTATTTAATTATGATTAGTGAATCTGTCTCAGCTTTCTCTGTTGAATCCTAAATTAGAATTATTTTTTCTGTCCACATAAAAAGGAGGAAGAGAAAGATAAGAGAGGAAGGAGAAGCCATGAGAGAGGGAGGAAAAGAAGGCCAAATATTTCTTTCATATAGCGGTCCTCCAAGAATTTGTAGCATCTGAGTCTTTATTGCTCTAATTTTATTTCCCTTCTCTTTACATTCTACATCTCCTCATATTCTCTTAAAGTTATTCTGACAGTCCATATTCCTCTTAAAGTACAGTGCTTTTAACTAAACAAATGATTGGAGAAATGAAACTATCTCTTTAAACCTTTAAATCTTCCCTATTGTCTCCTTCTTTTAAATGTTGGGATTCCTCAAATTTCTGCACTGAGTCTCTTCTCTTCTCATAATATTTTCTCCTCCTGGGAAATGACACCCATTTTCAAAGTTACATTTGTTGTGATAACTCCAAAATTTACATCAATTGCATTGGTATCTCTCTTCAGTTCAAGACTTTTATTTTAGGTCATCTGGTCCTTCAAACACTGAAAGTAAACTGAACACCTCACATGTCTTTCCAAGTATTTTCTCTTCTTTTGCTCCAGTTTCTCATGATGAAAATGTAATCGACATTTTATGCTCTTATTACTTTGGATCATCAAGTGGAATGGGTCAACAGTTTCCATCTGCTGCTATCTGTCATTCTTATTTATCATTAGTCTATTGTTGGACCCTCTTAATTAGTTTCCATGACTTCACCACAAATTCTATGCTGCTTCAATCAATATTCTAAAACTGTTTTGATAAGATCACAGCCTTTTTCAAAGTAGATTTTCCAATTTACAGTAAGCTTATCATAACTTTAATTTCTTTCCATAACATTTGGCCACAAACTGTGGTTGCCACTTTGTCTTATACTCATAATAAGAACACAGCTAATAACAGTAATAATAATAGCAGCTACCATTTATTGGATATGAGGCACAGTATATTTCATATATAGTATCTCTGTTCAAACTTCATGACAAACCTGTTATATAGGTTTTACAGTTGATGTATTGTACATTTGAGGCATGGGGAAGCTAATAAAGGTTCCCATGGTTAAATGGAAGTGACAGGATATGAACCTGAAAGGTTCTTCTGGAATCCATAACCACTTTCTTTTCCTCGTGTTATGCTGTCTCTCATTATGCATTTCAACTGCTAGGCATACTGCACTTTAATTCAGATTTTACTGATATTCACTAAACAACTCCTGCTCAGTGTTTTCACAGTTATCCTGTTATCCTTTCCATGTATTCTATAATTCAGTTTTTCCAGAGTATAGTGTGAACTTTAATAACTCAGTCCCTATGGTCATGATTTCTCTTACTTAATGGAAATCCTGATCACCTTTTCAGGTTTAGCTCAAATGCCAATTCCTCATAAAGCCATCTAAAATTAAACCAGTTGAAATTAATGGCCTTTTCTGTGGTTATCCATGGCACGGTGTTTGTACTTCTAGTACTGAACTAAATACATTTTACCTTTCAATTCACTACCTGTTCCAAGCCTAGCAAAGAACCTATCTTCCTTATCTTTCTAGCCTTTGGCAGATATTCTCTGGTTTAGTACATGTTCAATAAATGCATATAGACCAAATGTTTAAAAATTGTATTTAGAATCAGATAAACTCTAGGAAAATAGGTTTAAGATACAAACATTAGGTGACCTTTTATTATTTCACACAGAATGCAGACGTATAAACCCCAAGTATGTAAGAATACTTTAGCAAAGTGAGATTTCTCTTAAAAGTAACCATAATCTTATATTCTATGGTCCAAGAGCTTGTCATCTCTATTTACTAATTCACTTCTTTGGGATCAAAGGAAACTAATCTGAAGCATTTGTCTTTCTTCTTCCTTCTCCTTTTACAGGCTTTGATCATTATAAAGTTGACTAACCACAATGGCAATTTCATGAATTCAGTCATTGGGAAACATGTTGCCAATGCCTTGTAGATCACATTTCTTTGGAATCCATGTATTTAAATAGTCATAAGAGATGAGCAAAACTTTTAAAATGTTGGCCACCTAGACCCAATCTGAGTTCGCTATGCCTAATATAGACACATTTCAAAACCAATTCCACAAACTTTGGGGAAAATATGTGTGATGGCTTAAAATGCAAAATTTATCAATAAATCAAAACTTATACCACGTTTTTCTTAAATTTCTTCTTTTGTTTCCAAGAGAAACGTTGCAGCACGGTATACATTTATACAATTTTCTTAAATGTAAAATGTTTGGAAGTTGAAAGTCACACCATAGCAATAAATGAAAGCCACTTTTCTACCTAAATGACACAATTGTGCTAACAAATATTATCATATAAGGAAGCGTTCTTTTTTTTCCACAAAGTTTGGCTAATTATTGTTCATTATTTTATTATCCTTTGATATAGCCTAAAACCCTTTTCTTTCAACGGGAAATATGAGAGCAATTTTAAAATGTAGTAATGGAGCTCCTGCCATTTCTTTTCCTCCACAGGAAGAAAACCAAGCCAAATCCTCCTCTCCTGTATTTTCATACTTCCATGAAGGGCTGGCAAATCAGAGCTCTCTCAGTAATAGAAATGCAGCTGCAAGTATTATACTTGACCAAACCCTGATTTCTGTTGCTATTTCCTATTTTCAGTTTCCTAATTTTGAATAGTGCTGGTAAATTAGCACGGGGAGACCTTGTGCTGGATTTTGGGCATGTGCCTTCAGGGCTTGAAGCCATAGCCTTCAGGAATCATGCTGAGTGGGCCATTAAACAAATGACAAAGAAAGAAGAAAACAGTCCTCCTTAGCATAAATATCCAATGATTGATGATAGCTTCTTTATTTATTCCTGCCTAGAATGTTTGCAAGTCTACTCAAAGAGTCAAATACTGGCTTTAATGCAAATCCCCAGGAAAATATTTCATATTTCACAGAGTAGAGTCCATTCTCTTAAGTAGATGTTCTTTGCTCTTGTGCATGAGTGGTAGCATCCTGCCCATCCTAGGCCCCCACTACCTCCAGCACTACCCTTGGCTTATTTTGATGCCTGTGCTGATCTTAGATTTTAAGCCACAAACCCCAACTGTATTTTCTAAATAATATAATAGATCAAATAAATGACATGATTTAGCAATTTAAATTTTTAAAAATGTTTTTATTTATTTCTGAGAGAGAGAGAGAGAGAGAAACAGCGTGAGCAGGGGAGGGTCAGAGAGAGAGGGAGACACAGAATCTGAAGCAGGCTCCAGGCTCTGAGCTACTTGTCAGGACAGAGCGGGAGGCTGGGCTCAAACCCAGGAACCATGAGATCATGACATGGGCGAAAGTCCAACGCTTAACTGACTGATCCACCCAGGTGCCCGACAATATAAAAGAGATACGTCTGTTCAGAATTCAGCAACAGAATTTTAGAGGTTGTTTTTTTCCCCATTTTTGGGAAAGCATAGGGATAGTAGCTCAATATGCATGGGACATCTTACTTCCTCCAGATAACAAGGGCCTCTCTAGCAAGCAGCAGTGTACAGGGCGTAGAAGTCTTCCTACCCCCCAGTGTAGTATCAGCAGAATTGTGTTCCTGTTCCTCTTCTGTAATTCCCAGCACATTCAGTGGATTACATACTGTTTATGCATCATGCAGCCTCTCTGAGCCCTGTTTCTTTACAGTACTTACTCCTGCTGCTAAAAGGAAAATAGGCTCTGACAATCCTCTTTGGCTGCCAAAGCTGCTGCCTCTGAATGAACTCGCCCTTCTTCCAGGAGTCAAGCTGATCCCTGTGATCCCTGAATCCAACAGGAGTTCAAAAGAATTCTGTGCGCTTCAAAGGGCAAAAATTGCTATTCGTTTAGGATTTACAGACGAATCCAGAGCTTCCTAAGAGCTGATGCTATCCTGCCTGATTCTGCCGCTGCTGCTGAACCAGCTCAAACTGCAGATGAACCGGAAGGCCCCAATCTGCCTGCGACTCTGGATCTCCTCCTGCATGACACAGTTCAGTTCAGACACAATAATGAAACCATTGAATTTCCCTCTGCAGCTGGGAGCTGGCTGTAAATGCTAAAGCTAAGTTGTTGAAACGACTGTGTCAGGGGACTTGCAAATGAATATACTGTCATTCCAACGTAACCCAATTTACCCTGTGTTCATAGTGAATAGTTTTAGACACTTCGTGTAAAGCCCTACTATGATTTTCGGCAAAAACATCTTTAGAACACACATTCCCAGAGGAAAATTGACAACTAAGATGACAGCTTAGAAAGGGATAAAAGAATCACAGAGGTAGAGTATATTTTATGACACTTCGCATAAAAGGATTTAAAGATGTTAAAATGTGAATGATTTCAAAATATCCACAAGAGATCTGTAGTAAATATTATTCAAGTTAAAAAATAATGAAATAAGTACTACAATGTTTTATTATTCTGCAATTCTCTTATCAAATGCAAACAATGAAAATGTCCCTCTCTGAACAAATGATAAATGAAAATCTTATATATAAGTCTTATATATAAGATATAAATCTGCTTACACAAACAGGCACCATTCTAGGACCTTACCAAAATGAATACAGAATATTTGCTGTATTACACTTGGAAATACCTTAAATAAATTTTGAAGACCCTTTTAAATTTATGTAACATATATTCGAACACATTAAAAATTGTCAGGAATATATATGAGTTTAGCATTCATAAAATGGCTTTTATAAAAATTTTTAAAATTTTTCTAGAAACAGATTCTCAGTGGCCTTATATGCTTTAATTATAATAAAAGTATGTTTGTATAAAGGTATTTTGAGAGATGATCCAAGTATTGGTAGTTGATTGTGTGGTCTTCTAAGTAGCGTATGAGATCTAGCTTGTTTGATGGTATAAAATGTGGTTAGTGGATTATTAACTAGGATTTTATCACACAGGTAAAAAATTTTTAATTAGGGATTGATTTTTTTCTCCTAATTATATGTAGTCTTGGAGACTAGTAAGTACTTGTATATTGGGAAGGGCAATATGAAAAAAGGTTAATTCCTTGTTTCAGTTTCCACAGCCTCCTTTTTTCCCAACTCCTGTATAATTTGAGCAGGACTTGGTGGACATACACAGCTCATCTCTCTCCATTCTGTGTCAAATGGAGCAGCTGGAGGGCTGGGGGCTAGAATCACCTGAAAGCTTGTTCACTCACATTTATGGTGATTAAAGCTGGCTTTTCACTTAGATCTTTCATGGGTTTTGGCTACTTCCTCATGGTGTGGTGGCCAAGTTCCAAGTAGAAGAGTCCTGAGAATATAAGAACAAGGCAGAAGATATGTCACATTTTATGATGAACTTTGAAAGGTATGTAGCATCAATTCCAACTTTATTTTATTTGTCAAGACAGTCACAAAGACTCAAATACCAATGGGTGGCAGACTCTATCTCCTAATGAAGAGTTTCAAACTTCTAGAACAGCATGTGATAACAAAAATGCTGTGGCCATTTTTGGAGACTGCCAAATTCAATGTTATACAAGACTATCCTTAGTGAAGTAGTATTAAATACCAAATAATATACTAAATATTTATATTGGTCTTTTTTATTTAATAATGAAAATACTCTTGAATTCTTCCATGTTATTCTGATTCCTCTCAGTGGTAACAAACAAACAAAAAAAGCTCTGGACAGTCTATACCCCAGGTTCCTTTCTAGCACTTAAAGTTTTTTATATAATTTCTAAAGAATTTAAAGACTTTGTTTCTCCTTTGTCTCGTATGACTAACTTTAGATTATTGCATTGCACTATAAATTAGGTAACGGATGAGATAAAGATCATAACAGATGTTAAAATGTATTTGATTACTTGAGACATTTCTGACTGTTATAAATAGTAACCCAAAGTTGGGTTCATAAGAAAAACTCTGAATAACAGATTTTTATTCCTGGACAGAGTTGGTGATGGTGGTGGCAGACAAAGAGTGAGAAAGAATGATGATCAATTTTTTTTAATTAAGAAATTTGAGGGGCGCCTGGGTGGCTCAATCAGTTAAGCGTCCGACTTTGGCTCAGGTCATGATCTCCAGGTTCGTGAGTTTGAGCCTTACATTGGGCTCTGTGCTGAGAGCCAGCTCAGAGCCTGGAGCTGCTTCAGATTCTGTCTCCCTCTCTCCGACCCTTCCCTGATCACACTGTCTCTCTCTCTCTCAGAAATAAATAAAACACTAAAAAAATTAAAAAATTTTTAATTTTTATTACCTTTGAAACATAACTAATTACAAATTCAGAGTCTATTTAATGCATATCAAGTGAGCATAGCTGGCATTTTTGGAGATCGGATAAGTCTGCAATGACCTGTGCCCTCACGTGGTTTCTCACACAGATGAAACTGAGCAGTGATAGAAGTCACAGGTGTTTTCACTGTGACATCTAACATCTATTTAAATGTTCTATACCTTTTTCTTGGTCAAAGACTATTTAGCCTATATCAGGAAACTATTGTCTGCAACATAAAGAACATTGGTGTTAGAAAACAAGTTAGAGAGAAAACAGGAAAAGGGTAAGATTTCTGCAGATTCACCTCAAGATAATCTTAATCAGGTCATAAATTGTGTTTTACAGTCAAAATTCTTCTATAGAAAAATTGTAATATTTCTTAAATAAATAGGGATAAAAGGAGTTATGATAATATCCAATTTGGTTTGTTTTTATTTATAAAATTCAAGCCTGCACAATGTGTTATCTGAGTGCTTATAAAGAATTAAAGCTTTCTCATTTCTCACATAGAAATAAAACATAAAAAAATACAAGAAATATAAAAATCATTTTAGAACAAAGCATTAGAATTCTAAAAATAAGATCCTAGTATCGGTATATATTTTATTTTGTACAAGGAGTTAAATTTCAATCCATAATAACCCCCAAATTAAACCTGAGATAAAATGTAATTTTTACATCTATGTTTACAAATCAGACTTTTTCTTATAATTATTAAATATAGAAACAATTTGTATTAGTTGCCAAGGGGGAGAAAAGCTAAAATTATCTTTACATATGTTTATTATGAAAAATGGAATTAAAATAAAATTTAAGTTTACTTAAAACTAAACATTTTGCTTGTAACTATTTCTTAACTTCACTATGTATCATATATAAATATTGTACTTTTTTAAAAAAGTAGTTGACAGAATTAACTAGTTAAAGGACGTCTCCCCCCACTCCCCCCCAGGGCACCTTGGTGGCTCAGTCAGTTAAGCATCCGACTTGGGCTGAGATCATGATCTCTCAGTTCCTGGGTTTGAGCCCTGAGTCGGGCTCTGTGCTGACAGGTAGCTCAGAGCCTGGAGCCTGCTTCAGATTCTGTGTCTCCCTCTCTGATTCTCCCCTGCTCACACTGTCTGTCTGTCTGTCTCTATCTCAGAAAGAAATTGAAAAAAACATTAAAAACATTTAAAAAAAGGACTTCCCCCCAAAATATGTGGGAACTACTTGAGAACAAATATTAGAAAGGACTATTTCTGCAAATGCAGTGATATGTTAATTTAGTAAACTTTTGCAAATTATGGAAAAATATATTTTTTCTCTGTCGATTCAAATTTAGAAGGTCACCGTTTACCTTTCAGGTAATTTCTGCTCAGGAATTCTGGAAACTCAGTTATATTAGAAAATTGTTTCTCATTAGAGGCAGTGCTATCTCATATTAGACATTTAGAGATGTCTATTGTTTTATTTTGTTTGGCACAAACACTTGGAAGGCACTATTGCCATTTAGTTGGGGCAGGGTTACCTATGTCCAGGAATGTTAGCTATCTTCTAATAAGAAGGAAAGTCTTTCAGAATGAAGCATTTTTCAGATGTCCTCTGATTTTCTAAGTGCCCCCCCTAAAAACAGACATACGTAGCAGAGGAATATCTGCTTATACTCAGCAGATCCCAAGACCTTGCCAACAGGTTGTCATACCTGCAGAAAGTAGCTTCTCATTTTAATTATGTTTTGCCATATATAGATATATTAAAAAATTGATTGGGTAGTTTGTTTTGTTTGAAACTTTACCGGGAATTCTTTACCATGTCAACCATGTCAGAAAATCATGTTGCTGATCGTGATGCTCTTTTTCAAAGAGTCATCATCAGAGATATGCAGTTGTGTCAGCCTAAATTCACAGCTTTCATGTTCATAATAAATTTCATTAGAGGTGTACATATGACTACTTTATTATGTCTTTTAATGTAATCCTAAGTATTTATTTTATACTCCTTTATTCTTCTTCATTAGTACTAAGGGCAGTATATATTTTCTTAATTGTGTATAGGTAGATTATATTACCTTTTTTTAAATGTTTATTTAAGAGAAAGAGAGAGAGCACAGGGGAGAGGCAGAGAGACAGGGAGAGAGAGAATTCCCAAGCTGGCTTCAGGCTTAGTGAGGAGCTGGAAGTGGGGCTCAATCTCATGACCGTGAGATCATGACCTGAGTTGAAATCAAGAGTCAGACACTTAAACAAATGAGCTACTGAGGTGTCCCTACATTACATTACCTTTAAATTTCATGTCACTTTTGGAAAATGGATATGTTAGAACATTTGTGATAAGGAAAGGCAATTGGTGTAATCAAAATTCAAAACTACTGCTCTTAAAACACCATCCCAAACCTATTCAGGAATAGACTCTATTCCCATATAGGCCTCAGAATAGCCCAACATTCACAGTAGACTTCAAGATGAAGGACTTTGGTAAAGCCAGATCTTTTATGCAAGGTATTGCAAGTTCAATGCCTAGAGGGATAGGTAGTTAATACAAATGAATGAAGTCGATCAGCTACAGAACAGTAAAGGGTAAAGTGGAAAATGGCAAATTCAATAAAGAAGGCAAAAGGGAAGCCTGGGTGGTTCACTCAGTTAAGCCTCTGACCCTTGATTCACCTTACGTCATGATCTCAAGTTTCATGGGTTTGAGACCCACATTGGGCTCTGCTGCTAAAAGTGCAGAGCCTGCTTGGGTTTCTCTCTCTGCCCCTTCCCCTCAATCTCTCTCTCTCTCTCTCTCTCTCTCTCTCTTCTCTCTCTCTCTCTGTGTCTGTCTCTTTCTCTCAAAATAAATAAATAAACTTTAAAAAAAGAAAGCAAAGAATTTTTGTAAGGAAGGCAAGAACTACTTAGCTCCAGATAACATTGCCTTGGAGTAAAGAGATTCCAATGTGGCCATCTGTTACTTTTTAAGTAATGTAGAGCACCCAGATAAATAAGTAAAACTTACTAAATTATAATACATGGTGCATAGCAAACAAAAACCACAAACTTGTTAATAACTGTACTTGGAGATGCCAGTTTGCAACCTCTGTTGTAGGTTCTTAGTAGAAAGAAACAACATTTGGATATGAAACCCTGAAGCATGAGATTTGTGCCCTAAATTTCTTTTTAGTTAACCAGTTTTTTCACTCAGAATTAAAGCAAAATGTTCATTGCACAGTTATCAAAAGATAAGAATAATGCTACAGTATCTGTTATCTTATGATGTTTTAGAGATTATGTGACCTACACCATTGAAAAACCATAGTAAATCAAGGTGTTGTGTAGATTCTAATGCACTATGATCTTAAAATTCTTTTCAATTCATATTCATTAATTTTACATCTTACCACCATAATTTTGAGAATCAATTCACTTGCATGTAGTTTATACATGATGAACTATGCCAAACAGTTTTTGTCTTATCATTCAAAAATGTTACTTTATATGATTTCCTTTTTATAATTTGAATTATGTTCACTTTGTATATTTGAAATATCATTAAAATAGAAATGAACTTATCACCATGTACAGGAGCCTTAATGTAACGTAAGAGGGTATGTGTTTTCAACTCCTTTGTTCATTTTTCCACTTTCCTTCTAGAAATTGTTTCTGTCAATTTTAATTTCCATTGAGTTGAGTGGAAAGGGGATGTAAGGAGACAGTTACCTCCAACTGCAAATAGCAATAGAAGATTAGTAATGTTTTCAGCAGTTCCAAGTTTCACTGAACCTGTCTTGAATGGTATTGGGCCAAGTAAAATACACATTTCTGGAAAAGCAGTAAAAAACATCATGGTGTTTTAAGGTTAGGAATTGAAAATTAACTCAAAAAAGATCCTGAAATTGCAGTATAATAGAAGTACAAAGGAATTTCCAAAAATAAGAATGTATAACTCTACCCAGCGCAAAGATGTGAGGCAAGAGTAGCTTTTATGAAAACAGAAAAGTTAATGCAATACAAGTCAAATATCACAAGCTCATTTTAATGGTTATCTTTTTAATGACACACATTAACGAGGCCATTGCAACCATGTTTCCAATGCTCCTACATCAGTTTTGAGCAAATCATTCATAACTTCAAAGCTTCCATTTTTGCTTTAGATGTCATTCCCTTTATGTAATTAAAAGTAGAGCAAAACAGAGCAATGAAGTTGCCAAAGAACCAAAGGGCTTCAACATGTAATTTCTTAAGACAGATGTAGAAATGTTATGGAATAAGGTAAAAAGAACCTCTCTGAATAAAGTAATAAGATTATGTACCCCAAATCCAATGGGAAATATACATTTTAATGAAAAGTCAAAAGCAGTCTGTCAACTTCTCTTAACTCCCTCAGACCTTAGCACATCTTGACTTCAAATCTGTTAAAGAAATTCTGTGGTGACTGCACACATATTCTCTCTAAAAGAGAGAGTTGTCAGAACCCTGTGGAAAATACTATTGTCCATTCATAACAGAACTGTTTGTTATGGTCAAACGGAACAGCCAGTATGAGGAAAACTTAGCCAAGTATTTATATGAAATACCTTTACCTTAACACTAGGGATGCCTCCTTGCAGGGTTGAGAGATAATGGTAACCAAAGAATTTGTTTGTCTCAGAAATAAATTAAGCAACCATAGTTTAGCTGAGTCTCTGCCTTTAGTGTCTCCAAATATGAAAATGCACTTTTAGACAAAACATAATATCTCCCTTCTATAAAAATGTCAGACTAGATAAAATACTTCTGGGTACATTGGTGGGAAAATTGGTAAATATGACATTTCTGCTATACAAATGAACCCCTGATGCTGTTTTTGATGGCCTGTAACAAATATCTCCTATAGAAATTCACAAAATTGTGTGTGCAGAGGAAAGCCACAGCAATAGGAAATATGATCTGGGTTACTATATTCATAGGTGGGATAGCTCTTTTTAGATAAAATTGTTATTGACATCTACAGAATGAGGCTATTTTGATCACTAACTATATGGTAGGTATTCTAACAGAATTACAAATAAACCTCAAAAGTCGAAAAATAGAATGACAAAAGTGGGTTGCTTGAGCAAAAGTAATTCTTGTAATAGGCCTAAGCATAGGATAACAAGCAGCCTCTTGAGTCACACTGAAAGTCATTCTTGCTGAAGTTACTTTTAAAATATGTATGTATATATGAATGCAAATGTGTGTGTGTATGTGTGTAGTAGATAAACATATATACACTCACTAGAATAATATGTGGAAAATAAGATAAATTATGTTTATAATTTACTTAACAAAACTGCCACTGTATTAAATTTAAACTAGACATAAATTGATATCAAGTTAATACTTTAAAAATGTATTCTTGTTTATTCCTTAAAAATGCATAAAAGCGGTAAAAATGATGCTTCCCAACATATTGACTAAAAGTAAATTAATTTAATTAGACTTTTATATAAAAGGCTTATTTTATAAATCCTGGTACACTCAAGATATTTAGAAAGACTGCACTGCACTCTTACTCAAACCAATAAATTATGTCTAAAATAGTATCAATACATGGGGCGCCCGGGTGGCTTAGTCGGTTAAGCGTCCGACTTTCGCTTGGGTCATGATCTCGCGGTTCGTGGGTTGGAGTCCTGCATCGGGCTCTGTGCTGACTGCCAGCTCAGAGCCTGGAGCCTGTTTCAGAGTCTGTGTCTCCCTCTCTTTCTGACCCTCCCCTGCTCACGCTGTCTCTCTCTCTCTCCTAGAAATAAATAAAACATTAAATAAAATAAAATAAAATAAGATAGTATCAATACAGCTACACATAATGTGTGCTCTTTCAAAATTTCCTTCTCCAACTTTGATACTAAATGGAATATTCATATAAAAAGGCTGTATCTATTTTCTACAAATAAATGTGGGGTTTTTTGTTACACATAGAACTTCTAGAAGATTTAGACCTCAATTGGAAGCTAAACTTTAAACATTAATAGGAAAAAGCATAAAGCCAAATGTTTTCTTAGTTACAAACCACATTAAAATATTTTCATTTGGATTTATCATAAATTACACAAGATCTGTAAAACAAAGGTAGCTGAGGAAGCTTTTTTTCCTAAACTGCAGACATCTGGGAAAATATTTTAGATACTCAATAAACCCAAAATATGGCCAAGTTCATCCATCCCTAAAAGTAATTAAGAGATAGTTTTAATCCCTTTATTTGAATTAATATCCTCTTGAGCTTGAGTTATATTTCTCCTTTACCCAAAAAAATTATAAAGGTCCTCATGACTGCAAATGAAACATATATAATTGTATTTTTGATTCCTTATTTACCTCTCATCATTAGCAGGGACAACTTTGGATTCCAATTCTGAGGGCATCCAGTTGTCGGTCTAGCAAGCTCTACACTACTGTCAGTCTGCTCAGTCTAGCAGAACATCTATTTTTGAACAGAGAGCCTTGAAGAAAATAATCCAATATTCTATTAGACAATGAATGCTGGCATTCAAATGGATAGAAAGAAATCCTTTACTCCATTTTAATGTATATTTATTAAAATAGCTTTTCTTGTTCCTGTCAGAATATTTGTTGGTAGACATGTTTAAGGGGTGAATCATGGAGAATCTTATATTTGTGGTGAAAAAGGGAGAGAAGTAGAAAAGGGAAATCAAAGACATAAAGAAAAAATAGTTAAGTGCATTGGAGTTTTGTTGTCATTTTTAATTTAAAAATTCTCTAGTTGACTCAGTAACTCTGTCCTTAACAGTTCAGCTAGCTTATGTTTGAAGATTATCACAAGTCCATGAACACTTGACTCCTCAAATCAGGCAAGTTAGTTTAAAAGGTGTTTTCCTAACACATCCTTACATATGCCTTAAAAAAATGAATCTTAAAGGATTCTATTCCCCAGAATCTTCACATTATTTTGACTCAGCCCTAAGAAATGCAGAAGGAAAGTAATCAGGTAAAATTTATCAAAGAATAACATAATTTGGATTTATAAAAGGAATGGAATAACTTCTTAAATTCAAAATATGTAGGCTATTCATGTTAAAAAACAAAATTTGGGGTACCTGGGTGGCTCAGTCAGTTAGGTATCCTACTCTTGATCTCTGTTTAGATCTTGATCTGGGGGTTGTGAGTGTTCACGCCCTGCATCGGGCTCCATGCTGGGCATGAAGCCTACTTAAAAAAAAAAAAAAAAAAAAAGATAAAATTCAACTCAGTAAATCTTAAAGATCTTATTAGGATTATTCACTGATTCATAAATGGGGCAGCCTCCAATGTAGCAGACAGAAAGAAGCTTCAAGAAGCTGTACAAAATCAGAGTTATTTTTAAATTTATTATAAGTTGTATTTATTTGAGAGAGACAGAGTGAGTGGGGGAGAGAGGCAGAGGGAGAGAGAGAATCTCAAGTTGGCCCCAGGTTAAGTGACCCTTGGATCATGACCTGAGGTGAAATTGGGAGTCATATGCTCAATTAACTGAACCACTCAGGCACCCCCAAAATCTCAGTTTTATAGGGAGAAGGCAGAAGAAACAAAGACGTTATAATAGGCAAAAAAGCAGGTTGGATACTGCAAATTTCCTTTCATTTAGGAGATGAGAGGGATCTATCAGATAGATTACCTCAGTAGTAATGATCAGGTGATCCTTGATTCCCCATTTTAAGATTCCATTTTGGGGAAAATTTCTGGGAAAGCCAAAACTGTAATTAAGTTAAGTCTTGGTTTGGTGACATGGGGCTTAGTATAATCAACTCTGTTCTGGCCTATTACCCTGTTTTTAACAATGTGAATGTAGTTGGCAAGCATGAATAATACGGTAAACAAGGAATGAGCTAAGGTTATACTATATGAGACATCTATAAAGTCTAATTTAAAAAGTTAAAATATTTAGTGACAAAGAAAATAACCTAAGTATGCAACATTTCCCCTGGAACTTGAATCTTCTCTTTTAGCTCTTAAAAACTCAGAGAGGGGCAAGTCTGCCTGTTGGTCAGACTTTTAGACTTATTAGCAATCCTTCCATTTTTTGCTAGAAAACTGTGAAAAGTGTAAGCTCATCCACCACACAGCTCTCTGATACCTTCTCTTTTCCTGATAGGGATAAATCTACCAAAGAGCGAGATATTTCAATTGTGCTTATAAATTGGTTTACTTTAAAATTATTAAATGATGAAGAACTGCAATCAGTCATCTCTAGATATACGTTCATCACCCAGTGTTTCTAGCAGTCAGTTCAACATTAATAAGTGTTTTTAATATCTAACTTTTAAAATTACTTTAAATGACAGGAATGAAACATAACAGGAAAAAAGAATTACTTCAGTTTTTTATACTTTGGTTTCCTATTTTGTAAAATTGTAGTGTTGGATTACAAACCCTAAAGTCACTCCTGGATTTACTTAGGTAGTGTATATTTTGAGAATTCCTCTTGTTCAATTCACATTGTTTAATACTTGCCAAAGCTCTTCACAGAGATAGCCAGTATCTATGTAGTGGTTAGAGTCTGATTTGAGAGTCAGCTCTATTAGGTTCAATAGACAAAGTTCCACTCATATTGGCTATGAACTTTGGAGAAATTATTTCATCATTTTAACTTTCAGTTCCTCATCTACAAAACTGGGAAAATGATGGCACCTACCACCAGGGCTGGTGTTCATGGGGCACCCACCTTTTCAGCCCTATGAGTTGTTAATGGACATATTATTTCTGGTCGGTTAACACTACACTATGCCTGTTGTTAAGTATGCTGAATATTATTTCTTAGAATAATCTTGGTATTTCTTGATAAATATTTGTTCTTTTTTTTTTTTAAATGTTTTATTTATTTCTAGGAGAGAGAGAGAGAGATAGCGTGAGCAGGGGAGGGTCAGAGAGAGAGGGTGTCACAGACTGAAACAGGCTCCAGGCTCTGAGCTGGCAGTCAGCACAGAGCCCGACGCGGGGCTCGAACCCACGAACCGCGAGATCATGACCTAAGCGAAAGTCGGACGCTTAACCGACTAAGCCACCCAGGCGCCCCAATAAATATTTGTTCTTAATAACCTGTAGGAGCAGTGGCAGTATGGGCATACTGATTTCTTCACTATTTTATATGTCAGAAGTAGCCAGTAGTGTATTATTTGTGTGCTTTCATCAGCACCTTCAATTCTGAGTATGATTCTAGTAACCTTTACATTGGACAATTATTAAAGTATGACAAATAACAATTTTAAAAACTGACAACATATGATTTGAAAGATATTCAAGGGGCGCCTGGGTGGCTTAGTCGGTTAAGCGTCCAACTTTCGCTTGGGTCATGATCTCGCGGTTCGTGGGTTCGAACCCCGCGTCTGGCTCTGTGCTGACTGCCAGCTCAGAGCCTGGAGCCTGTTTCAATCTGTGACTCCCTCTCTCTCTGACCCTCCCCTGCTCATGCTGTCTCTCTCTCTCTCTCTCTCTCCTAGAAATAAATAAAACATTAAAAAAAGAAAAGAAAAGAAAGATATTCAAGACTTTTTTTTTTTTTATCATTGCTGAAGGAGTGAGGTTTATTATGGGAATCCTAATTCAGAATGTGGCTTAAAATATTATTCATTGTTTCTTACTCTGATAAAGGTTGCTGAAGTATAGATGCATTTCCCCTTTCCAGAGGAAAATGAGATTAGAAGACACTAAAGGAAGGTGTTCAAAATCATTAGCACACAAATAAAGGCTCTTTACATGTGCATAATAAATTAAATTAAAAGTGACTTAATGTTTTGTTTCAACCTAAGCCTTAAACACTTGTTGAATTATTAGAAACTCAAAACGTATTACCAAGGAAAAGATTAAGGGTAAAACAATTGTTTATCTGTATAAATTCTTAGAATATAGTCTATGATCATATTGAAAGTTTCCTTTTCAGACCCAGGGTGTGACTGGGCAGACATGGGATATCCCTAACAAAGAATTGTGACAGTGCAGATTTGAACTGCCATGGCAAAACTGGAGAAGTGACATCATTAAACAAAAATAGTATGAACTCAGGTTATACAGACTTTAACCCATGATTACAGATATGTATCAATGGGTAGATATCACTCAGATCTCCCTTTGCAATTTAATATGTTCTTCCTATTCCAGCTATCTTTGAATTTACTAACAGGCTACTTCCAAATGTTGCTCTCCAACAGCTGCAGCTTCTTATCACAAAGTGAACTCATTTGCACCTGCTTACAGTTCTGCATAGAGTACAGTAACTGTGTCAGTAGTGCTTTTGCTTATCCAATTTACATTTCAAAGTGGCTACATTGTTTTGAAAGTATATCCCAGTGTAGAGTCTTTTGCAATCTTGGCTTGATGTTTAAAATGCCTGGTATCTGTCGAAAAAAACTTACATGTTCTTGACATTGGATAAAGCACAAAGGAAAAATAAAATTCCTCCCCCAAAGGACAAATTTACAAGTATTTCTTTCTACAGATACATATGGCTTATATCACCATTAATATTTAGCATAAAATGGAGTTAAGTGTTAGATGTTTAAGGGTTTTTAGGTGACATCTATGTCATTGTATCCTCACTTCATAAATGAAAACACTGCATTTCAGAGAGCTTATGACATTAGTAAAATAATACAGTTTGGAGTTGGATATGTCTCGGCTGATCCCTGACTTTGTCACTTAAGCTGTGGGAGTGCTAAGCCTCAGTTTCATGATCTGCTAAAGACAAAATAAAGTAACTTAAATGATCAGTTATGAATAAACAAAGGAAATCTGGGAGAAAGGAGCTGAGTAATATGAGTGGCAGACCACTGAGAAGACATGAGAGGATGATTATAGGCCTCACAGAAGGAGGTGGAGGATATAACATGAAATATTTTTAATATCTATGTCCAGTCTGTCAGCCTGACCTTTTACAGACCATGCCAATGGTGCTGGATATTTTTGGTTTGACTCTCAGTTTATTCCTCTCCCTTCTCCAACCTATGTCCTAAAGTGCTGGCTAGCCAGCATGGACCATGTCAACATGTTCCTCTATCTTCTAGCAGCCTGTTGGGTCCTGGTAAGGACTCCATCCCTTTATCATCTCAAGCTAAGGTTGGAAACACATAGGCTATACTATCTGTTGTAGTTCTCACTCAGCCATATCTCTGTAAATAGTCTCTTCAAGTAAATAAACCTTCCTTGAATTATCCATTTTCAAAGGTCTATGTACTTCTGGCTGTGTTGCTGACTGGCACAGTACATGATACAGTGCCCCTGTCACTCCCTGGAGGTATGATATAGCTCAGATGACATAATTCCAAATTGTCCCTCTATAGTTTATTCAGACAACTTGCTATAGGATACAGTTATTCTGGTTATACTTTTGAACCCAGTTCTTGGCACAGCTTTCTGACTTGGACTAGCCAAGGGGTCATAGGGCTATACACATTAGGTTTCTGGGGTGCAAGGGCAGTCAGACTCTGATCAGGAACAAATAGGAACAGTTTTTTTTTTTTTAATATTTTTTATTTATTTCTAGGAGAGAGAGAGAGAGACAGCGTGAGCAGGGGAGGGTCAGAGAGAGAGGGAGTCACAGACTGAAACAGGCTCCAGGCTCTGAGCTGGCAGTCAGCACAGAGCCTGACACGGGGCTCGAACCCACAAACTGTGAGATCATGACCTAAGCGAAAGTCGAACGCTTAACTGACTAAGCCACCCAGGCGCCCCTAAATAGGAACAGTTTTGAGAGTACCTGAGAGTTTTTTTTAAAAAAATATTCATAAGCATGAATGAGATAAATGGAATATTTGTTTAGTGCTAATATTATATTCTTAAGAATTTCTCTTAAAGGACTTAATTTCCTTTATTATGATCTTATTATATTAGAGAATATATATCATGTTGAGTTCAATAAAACACATGTAAGTTTCTAATTATATACATAAAGACAAGGTCAAAAATGTGGATTGGATTTAATAGCTGATTCAATATCTGTGTCCCCAAAATGTCAATCAATAGATTGATCTTAATACAGAGAAATGTCTCTAGAGAACTTTCCAGTTCCCCATGCTGTTCAGAGACATAAAAAATAATATGGAATGTTTGATATATAAAGTTTTAGGAAACAATATTGAGAGGGATAGTTAGTATATGTGAATTAAGACTAAGTTTATCTACAATGTGAAAAGGACTGCAATTCAGAAGATATAATTTAATAAAGTAAAGTAAAGACAAACTCCTAAAGTTCCAGTTCAGGAAAAAAAATGAAGTTTCATAAATACAACATCTCTGTAGACTTAGTTTAGCAGTAGTTTATATGAAGTATACTAGAGTAGTTTTAGTTGGCCACAAGTTCAAGCTGCATAATGATGATGTGTCTAAAATATACAATGCCTGCCCTACTCAGATCTTAACTGGAATCACATGCTGATTTCTGAGCGGAATATTTTTAGAGGAAGCATTGAAGACCAGAGAACATCAAGGTGGTAAAGGAATTACACCGAGAATGGTTGAAAGTGCTTTGTATTGTTAAAACAAAGTCAAACTACAAAAGCTTATTAATGAAATCTTAATTTGAAGACTGTCTTGGGAGCCAAGTGCTTGCTTGTCAAGCTATTTTGTGCAGCACCAATGAACCAAGACCAATGGGTAGAAGTATAAAGAGTGATTTCAGCTTAGTGTATTAAACACAATAATTACACCTGCTGGACAACATAGAAGTTCAGCACCCAGAATAGTGACTGCATGATCATACAGCACAAAAGGAAACCAGGATCTGGAAGGAAAGAGACTAAATTGGACGTTCTGAGCCCCTTGAGGGCTAGACATATCAAAGAAGAATATCAAGTGTGTGCTCAGTTATAATCTATATGCTTGTGCTCCAAGGTGAGAATTGAGATATGCATGTATGTGCATATTAATTTTTTCACACCAGGCTAGGTAATATTTGGTATTTAACTTCACCATGTCTAATATTTTTCCAGATCTATTATATTCATGTCTCCTCTCTCTTTTATACAGTTTATTCATTTTCATCTTAAGTCTATAGAGGTCTTCATGTTTGCTTTCAATTGTTAAGTTAGTCTATTTCACAATCGCCAACAATAAATACACTACAATACTTTTGACAACAAATTCATGTCTATGTGTGGTTGTACTTAAGCCTCAAAACTGGAATTATACCTTCTAGTACTCTTTAAAACATGATTTTCCCCATCCCTTGGAAACAATGGATACATGTGTCAGTTTTACAAGTATGCCAAGGATAAATTTATATAAGCTTATAATAAAAATCATTGACAATTAAGATGAACATGACCCTATTGACCCATAATTTCTGTGGGAAAAATCATTATAAAACAATTTCATAAGATGCTAGTTGAAAAGAGAATGTTTTTCATTTAACAGAATCATACAGTGAGTCTGATCCTGAAGACTTTCTGCTCCTAACATATCTAAACTTTAAAGAACATCTACCTTTACCTGTTTCAACTGTGCTAGCATTATCTCCTAGATCCTATGAATTGGTAGGTTCCAGACTAGTAAAGGATCTCTATCTGTTCACTTACTTAAACAACAGACAGCTGAGGCAAACAGAAGATTCAGACTAGTATCATACTAAAGATATAATTTAAACCAATATTTAAATTATACCACAGACCAAATCATTAACATAATTTTTACTAACCTTTTCATTTGCAGAGACAAGAAAGGCTACTGAATTAATTGGAAATAAGTATCTGGAAACACAATATCCTTTGTCTGATTATCTATACATCTCTTTTAAATTTTTTAAATGCTTATTTATTTTTGAGAGAGAGCGCATGCAATAGAGCATGAGATGGGGAGAAAGGGGCAGAGAGAGAGAGAGGGAGACACAGAATCCAAGGCAGGCTCCAAAATGTCAGTCAGGACAGAGCCTGACACAGGGCTTGAACTCACAAGCTGTGAGATCATGACCTGAGCTGTGAGATCATGGCTTGAATTGAAGTTGGACATTTAACTGAGCCATGCAGGTGTCCCTATATATCTCTTTTTAAAAATAATAGTATTTTTCAGACACATAGACCAATGGAATAGAATTGAGAATTGAACCCAAAAGTATAGAGCCAACTAATCTTTGACAAAGCAGGAAAGAGTATCCAATGGAAAAAAGACAGTCTTTTTAACAGATGGTGCTGGGAGAACTGGACAGCAACGTGCAGAAGAAAGAAACTAGATCATTTTCTCACACCATACACAAAAACAAACTCAAAATGGATAAAGGACCTGAATGTGAGACAGGAAACTATCAACACCCTAGAGGAGAAAGCAGGAAACAACCTCCTTGACCTCAACTACGCAACTTCTTACTTGACACATCCTCCAAAGTCAAGGGAATCAAGAGCAAAAATGAACTACTGGGACCTCATCAAGATTAAAAGCTTCTGCACAGTAAAGGAAACAATCCATAAAACTAATAGGCAACCGATGGAATGGGAAAACATAGTTGCAAATGACATATCAGATAAAGGGCTAGTATCCAAAATCTATAAGGAACTCACGAAACTCCACACCCGGAAAACAAACAACCCAGTGAAGAAATGGGCAGAAGATATGAACAGACACTTCTCCAAAGAGGACATCCAGATGGCCAACAGACACATGAAACGATGCTCAACATCCCTCCTCATCAGGGAAATACAAATCAAAACCACACTGACATACCACCTCACGCCAGTCAGAGTGGCTAAAATGAACCAATCAGAGCTGAGGATGTGGAGAAATGAGTACCCTCCTACACTGTTGGTGGGAATGTAAACTGGTACAGCTCCTCTGGAAAACAAGTGTGGAGGTTCCTCAAAAAATTAACAATAGAACTCCCCTATGACCCAGCAATAGCACTGCTAGGAATTTACCCAAGGGATACAGGAGTGCTGATGCATAGGGACACATGTACCTCAATGTTCATAGCAGCACTCTCAACAATAGCCAAAACATGGAAAGAGCCTAAGTGTCCATCAACGGATGAATGGATCAAGAAGATGTGGTTTATCTATACCATGGAATACTACATGGCAATGAGAAACAATGAAATCTGGCCATGTGTAGCAACATGGATGGACCTTGAGGGTGTTATGCTGAGCGAAATAAGTCAGGCAGAGAAGGACAGCTACCATATGTTTGCACATATAGGAGGATTAGGCAGAACTTAATGGAGGGCTGTGGGGAACAAAATGGGGGGAAATAGTGGGGGAGAGGGAGGGAGGCAAACCATGAGAGACTCTTGAATGTTGAGAACTAAGGACTGATGGATATGGGGGAGAGGGGAAGGGGAGGTGATGGGCATGGAGGAGGGCACTTGTGGGGATGAGCACTGGGTGTTCTATGGAAACCAACTTGACAATAAACTATTAAAAAAATTATAGTATTTTTAACTCTACCCTGCCCAAGCTAGATTCTAACTTAGGGAAATATCATTAAATAATTGACTAAAGTTTGAAGAGAAAATATGGAGTAGATACTATCATAGTGAATTAGGATTTGTTTCAAGTTAATTTTGATAGGATAAAGAGGTAGTTTATAACTTTATCAGGGTTTTTAACATTTGAAAATCTCAAGATCTTTGGATTCTTTTGAAAATGCACATACTCAGATATAGACAAAATGAACAACATGGTATGCTTCTGTTCAACTGCTCACATTATTTCCCCCTGGAGCTAGAAAACTAAATCTAATCAAACTTACTTAAAAAGAGAAAAAACACTGGAATAAGTATTTTAAGCCACTGGAAAAAGTTTGTTTCATCAGAAACTTGAGCAATACTTAAATCTACTGCATTAGTATAGTTAAAAGCACTGATATTTTCCAAAATAATTCTACACATGCCATACAGTTTTATTCTGGCACACATGCAAGATGCAAGAGCAATACCCCTTGTAGGAAAGGAGTAAGTAAGGCTATACAAAGATATGCATGCCATTCTAGCATCCCTCTTGTAACATAGTTCATGTGGGCAGGAAGGCTTTGGCCTTAAGAAAAGTCGTAAACAAATTACTTTTTCTACAGAAATAATCACGAGTGTTGTAGACCGTCGAGAACCATGCTTTGACGCTGTCTGCTCTGTTCCCTTCACTCTCCCAGGGACAATTCCATTTTTGCTCCTTTTATGGAAATAAATATGTGAAGAGAGAAAGAAACTATTAGTTTAACTATAGAATCAGTGATACCATCTAGTGGCTAAGGCACCTTGAACATCAAATAGAGTAAGGGAGAATGCAAAGAGATTACTAAAGATGGGAATGACTACTAAGTGATCCCCAATCCCCTTTCTCTGTTGGATTATAAACTTCTGTCTTAGAGAGTTTTAATTTCCCAAAGTTGAAGGCTGAATCTATGGTCAATGGCCGGATCAGCTGATTTCAGCCCTAAATATAATGAAATTGGTGATATACTTTACTGCTATAATATATTTAGTTTTTCTTATGGAGAGCTTCCTCTCTGTATGTTCTCAGTAGAAAGTATATTTTGGATGGTTTTCAGGTAGAAGAAATGTCTTTATGCTGACATATCCAGATGATTACCCAGAATCCATGGTTACTAAAAATACCTATTCACAGGATGACTGACTTAGAAAATAAGTCAACTCATTAACAGAACACAGATAACTAAAATTTTAACCTTATGAGAGTAGCTTTTAGGCATTGTCTTCCATGCAACTGAACTAATGAGTTGCTAATTTTATAAATTTACATGTGGTTTTTTCAAACTCAGGGAATAAGGATTCAAGTTCATTCTAGGACATTTTATAACCAAGGACTGATTTTGGTGGTAGCAAGAATCTTTTTTACGTATTTGCAAATTGAGTAGTATTGGCATCTGTTATATAGATAATTAGGAATTCATAAAGAGGAAAGCATAGATATTGAGCATGTTTTGGTGACTAGAGATAAGCAGGCAATGTGCTACGTTAATTTTTAAGATGGCGTGTTAATTTCTTCGAACAATTGCATCTCTCATGCTTGCCAGTTTTGAGCACATTTTTGATAAATTATCTTTATTTAATAATATTTGATCATGCAAAATTAAGCACATTTAGCTTTTCTTTTCCCTTATAATAGAATAATGCCCACTCGGGGCGCCTGGGTGGCTCACTTAAGCGTTGGACTTTGGGCTCAGGTCACGGTATCACGGTTTGTGGGTTTGAGCCCTTTGTCAGGTTCTGTGCTGACAGCTAGCTCAGAGCTTGGAGCCTATTTCAGATTCTGTATCTCCCACTCTCTCTGACCTTCTCCTGGTTACACACACTCTCTCTCTCTCTCTCTCTCTCTCTCTCAGAAACAAATAAAACATTTAAAAAAATCTAAAAAAGAGAATAATGCTCACTTAAGATTTCTTTTTGCCTCAGGGCACTTTCAAAGGCCTATGGGGCCTAAATTCCTGAATAAACATGAAAGAAATCTAAAAACTACAAACATGAGACAAATCTTCTAAATATTGCTGAATCAAGTTACTTTCTCAATTTGAAACTCTATTGATCCCTTCTGAGATGTTGTCTTGCAACTTCAATGATTTGAGCAAAAATAATAGTCCCCAAATCACACTATTGGTCACACAGAACCATTTAAAAACTGAAAAATGGGGTTTATTTTGGGTATTTATAGACAGATGGCAATCTTTAAATAAAATAAATAAAATAAAACAGAAAAAAACCAAAAGTGTAAGCATCTGTGTTAATATTTTTTCTTCTAATTTGCATAAATTATCTAAATTATTTATGGTTTCTCATTATTTGTGTGGTTCTCTATCTTCTTTGCCTTTCCTTTCCTATAGTCAACCTTGACACTAATAAAACTGCTTGTCATTTTCTTAAAATGCTATACTATTTTCTTCCTAGATGTCTTCGCATATGCTTTTGCATATAAATAAAACATTTAAAAAATTTTTTTAATGTTTTATTTATTTCTGAGAAAGAGTGAGAGAGACAGCATGAACAGGGGAGGGTCAGAGAGAGAGGGAGATACAGAATCTGAAACAGGCTCCAGGTTCTGAGCTGTCAGCACAGAGCCCAATGTGGGGCTTGAACCCACAAACTGTGAGATTGTGACCTGAGACAGAGTCAGATACTTAACTGACTGGGCCACCCAGCTGCCCCTAAATGCAACAATTTTCCACCAGAATTCCTCTGTATAAATCATCCTCAGGGCCATAATCAAGGATTTCTCATGGAATATGTTTTGTGATTCCCAAATTCATAAATGTCTTCAGTTTGCTTTTTGTATAACTCTAATAGTAACAGTACTGCACTGTGCTGAGATCACGGATTTTGTTATTTGTATCTTCTAGTAGATGTGAGCTCCTTTAGCAAAAAGACCCTACTTAGTTCATCTAATATTGACAATCATGGATCTGGAATAGAGGTTATAGAATTGAATAAATGAGTGAAAGAACAAATGAAGAAATAGGGCCACAAACTTCAGTGATTCTGTATGCATTGCCATATGATTTAGACAAACTCCAAAAAATATATACACAGGACACTAAATAAGAAATATCTAAGCAAGAAATCGAGTCAATCAATTCAATTAGTTATTATTATTGCAATTACATTACAGACCAATCATTTCAGTTATTCTAATAGCCAAATCAGTTTAGTCACTGATGGAGTTACTATATATTCCATCCCTTATTCTGGAGCCAAAATTCACAAGGAAATTTGGACTTTCCTCTTGAAAGATGAAGTTACCACTGGACTAGACACAGATTCACCAAATGATTCCAAAAAAGTCATTAGAAAGCTGGCACAGCAGCTACAGTTCTTAGCAGTAAGATGTGGTATAAAGATGTAGGTTTCAGAGTCAGATAGATATGGCTTCAGTTCTTGAAAACTTTACCTTCTAAATGTGACCTTGAATAAGACAATTTTTATAGTCCTCTGTTTATTCATTTATTTGTATTTGAAAAAGTTGAATACGAATATCTATCATAAGTGGGAGTAGAGGAAAGGTGTGAGACTGATGAGGTAACATGAAAAATGCCTAGTTCCATGTCAGACACATAGCAATTAATAAATATTCGTTTTATCTTTTTATCACCACTTTTTCCTCTCTTAACACTTCTTACTGATCTCTGCTTGCTGGTGGAAACCAACTAAATGCTGGAGCAGTTTGGTGGAGATTCACAGATGTCACCCAAACTTCCTTTGCACTTTAAATGTAGCAGCATTTGAACTGGTATAAATGCACTAAGAAGAATAATTGCAGTTGACCCTTGAACAACATGGAGTTTAAAGGCACCAGATCCTTCCCCCCATGAAGGCAAAAATCCATGTATAAGTTTTGACTCCCCCAAAACATAAATACTAAGAGCCTACTGTTGACCAGAAGCCTTAGTGATAACATAAACAATTGATTAACATATGTTTAACATGTTATATGCATTTTCTACTATATTCTTAGAGTGAGAGAAAATAACGTTATTAAAAATCATAAGGAAGAGAAAAAACATTTACAGGATTAGACTGTGTTTGTTGTCAGAAATCCATGCATAAGTGGACCCTTGTAGTTTAAACTCAAGTTGTTCAAAGGTAAACTGATTTCTTTCCTCCCTCTATCTCCCTTTCTTCCATTTTTCTTTCTCTTTTTATCCTCTTCTGCCTCCTCCTCTTCCCGCTCATTCTTTTTTTTTCTATGAATCTAAGAAAATCTAAGAAATGCAAAGACATTTTAAAATTAAAAGTTCATCTTTATGAACATGTTAGAGTATCTTTTCTCACTCCATCAAAAGTAGTCAACCATCTCTAATCTTTATTTCTATATAAATTATTTTTCAGATTAATAGTAAAGTGCTTTAAACTCATGAAAAGCTGATTAAAATATTTGTGTTCTCCTTCCATCAAAAATGTACTTAATGTACTTAAATATACTCTACAAATCTGCCATATGTTATTCACCTTAGTAAAAAATGTAGTATTGGCTAATTTGTTTAATTTTGTATAAACAAAACAACTAATTGATCGATGAATATTTCACTTTTCAGCTCACTGAACATCAGGTAGGTAGATACAGATTAAATTATGCCACTGGAGCAGGCATGATAGGGAGGTATTTTCTAGCACTGACAGAGTTTATAGCTGGTGAGAAAGACTTTTAAGGTATTAGACAACTATTTGGTGGGAAATGGTTAATAAACACTAATTAAGTCAGCTACAAAGAAAACCCTTGGGGGAAGATCAATATTATTAAGTGTTTAAACTGACTTTTCACATTTACCAAATCTATGTGCAACTGGGCAAGCTGCAATTCCTTCTTTGGTTTCCTACTTTCTTCTCCTCTTTCATTTAAACTGAAAGTTGGACTGCAGTTTACATTTCTAGTCATCTCTTACTCTCTAAAGAAACTTATTTAAGTTGCCAAATATATGTTGTATATTTCATAATCTTGTCCAACTTTGAGTCACTGAGTATGGTCAATACATAAAGCTGATAAATCTGCTAAGATTAAAAATGAATATTAGCAAAACAAAACAAGTTTCCCATTTCCTTCCCCCAAGGTAGAGTTCTAGAGTAAAGCTTCAAGTTAAATTGTGTTGGATTGACAGGAAAAGTGAGAATAGTTCTGATATCAGCACTAACTGCCATGATGTAGACCAAAGTAATGGTGAATTGGCAACAGGCAAAATCACTAGGTATTCAGGATATGAAGCACATTGTGAATACAAGCTGCACTCAAATAATTATTGGTTACTTAAGATGCCCTCTAGAATAACAACAACAACAATAATAATAAATTAACAAAAGTATGACTGAGACACATTATGTGGCAGGTACTAAGTTCCTTACTTTCCATTCTTGTGGCCATTATTTGAGGTAGGCACTATTAGGATCCTCGTTTTACAATAGGGATTTTACAGTGAGTCATCCAAATCTCAAACAAGTTAGGTCATTACCAAAAATTACATTGCTACTAGATTATAAAGTTGGGATCTGAACTCAGACAGCATGATTCTAGCATCCATGATCTATCTAAGACAATTTTTCCTTTTGCTCAAGGCATCAAGTTCTAATTTTGATGAGGCGGGTCCAGGATTTCAGACTTGATGGCGAAGCTATCAACAGTACCTTAGGCAATCACTGATGATAGTAAGAGAATTAGGTGCATAGGCAAAATTCATAAAATACCTATTTTTTTCAGAACAAAAGCTAGAAACACTGGACCAAAAAAAATTAAAAAACCAGCAAAATGATCATGGAAAACAAACTTAGAGGCTAGGATCTCAGAAATCTCTGTGAGAACATTTACCATTTTCTAAGCTACTCTCGCCAGGCCACCTGTAGCACCATCTGCAAAGACCCTTATAGTTTTCGATAACACCATAGAACTATAAATGAAGCCTTATTTTTTAAAGCTTACTATGTATCTGGTATTGTAAAGGGGCATTATGTACATTATGTCATTTATTCATTGCAGTCTTGTAAAGAAATATTATTTGACTTATGTTAAAGCTGAATTCACTGAAACTTAGGAGGTTAGCTACATTTTTGAAACTACAAAATTAAGAAAGGAAATCATAAAAAATAGAAATTTCAACAAAGTTATTGTATACGTAGCTGACTGATAAAAGTAGAAAAATTATAATTTCAGGTGTTGATAGGAAACACATGACACAGAGCCTTTCAGACACTGCTTGTGAGAGTCTAGACTGGGGCATTTATCCTGGAATCATTCTGGAAGGTAATTAAATTACCCAATTTTCATTTCAGATATATATCCCAAGGTATATATTACAAAATTCTATGAGGATCTTCATTAAATCATTGTTTGTGATAGTAGGGAGTTACAGGTGTCTGTCACAAAAGTGCCAAAAACATGAATTGTAGTAGAAGACCAAAATGGACTGTCATGCAACAGTTAGAAGCAAAGGTGTATGTGCATATGTATCAGCATGGATAGATCTAAAAACATTATATAGAATGGGATAAAGTATTTATAAGTCATATGTCTGATAAGGAACTTGTATCTAGAATATACAAGATAACTTACAAACCAATAATAGTAAGATAAATTATCTAGTGAAAAATGAGCTAAAGTTATGAATAGATGTTTCCCCAAAGATATACAAATGTCAGTGAGTATATGAAAATATGTCAATTTTTCATTCAGGAAATGCAAATCAAAACCGTAATGAAATATCACTACATACCCACGAGAATGTGTATAATAAAAAAGACAGAAAAAAAGTGTTAGTGAAGATGTGAAGAAATTGAAAGTCTCATGTATTATGGTGGGATTGTAAAATGATGCAGCAATTTTGGAAATTTCTTTAAAATGTTAAACACAGTTGTCTGGGGTGCCTGGGTGGCTTAGTCGGTTAAGCGTCCGACTTTAGCTTAGGTCGTGATCTCTTGGTTCGTGGGTTCGAGCCCCTCGTCGGGCTCTGTGCTGACTGCCAGCTCAGAGCCTGGAGCATGTTTCAGTCTGTGACTCCCTCTCTCTCTGACCCTCCCCTGCTCACGCTGTCTCTCTCTCTCGCTCCTAGAAATAAATAAAACATTAAAAAAATAAAATAAAATAAAATGTTAAACACAGTTGTCATGTGATCTGGAAATTCTACTCCCACATATATACATGGATGTTTAAACGAAATCAAAATATTTACAGCAGCATTACTTACAATAGCCAATAGTAGAAACAGTCCAAATGTCCATCAACTGATAAATAGGTAAGCAAAATGTAATATATCCATACAATCAAATATTACTTATGTTTCAAAAACATGAACTACTATCCACAGACGAACCTGGAAAATATTATGCCATGTGAAGGAGGCCAGTCAAAAAGACCACATATTATTCATCCTATTCATATGAAATGTTCAGATTAGGAAAATCTACAGAGACAGAAAATAGATTAATGTTTTTGTAGGACTGGAAAGATGAGTGGAGAGACTAGGGAAGGACAATAAATGAGTATGAGATTTCTTTTAGGGACAGAAAAATGTTCTAAAATTGTTCCTGGAAATAGTTGCACAACCCAATGCATATATTAAAAACCATTGGATTGCACATTTTAGATGAGTGAATTGTATGGTCTGTGAATTAAAAGTAAACATTTCTCTAAAATGCTGTTAAAATATAGCACTGAATAATGTAAGCAAAATAACAGAGTGAGCAGCTTCAAGCTCCCATCACCTGGCAAAACATTCAAAAGTAAGCAGAAATTGTCAGAACTAATTTTGTCAGAACCCTGGAAAAGGTTTACAATGACCAACTGAATGCTGAATCAAGAAAAAGACAACTTAAAATGGTTAGAAAATTTCATGGAACTTTTATTTGCCCTTGGTCCTACCCACTCCCTGACTCAGTGGTAGTTTTGATGAGGACAAACAGTATTCCCAGAATGGATCCCTGATCCCTAGTTCTGAATACAGAAGAGAAAATCTTTAGTGCAAATAATTGTGTGGATCTATTCTAACCTATCTGGAGCTTCTTGAAGAACTCAAGGCAACTGTCTCTGTTTTGCCTAATTCTGAACTCTCCCTGGCCAGAAAAGCAGCAGATGACTGAGGCAAAGGATTAGGAAATCAGTCCTAAAACAGACCATTCAAGGGATTGGATAAACATAGAAACAAACACAAAGAAACAAAAGTATATGTTCCATCCCATGACAGAAACTATCCCTGCAGAAGTCCAGACATTACAGTTACAAGATAAAGCTTTAAAACAACAGACTCAAATATGTTCAAAGAGCTAAAGAAAAACATGGATAATGAATTAAAGGAGAGCAGGAAAACAATGTATAAACACAATGATAATATGAACCTAGTGATAGAAATTATAAAAAGAAACCAAACAGAAGTTCTGGAGCTGAAAAGTACAACTAAAATGAATATTTCACTAGAGAAAATCAACAGCAGATTTGAGCAGGCAGAAGATAGAATCAGGAAACATGAAGATAAGACAATTATTACTTCCCAGTCTGTGGAACATTAAAAGAGAATGAGAAGGGGCCCATGGGAGGCTAAGTAGGTTAAGTATCCAACTTTGGCTCAGGTCATAATCTCACAGCTCATGAGTTCAAGCCCCACATTGAGCTCTGTGCTGACAGCTCAGAGCTTGCAGCCTATTTCAGATTCTGTGTCTCCCTCTCTCTCTCTGCCTCTACCCTCCCCCCTTGTGCTGTGTGTCTCTCAAAAATAAATACTTAAAAAAATGAGAAAAGCAAATAGAAGCTTAGAGATCTGTGGGACATTGTCAAGTGGACCAACATCTGCTGTATGGGAATCCCAGAATAGAGAAGGGCAGAAAGCATACTTGAGTAGTAATGGCCGAAAGCTTCCCAGACAAATTGAGATGCATACCCAACCTAATGGACTCAAAGTTTACTAGAATCATTTATATAAAAGTTTACACTTTTAATTCTATGATTTCATCATCTCCATGACCTTGGCTCTTTTTTTTAATGTTTATTTATTTATTTAAGAGAGAGAAAGAGAGAGAGAGAGAGTGCAAGTGGGGGAGGGGCAAAGAGAGAGAGACTCCCAAGTAGGCTCTGTGCCATCAGCACAGAGCCAGAAGCAGGGCTTGAACTCAAGAACCATGAGATCACCGGGCACCTGGGTGGCTTAGTCGGTTAAGTGTCCGACTTTTGCTTAGGTCATGATCTCGCGGTTCATGGGTTCGGGCCCCGCGTCGGGCTCTGTGCTGACTGCCAGCTCAGAGCCTGGAGCCTGTTTCAGTCTGTGACTCTCTCTCTGACTCTCCCCTGCTCATGCTGTCTCTTTCTCTCCTAGAAATAAATAAAAATATTAAAAAAAAAAAAAAAAGAACCATGAGATCACGACCTCAGCCATTATCAACAGATGAACGCTTACTTGGTTGAGTCACCCAGGTAGCCCTCCATGACCTTTACTCTTAATCCATCTCAGCTATCTACTCCAATGGTCTCACCACAGCCTTTCAATTCACTCAGAATTGCTTCTTCTGTAAAACAAGAAATCCAATTACCCACCTGCTCTACAAAACTTCAATTCTTACTTAGTTACTCTCATTACCATTGCTCCTCAGCTGCATCAAGACTCTCAGCATGTGACTCCCATATTTTTGATCCCTCAATTGTATTTTGTCTTTTTCTCTCTTAGTTCAGTTTTGATTTTATACTCTATCTTTTCAAATCTGTTGATTCTTGCCATTAACATCATATTTTTGTCAAACTCTAACCTTTTCTTATGTCTGTACGCCGGCTACTGTTGGCTATACCTATTTATATAGTAGTATATGTATTTACTACATTGAGATCTAGAAATGTGTGGCCTTCTGCTTCAGAGGATCAATTCTTCACCACTTCCCTAGTCACTTTATTTTTTATTCTTCCTAGTGCCATATCTTCCTCAGAATTTCTTCCTTCTTTACAAAACTTCAACAATGCCAAAGCTCTCCTCACTCTTGATAGGTAATCTCAGATAAACTATTAATTATCCCCTTCATGTTTTTAACCTGTCATTTGATTATGCCTCTTTCTTATCAACATTTTAACACAAAAACTTATTTTCCAACCTTAACAAATCTCCCTAAAGCTCAAATCCAAGTACCCCTGCCTCAGATATCAACCCATCCCCCATTTTACAAGTGCAAGCTTCTTCAATGGATTATCCTAAACTGTCTTTATATTCTAACTTCCTAACCTCTTCTTAATACATAAAAATGGTTTTGCCTTCTGAATACACGAAAGCTGACCAATGTGATTGTTGAATTATAAGTGGCTGAATTCAACAGATAGTCCACACATATTATTCCACTCAGTTGTCTTCAGTATTTGCACTATTTACTAGTCCCACTTTGAAATACTCTTTCTTTGGTGTGCATGATACCCAATGCACAAAACATACCCAATTCTCAAGAACATTTCTTGGTTTTTCTTTCCAATTCTTAAATACTGAGTTTAAAAGATGCTTGTCTATATCTTTCTTTTCTTTCACTCAATTAGTGATTCTCAAATATTTTGGGGGTTTTGAGTAAAAGTTACATCTTATTAGTAGGCTCATCAGAGCAACAGATCTCCATCTTCTTCATCAATAACAATTCACAAGACACTTAGTTCCACCACTGGTAGGATTGACATAATTTAAGACCAACAAGATATTTACCTCAATAGAGCTGTTGGTGGTAGGAGGAATAAGGAAAAAAGGACAGTGGTTTTGAAATCTAGGCTCAACGAGCATAAAAGATGTCTTCATTCACTATCAGGTAACAATTTGTGGATATATGGAAGAATCCATGGAAACCAATAGCAATATTTGAAGAAGGAGAGTTCTACTTATAAAGAAGGTGGGAAATAAAAGCTTTCGGATTTGGATTTTTCTTACAATAATAGTACGTGAAACCTAGGACATATTGACAGAGCACAAAATTGAATATGTACAAACATCTAATATAAAGAAAAGTAGTCTTACAAAGTGGGCATTAAGAGAAATAAATGTCAAAGCAAACCTCACTCATTCCCCACTATAATAATTCCCATCAGAAGAATTAGTTCTGTTTTTGTTTTATTTATTTTATTTTTTTAACTTTTTATTTTAATTCTAGTTAGTTAACATACAGTGTTATATTAATTTTAGGTTTATAATATAGTGATTCAACAATTTCATACATCATTCAGTGCTCATCATGACAAGTGAACTCCTTAATCCTCATCACCTATTTTACTCATCCACCCCACCTACATCTCCTTAGGTAACCATCAGTTTGTTCTCTATAATTAAGAGTCAGTGTCTTGATTTGTCTTTCTTTCTCTGTCTCTTTTTTTTCCCCTTTGCTTGCTTGTTTTCTTAAATTCCACATATGAGTAAAATCATATGGTATTCGTCTTTCTCAGGCTGACTTATTTCACTTACCATTATACTCTCTAGCTCCATCCATGTCATTGCAAATAGCAATATTTCATTATTTTTATGGCCGAATAATATTTCATTGTATATGTATACCCCATCTTCTTTTTGCACTCATCAATCAGTGGACACTTGATGATTCCCTATCTAGGCTATAAATAATGCTATAATAAACACAGGTGTGCATATATCCCTTTGAATTATTGCTTTTGTATTCTTTGGGTAAATACCCAGTAGTGTGATTACTAGATCATACAGTAGCTCTATTTTTAACTCTTAGAGGAAGCTTTTTTTTCACAGTAGTTGCACCAGTTTTTATTCCCATCAAGAATGCACAGGTATTCTTTTTCCTCCTAATCTTCACCAACATCTGATATTTTTTGTATTTGATTTTAGTCATTCTGACAGATGTGAAGTGATAGCTCCTTGTAGTTTTGATTTGCATTTCCTTAACAATCAGTGATGATGAACATCTTTTCATGTGTCTGTTGGCCATTGTATGTCTTCTTTGAAGAAATGTCTGTTCATGTCTTCTGCCCATTTTACAGTTGGATTCTTTGTTTTTGGGGTACTGAGTTTTAGAAGTTCTTTATATATTTTGGATACCAACCCTTTATCAGATATGTCATTTGCAATATCTCTTCCTATTCTGTAGGTTGCCTTTTAGTTTTGTTGATTATTTAGTTTGCTGTGCAGAAACTTATTTTGATATAGTTCCAAATTTTTATTTTTCATTTTATTTCCCATGCCTCAGGAGACATTTCTAGAAAAACATTGCTACAGCTGATGTCAAATAAGCTAATGTCTGTGTCCTCTACTAGGATTTTTATGGTTATATGTCTCACATTTAGGCCTTTAATCCATGTTGAAATTTTGTGTATGGAGTAATGAAGTGGTCCATTTTCTTTCCTTTGTATGTTACTGTCCAGTTTCCCAAACATAATGTGTTGAAGATAATGTCCTTTTCCCATTGGATATTCTTTCCTGATTTGTCAAAAATTAGTTGGCCATATAGAATTAGTTCTGTTTTTAAAGGAGATACTGTGTATTTACCCTTTCTCAGCTCTATCCTATAAAGAATTACTTTCTTTACCTGTTGAAGTCTCTCCCACTACTCTCAGGACACAAGCTCAGGTCACAGAGGTTTCTCACATAAAGGTCAATTAATTTCTTAAGGCATCAATTTTTCTCTAATTTCATTATTTAGATAAAAATTTCCTCTAACTAAAGGAACAATTATATCAATAAAACATCTTCAAGTGAAATCTTCATAGATTTAATATTCATGCATTAAGAAGAAAGCAGATTTAATTTTATTTATTTAATACAATTTATTGTCATATTGGTTTCCATACAACACCCAGTGCTCATCCCAACAAATGCCCTCCTCAATGCCCAAAACTGATTTAATTTTAAAACAAGGAAGAGATTCTTTAAAAATAATCATATTAACAGGTAGTTGGATATATTATCAGAAAAAGATTAATCTTTCCATAGCATGTTTGTTGTCATATGAAATATCTGTTCACAATGAGGTGCCTGGATGGCTCAGTTGGCTAAGCTTCTGACTTCAGCTTAGGTTATGATCTCATAGCTTGTGGGTTCAAGCCCTGTGTCAGTGCTGGGCTCTACGTTGACAGATCACAGTCGAAGCCTGCTTCCGATTCTGTGTTTCCCTCTCTTCCTCTCTTTTACTCACAAACCCTCCCTCTCAAAAATAAACAATTATTAAAAAAATTTAAAGATCTTCTCATATCAACTAATCGGATCCATGATAGTATAAAAATTCTATTGTTAGGTACCAAGTCTCTCCAAAGGAGCTACCCCAACCTTTATTCCCTGGTTTGTCTCTCATAAGATTTATTGAATAAGTAAACAAACAAAAAGAGCCTTGCTTTCCAAGGGAAATACATTCTTCATCTTCTAAACATGTCTTCTCACTTCCAGATCTGTGATTTTGTTTATTATACTGTGTATCCATCTTGGAAGGCCAATTTTAACCTTCTTATTTAAATACTACTTATACCTCAAAATTTAGACTGCATATATTATTTTTTAAAGTGTCTGACTGAATACTCAGCCTGCTGTGATCTATTTCTTCTTAGATTCCCTTGCACAAAATAGAATTATGTTTAAAATAAGATAGCAAATAAAACATGCTATATCTAAGCATATATGTTTCCCAAGTGTTTATATTTGTAGGATATGACCACTGCAATTATTGTCATTTTGACTATTCCCATAACAGCAGTCTTTACTGTTATTTAACCTTTCATTGTTTTCAATGTCCCCCCAACTAGGCTATTACCTAGGGACCATAGCTTTACTTCTTCACATTGAATACAGCTACCAATACACAAGCTTCATGAATAATTTAAGAAATGAAAACTAAAGAAAAGGAAAGAAAAAAGGGAGAGAAAGAAGGAAAGAAAAGCAGAAGCAAAAAAATTATGAAACATGGAAATCGATCACTAATCTCCAAGTCACTTTATAAACATATTTTCAAAACATCCTAAAGGCAGGTTGGTAAATTACTGTTTGTAAAATTGATTAAATATTGTATGCAATGCTATACAGATAATGGGCATTAAAAACTAATCTAAATCTGATACCAGAATGGCTTCTACTCTCAACACTGTTGAATTGAAATGTCTTTTGAATTTGTCCCACACAACTCTGTCCCTTAGTAAGTTTAGTGAAAATTGTGCAATACTTGTGGGATTTAGAATAGTTCAGAGTGAATTCTAATGAAATTCTGTGAAGAGTCAGTCATCCTATTACTGAGAGATACTTGTCTTTCTTTCCAAAGAGACAACTTAAAAGTCCTCAACTACCGACAAGAGATTTGCTATAGAGCCAGGATGTGAAAAATTCACTTCAAATCTTACCACTTTTAAATATACATTTGAGAAAGTAAGCTATGACTGCTATAGGGGTCGTTTTATTTTTAGGTAATTTAAAAGTCCCCATTATATGTTCCACAATAGTTATTTTGCAAATACACAAATGCGTATTTACACAGAATATAAGATCCTTTGCAAATATTCTTTTAAAATCTGGCATAAATATCTATATATTTAAGCAGGTCTTCTGTTTCCATTTATGTTTACTATAAAAATAAACAAACCACAGAATTGCTATTACACCCTTAGAATCTTTTTAAATAATGTAAGGGAACAAGAATAAGGAAATGAAAAAAAAATTGATTGCCAGATTCGATTAGTTAAATGAGGACATGCTTGAATAAAAGAAAACTTATATGTTTTCAAAATATTCACATAATTTTATATCCATATGTAAAATTTTAAATTCCCTTCTATTACCTTTTGAGTGTCCTTAAAATGCTGTTGAGCTGAAATTCCCCTTGTTTGAATTTTTTAGCTGATGATTTTCTATATGAAATGCTTTAAATTTATTCTTAGAGGGCATTTAAATTTAAATATTGTAGCAAGGGTACTAGTTTGGAAGTACTCTTTGCAATAATGGTTCTAAAATACAGTAGCTTTAAAAATACGTAGTCAGCAGAATACTACTTTCAAGCAGTGTGTTGGACAAGATAGTCTGAAAAGTCTCCCTGCTAGAAAACAAGTAGATTCTCATGAAATAAGACTGTCAGTGCCTCTCTGTGTTCAAATTTCATCTCTTTAAAAAGACACAGTCATTGGGATTAGGGCCCACCATAATGATCTAATTGATCACCTGAAGAGACTCTATTTCCAGTTAAAGTCATACTTACAGGTACTGGAGGTTAGAACATCTGTATCTTTGCAGAGGTGAGAAGACACAATTTAACCAACACCATGGTATAAAAATATTAAATTAAATCATAATTTTATGGAACAAATCTGCCAGAGACTAATTTGAGTATCTCACAGATATACACAAGTATATATTAAAACTCCATTAAGATATTTATAGTTTATATTTATTAATGTGATAACGGATTATATGCTTCAAGATAGAATTCTAAATGGAAAAACATGAATTAAAATGGGAAAAAATGAATCATATTTTCACCTTGTAGGGCTATAATATATATTTTCCTTTTTATCCTTTCTACTTTGTCATTAAAGTCACATAGATTCACAGGAGATGTCAAAGTAATTGAGATATCTCTGAACCTGGTGTAGAAAAAGGTCACATTTAATCAAAGCAGATCAGATTATTCACCAAGTCTTGATCTTGACCATAATGTAGCATCATAGGTTTCATACTGAATTTATATTGTGTATTCATCTGTTAAAAGTTAATTAAACTTTATTTAAAGGTAACATAATCTGCAAACACAACAAGTCATAAGCCTAAAAGGAAAATCTTCACACATATCCACATATATGCTGAAAATCTGAATCAATCAACAGTTTTTGTAGTCTCTAGATAGATGTCTAATATTAAAATTTCAAAAAATGCTACTTTCTTATGATTAATTAGAATGGCTAATTCAAATAGAAAAATATGAAAATAAATTTGATAAATATAGTGAAATATGCTTGCTAATATCTTTATCTAAAAGGAGAACTGAAATCAATTGGCACAGAATTTCCTCAAATATTTCAGTCTAGATAAAAGTATTCAAAATAGCAGCTATAAAACAAGTAGGATGTACCTCTATTAACTACATGAAAATCTAACCCTTTATTTAAAGTACCAGAAATTCTTTTGGGATGTCTTTCATGCTCTTTCCAAAGGGATTGTGTAAGCAATTACCTCCTTATTTCCCCCAGTCTTGTTTCCTGTATCATGTTGGATAACAACTTTATTAACTATAAAGAAATTGAATCAGTAAACCACGCCAAGAACATAAAAACTACTCTAAGTGTTCAAAGTAGAATATAATACACAGAGTTACTTAATAGAGTTGATGGGTGTGAAAAGAAGCCAAACAGAAAATGGTGAGATAAGAGAAAGATTTGCCATAGTGGGAAGCTGCTAAGAACCCTATGCTGACGATGCTCAGCATCCTTCCTCATCAGGGAAATACAAATCAAAACCACACTGAGATACCACCTCAAGCCAGTCAGAGTGGCTAAAATGAGCCAATCAGAGAACTCTAGATGCTGGCGAGGATGTGGAGAAACGGGCACCCTCCTACACTGTTGGTGGGAATGTAAACTGGTACAGCCCCTCTGGAAAACAGTGTGGAGGTTCCTCAGGAAACTAACAATAGAACTCCCCTATGACCCAGCAATAGCACTGCTAGGAATTTACCCAAGGGATACAGAAATGCTGAGGCATAGGAGCACATGTACCCCAATGTTCATAGCAGCACTCTCCACAATAGCTAAAACATGGGAAGAGCCTAAGTGTCCATCAACAGATGAATGGATCAAGAAGATGTGGTTTATCTATACCATAGAATACTACATGGCAATGAGAAACAATGAAATCTGGCCATGTGTAGCAACATAGATGGACCTTGAGGGTGTTATGCTGAGCAAAATAAGTCAGGCAGAGAAGGACAAATATCATATGTTTGCACGTATAGGAAGATTAGAAGGAACTTGACGGAGGAACAAGGGAGAAGAAGGGCAGAAATGGTGGGGGAAAGGGAGAGAGGCAAACCATGAGAGACTCTTGAATGCTGACAAAAACTGAGGACTGATGGATGTGGGGGGGAGGAGGGATGGGCATGGAGGAGGGCACTTGTGGGGATGAGCACCGAGTGTTACGTGGAAACTAATTTGACAATAAACTATTTGTAAAAAAAAAAAAAAAAAAAAAAAAAAGAACCCTATGCTGGATGGACAAAGAACAGAAGTGGTAGCATAGCCTGTGGTCCATGATTGTCCACCTAAAATGACTGGGGATGTCTGGAGCTAGTGCCACTGAGATGATGCACCTGTTGCCAGAGACACCGTGTACCTTCCCTCTTTCCTCATTATCTTCAATAGTCTGCCTCCTTTTGACTGAAAAGCCAGTGGTCATGAAGTCAGAGTATATCAACTACGGTCAAGCCAGGAAAGAGGGAATATTTCAGGTTTGTTTAAACAAAAAGATTCTGATACAGAGAACTGTTTACATGGCTAAAAGGAGAACTAAAATCCATCATTCAGGTGGTAAAACAAAATCAGGAAGTCTCTACCATTACAGACTGGAGAATCTTAGGAAGAAATCAGTGCTACCAGAACCCAGGGCCATCTGGGAGGAGTTAGAACTGCAGGAAACACCGCCCAATGGAAACTGGGACAATAGAGACAACTTAGTCGGTTGGAAACTTGGGAGGAGGGGAACCTCTCCCATTTCCAAACCTGGAACAGATACTGTTATTATACAGATTCTGAGGCTGCCTCTGGTTTGTTCCTAACTGCTAATATTTGTAGATTCATGAGGATAACCTGTGACCCACTTTTGTTGTATAGATTATCCATGAATCTCTGGTTTTGGTATACTAAGAGCTCAATTTTTATGGGGAGATTCATAGAAATTTAATAGCTATAAAAGCAAAAAACTATTCTATTGCCCTCATCTCTCCAGAATCCTTTCCTGTATGTTTTCATTCCCCTTTTTATGTCTCAAATCACTATAAACATATTTATTTATAGTCTTTAAATCAGTTTTACTACGGGACATATCCCTATTCCTGTTATCTAGTTGTATTAGGAGTATCTTCGGACTCCTTTTAATTGTGGAATTTTCCACAATTTATTTATTTGCTTTCTTTTTTAAAAAATTTTTAAATGTTTTATTTATTTCTGAGAGAGAGAGACAAACAGACAGACAGCATGAGCAGGGGAGGGTCAGAAAAAGAGGGAGACACAGAATCTGAAGCAGGCTCCAGGCTCCGAACTAGTTATCAGCACAGAGCCCGACACAGGGATCGAATTCACCAACTGTGAGATTGTGACCTGAGCGGAGTCAGATGCTTAACTGACTGAGCCACCCAGGTGCCTCTATTTATTTATTTTCAGTACAAATGAATTTTATTCATTCTTTCTGTGTGCTCACATATTAACATCTACAAACTGCAAAACTATTGGTAACCTCTGAAGACTAGTCTCTCTAGAGCAAGTTAATGTTTGTTCAGGTTTATAAAAAGTTGGGAACAATCTTTCATGATGATCATTTAATTTGTGGTCCCTAGATCATGCTACTACAAATTTAACCCTGCACCACCCCCCTTTAACACACACACCCTGTTGGAAGACAAATCATTTAATAAGTTCTGAAAAAATTGTTTTTTTCAACTTGTGCTGGGTCCAAAGACTAAAACACTTCCTGGTTGATTACTTGTGCTTCTTTACCTAAAAACTTAGGTTGATGTGGGGATACCACTACTAACTCCTTCCTCACTCATGATCTTGGCCTTATTTTCTTCCCTTCTGATGATACTAAATCCCAACCATTGCTTCAGGGCCTTCTTTTGATTCTTTAATAATTCTTTATTTGTGACCTGTAGGAATTTTCCTTGTAGCCTTGTGAGTTCAGCTTTACATTTCTAAGAATGTTGGTTACATTGTTTAAGTATTTTTTAAACAACGAAATTTGCAGGTTGACAGAAACAACAGTCTTCAATCAATGGCACTTACACAACTCAGGATAAAGAACGACTTTCCAAAAATAGGGTTTCCATTTTCAGATCCTTATTCTCTTTTTTAAAAATGTTTTTATTTATTTCCGAGAGAGGAGAAACAGCATGAGCAGGGGAGGGTCAGAGAGAGGGAGACAGAGAATCTGAAGCAGGCTCCAGGCTCTAACTAGCTGTCAGCACATAACCCGATGTGGGTCTTGAACCCTACAAACCCTGAGGTCATGACCTGAACCAAAGTTGGATGCTCAACCGACTGAGTCACCCAGGCGCCCCATACCACCATTTTTTAAAAAATTATCCTTCTCCTATTTTAATATTCAAAGGCCTAAGTCCCATTCATTCCTTATTTTGTAAGGTGCATTTCCATGGAAACAGAAACCGCTGGCCTGCCCAATAAAGGACCAATCTGGGTCTTTGCTGAGCCAATCAGTGACTCCAAAGACAGGGTAATAAACAGTTGACTAAGTTAAGTGCTTTCCAATTTTTGCTTAGTTCAACAAAATTAGAATAACCCCAATTGACTGGTTAGTTCATGAAAAATAATGTTTGCTGTCACAATGTCACAATGTGACTTTTGGTATGAAATCCACAGTGTTCAAAGAATGAAGCAAAATTGCTGTAAAAATTCCCTTTCTTTTTCTACACTAATTTTTGTGACTATGATTTTTCAATGATTCCTTTTACAAACAACTACCCACACAAACAAACAAACAAAGCAGGAAAAGAATTAGTGCTAAAGTTATCTTCATTCTTAAATGTTTATCAAAATATGTACGAACTAATTTTGAAAACTGCAGTTAATCATACCAATAAAAAATGCACTACTACAAAATTTTACTTTTTAGATTATTTTCAAAATTGGTAACATTTATGTTTCTTGATAAATTGTATACTAGTAATAATTGTAATGATAGTTTAATCCAGAAGAAAAACTTTAATGATTTGAATATTGTAGTTCCCAGAAATTTAAAATAAATTATACATTTGTTTTGTAATTTTAAAAAAGAAAACAGTGTACGCATACACTGCTGCAGTGCAGTATTGTATAGAGATTACAAAGTACTTTCAAACATAAAATATGTTAGGATAACTTTCTATGGGGAAGTGAAAAAATATGTAAGTTTTAAGTAAAAAAGTAAACACTTAAAATTTCTAATTATAAGAAAAAGAATATTAAACCCTTGATATTCTTTTCAAAAAGGATTATGGTGGGTATTAAATTGACGCAATATTTAGATTCCACTGAATATGTTTTTAAAAAGATACAATTTCATCTGGGAATACCTGTACTCAAATCAGGATATAAATTACATTCTTTGCAGAAATTTAAACTTAAAAATTTAAATTAAATAACAAAAACACTGTGTGTAGGTGTTCACAGTTGTCCAGAATTATTCTGTGGAAGTGTGAGCAAAATGTTAGAAAATCATTAATCTAATATGCCACATTGATGGTTATAGAGATTTCTTATGTCAATTGGATACATCCTTACAGAGACAAAATATTTTCCAAAACTGCACAACATATACATGATTCAGCTAGATAGGCTGGTATATTCTGCTTTCCTATTCAGAAGTATCCTCCATGAGACCTAATTATAAGACTATAAAATTCTTCCCCTCCCTCCGTACATCATCACCACATTCCTAAAGTCTTATTTATAGACATTCCTTTCACCCAGTACAAAAAATTACAAGGCATACCAAAGAGCAAAAAACTCAATTTGAAGAGACAGAGAAACCACTGGAAATAGATATGGCAGGGATGTTGGAACTATCAGACTGGGAATTTAAAACTATGATTGATATGCTAAGGGCTTCAAGAACAGATGGACAGTGTACGGAGAATGGTGGGCAACCTAAGAAAGAACCAAAAAGAAATGCTAAAGATAAAAAATATTACCATAAATTAGAATGTCTTTTTATAGGCTTATTAGTGGATTGGACATGGCTGAGGAAAAAATCACTGAGATAAAAGAAATAACAAGAGAATCCTTAGAACAGAAAAGCAAAGAAACAAATATGGAAGATAACAGGAAGAAAATATCCAAGGACTGTAGAACAATTACAAAACGTAAAACGTATATGTAATGATATACCAGAAATAGAAAAAAGAAACAGAAAAAATTGAAATAATAATGTCTGAGAATTTTCCCCAAATTAACTTCAGAAACCAAGATACAAATCCAAGAAATTCAGAGAACACCAAGCAGGATAAAATCTAAACAAATAAACAAACACTTCCCCAAAACTACACCTAGATGTATAATTTCAAACTGCTGAAAATGAAATATAAATCCTGAAAGAAGCTGGGCTAGGTGGGGGGTGGGCAATTTACCAACCTAGAATTCTTCACCCTGGGAAATCATTCTTCAAAAATGAAGAAGAAATCAAAACTTTCTCAGACCAAAGAAATAAAAAAAGAGGGGATTTATTACAAATAGACCTATCTTTTAAGAAATATTAAAAGAAGTTCTATAGCAGAAAGGGAAATAGTATAAGTCAGAAACTTGGATCTACACATACAGATACACACACACACCACACAAGTATTGAATAAGGAATAAGTTAAGACAAATATGTAATTCAGAACCTAGAAGATCCAAACAGAAGAAAGAGAAGTGAATTTGGAGAATGAAGATAAATGAAATGTCCCAGAATCATACTTCCAGAACAAACTCTAGAGCAACCAGTCCAGATTGGGAGGAACAACTTCAGGAAGGATGTATCTATACAGAAAAATGCAAATAATAGATTACTTGAGGTTTCTGACTCAGAAAATTTTAGAATTGATGGTGGAGAAATAGTGATACATGCATTAAAAATGTCACAGGCTATTTAAAGTTTCCTGTATTTCATTGAATCAAATGATACCACAGAGCTCAACTTATATAAGGTTGTAAAAAAAAAACTTTGCAAGCAGAAAATTGTGTGTTACTTGAATGAAATATGTGGAGAGGCTTTTGATAATACTGGTAACATGAAGCGAGAACTGGACAAGTATAATGAGAAAAATGAAGACATTTATGTGCATGCATTTATAGGCATCCTTAGCATTTAATTATGATGAAATTTTGTGGAAAATGGAAAGAGATTCAAAAGTCTCTTAAAATAGTCAATGCTTTGAATAATTCCTTTAAATATATTTGTAAAATATTTATAAAGTAAGTAAAGGTATAACTTTGAGAAGCAGTCTTCCTTGGTCCCAGCACCAATACAGCTAGTTAAGTGTCCAGAATCAAAAGGCCATGATTGGTCTCTCATCAGTGCTACTTCTCAGAATTGTTTAATCAGTTTAGTTTTATCTGAAAAGTGAGATAATGTACTACAGGAATGTATTAAGTAATCATGAACTGTGTGCATTACCCTATGGAATAGAACAGTCTTGCTTACTGCTTGTTAGAAACATGGAAGATTTCCTAAGCTCAGGAATCCTCTCCTGTGGTTTGCCCACTGTGTGAGCGGGATCTACATGGCACTTCATGCTACTCTGTAAGATCTAGCTTCTGGAAAACCAGTGCAGTGATGTTAATCTGCCTACTGATATTACTATGAATAATAAATTGTCTTTTATCTATGACCCAGGAAACATGTCTTATGTCAGGATCCATGGAACAATACCAATTCATAACTTATTAATTAATATGGTTATTTTAGTGGGCAGTCTCCTGCTTTAGTTTCCTTCATATTGTCAACTTATTTAAATAGAATTAGATTCCTACAGTAACATGCAGAAAACTACGGTGTTTGTTAAAAATATGTTGGATTCGGCATGTCTGGGTGACTCAGTTGGTTAAGTGTCTGACTTTGGCTCAGGTCATGATCTCATGGTTCGTGGGTGTCTCCCTCTCTCTCTGACCCTCCCCTGCTCACGCTGTCTCTCTCTCTCTCAGAAATAAATAAAACATTAAAAAATATGTTGGATTCTATTACATCATTTGTCATTAATTGTGATTCAAAATTGTTGTAGATTATTGATACACTGGAAGCTGGGTCAAAGATTATCCAGATAAGCAATTAACAACTCAATTGGTTGTATTGACTTACCTTTTAAAATTTATTTACTGAATAATTATGATTAGAAAAATTCTTCCTTAGACACTTAAACAAATTCATATATTATTTTTATCTTCAGAAGTAGAAGCAATTAATCATTATATATAACTTAAGACAAATATTCAATTTAGAATGGATATGAGAAATTTTGGTCGAAGATAACTGCAAAGAATTCATGTCCAAAAATAAAACAAGAAGAGAAAAAGACAATTTTTGACAGATAGCTAAATCTATTTCCCCTACCTTATGAAAGGAAGCAAATAAAATTAATATTTATTACCAGCAAACATATGCTACTTTATGGATTTACTATAATTAAAACATGATGAAAAATATTTTAAAGTGTTTAATTAAAAGTGAAAGGGACAACAATTTAGAGGTTTGGATGAAATGAAAGAACAGATGTGGAAATTTCATAGATGTTTCATAGAAGTTTCACCAGTTTCATAGAGGAGCACCTTACAGTTAAGGGTGAAAAAGAGTAAATTTCAAAATTTCCATGAGAATTAAAGAATTTAAAGCACTAGTAGGCTGGATTTTGGACAGATCATTACATGGACACTTTGGTCATCTTGCACTATTGTGAGATTACAGACCAGATGCCAAAGCATTATAAAGTGGAAACAACTGGTAGGAATGGGAGGTAGATGAAGATGGCAGAGCATAAATCAATCATAGGGCATGAATCTCAAAAAAGCAGAGATTTTTACTCAAGGAAATGGTCTAGAAAGGAATAAGTTTAGGGAAACCTAAATTTTGGTCAAAATCATGAGATAGTAGAGTTTTATCAATAGGATAAATGATGTAGGTGTTTGTCTGCCATGAAATAAGAGTTCCAGAAAGCACAGTGGGAGGGAAGAACCATAGCAAAGTCAGACTCAAAATCCAGGGGCATGTGGGGGAGGGAGGGGGGGCCTGGGGACCTCAGTCAGTTGAACACCCAACTTGATTTTGGCCCAGGTCATAATTCCACGGTCATGGAATGGAGCCCAGTGTTGGACTCTGTGCTGAGCATGGAACCTGCTTAAGATTCTCTATTCCTTTATCCCTTTTCCCCACTCATGCTCTATTTCTCAAAAAAAAAAAAAAAATCCAGGGGCATATAAAGATGAGAATTAACGAGCAGATTTTAACCTAATAAATCTAGGGGCACCTAGGTGGCTTAGTCAGTTAAACATCCGACTTTGGCTCAGGTCATGATCTCACAGGTCAGTGAGTTCAAGCCTCTACGTTGGGCTCTGGGCTGACAGCTCAGAGCCTGGAACCTGCTTCAGATTCTGTCTTCCTCTCTGACCCTTCTCTGCTCATGCTCTCTCTCTCAAAAATAAATAAATATTGGGGCGCCTGGGTGGCTTAGTCGGTTAAGCATCCGACTTTTGCTTAGGTCATGATCTCGTGGTTCGTGGGTTCGAGCCCCGCGTCGGGCTCTGTGCTGCCTGCCGGCTCAGAGCCTGGAGCCTGTTTCAGTCTGTGACTCCCTCTCTCTCTGACCCTCCCCTGCTCACGCTGTCTCTCTATCTCTCTCTCCTAGAAATAAATAAAACATTAAAAAAAAAGCAAAAACTACTAAAAAAAATAAAATAAATAAGTAAACAAATAAATATCTAACCTGACAAATCTATATTTTCAATTATAAGGTCAAATGAAATGGGATTAACAGGCTAAAATCAATACAATTGGGGAGAGGGTTATCTCAGGTCTCTTTTAGGACTGTATTTTCTATTTTTCTTTAAAAGTGTTACATTAATACGAACATTTGAGTCTAACTACATTTTCTTCATTCACAATGAATTTTAAAAAGTACATTGATTATAACTGAAAATAATGAAGTTGTTTTCAAACATTTTTTTAAAAGTAGAAATATGGACAGGATGAGAAAGATGAGGTTTTTTTTCTTCATATTATTTTAATGCTTCTCATTTCTCAAAGAAAACCCTCAGGCAGTCTTGTATCTGTTATAGAGACGTTAAAGAAACACAACACTCAGTTCCTATAAGACATTTGCACATTTTAGAAAAGAGTCTTTTCTGCATTTCATTAGTATCCTCAATGAAAAAGAAGGCAGAAAAGATACAATGATTAATGCATATTAAACACATCATATTTTACTTCATCCTATACTTAAAGACAGGAAAATTAAGCTAAAAATGTCTGCTTTTTCTACCGCTATACTTTCAGATAGAACAATGAGAACCCCAAGCAAATCAGAGCTGGAATAACCAAACGGTATGAACGTCATGTATCAATCAGGGCTCACAATTTTCACAAAGGTTGTGGGAACTTTGTTTAGAAAGGAATGGTCATCTCAACCTCTAAATTAGACCGCAAGATCAAAATAGAAAGTGGAAAGAAACAATTATTAGGTTTTCCCTCTTAGAGTAATATATATGGATCATCAGCCCATACCTGAACTAAACATTTGAGAGTTTACCAATTACTCTGCTTACCCAACCTTCTTACGCTGCTACAGACAACAAATTGCTGCCCCCTTTTATTTCTACTTCTTTCTCTCTTCCTTCTTTCCCTCCTTTTTCCTTTTTCCCTTCTTATATATATATTTTTTTCTTTAAAGCAGTGGTACATTCGTGTTCCCCAAAGCATGAAGGACTACATTTAGGAGGAGTGTGGAGTCTGTCCTAGGTATGATGGAGAGGCTAAAAGATCAAAGGTTTAGGCCCTCTACCCCTGTTTCAGTCAGAAAAGGTTATCTTCTATAGATCTCAAATATTATAAAAAATATTTTTAAAAAACCTGTGATGAAGCATGGTCTTAAGATTATCTAAGTTAAACTTGATTCTTAGTGTCTTATTAGCAAAAGTTAATTTCATAGGAGAAAACAGGCTTTAAATAAATAAATAAATTTAGGAGTTTTTGTTAGAGTGAGTGAGGAAAGAACACAGTACCAAAGTTGTTAGGATGGGAAGTCCCTGTAAACCATTAAAATCCTGATCGGCAATTTTAAGTATAGTAGCTCTGAGAGGCTGCAGTTAAAAGGCTAAAATAATCTTGACCTTCTTTGCAAAGAATATGAAGATTTTCACTTAATAAAATTTAATTCAATCAAAAATATTGTCTATTGTATACCATTTTCTACATCAGAAATGCTATATCTCAATGATAAATAAGATGCAATCCCTATTCTCAAGAATCTTTTCTTAATTTGAAGTTGGTGACTTACTCATTTCATTTTCTCCAGTGGAGACAATATCACGAGTGACTTTTGAGATGTTAAAGGAAAAAATATAAGAGAAACTCTACTTGTGACAATGATGAATTAACTGGTATTGAACAAATATCTTGCTAAGAGGATTTAGTAAAATTTGACAACATGCAAAATGAATTGCTTTGAAGTCATGGAAGAGCTACTAAGACATCAAAATTCGACATATCAAGATCTCTTGGAATTGGAAATGCATTCAAGTTAACCTCATAGTTTGGGAACAGTTTTTGCTTTATGGCATTTGAAGATTCAAAGAGGAAGATAGGCTCAGCACTTGAATGGAAATTTACAGGTAAGTAGAAGAAAAGCATACAGTCCTCCCACAATTCAGTAGAGATAAAAATTAGAGATCAGGGCCCATCAAAATTGAGATTCTCTAAAACTCTAGGACTTGGTTTAAATAGATAAGCCTTTAAAAGTTTTGAAACTCAGCTTGAATCTGCTCACTTTACCTGTCAGAAATACATGTTAATCTTTAAATGAAGATCACCTTAGCTAGAGATTACTATTTTCTCCTAAATTATATCTATGTTCAATCAAAAATTGCTAGTCATAACAGTAGCCAAGATCAAAAGGAAAGTATGATAAAAACAGATCTATAGTTTTTCCAAATATTGGAGATATAAGAAATCAGTTTAAAGATAATTGCTATTGCTAATTTTAAAAATGAGATGAGGAAATGAAAACAAATACCAGAAAACTGAAATTTAGAAAAATAGAATCAAATAAAAATCCAACCTAAATTATATAGTAATTAAAATTAACAACAGATATATTTAATATATTTAATATACAATTAGATAAAGCAAAAGAGAAAATTAATAAATAGATAAGGAATAGTAGAAAATATGAGGGCTGAAGCAAAAAGAAATAAACAGAATTGGAAATACAAAAAAATGATAACACATTTGAGATTGTAAATCACATATATATATTACAGTTATATATATTATTAGTTACATATTATTACAGTTATATGTATGTTACAGTTGTGTATATTTTATTACACATCTAAAAAAGGAGATTATGTGGCAGTGGCAGAAATAACTCTTAGAGAGATAATAGCTAAGAATTCTCTAACTTAGACATCTAGCCATAGTCTGAGAAATCAATATTAACTAAAAGCAACTTCGAAACAAACTATACCAGCCATATAATAGCAAATTGTGAACATTAAAAACAAAGAGAAAGTCTTAAATTCTGTCAGACAATAAAGACACACTACTTTCAAAAAAGCAAAAATACTATTTAACCTGGCTCCACAGAAATGATGGAAAATAAAAGACAATGGAATGACATCTTCAAATTGCTAAAAGATAGAAACAGCCAACTGGGAATTTCATTCTTAATGAAGAATTTCTTTCAAGAGTAAGGTGAAAAGAAACATTTCGAATAACAAAAACAGAGAAATCTTCACCAGCAAACATTCACTAACAAGGCATTTAAAAGTACAAAGTAGAGGGGCACCTGAGTGGCACAGTCAGTTGCAGGGCTGTGAGATCGAGCCCTGCATCAGGCTCTGTGCTGAGAGTGGAGCCTGCTTGGGATTCTTTCTCCCTCTCTCATTCTCTCTCCCTCTGGCCTCCCTCCATTCACGCTCTCTCAAAATAAATATATAATCTGAATAAAAACATTAAAGAAAGTTCTTAAAATGATTATTGATAGGCATAACAATGCAAGAGTGAATAAAAGGCAGAAAAAAGATAAATACATGGACAACCTAAGTAATATTTTTAGTACAAACTAATAATGATAAATATATCATCATTATTATCATTATTAGGAAGAATACAATACATGTTATTAGGAATGTATGTTATATAAGGAACACAATATATGTTTAATAAACTAAATGATAATAACACAAAAGAATGGAGGGAGTAAATAAAATTAAAGTAGTTAAATAAAGTTAAAATTAAGGTACTAGCAGTGTCAAAAATATATTTATTTGTAATTTACTGTAAACACCAAGAATGCATATTGTAATCTCTCAGGTAACAATTTAAAAAATCAAGTGATGTATAGATAATAGAAAACTGATAATTCAAGTATCATTCACAATCTAAATTGTATTTTGGTATGCCTTGTAATTTTTTCTTTATACTCAGACATGACATTAAGAGCAAAAGTGACTGTTAAAAATAGCCCTTTAGTAATGTGGTAGTAAGGTGTCATGGGAGGGGAATTGTTATATAATCCAAAAATTAGCTCTCATACTTTAGTGAACCTATGCCTCTGCACTGTGACCCTTACAAGTATTGTCAATTTTTTCTTCCTCTTCTGTAGACAGGAAACCTAAAGTGGGCTGTAGTTCGCATTTCCATTCTTTTACTGAAGGTTAGAGCTTATTGGAGTTGGAGATTTCCCTTTCTCCAGGTCAGTTAGGTTCCTATCATTCCCTAGCAGATTATGCTCTTGTGAACTTTATTTTTCTGGAGTCCTCTTAAGAAGAGAGTACTCTGGCAGATTTCAGAATGGTTCCTTTCTCTCTCTCTCTCTCTCTCGCTCTCTCTCTCTCTCTCTCTTTGCTGGAAACATGAGGGGATTTTTCTCTGATACTTATTGTGAAAACCCAGTTAAGATCTTCAAGGTAAATATCATAAAACTGCAGGAGCTCCTCTATGACTGAGTCTCTCTGGAATTTGTAACTCTTAGAGTTGTCTGCACTAAGCCACCAGCAATTCACAAATTACAGTTCAGGTTTTGCTACCAATTACCAGCTTCCCCTACAGCCTCCACTCCCTAGTCTCTGTTCCAGTTAGCTGCAACTCCCTGTATATGCCTCACTGTTACTCTGATCTTGTGGGCAGTGGATTACCTGTGCCGTCCCTTTTCTTATGGATCTGGGAAGCTGGTTTTAAGTCTATTAAACTTTTTACTTGTTAAGAAGAGACCATGGTGACTTCTGAGCTCCTTGAATGAGGAAATGGAAATAGGAAATCTGTTGAAAACTTTTAATTTCTCTTAAGGTACAAATGAATATGTGGATTAGTGTATTATATTTTTCACTTTGTATGCTTAAAATATTCCATTTAAAATATTGAAAAAAGAAGAATGTCTACAGTAACAATAAGGACTTGAGAATTATAGAAGAAATTAAAAAATTACCTTGCTTTAAGGTTATTTTATCAAAAATTGTTTCATCGGAGAGGAAGTCAATCTAAAGGGGCATGTAGGTTCTGCAGCTTCTGAAAACATTCTAAGGGGCATGTTAAAATGCCCTGTAAGAAAATGTACTGAGGGGTTATAATTTTTATTTCTAGAATTTATTTGAAATTGTCAAAAGGTAACATATATGAGAACATTTATAACTAAGGTTAACAACTGGATGACTGTTCTGGTCTAAGAAACTTTGATTTGTTTTATTTGTAGCAACATTGTTGTATCTCTCTCTAATGTACTTGATTTAGTATTAAAAACCTGTGGTGTTCAATATGTCTTCCCCAGGAGGCCATGACTCTGTTGACTACAAGATACTGACATATCCAATATACCTCTTTAAGCTGTAGTCTAATGTCTCTTCACCAGAGCTACAAAAGGTGACTACAATTTTAATTACTCTGAGTATTGGAAAAATAGAATTAATTTTAATAATAATTAATTTCTTTACCAGAAAAGACCTGTTCTTTTATACATGTTCATTATAAAATAATTGAAGAATAAATGAAAATAGAAAAAAGGAAAAAGCACACAAATTGTTTCTACTTGGAACTAGCCAGTGATAAATTTTAGTGTCAACCCTTTTTTTTTCAGTCTATATGCTTCTATGTAAATATGACTTTTTGGTCTTTAAACATATATTTATAGGGCATCTGGGTGGCTCAGCTGGCTGAGCGTCTGACTTCAGTTCAGATCATCATCTCACAGATCATGAGTTTGAGCCCCGTGTCTCTGTGCTGACAGCTCAGAATCTGGGGCCTTCTTCAGATTCTGTCTTTGTCTCTGTCTCTGTCTCTCTCTGCCTCTCCCCCACTTGCACACTCTCTCTCAAAAATAAACATTAAAAATTTTAAAATATATTTATCAACTTAATTCTTTTAATAATTATCAAAATGGCATACATATTTTAGAACAGCAGCAAGATATAAAATGTGTGAAGAACAAAATCCTCTTTGAGCAGATACTGATGACTGCCACACATTTTCCCCTTCTTTATGGTGGTTCTGCTTAAGTAGTGTGGCTCTTTCTTCCAACTACCTGTCTTTGATATTCTTAACTGCGGAGGATGTGGAAACTACATCCATCTGTTCATCCACCAACCATCTATCCATCCATTCATTTTTATTTGTTGCCAAAATGTGAAGTGATTTCTATTAAGTTTAATGACAATTAAATGGAACTAAACCTTTAATTGGTTGGCTATTATTGATTTCCTCCATAAAAATATAGTAAACCTGTTAGTATCAGAATGTTTATAAAGTATTTCACTTCTCCAGTACCACTGAATCCACAAACATAAAAATGACATAAACCAGAAAAAAGAAGCATATAGGTATGTGTTTATTGTGCTGAAGCTAGACTTTGAAACACATAGAAATAGAAGGCTGATAGAGGAGAACTCCATTTCCAGTGTGGGGGGGAGGATGGAAATTGTATTCTCTGACCCTTCCACTAGCCACATGCAATTTTAAACAAGACACTCTTGTTTTTAATTATCTTTCCAATTTTCCTTTGTTATATAAGGAATAAAGCCAGATGGAAGACAGTCCAGGCATTTTGTTTGTTTTTTCATTTTTCATTAAGCTTCTTAGCACAGATTAGATACATAAAAGGATATGGAATAATTTTTTTCTTGTTGCCCCAGAATTATCAGTGTGGCACAGAGCTAAAGACAACAGGACTTCACAAACTACTGATGACTACTAAGTATTGAGACCAGGAACATTTTATCATAGTTTACTAAGAGTTAAGAGAACCCCTTACCCCCACTACAACTTTCTTGACTTTATAAGAGAGGAGGCTGAAAGGGAGAGTCAGCAGGTTTACAGAGAGAACCATGTAGTGTTTTTCCTAAAGAACATATCGGCAAACTCATGACCTTGCTGATGAGAGAGAGGGAGAGGAGTGTGCTTTTCTCCTATCTCAAGGCAACAGAGTACAGAGGGAAGAAAATAATTTGTACAGCAAAGATCTTAGGAGTGCCTAAAAAAAGAGGGATATACTTTCCACTCCTTACCTGGATGTCTGATTAGGTATCCAAACTCTACACCTGTCTGAGCAGGGGGGATAACTGAAGAAAGAGAGAAGGTAGGGAGAGAGAAAGGATGGTGAAAAGTTCCCCATGCCGTGCAGTATGGAAAGGAATGCATGTTTCCCCTCAAAAGTCAAATTGACATCACAAAACCATGGACTCTCTTGCTGGTATTCCATCTAAAAGTGGGAGGAACTCAACGAAAGCTTATGCACTAAGGGAAGGAGATGAGCAGACTCTTCGCAGGAGTTGAGCCAGAGCCAGACCTTCTACAACAGAGAAGTGTTTTGTGGACAGATTGCACAGGGTCTTCAATACGGTGTTGTTCTGAAAATCATCCTGTGGACACCTTCCAGAGAGAGGGCATCAGGGTCTCATCAGAGTAAGTCCAAGAAAGAGGAGGGAGCAGTGTGACTGTAATCAGTCCTCATCAGTTCATCTATATTGGAAAGCCAAGGCTTCAGTGGGAAAGGTGAAGGACCCATGCCTTTACTACAGAGAGAAATAGATGATTTTGTGTAAGGACACAAGTCTAAACCAGACTGACTCCATAACAGGCTTTAAGTTTCCCCTCTAAACTAGAAGGCCTAAGTTTCAGTTTCCCTGAAACTATCAGGCAGTTACACACTGCCCAAGGCTGAAGAAACTGCCCACCACATCACTCCTCCACACTACCTTGGCAACACCCAATCAAGAAAGGCCAACAACTATAGATAAAACTCCGTTACCTAATGTTAAGGTTAACCCGTTAGGCGCCGAACAAGACCCTAGGCTCGCTCTGTAATTGGTTAAATTTAAAAGTACTCTAAATGTTGTAATTGGGTCTCACCAAAAGTAACAAATACTCTAGACAATGTGTATGGTTAAACCCGCTGTCAATAATGTTGTATAGTTATGATTGGATCACTGTTCCCATGTCAACAACTTCTGTAACTCCCCCGTCACAAACCCCGTAAAAACCCTACTCTGCCTTTGTTCGGGGCTCACAGCATGGATGCACTGCGCTGGTAAAGTCTGGGAGCCCGAGATCGAGATCGAGTTCGTAATAAAGCCCTTTGCCTTTGCATGGGTGACTCGGTCTCCCCGGTGGTCTCTGGTCGTTGAGGATACTGCAATCTGGGTATAACATTTGAAACTTAGACTGCAATTTAAATAATAAAGTACACTATATTTTAATGATCAAACTTTCTGGACTGTCTGTAAAACCTACCTTAGATTCCATTACACGGCAGAAAAGGGAAATATATCAAAGCTCTGGTGAAAGTGATGAATGTAGAAAAAAATAACTATTTAAGGTGTACATTTCACTGAGTTGAGACTCCTTAAAAAGCTGTTACAGATAAGAAATAGGGACAAGACCAAGGAAAATGACTGTTACCTTTTTTTTTTACTATTGAAACCCCTAGAGCATAGGACTTAAATAATGTACTACTTTTTACTCTAGCTTAACTAGTCTGAATATAGTCTACTTCTAACAACTTCCAATTAAAGCAGCTTGACAGTTGTTTGAGGAGTTGGCAGAGAGGAAAGAAACCAAGTGAAAGAGAAAAAAAACCACAGGTGCTATTAAAAAAAAAAACAAACAACCAACCCGCTTTCCCATTCTTTGCACAGCTACCTTTCTACAAACTCTCATTTCATTAGCAATTTCGTGTTTAGCATGTTGGTTACAGTAGCTAAGTGTTAATTGGCTATTTGGCATGTTATGCCAAGATGAACCTGATTAATTAAAAGAGGAAGCACTATCCTTTGAGCAACATGACTAGGGCACTGATGTTGATGCCTCAGGTTGAGTGTATAATGAGACTTGTAGCTTCAGGCAAAGAGATGCTGCATGCTTTCAGTCTCTGGCATAGCACCGAATTAAGTATTAGCTGTGTAGTGGACCCCTGCTTATCAGCAACCTCGCTATTACTCTCCCGACCCTGATGTGCATAAGCAATATTTTCATCCTCTTCCCAAGAGATTTATCTGGCTGTTGAAGTAGAAAATGAATATTTTACAGTTCACTTGTCTGATCAATTACCTACAAGCTGCTGCAGTATTTTATAGCCAGTGGGAGAGCTGTGTAGGTGATGATAGAGAAATCTGGAGGGAATCTCTTAGCCAACTACACAAAAGGGAGTAAAACCGTGAATGAACCATCAGTAACAGTTCTTTGTTCATCCCTGGTCTAGCCAGAAATTACAGTGTAACCAATTAATGTACTTAAATGATAATCAGCAGAATGTGAATTCTAGAGGTGAGGAAACTTGACTGCTTGATTAGAGGATAATGAAGTGCAGAATGGTTCAAAGCCAACCCTTCTCTAAGCAACAACTCCCTCAGTCCTGCCATTTTTGTCTTTGGTAATTGGCTGAAAACCTTTATTCAGTGACACTTTGGAAAAAAAAATTTTTTTAAAGTTAAGTAAAATGTGCATATCTGAAAAAATTGTTACAGCCCCAGTCTTATAGCAAAGTATATTATCACTGTCAACTTTCTAGGAAACTTGAAAATTTTTAAATGACTATCTTGAATCATTTTTCTAATTTAATATTATTTTGCATGATTTTTATTGAACAGTTTAAAATGACTTTTTCAAAAGAATGACTTCCTTCAGCCCCCAAAGAAGCATCCTAAAAGACTCTCATGCATTAAAGTTAGTTTAATCTTTTTAATGTTTGGGTTCTATTTTCTTTTTAAAATATTTATAAATCATATTACTGGAATAATATTTAGTTTTTAACATAAATTTGTCTCAAGCTTTATAAACATATAGCCAAATAATGATTCAAATATAAAATGATAGAATGCCTGGGATCTACCTTCCGTTGAACAAACTCAGCTATTCTCTCCAAAATATAAAAGTGGCTTTGACAAACTGAAAAGCATGGATTGCTAAGTAACTCCTCCCCCAAAAAATGATCTGATATTTCACTTTGTTTATCAAAGATAAATTTGAGTAGATTTTATACAGTTACAGAGTTGACATAAGGCATTTTCAATGACTATAAAGATGATCTTAAAAGGAAGAAACAAATACCTTAAATATACGTTAGTTTGAAAGTATTTGTATTTGAAAAAATTATACTTTAAAATTTTCATAATTCAATTTTTCCATACCCACTCAACAAAATATTTCCTTAGTCAATAACTTTAAATTAAATTTTTTAAAAATAAGGTTTATATCCTAAAGATTACCATATGTGGAGTTATGATGTGAATATATAACATATTTAAGAATTGGCATTATATCCCTCAATTTATTGTTTTCTTTTTTGTTTTGTTTTTTTCTGCATTATTGCTATTGAATACAAAAACAAATCTATACTAAGAAGTAGACCTCTTTTGATACATTAAAAGTAGTTTTGGATTAAGTATTTAAAATTTAATATGAATTTTAAAATGCTCTGTATTTGTAATTGTACTACAATCTTTATGCATTATGTAAGGCTCAGAATACATTTTATTAGAATATGAAAATTCCCTTACAAAGAACTTTTATTCCTGAAACCAATATTGTGATATATGTTAACTACAATTTAAATTTAAAAATATAACTTTTAAGTAGTAAGATTAACCTATCACACAGAGTGTGAAGTGTTCTCAAATAATATAAATTGATGAAATATATGTGAAAAATAAACATCAACATATCTAGAGCCCTTAATATAATAAACCTAACTCAAAAGTATTTGAGCAAATACAAAAATTATAGAGCTTTTTATATCACTGTATAATTTTGAAAGAATTCTATCAGTTAGCTAATGTCTTTTGGTCTTATTTCTAATTTACCTACTTACTTAGTGCTTTTGGCAAAAAACAAAAAGAGGGTCCATCAATCTTTGCTTTACTGATTTTATAACTAGGTCATTTTACCTCATTAGTTTTTGCTGCCTTTGAGTTACTTTTTCTGCATATTTTAAGTCCCTCCATTTCCTCTTTATTTACTTTATTTTTCTTTCTGTTTTTTCTCTTCTCAATAATAGAATGATGATGAGTTTATTGAATAGCTTATTGTTGTTCCTATAGGAGTATATAATGACAACATGAAGCCCCCAAACTTGGACTTTCTTAATGCTATTACAGCATTTAGTTAATAATAAAATACAACCTATAATTAATATCTGGTAGGTTTTTTGTTTCTCAGATTTCAAGTCATATGTTATGAGGTATATATACTTTCTTAAAATTAAATTAAATTTCTCTCATTAAATGACTTTTGAGAGGCAAATTCATGGCTGTTAATTCAAGGACAGATGAGTCAATGGATGAAAACACTTAAAAACTGTCACATGGTAAGCATAAAGTTTAGCAATTAAAGAGTAGTTTGAACACATTTTCAACTTCAACAGAATGATTTGTGGTGTACAAGCTTTATTTGAAAGTCTCTAACTAATGTTTCTTTGGGAAGATTGACTCTTTTTGCAATTGGCCACTCTAGTGTATGTGGAGCCCATTTTCACCTGTTGATCATGCTGTAAAAATGGCCTTTGCTCCTGGCCTTTGCTCCCATCGATGCACTCTGCATAAAGTCCACTGACAGCCCATAGTAGAGTCACCCAAGAAGTCTGTTTGTTAAGTGGACAGACTTTTTAAACCCAGTCCAGAATAAAAAAGCTATCAGATTTTTCTTCCATCGAAACTTAGTGATATATTGAAGCAATTGTTAATTTCTCTAGAAAACATTACTTTTATGTGCACTACTTTAATAGTGAAAAAAAATGCTTCTAATTTCCTATAAAAGATTTTAAGACATAGGCAAATGAGGTTCTAAGCCATCTCATTACAGCCAATTTTCTAATTTGTTAAACAAGTCCAACCCTGGGGTCCAGGGGCCCAGCTGACACATGATTCTAAATAATGCCTACTTTTATAACTTCATAGAGTTGAATGGGTTCTTCTAAATGCAAAGTTGTAGTCTAGACTGTAACACAGCAGAAATGAAAGATCAGGTTCACAATTTTAGTTCTGCTTCTAACATAGGATAGTTCTGAATAAAGCTTTTGCATACATCCCCTCGAGTATAAAATAAGAAATCTCTAATCCATGGAAAGCATGTTTCTGTAGATTTCATAAAAGATTTATCAAAAGTAATAATTTCTAGACATTCACATCACACATATTTCTGTATTATAGCTTTATGTTTACACTGATGAACTAGTATAATTCTTTATGAAACTCATAATATTTCCCTCTTTGCTTTGGTTGCTAGGATGCATGAAATAATATTTTGTTTTCTATTAACAGTCTTATTTCTTAAACCTATATTTTTGGGCAAAGTTAATTTATCTGATTTTTACTTTTTTTCCACTCTAATTGAAAAGTACAATGCTTTTAGTATACTATCTTTTTATAAATTAGAAATATAGGAAAACAATAAGTGGTTAGATAATCAAAAGGAAACTTTTTTCTTTAAAAAAATGAAAAAGGTAATGAATTATCTTTAAAACTTCAGAAAAGGAAGTACTTTATAAATACAAAATTATTTAGATCCAAGAAAGATAATATGAATTTTTCAATAATTTTTGCTTATTGTCAGTAAAAATTCAGCCACACAAAAGGGAGACTTTATATACTATTACAAATTAAAACAACATTAAGAAATCATAAGTACATTATTACTATATCTGTGACTATGGTTTCCCATATAATTCAAACTTTTAGAACAATTTTTAGAAACTACACCAGCAGAACAATAGGTTAAATAATTGTTTTAATGTTTATTCATTTTTGAGAAACAGAGAGAGAGTGTGAGCAGGGGAGGTGCAGAGAGAAAAGGAGACACAGAATCTGAAGCAGGTTCCAGGCTCTGAGCTGTCAGCACAAAGCCTGATGCCGGGCTTGAACTCACGAACTGTGAAATCATGACCTGAGCTGAAGTTGGATGCTTAACTGACTGAGCTACCCAGGCGCCCCCAGAACAATAAATTATAGTGCCATCATGTAGGTAAAACTTTGAGATGAGGAAAGCATTTAAGAAGAAACAAAACAAAACAAAACAAAAACCCACCTGGTCTCTCTTTAACAAAGCAAGCAAAAGTATTTTTATTTCACTTTTCTGTTCATTGTTGTAAATAAGGAAAAACTAATGTTTCTTAAAGGTAGATAAAGTACAACATGCCTTAAGAGAAGCAAAAGAGCTTTCACTAAGATGTTGTGATTATTGTTTTCACATATTTTCATTGGAAGTCAGATCCCACTTTTAGTGCTCTGATGGATTTGGGTATAAAGAAGGCCTGCAAAGCTAGGTGGGATTTGAAGATTGTGGCTTTATTGTTCAAGAATTTTTTTTTCTTATTTTATAGTAAAGCCTATTTTGTTATGAGGCAAATAGCATTCCTATGAAACAAAGTGCCCCTAGGCCTTCTACGTCACCTTTATAGCCACAGTAGCTCAATTGAGGTTTTGAAAAGCACAGAAAATTTCTACAAGAGAAAATTATATATATATATATATATGCGCATGCATACACACACACACACACACACACACACACACACACACACACACACACGCGGGGAGAGAGAGAAAGAGAGAAAAGATACAAGATGTCCACAAACACCTACACAGAGAAGATTTAAGAGTGTGCACAAATACCTACAGACATACTGCTCAGTGTTTGTAATATGAGCACTCTTTTCTCCCTAAGTCAGCATCACTGCTGTACTATTTCTCCAGATTTACACATTTTGCATAGAAATAACATTTTGGTGACTGAGAAGGTGATAATAGCCTGAATTGTTCATTATTGGAACCACTGATTTTTTTTCCTGTAATTTGGAAAGTGAGGAGCAAGGCTGTAGTTGAATGGCTTCCTAAGGCCTCTGACCCCACAGACCTGTGACTAACTCACGTATAATTTGGCTTTTTTTTTTTAATTCCTAGAAAATACTCAAGGTAAAACTAAATGTGGATGATAGCTTTCATTAGGGAAAAAGAATGCTATTGATTTTTTTTAAGTTCTGCACAAACCAAGTTCTGACATTTAAATTTCTAAAGTGAAAATCTTATTTTATCCAATCAAATACTAAATAAACAAAGAAAAGATTTTCACAGAAAACAATTTGCTAAAATTTCAGGACCTCAGGAATTGAATTCTGGCAGCTAAGACTTAGAGAAATAAACATTGTAATCTATCTCGTTGCAATTGTCCTGAACAATGAAAAATCACCTCTTGATGATATTTTATTGTTTATGTGTGGCTGTTAGGCAGACGTCAAAGCCATTTTAATGAAATTTAATTTCAAAGCCGTGTGAGACTAGTCATTTTATAAACACCTTTATTTCACCTTACTTTTTGAAATAAGTGGTTTATTTTGAGATTATTTTGATTCATATTACAGTTGTAAGAAATAATACAGTGTTATAATAATACATTGTACTCTTTACTTCGTTTACCCCCATGGTCCTGTCTTACAAAACTATAATCCAGTATCATGTCAAGGATGTTGACATTAATGGAGTCAGTCCGGAACATTTCCATCAAAACAAGATCCCTGGTGGTGGCCTTCTGTTTGTTTGTTTATTTGTTTTCTTTTTCAAGTTTTTATTTAAATTCCAGTTAGTTAACATGGGGTGTAATATTCAAATCAATTATAGGATTTAGTGATGAATCACTTATTGTGGTGCTCTCTTAAAGACATAACCATTTCCTTTTAATCCACACCCATTTTTTAATTCTAGGCAACAATTAATCTGTTCCCAATTTCTAGAATTTTGTCATTTTAGGAATGTTACACAAATGGAATCACGTTGGTATGTCACATTTTGAAGACTGGCTTTTTTTATTCAGCTCAATTTCCTGAAGACATATCCACATTTTTTTTTGTATCAATAGTTTGCTCCTTTGTATTGATGGTAAGTATTCCATAACGTGAATGTACCTCAGTTTGTTTCACCACTAAACTGCTGAAAGACTCCTGTATGGTGTCTAGCTTTAGGCTATTATGAATACAGATGGTATAAGCATTTATATACACGTCGTATGAACATAACTGGTTGTGTTAAATATTTCCTTTCCATATATTTGTCACATCAGTGTTATAATTTTGGCTTACACCATGAAACATTATTTCTAAAATTTAAGAGAAGGAAAGCCTATTACATTTACCTGTATTTTTTCTTACGTTATTCTTTCTTCCCTCGTGATGTTTCAAGATAACTGTATAATTTCATTTCTGTTTCCAGAATTATTTAGCTGTTCTTTTAAAGTAGTTCTGCTGGTGAAACGTTTTTTAGTATTCCTTCATCTGATAATGTCTTGAATTCTCCTTCATTCCTAAAGGATGCTTTTCTGGATATAGGATTCTGGGTTGACATTTCTTTCATTTTAGCTCTTGAAAAATATAACACTTCCTTGTAGCATCCATTGCTGCTGATGAGAATCTGCTGCCATTGACACTGTTTTGCCCCGGTAGGTAAGATTATGTAGTTCTTTGTAACTTCTATTTCTTTGCTTAGACTTTCTACTTCTTTACTGAGACTTTTTTTTTCATATTTTCAATCGCTTATCGAAACATTTTTAGGATAGCTACTTTAAAATCATTGTCAGTTGATTCCAATATCACTGTCATTTTGATGTTGGTATCTATTGATTGTCCTTTTTCATTCAGTTGGAGATTTTCCTGGTTCCTGACATGATGAGTAACTTTTTTATTTAAAACCTGGCCATTTGGGATATCATGCTATAAAACTCTAGACCTTATTTAGACCTTCTAATTTTTCTGACTTCTGTTTCATTCTCCCAGCAGAGTAAGGGAAGGGGAGCTGCATCTCATTGTTGCCAGGTGGAGGTAGAAGTCGACATTCCCCACTCAGTTTCTGTTGATACCCACAAGTGGCTTCTTTTTACTGCTGGATGGAGTGGGAGTTTCAGATCCTGACTAACAATCTACTAATATCTCCCTGGCTGTGAGGTGTGAGTAAAGAGGGTGCCTTTTTACTGTTTCTCATGAGGTCTGTCCCGACCTCATTACCTCTGGACACTGTTGAAAGCCCTGACTCCCCTAGGCATCCTCTGATACCGCACAAGCAGGGAGGAGGAAGGCTGCCATGTTACTATGGGTGGAGGTGGATGTCCAGGCTCCCCCTGTTATCACTGACACTACAGGGGTGCTGGGTGTTAGCACCCAAAGAGGATGAATGTTTCAGCCCCTTACTTGTCTTTCTGGTCAGGGGTAGAGGAAGAGAGGATGTCTCATTTGTATCTGGTGATGACAAAAGCCCAGGATTCCCACTGGACCATTGCTGATGTGGATTGGACTTAGGCCACAGTGTTTTATGGGTGGTGTAACTTGTGTAGAATTGCCTAAGTTTTTCTGGTGGTTTTGTTGTTGTTGTTGTTGTTTTTAGGTTTCACTTTCTTTATCCTTTGGCTTAAGAGAACAGGCTGGAAGGGGTGTGTGTGTGTGGGGGTGCTTTTTAGTCCATGTTAGTTGGTTTTTCCAGATTGCTAGCTTTTTCAGCTTTATGTCTAAGAATATATAAAATAAAAAGAAACCCACTATGGCAATCTTGTGATTCTACAGTTCTTCATCGGTCTTCCTGCCCTCCCTAAATGTCATAATCTTGTGTATAAAGTCCAGGGTTTTTATTTAACTTAATCAGGATCACCGGGAAATAGCATGGCTACTCCATCTTCATTGAAGCAGAAGCCCAAGACTTCTGATTTAGAGTGTAATTTGAGATTATTGGCATGAAACTTTGTTGCAAAATTACTTTCTGTCTTAAACCTCTGAGAGATTTTCTTTTGAGAGTCCTTCAGCATCACAATTCTTTTCTCATGGACCTTTTTTATTAGGAGAACACATCATGTTGGGTCAAGTAAAGTTATATCCTCTTCCATGTTTTAAGGCTTATAATTGGCACAAAGGGAACTTGAAGGTTGGTCTCCCTATAATATTACAAAAGTCAAATACACTGCCCTGCAGCTATAATTCTGCTATCAATCATCTATTAATCCGTGACTCATATACTTATGAAAACTTTTACCCAACTATTTCTAATTAGGGACATTGTCTTTTTAATGGAATGAAGTTTTTAATAGCAAAAATTATATTACCATTGCTAATAAATGACCACCTACTTTGTTCTACATATTATACTATGTGGAAACAAAGATGAATACATTTTTATTAATTTATACTTCAATGGAGAAGGCTAAATGCAAACAAGTTATTATAATACTGGAGTACATAGAATATACCTGAACAATGTCTTAAAATATTAGAGAAATATTCTTTCACTTGTAACATGAATTCTGGGAGTATAGTATCTTAAGGACCCAGATTCCTTGTGTTTTTTATCCCACTATTCTTAGCAAATGGTCATGTTTCATAACTACAGGAGGAAAGGCAAAGGATAAATAAAAGTCCTGGGAATCCTACAAAAGATTTCCGCTTGTACCTTAATATCTGTTCTGGGCCACCCCTAATTATAAGGGATTCTGGGAAATGCCTCTTTTTCTTCTCAAGATATGTATATGGCTGCCTATTATAGAAAAAGTGGGGCCCTATGAGTAAGGAAAGAGAATAAATATTGTTATAACAGGGGGGGTAAGGTGTTTAATGGAGATAGGGATGGGGTTACTTTCCTTCTTTTCATTTTCTTTATAAATACAATGAGGTGGTAAAGTCTAATTGGGAGTAAAGATGTTTCTGCTAGAAGGGATGGCATATTCAAAGTTTCAAGCATTTTTGGAAATTATGAGTATTTCTGTACAAACTAAACAACATGTAAGGAAAGAGAAAATGACCATAAATATAATTGAAACCTAGAGTGTGACGGACTCTCCATGTCACATAGAGAAAGCAGATTTTATCGTTTTAGAAATTAGTAAGTCTCTAAAAAGTTTTTAATAGGTGAATGATATCAGATTTGTGTTTTTGAAGGAGAATTCCAGTGATAGATCAGAAAATGAGTTAGAAAAAAAAAAGAAATTGAGTTAGAGAAATGAAAGCTAACCAATCCATCTTCATCTATTTTGGAAACAAAAGAAGTCAATCTTTTACTTTATAGAAACTGCTTTGCTGCTTGATTATTTAAAAGTAGTCTTCCTGGGGCGCCTGGGTGGCTTAGTCGGTTAAGCGTCTGACTTTCGCTTAGGTCATGATCTCGCGGTTCGTGGGTTCGAGCCCCGCGTCAGGCTCTGTGCTGACTGCCAGCTCGGAGCCTGGAGCCTGTTTCAGTCTGTGACTCCCTCTGTCTCTGACCCTCCCCTGCTCACGCTGTCTCTCTCTCTCCTAGGAATAAATAAAAATATAAAAAATAAAAATAAAAATAAATAAAAGTAGTCTTCCTTAGGCTTCAGCAATTCTGTCACACCCTTCTTAAAGAGAGGTTACAATTATATATGGTATTCCAAGTCAGGCTTACTATGGTTTCATAAAAGGTAGACTAGTGGTCTTGCTTCTGCCATTAAACATTTTCTATGATGGCTTCAGCTCTGACTCTACATTGAGCCTGTTGGAATTTGTTGGACCTCTGAAAAACACAGTTGATAAACGGGTTTTTTTTATACTCAGTTCATACTATGTTATTTTCTGTTTACAAGGTCGATCAGGGTGTACAGGCCAGCAGTCTGTGTGATATTTTGTTGTTTATTATATTCACATCAGTGAAAAAAACTTTCAAACTTTTTATTGAACTTCAGATATTTCACAAATGTATGATTGCATTTTTATTTTAAAAACATTTAAATATTTTAAGTGTTATGAGCAAGCTACACACACACATGTGGGTTTTAGTATTTGTAACAAGTCAACTATTATTAACTTTTGTTGGCAGTTTAACTCATTTTTTTATAACCCAGATAAAATTCTATTGCTATCTTGAGCATATATTTATTTTCTTCTGTGTGCCATCGAGTAAGAAGTTTGTACACATCATTCTTTGAACTTGGGTCTGTGTGACTCCTTTCTGCAAGCTAGTATTCTTTTATGGAAGACATGAAATGCACTTAATTAAATGCCAGGCAGAGCTCCATGCATACTCTTGAGAATTCTACAGTAAAAAGTAACATATCATTTACCATGTCCTATTGCTGCTGCATTATGTATTGAAAATGGTTTGGGATCTTACTGTACTTATAGAATATATAAATTTTATATTTTTGATAAACCTTCTGACTAAAGTTATGTTGACAATGTTATCTGTTTTCAAGTGTGGTGCATAATCACTCTTAAAAGCAGACTCTATCATCTTTAAAAGCAAGAAACTGAAAAATAAAATTTTATAGTGACCAACAACTCTGGCATGATTAAGGAGACTTGAGATCAAAGGACAATTTTTACTCAACTCCCAATGACTGTTACTTCTACCAATATCAACCATATCAATAATAGTGACAAACCAAAGGAGTAGCTAAAAAATTTTCATGTGAATTCACTCAAAGAGAAGAAAATTGCCTTTTGTGTTTTACATAAATGTAGATACTGTCCAAATTCTAAACAATTTTATGTTGTCCACTTTTACACAAGAGTGTTGCAGTCTCTGCAAAGTTACATATAAGTTCGAAACATAAAATAATGTAAACAATTAGACCTTCTGCTTCCTTTATACTTATTGTGAAAAGCTTAATATTACTAAAAAAAGGTTTAAGTAAAAGATAAGGTGAGTCAAACTCATCACATTTGAATGAGAGGCAGATACAATTAGGAAAACAAACATTTAAAGCCTGGATTATTAACAATGCAACAAAAATGTGCTATGGATTCCCTGGGAGGGAAAAAGAATTAGGGCCACTGTCAGATAACCGTGAGCAGAAAGGATTCCAAGAATAATCATGCAATAAGACTAATGCATTTTTCCCATTTTTCCAAAGTCTGAAATGTGGATCTTTGTAAAACCAGACAATATTTGGGATATTAGGTTTATATTCTTTTTTTTTTGTTTCTATTTCATTTTTGTTCTGTTTTGTTTTTTTAATTTTTTAATGTTTTATTTATTTCTGAGAAAGAGAGAGACAATGCGAGCAGGGGAGGGTCAGAGAGAGAGAGACAAAGAATATGAAATAGGCTCCAGGTTTTGAGCTGGCTGTCAGCACAGAGCCCGAAGCAGGGCTCGAACCCACGAACCATGAGATCATGACCTGAGCCGAAGTCAAGTGCCTAACCGACTGAGCCACCCAGGTGCCCTTCATTTTTGTTTTTGTCTTTGTCAGCCCTGTGCTGACTATAGAAATGGAAGATGATAGGACAAGATAACAAGACTGTTATTTCCACATTGGTTTTTATCTTATGACCATTCTTCACCTGCCATTCCCAGTTTCAACTACAATGGCCTTCCAGCTATTCCTAAAACTACCCAAGTTCAGCCTATACCAAGGCCATTATACAAAATATTCTCTTTTGAAATTATTTATTTCAATGATATTCTGCTCAAATATCACTTTTTCAAAGGATTTGTCTGCATGTACCATCTTATACTGTGCTATGTTCATAGCCTTATAAAACTTGGGAAATATGAGTTTTGTAGGCTTTTTTTTTTTTTTTCGTAAGAAGCAGACAGAAAAGAATAAAACATTCTGTCCTAGAGTTTAAAAAAAAAAAGATGACCCCAGGCAGCAAGGAAAAATAAAGAAGAAATGATAAGAGCTGGGAGTTAGTGGAGAGAGGAGACCTGGGCCCTAAACCCATGGAGAGTGCCAGAGAGGCAAAATGAATCCTGAAAGAGAATGATTCTTGAGAGAGGTGTCATGGTGTGCAAGGGTACAGATTCCCACATGCAGATTCCCATGCCCTAGCCCCTCTATGCCCTAGCAAGCATGGAGGTAGCACAAGTACTCACAGAATCTGAAAAGGCAAATGAACTATTTGAGCAGTCACTAATGGGGCTCAACAATCAGGTACAGGAGGTGGCAGACCTAAACTCGCTGAAACCTTAAAACACTTGTGAGCATAAGAAGAAACACTCAGATAACTGGTTAAGCTACTTCTACTCCAGTAAATGGGCGCTTGGAGAACAAAGTTTTAGATTAAATATTTATATTCCTCTGCACGTGAATTTATGGGCTGAGATTCATAACTGCCACATTCACAGTTCAAATGAATGAGAATGTGTGTATTTCTGATTTGCATTTGCTGGTTTATATTATACCGTACATGCAGGTGCATGTGAGGAGGATGCATTAATTTAAACACTTGACACTGAGACAACAGGGGAATTTTTTTGCTAGTGTTTGGATCAGTTTTTAACGCACCATAAAGGATGTTGGCAAAAATGTAGTGACATCTGTACTGACAGTGTGAAAGCACTGAGGTCAACAACTGTCGAGATGGCAAGTATGAATCTATTGCCCAAATGTGTTCAAGTCAGCACCACATGTTGCAAAGAAATTATAGAAGCCAGCATCTTTCAAAAACAGTTTTGGGAAATGTCACAATTGTCAAATGTATTAACAATCTTATTAAATAGTAGACTTTTTCAGAAATATTTCTAACAGTCTAGGTGGAGGTTTAAATATGTCATAGGAGACAAACTCACTATTTTTGCTGATGGAACCAACCCATTCACTTAATATCTCAAAAGTACGATCTCTCCCAAACATGTTTGTACAATACATTTATAATAGATATATTTATTTATATATATCTTTATATATCTATTTATTTTTTCATAAGCTCTTTTTGGCAGTGGGGGGTTGGATTATTAAAGTACACTGTTGTGGGTAATGGTGTTAGTGAACTGATACTGGATTCAACATGACAAATAGCATAAACATTGAGTGCCCTGATGAATGAGAATGTCTTACACAAATATCACTTACCTAACTGATATTTAATTTAAAAGATCACTCAATTTATAATATTTTAAGATATATTTGAAAAAATTACTCAAAAATAATGTTATAACCTGGCTAAGGAGACTGTTGTTCCATTCATTCTAAATGTTTCACCTATCAGAAGACGTAAGGAGTTATTAGAGGTTGCTATGGATTGAACAGTAAAAACAAAATCTGCTATCCAAGATTCTGCTACATTTTAAATGAAAAGAATCCTGTGACTAGAATGCTAACTGTTATAGCTGCAGCTGTCTATCTAGACATATTCAGATTTTTCTTTGTTGAATTAACCAAAGCAATATTGCAAGACAAAATGGATGCTAAGACTTATCTGTGATTGATTTTTTTAATGCAACATCTTCTAATCCAACTTTCTGGTTACTTCCCAAGATACTATGTGATTTCCCAAATAGCCACATTTTTAATAACTTCTTTTTACCTAAATCCTATAAAACTGTACATATATACTATTAGTATGTCACTTCTATTTCCTTTATATTTTATGGATTTGTATGAGATTTTAATAAAATATTTCTTTTGCTAAAATAGTTTGAAAATCACTGTACATTTTTTCTTTTGTCAGCTCACTTTCACACTTTTATTCTTCAGAAAATGTCACTGGCTGTGATCACCAGTGGTGAGATAAAATTATGATATGGACACTATCATTCCTGGAACTTACAGTCTCACAGGGAAGACTATACCACACATCAATGTGAAATTACAACTACCATAAGTGCTATAAAAAAAAAAAAAGCACATGTCATAGGAGAGTCTGTGACAGGGATTTTTAAAATAAGTCATCAAGTCAAGGAAGGCCTGCTGTAGGAAGATTTGTTCAAGGGAAGGTCTAAGGGAGTAACTGGACTGGGAGAGGGAAAGCCTTGTGGAGTGAAGAGCATGAGCAGAAGGAATGTGTGGCTGCAAAGCCATGACCGATGTGGTGGAATAGGTACCAAAAGTTGAGGTAGGAAGAAGCCAGGGTTCAAGTTAGAGAGCTCATTCTTCACCCTAAGAACAGTGGGAAGCCACAGAAATAATTTCAGTAGAAAGTGATTCAGTCATATATGAACTTCAAAGAAGCCACTCTGGCTTTATGAAGAGAATAAATTAGAGGGAGAGGAGAAACAATGATGGAAGCAAAGTTAATAGGCTATTGTAGTATTCCAAATAAGAGAAATGTTAGCTGGGGCAATCAAGCTTTGAAAGAAAATGGTACGCAGATGAGAACTTTTTTAAGTGCCAAATTACCAGACAAACTGCCTTTAAGTTTATAAAGAATTCTTAGATTTTTTTTGTTGTTGTTTGTATTTTTAATTTAATTAACAGCATGGATGGTGATATCATCAACACTTTGTTGTAGGCCTCTGTTTCTTCTGGTATAAAATGAAAGGGTTGATTTCTAAGTTGTCTCCAGGTTTAATATTATGGACTTAACCAGTTCATGGGAGGACTCAATAAAATCAGCTTACCAATAGTGTCCCATGAAATAATCTTTCCTGAGTCTCTCTTAAGTAATACATTATGGCCAATCTTACTTACATGCAAGGAACTAAAATAAAATGACTTCTAGTTAATAATGAAAAGGTTAAAGTTAAAATGTATTTCTAGTGAGTTTATTTTCAGAAAAATGAAATAATTTTTATCTCATTTTAAAGTTTCCCTGAGTTGTTGCCTTGTACCATTTTCAACTGTTAAATGCACTCCCTTCTTTGAGAAGTATGGAATCACTCAGTTCCAGAAACCCACCTGAGGCAAAAACAACCTCTAAAAGCTCCTAAACTTATTCATTTTGCTCCAACAACCCTTTGAAGACCTTAAATTTCTTAATCAATATTTGCTTGAGGTTTTGAGATTGATGGCATTTGCATAGTTACAGTATAGACTTTATACTGTATGCTTTACCTGTTGAATATACCTGTACTCAGTGATATTTGCCTTTACAATAATTATCATGTTGACCATGGAAAATGAGAAAGTAAGCCTTGGTGATAGGCATATTATCAGCCTCCCTACTGGAGATTGCAGTCACAGCATGAAAATAAAGCTGGACATAGTTATAATCTCTTTAATACCTTCTAAAAATGTACTTTCATTCTAATTTCTAAACTCATATCTCTCCTTAAATGATATTTAGAAATACAAAAACATCATTAAAAATGAATGCTTATGGCATACATTTTCATTTAGTTTTTCATTTTTTCTATTTAGCTGTCCATAAATTAAAATGATAATTACTTCTGAAAATATTTATTTATGGTCTCATTCCATAAATCTCTATTTACCTTCCATGTTAAACTGTACAATTCATGTTAAATAATACGAATTCAGATGAATATTCTGACAAATTCTTTCTTGTGTGGAAAGGACTTGGCATCTACCACTCAGTAGGCTGCTTTCCAACATAAATTTAAGATAGAAGTTTTTCTCTTTGTGATGAATTTTCTATTTTCCTGGTGAAGGGGAGGCAATTTCCTGTCCTTAAATAAGTGTGATCTATATAACTTGTTACACATGCTTTTCTGAGTTCTTTCTAAAGAGGCAGGACTGTATAGAGAGGAAACAATAGGCAAGGAGTCAAAGAACCTCTTTTTATTGCAACCTGTGTAATCTCTCCAAGTTTCAATGTCCTCATAAATAAAATAGGTATAACATCTTAATTGCTTCCTTACAGAATTATTTTGAGAATCAAATGTGCTAATAAAAGCACTAAAATCTATAAAGTGCTACAGTAGTTAAATATATTGCCATTTTTATGGGGAAGCCTTTTATTTATAAACAATGCATGCTTATTAGTTTTATTATTACATGATTATGACAATGTTGATGATTATTACATTAGCTTCTTATAAGAAACAATTGCAAAGTTGGAAGCTTAAAATACCACTGTTTGATTCTCTACTAGTTCTAAGTGCTAAAACTAGCTTCACTGGGTTGGTTCCTTCTTGAGGCTTTAGAAGTTCCCTTTGCCTCGCCTTTTCTGCTTTTGGATGCCATCTGTGCTCATCAATGACACCTTTCTTGCATCACCCCAACCTCTTTAATCTGTCATCAAGTTGCCTCTCTTCTCTCATTATATTTTCTTCTGTCTTCCTTTTCTAAGAGCCCTTCTGATTATATATAGGGTCTACCATGATAATCCAGAATAATTTCGTCATCCCAAGAGCCTTAATTTAATCACATCTGAGAAGTACCTTTCTTCTAAGGCTACATTCACAGGTTCCAGGGAATGGATGTGGATGCATTTAGGGCCGTTATTCAGCCTACTTCAATTATTGAAAGATGATCATGGTAGCTAAGTACCTTCATAGGGAATCAGGTGAATGTAGCTAATTACTATTTATGGGAGCATTTGCGAGCAGTACATTGCCCTAAGGTGGTGAGAAGCTTCCAACCCAGGGACTAAACATATTCAGCATAAACATCCATTGATCCATCCATCAATAGACATTAAAATTATTACTATTGCAATGTGGGCAGCCCTAACATGCTTTTACTTGTAAATAGCCCTTATGTTAGAAAAGGTATGAGTGGCTGAACTCCAACAGGGGAGGCTAGGGTCAAATGAGTGGAAGCATCACTAGAACCAGGCTCTGCACTCCCAGCCTCACTGCAAGAATGCTGTCTGCTTTTTAATTTTTAAATAAATATTTATTGATTTTTGAGAGACAGAGTGTGAGTGGGGGCAGGACAGAGAAAGAGACAGACACACAGAATCTTAAGCAGGCTCCAGGCTCTGAACTGTTAATACAGAGCTCAACATGGGACTTGAACTCATGGACTGCAACATCATGACCTGAGCTGAAGTCATATACTTAACTGACTGAGCCACTCAGGTGCCCCAAGAGTGCTGAGTGCTTTGAGTATTGGACTTCCAAATATGCTTTTGGTTTAATAAAGGGCAATGGAAATAAAATAAAATAATAATAATAGTAATTATTAAAAATAATTATTCTAAAACACTATGATTCTGTTCTGCAAATGAGGAACTTCTTTTCATATATAAACATTAATGGTTATAGCACTCCCTTGAAGAGACCAGCAGTACACTGACCCGTATGTAATCATTCTAATACTTCTTTTATGTAAAAACACTATCTAGGAAGAGAGATTAGGAGTTTTATTTTTGTTTTTTGTTATTTTTTTAACCTTTGCTGTCCCTAAGTAGGTTATTAGTTTTGAGAATGGGTCTTATTAGAATTCAAGAGTAAGTAGAAATATTGAGCAAATTACAGCTCTTTGCAATGGCTTAATTTCTAAATGAATTCTCCTATGTTTAGGCCTATGCTAGCCAAGCAATACCGATGTTAATCTAAGTGGCTTAAAAGTAAATTAGCATCCTTTCTCATCCCATCTACCATTCACTCAAATTCTTAACCATGGTCCAAATTTAACACTTTGATTGAGTTATAGGTAGAACAATAACCATAGGGCAGTTTTTCAATTTGTATACAAACTATGTCACTGTTGAATTTTAACTCAGAAATACATGAAATCTTAACATATGAATTAAAAATAGCTAAGTCAAGTTAATACAATTTAAATGCTTGTCTTTTATTTTTATCTATATTGGCTGCATAAATGTTTGATTATTCGCCAGAGAAAAAGAACCAACAGTTGTTCAAAGAATAAGAAATCTAACCTTTACAACATATGTCTTGGAAAAAATATATTTGACTAATAGGTCAAAAGTCAAGAAACAATTTAATATCATATAAATATAACATATAATATAAGCGACCTAATTTAATATACGTCAAAAACCGAGAAACAATATTCACCTGTTAGGTGCCTGGGTGGCTCAATCAGTTAAGCATCTGACCTCGGCTCAGGTCATGATCTCATTGTTCAAGGGTCCAAGCCTCGCATCAGTCTCTGTGCTGACAGCTTGGAGCCTGGAGCCTGCTTCACATCCTATGTCTCCCTCTCTCCTTGCCCCTCCCCAACTCATGCTCTGTCTGTCTCTCTCAAAAATAAACATTAAAAAATTTAGAACATCCATCTTTTTATCTTTCTGTTTTTTCGACTCTTCTCTACAAATGAATCCCATTTCTAACTTCTATCTGCTCGTTGCTACTAAGGCTTCTGAATGTGATTGCAACCTGAGCCTGTGGCCCCTCAGTTTCTACATTTTACTATGGCTATCAATAGTATCGTAATTCCCCCAAGCTTTAAATCTATGAATATGAGTCACTTCTAACTTTCCCCTGTTCCTTATGCCAAAGTGCTGGTAGGCATCTAACACACCTTTTTCTTTTAAATACTCTTAGATTTTAATTTTATTTTCAATTAGTTATGCTATCACCCTACACAGAAGCCTTACCACTACTTACACTGGCTTTTCCAATGCTCGGTTAATGTTAGGGCTCAGGCTTAACTCACTTTTCCAACCAATTATTACATACATTCTTTTTACATATTGATTTTATTATTTTACTCTTTAAAATGCTTTATGATAGTTCCTTAAGTCCTTCACCATGTTTTTTAGTCCTTTTGTTTTTGAATCTCATTTAACCAATGCAGTGTTCGCCTTTAGCTCATACTTCCTTAGCCACAGAAAATTTTAATTTTCCACTGCCCCAAATCTGTGCCTCCATTTATTTTGCTGTGATATAATTCTCCTATTAAAATTCCACGGGGTGGGGGTGGTTGGAGGGACTTCTGGGTGTCTCATTAAGTTAAGCGTCTGACTCATGGTTTCGTCTCAGGTCATGATCTCAAGGTTTGTGAGTTCGAGCCCCTTCTCTGGCTCTGTGCTAGCAACATGGAGCCTGCCTGGGATTCTCTCTCTGTCTTCCCCCTGTTCTCTCTCTTAATAAATAAATAAAAACTTTTAAAAAATTAAAAACATAAAATTCCACAGAAATTAAGATTATTGTCTATAGTTTTCCTGTATGTTTGAAGTATTTGACACAGCATAAAACACCACCCTGGCTATCAAGACTGAAGCAGTACTGCACATGACAGGTGGTTGATTCCTCACTATTAGCAATGCTTTAACCAGAAATCAGAAAAGTTAATAGATGATGTCATTGTGCTAATTTTGCTGGTGATAATCCTCCAATTTTAGAATGAGATTTTTGCTGAGCTATAGAACTATATACATATTTCTTAATTTTCATTAGTGAAGGTGACTTAAATGTAGCCAACATATTTAGGCAAACACTTGTTTTCATAGAATTTGTAAGTCATCATTTGACAAGATCAAGCTCACTTATATTTTAAACATTTTTTGTAAGTTAAATGAATTTACAAAATGTATTTGATTACTAAAAATGTATGTGGCAAAATTTTACTGATTTCAGGAAAAAATGTTAAAAATTAGAGTGGACACATCTACTTGCTTCAAAATCTTAGAACTGTCAATAAAAGATTGAGACTACTGGATTCTAGGGACTAATTATTTTAACTCTTTTTTTAAATGTTTTTATTTATTTCTGAGAGAGAGAGGTAGCGTGAGCAGGGGAAGGTCAGAGAGAGAGGGAGACACAGAATCCGAAGCAGGCTCCGGGCTCTGAGCTGGCTTCACAGAGCCCGACGTAGGGCTTGGCTTGAACCCATGAACTGCAAGACCATGGCCTGAGCTGAAGTCATACGCTCAACCAACTGAGCCACCCAGGCGCCCCTCTAGGGACTAAGTTTTAAGCTGTGAATGTTTAGCTGTAAAGACCATAGGTTTTAATATTTCAAATATTCCTCTAATAGTTTCCTAAAGGTATCAGGTTGACTTCTTCTGGAGAACACCTTATACAAATATAGGCACTACTGTTATGAAATGAGAATTTTATCTCCTCAATAACCAATGCCCTATCATTTAAGTCAGTAAAACTGAGATTGTTTTGAAGAATGCAAGTAGTTATGCTTGGAATTTACAAAATGCTTTCAAACTGCACTCCTTCTTTCTCTAAATTAACTCTTCTGATGGATTTTTTTTTTCCTGGTAGTCTTTTTCTGCTTCCTCCAGCTATAATTAGTCATTGAAAATTGTCCGAGTGCATGCCTGGAAGATATTATAAACCCCAGTCATGGTTCTTCCTCCTTGTTAAGAAAAGCCTCTCTCTGAATGATATAATCTCAGTAACCTAATGACCAGAAAGCGATTTTGGAACATCATGACCACTATTCCTCTTTACATGGCTGTGGCAGTAACAAAGGTACAAAATTATTCGTACTCTGCCCTTTTAAAGTTACCAGTAAAGCAGAAGTGCCGCTAGTAAATCCAGAACAAAACCTTGCCTAATTGTGCACATTTTGGTGAACAGAAAAAATAACCCTATTTTAATAAGCATTTTGTGCCTGTATCCAGTTACAGAACTAATAAACTATAAAGGCAGATAAATTCTAAACCAGTCATTCAAAATGTATTGCAGCTACGTTGACACTCATTTCCAGTTTCAAGCTAAAGCAAATTTAAATGCTAGCTATTTTATATCTGCAGTTTTGAAAGGAAATGCTGAATCAGTTTAAAACAGCTTCAAAGATTGTAGATATTCACGTGGGAATTAATTGGCATGAACAAGGAGGAAAATTGCTGAAATGATTTACATTTACCTGTTAATCAAATCTCCTGGGTTTCACACTAAACATTATCCAATGCTTAGTTGTAACTTGGAGCATTTTTTTCCATTAATCACAACAAAAACACAGAAGGTCTAATAATAACAAATATGGAATGTATCCCACTTTTTCTGTGTAGTGTGATGAGGAAAGCAATTTAAAGTAAAGCCAGTAAGTCACTACATAAAGAGAACAAATCAGTGTTTCAGAAGTAGGACAACTTTCTTCAACAGTCCAAACTCATAAGATCAGACTTTCTGTGTCCTAATTTGGGAAACAGATTTTACTAAAGCTGAATGCTTCAGTTTGGGCTCTCAAACATAATACCCTTTAGTCGGTAATTGCTGAGTGTTCTGCAACTGCCAATTCTTGTTGAGCCAGCTCCTTCCAGACCATACATAATGGGAAATGATTAACATGTAACATATAATAGATATCCTCCACTAGAAGTCAAACTTACCATTTGATTTTACACACCCTGTGTGTAGCAGAGTACTTTGCAATAAACTATTACTAAATATAAAAAGTCCTAATAAATAAAAATTCTAGTCTTCTAAAATAATCTTTCTAAAATTTTCAAACTGATCCTACTCATTCTCTTTTAGCAAACCATCAATGTATATGCATAGTATTTTATGTTTTAAAGAAAATAAACAGAATAACCATGATATCTGTTCCTACAGATTCATAGCTAATGGAACAATTAGACGTTTAATAAAAATGACACAGAAAGGGGCACCTTGGTGGCTCAGTTGGTTAAGCATCTGACTTCCACTCAGGTCACGATCTCACTATTCATGAGTTTGAGCCCCATACCAGGCTCTGTGCTGACAGCTGAGAGCCTGGAGTTTGTTTGAGATTTTGTGTCTCACTCTCTTTCTCTGTCCCTCCCCAGTTCACTCTTGGCCTCTTTCTTTCAAAAATAAGCATATATTTTAAAAAATGATACAGAAAATGTGGGAGATAAACCACACATATATGGCAACTAATAAGAATAAATAATAAAGCAAATAAATTATACCTCATGAATTTAAAAATGAATGCAAGAATAAAAAATGTAACTAGAGCTTTAGAAGATGAACCAGCAGTTCACAATATTGAATAAAAACATATTTTAACTCAAGAATAAAAAGGAAGAGAATTTGGGAGCAGACTAGGAGATAAAAATAGTTGATTAAAGTAGTTATCAAAAAGCTAAAAGTAAACTTATGGAAGAAAACAATAACTGAAGAAATAATCAGCTGAAAAACATGTTGTCATTTAGATTGAAAGGAACCACTGAGGACCAGAGAGGATTCATTCCTTCAATAGTTCAATCTTTCCATAGTTATTTGCTCCACACATACTATATACCAGACACAGTTGCAAGTGGTAAGGATATGACAGGGAGTATACATTGTCAATAGGGGACGACAGGCAATAAAAAATTTAATAATTACTATTTTATGGAAAGACAATGCACAGTAAGGGTTTAGAGAATGCTGGAGAGATGTTGTTTTTCTTTTATAACTTTTCCTTTCCACTTGATCTTATAGGTACACATAGTGATGTATAAAAGCCTCTTTTAAGCAGAGCAAAAAAAATTACAGAAGTAAAAGAAGACTTGAATTCAATACTGAGAGGTTCTACTATGTTTCTGGAAAAACTGATTTGCAATGATCATTGCATAACCTTGTAGTCTTTCATTCATATTTATACAAACGTTATATTCTGGAGTTTCCCTTTTATAGAGGTGGTTGTTGTGGATAGATGATGTTGATGATAATGATATATAGATAGATGGTAGATAGATAAGTGATAGACACAGCTGCTATATGCACATAATTGCTATATCTTTATTATAAATGATGGCTTTTAGCACTTAAAAAGTCCTCATTTTTAGGGTTAGAGCTAATCGTTTTTGGACTGAATTTTACTTTGACTGATTTTAAGATCAAAATCTGGGATTTTCTGTTACTTCTGTATGTTTTATATTTTATCTTTATTTTATAATTTCTGAATCATTTGTTTTAGAGGTGTCTACTTTATATAGCATATCACTGTGCTTTGCTTTTTGAGCCAAATTGAAAATTGTTTCATTTTTTAAGGTTAAACTAAGCCCATTCACATTTATTGACATGGGTGTGGTATTTGGTCTGTTATATTATTTTTATTAAATTTCCATGAGTATTATATGACATTTGCTTTCTGCAGTTGAATCATCTTCTTTGCTTTCTAATGAGTAAATTCCTTTTGAAATTTGGAAGGTGTGCATTTTTGTTCTAGTGGTCACCTTCCTGTTTATACCTTTTTAAAAATGCCCTTAATTCTCTGTCCTTAACTCTTTTACTACCTGCTTTGCCAGTGATGAATACTATCTTTGACTTTCACCTATTGCCTATTTTATAATGCTCTGTCCATACCCTTTCCCTTTTCTCATTTTATTTTCATTATATCTATTTTCTCAGAATATTAAATGTACACGTTTTATTCTTTCCTATCATATTTGTGTAATTTTTCTCTCTTAGACTCAGCTTTGTGCGAGTCCTCAATCTCCAAGTACTGTCACCAATATCCCACTTGCCAAAGTCTCCCTCCTCGTGTCATACTTTGATAAAGTTCATTCTCTACTAGATGGCTGAGTAATGGTTCATGGTTAAGGAATTTTCTGAGTTTTTAAATGACTAAAATAATTGCCCATAGCCTTGATGTTTGAGGACAGCTTAGTTAGCTATAGCTTTTTGTTTCACAATGTCTTTCCTTGAATTTTTCCTTGCTTTGCCTACTGCTTTTGCCAGAATTATGCCAATTTAATCCTCTTACCCTTGTATATTATTTGATATCATTTGTCTGAAAACTTTGAGAATTTTATGAATCTTGTTCTATAGTTTTATGAGGATATGTCTCAGAGTTGATCATTCTAGTTCTTCCATTTCTAAAAATGTATTCTGCATGTATATTCATATGGTGAACAGAACTTTTTATATAGAGCTATTCTTGTAAGCAATGCTTATGTTAGCAAAAGATTTGAAACAACATAAATGTCAACCAATACTTGACTGATTAAATAAATTATTATACTTCCATACAGTGGAAAAATTTATAGCTATTTTAAAAAGTGACTGTCTTTTATGTTCTGAGACAAAACTGTATCCACAATTTATCCTATTCACCTTTTCCAATCTGTCTTCTATTCCCGTAGCTCCACTGAAACAGCTCTTGTCAGTTACCAAAGATTTTCATGTGGCCAAAATCAATGGATCCTTTCCTGTCTTTATCATACCATACCTATAAATGATTTATCTCTCAATTAGCCATTGCTGCTCTCTTGAACAGTTTTCTCCTTGAGATTTTTTGAGACATGCTGGTGCTTCTTTTCTCCTATACTTTATCATTTCTCTTCATTCTCCTTTATAGGTTTCTCCTCCACTCAACTTGTAAATGTTGAATACCTTGGGACTCAGTCCTGGCTCCCCTAATTGTCCCTAGAAGCACTCCTTCCCAGGGATCACAGTCATCAAACAGAATTGAAATCACAATTACACATGTTACTCTCAAACCCAGAGTTCTTCCTTAATATCCAATTACACTGATTATAAAATCCAAATGCCTCACAAAATCTATAAAACATAAATTCTTTTGAGCCTGTCACTCCATCCCTATCTCTTCTATTCCTCCCTGACCCCACCATCCACCATGATCCAGCAACACTGCCTTATGACATTTCCCGAGACACATCATACTCTTTCTAACATCAGGAATTTATACCAGTTATTATCTATTCCTGGAATGCTCTTTCCATGGCACTTTTTATGCTTCAGAACTAAGCTTAAATGTCACCACGTGAGAAAAGACTTCCCTACCACACACTATGGTATTCTTTTAGCTTCCAGTGTGGGATATGTGTACATCATGGGCAGGACAAAACAGGTTCTCCAACGGAATATAGGAAGAAATTACTATATTGTTGCTTTGTATTTATTTATATTACAACCTTTCAAATACCTATGGTGTATATATTTTATATTACTTATAATATAAAATAATTGTATACTCTCACATGTATACATGTAAACACACATATACATTTAAACAAATACTTCTACAAGGGGTGTACAAAATTATTCGTTACTATGTGTACTTGATAATGTATGTTTAAAAACCACTATCACATGATTCTATTTATATCCTTTGTGACTTGATTATGAGCTATAATTATTTTTAGTGCATTCATCTATGTTTTGTTTCCCAGCTAGAAAACTCCCTAACATCAGAAATCCTAGCTGTCATATTCATTACTGTATCCTCAATACATTATGTGAGTGATTAAATGAAAGAATGGAATGTATATATATTTATAAGTATATATAACATTTATAGTTAATTTATTAGGTATGGTTTGGCATATGTAACATCAACTATAATAAAACATTATGCAATTATATATGTAATATAATTTTCACATTAGCAACAAAGGCTTTAATATTATTCTGAGTTTTAACACAAAATTTACAATGTCTATAAGATGAAAAAAACTGAACTTTTAATGAGATACCTGACAGAAACCCTGAGTAGCTGGACAGACATACTGTTTTTCTAGCTAATACAGCTCAAAAATTACAAAGTATCTTTCTTTTATGTGTATATGAACTTGGGGTAATTACTATTAGAGTCCTAATATTTTTTCTCCAAACTGGACAAAATGATTCTAAATTTCATTGGGAAAATTAGTATTAAAAAACTTCTAAGAAAATTTATAAATATACATCTATTTAATTTATTTGAGTAAATATTAATATTGTTTCTAAAATTTTTGGAATATATATTTTTTTAATTTGTTTGAATGAGAGAGTGCTCATGCAAAGTAGGGGTAGGGAGAAAGGGATAGAGAATACCAAGCCGGCTCTGCACTGTCAGCACAAAGCCTGACATAGGACTTAAATTCATGAATTGTGAGATCATGACCTAAGCCAAAAGCAAGGGACAGAGGCTCAAATGACTGAGCCACACAGGTATCCCGCTAATAAGAAAATTCTGGGAAAAAAATGTAGTAAATATGATACTAGGTAAATAACTAAGAGTTCAATTCATATTTATACATCATTCACTAAAAGTTCCAATATATTTACTCAGATAAATTCCCAAATGGAAAGGGATCAGTTAATAGTACTAATGGAATGAAAATTGACTAATGTATATACCACTGCATGCTAAATATTAACACACATTTCTCCATCATTGTGGCTTAAAAAGGATAAAGAATAAAGATTTGATCTTCAAAGGGTCTTAACTTAGCATATATCAAGAAAGTAAATTTAATATTGTTTCTAAAATTTTTGGAATTAAGTGAGTTCCAACTGATAAAGATTTAAGAAACAAAAGAATAGTATCCAAATTTCTGGATAGGAGCAGGTGCATATTCTAACAGCATATTTATGGTTACATTTTCATATTTGAAAATGAAGTAAACTATTGCTTTTAGAAAACAAAGCACAGAAAGTAAAACTTAACAAAGTTTTCTTTGCTGGTGGAAATATATTGAAGATGGTTCATTTATTGTCAGTGAAATAATAAGAGAGCGTGCACACCAACAAAGAGTCAGGGAAAAATAAGAAGATATGTATAGCTATAGATACATGAAGATACATAGATGATAGGTAGATAGGTAGATAGATAGATAGACAGATACCAAAAGATACACACACACACACACACACACACACACACACACACACACACCAGAAGAAGACTTGTGATAAATAATTCACTCATATGGGAAAGGGAAAGGAAGTGTTGATTTTTTTCAACATCTTACTTGTTTTTTCAAATGTTAGTCTGTGATTAATATATTAAAACAAACTGTATTGAAGATTTCAAGGCAGGGATACAAGAGAGATGTTAGATGCATAGTCCACAGAGAGGATATATTTTAAAAATCTGTTAGATGTCTCCATTCTCCAAAGTCTCACCTGACCATTCTGCTATCATGGTGTGTGTGGGGGGGGGGTGTCCCAAATATATACATCTATCTATCATCTATCTATCTATCTATCTATCTATCTATCTATCTATCTATCAATATTTAAACTCATATTTCTCCCAGACCCTGAACTACACTGCAGATTCTCCTACGTATCATCAAGCCTCAAAGGATTGTCTCATTCTCTCTCACTGAATTCCACCTCCCCCATCCCATTATGTTCCAATTTTATGCAGAATAATGTACTCCACTTTAACATCTTATCTCAAACTTGTACAACCAAATCATCAAAGTGATCAGATTAAACAAGGCTTCAAGTTGTTAGGACACATTCTCCAAGTATGAAGTGACTGATATAAAATATGCACTTGTTCTATCTTCTCTCTTTCTCTCTCCCTTGAGCCCATTCCCTGGGCATGTACATAGGCCTGTGCTCAGAAGTGTCCTATATTTGATTCAATGCTTTGTTGTAATTTTCTTGAAATTGTTAAAAACTTTTGAAAAGGGGTTCCTGCAGTTTTATTTTGCATTGGGCTTCTGCAAATTGTGTAGTCTGTTTTGCTGTCCCTATTGCCTCTCTTGTTCTCTGCCTGTCTCTGTCTCTGTCTCAGTCTCTGTCTCTGTCTCTCTCTCTCTCTCTCTCTCTCTCATACACACACACACAAGCATGCGCGCACGCATGCACACACACACTTTCAAGGAAGATTTGACAGACTAAATACTCATAGGTTTAAGCCTGTAAAACTGAAACAACAGTGTTACACCAAGAGGAATGCACACATCATGAAGAAAAGTCTTTTATGGAGAGAGACTGAATTCATATTCATATTTAATCATGTTCAGATACCAGTAAACCTTTGTATTTGAAATATAAGGTTTTAAAAAGATCAAAAGAACCAGAAATGTTTAACAAGACCAGAAGTTTTTTTTTTTTTTTAACAAGACCAGAGGTTTTTAATGTCAATTTTAGACCTATAACAATGCCAAACTGTATCAGTCCTCAAAATTTTGAGGGAAATTCCAGGAGGAATTAATTAATAACTGTTCAGAAAGTTTGAGTTTCTTTACTAAATGACAGATTAATATTGATTTTATGTCTGAAATCTAGAAATTATTTCTTCTTCCTCTATAGCTTGTAATTCCATATCATCACATCTCATGTGAACTAACTCTATGTGGAATTGAAAGTAATGCTACAAAGTATGGAAACTTTAGAGAATTTGAGTCATCTTTCATTGTGCCTGATTTCCAGCTAGTCTCATTTTCATATTGTTGCTAAGTGCTTTTCCATCTAATTGCATAGGGACTGATTTGTTTAGCAACCTCTGTTTAGAGTTGGGCTTTTTTCTCTCCACTGTGGACACCATTCTGGCATTGTTTTCTTGCCTCCATTGTTTCCTAAAGCACATTTCATCATTCAATTATCCTCCCCTCACCCCTCTCAGATGTGAGTGATATTACCCTTTGGCCCTAAATATATGCTTCTAACAGCTGCTTTGAAACATGCATTGCAAAAAAAAAAAAAAAATTAGAAAAAAGAAGCAGAACCAAAACATTTATCTTTCTAATGTAAGCCCAATTTTCCATTAGGAATTTTGATGATAAAATGTATGAGACATAGATCACGAAAAGAAAGTAGGCAGAATATGTAGTGGCTCTTGAATATGTAGTGTCTTCAGTGGGCTAAGGAGACTGTAACTGTAGGTCATGGCTATCTGAACAGTAATAATTTGAAGGATCAAGCTTTCTAGACCAAGAGAACTTTAGAGGACTGGTCATGGCATTGAGTAAAAATTTCCCGGCAGGGACGAGCTGAGTGATAAAATTTGAAGAACAAAATGATAATAAAACAAGCAGGAAGCAGAAGTTGATATATTAAAAATGTAAGCCTATATTTGGGCAGTCTTGTAGTGCTGTGGAGATGAAAACGGGAGTTAAGGACCACTACAAAAGACTTATAAAACTTCAGACTTTCAGTTGAGACTCTTAAAAGGATGACACCTAATGAGTAGAAGCAAACCAGAGTAGACCATGTTCAACTGGAACAAGGCCATCTGCACAGATTTTACCAGCCTGCAAGAAGAAGAAGAATATGAGCCAGAATTCCAGTACTTTTTCACTGACAACATCTGGCATTGAGTCAAAAATTACCAGAAAGGCTAAAAAACAAGACCAAATGATGGAGAAGCCTAAGAGTAAAAAAGCAAAAGTAAACCAACAGAACTTTTAGATATTTGAGTTATGAGGAGTAGATTTTAAAACAACTATGTTTAATATGTTCCAAAAATAAATTTAAAGATGGAATATTTTCACCAGAGAATTAGAATTCAATTTTAAAATCAAGGAGAAATTGGGCACCTTACATAAAATCTGAAAATTAGATATAGAGGAATTGAACAGGAGATTAATCATAGTAGGAGAAAGAAAATAGATACCTACACCATTGTATATGTATACACACACAAAGGACATAGTTGAAGAAATCAAGTAAGAAAGAAGGAAAAGAAAATAAGAGATATGTGGCATCTTGATAAATAAGGCTCACATATATAACTGAAGTCCAAGAAGGAGAAGAGGCAGACAGAGAAATTGAAGTATGAGAAGAAATACTGGCTATCAATTTTCCCAAATTGATGAAAAACATCAAGTCATTTTAAATATTTAGAAAGCTCTATGAATCCCAGCCTGGCTAAATCCAAAATAACACCTAGATACATTATGTAAAGCCACTAAAAAGTGAGACAAAGGGAAAAACATTAAAGCGTTAAAATAAAAAATTAGTTTCAAAGAACTAATAATAAGACTGAAAGCTGGCTTAAAATTTTTTTATGTTTATTTTATTTTTGAGAGATAGAGGCAGAGCATAAACGGGGAAGGGGCAAAGAGAAAGGGAGACACAGATCTATAAAAGGATCAGGCTCTGAGCTGTCAGCACAGAACCCAACATGGGGCTAGGGGATCAGACTCAAGACTGAGAGATTATGGCCTGAGCTGACCTGAGCCCAAGTCAATGCTCAACAAACTGAGCCACCCAAGTGTCCCTGAAAGCTGACTTTTGAAACAAAACAACGAGAGACACAGATCATTTACATGCTAAAAGAAGCAACTGAATTGATATTTAGAAAAAAAATTATTCAAAAATGAAGGTGAAATAAAGACCCTTTTGGACAAATAAAAACAAAGAGACATTAAAGTCATAGCTCTTGTCTTAAATGAAATATCAAACATAATTCCTTAAATAAAAAGAAAACAATCCCTGATTAAACTATAATACTTTAGGAAGAATAAAAAGCACCAGAAAGGGTAAATGTTATCTAATATAAAAAAATTAAATACTAAAACAATAATAATAATAATATAAATGCACTTCACAATACATGTAGAATTAATATTTGCAGAATGAATAGTGCAAAAGTTGTGACAGAAAATTTTCAACACTTTAACCAGAAAAATGTAAAAGTAATAAAGATATATTGAAATCAGTAAAAGATGCCTATTGTAATATATAGGTAAGCATTTAAAAAATTAAAAGAACTAAAAGAACAAGAATATATTTTTAAAAGCTACCTAATGAGATTTGGTGGAGGAGAGAGGGAAAGATGGCGGAGAAGTAAGGAGCTCCGTACTTGCACTCGCGACCATACATCACACAGAAAAGATCTGAAGCCATTGGAAACCTTAGAAAACCTGAGAGACTGGGAGAAAAAGGACGCAGAATCCACTGAGAAAGCCTTCTAACGTGAGTGCGAACCGGGGAAGATAAAATCCGGCCGGGATCAGAGACTCCAGGGTGGGAGGCGATCCCCCTCTACCCTCTATGGGGAGTGAGAGGAGAAAAGGAGAGAGTTCCAAACAGAAAAACCTCCACTCGGGGGGAAAAAACCTCCGCTCGGTGCATAGAAAGACCGTACTTGCCAAATACCTGCACACCAGGTCCCCTCGCGACAACTGGTCCTGGGGAGGGCTGAGCACACAAACTGCTTCTTTGTGCCGCTCCTGGAGGTTGGATTTCAGAGCCGCAGCGCACCTGCCGCCATTGTAGCTCCAGGGCAGCTGGGGCCCCTGAAAGAGCCGCGCTGACACCGGGCGTCCGCGCTTCTGGATGGCTGGAACTCGAGAAGGAAGGCAAAGAGCTAAAAACTGGGAAATTTGCCTGTGAGTTCGTGTTTCGGGTGACGAGCCATAGAGGGACCCGGTTTTCCTCACTCCAGCGGGCTCGGGCTACCCAAACCCGGCAGGCAAGCCCCCGCACATGCGCGCCAGCCTGACCAAGAGAAGGAAGCAGCGATTCTGACTCCGCCCCCAGAGCTCAGCAGAGAGCCTGGAATAGCCCGAGGGGTTTGCCTGGGAAGCTGTGTCTAAGGCAATTTCAGCAGGGCGTGCGGACTGGGATTTGGAGATTGGAACTGGCCTGGGTTGAAGAGTGCAACCAACTTCGGCTGCGTCCCCGGAACGGGGAGTTGACACGCCCAAAAAAGCGAGTTGCAGCGCGGGGTTCAAGAAGGGACTGGAACACCCTCACTCTCCTCCCCACAACCGCCAAGGCAGAAGCCCCGCCTGAGGCATCGGATCACGCCACGCCCATCCCTGCCTAAGAGGGCTACCTCAAGAAACAAGCTAGAGTACACAAGGTGAAGAGTCCCAGATATCACTACAAACAGGAAAATAAAATAACTAAGGTCCCAACAAGAGAGACCGAGGGATACATTCACAAAACAACCTCTGAAAGGATAGGCCCTGGAAAGTCAAAGAGTCTTCTTGGATATAGTAGCGCTCATAGAAACAGAGAGCATAACAGGTCTCTAAAACCAACAAGAGCCGGAAAGCTAACTAAAATGACGAAACGAAAGAGCTCTCCTCCAAAGAAACTCCAAGAAGAAATGACAGCTAATGAACTGCTCAAAACAGATATCAGCAGCATAAATGAACAAGATTTTAGAAAAATAATGGTAAAATTAATAGCAGGGCTTGAATAAAACATAGGGGACATCAAAGAAAATATGGCTACAGACAGAATGGAAAATAAAAATAGGCATAAAGAATTTAAAAATGCAATAAATGAGATACATAATAAATTAGAGGCCTCCAATGCACGGACTGAAGAGGCAGAAAGGAGAATAAGTGATTTAGAAGACACCATTATAGAAAAACAAGACGCTGACAAAAAAAGAGACAAACTGACCCAGGAACAGGAAAGAAGAATTCGAGAGCTCAGCGATACAGTCAAACGCAACAATATCCCTATCATAGGAATCCCAGAAGAGGAAGAGAGAGGGAAAGGTGCTAAAGGAGTCCTGGAACAAATTACAGCAGAGAACTTCCCCGACCTGGGGAAGGAAGTCAATGTGGAAATACAAGAGGCTCAGAGGACTCCCCTCAGATGTAACTTGAATCGATCTTCTGCACGACATATCATCATAAAAATGGCAAAATACAAGGACAAAGAGAATTTTGAAAGCAGCTAGGGAGAAAAGGGCCCTCACATACAAAGGGAAACCTATCAGAGTGGTGACAGACCTATCTACTGAAACGTGGCAGGCCAGAAAGGAATGGCAGGAGATCTTCAATGTGATGAACAGAAAACAAATGCAGCCAAGAATCCTCAATCCAGCAAGCCTGTCATTCAAAATAGGGGAGATAAAAACCTTTCCAAAGAAACAGAAATTGAAAGAATTTGTCACCACGAAGCCAGCCCTACAAGAAATCCTGAGAGGGATGCTCTGAAGGAAAGGTTGCAAGGAACAAAGATTCCAGAGACACCACCACAAACATGAACCCTACAAAAGATACAAAGACTCTAAACCCACCTATTTCAATAATAACACTGAATGTAAATGGGCTGAATGCTCAAATCAAAAGACATAGGGTAGCAGAATGGATTAAAAAACAAAATCCATCTATATGCTGTCTACAAGAAACTCATTTTAGACTGGAAGATACCTTCAGATTAAAGTAAGGGGATGGAGAAATATATATCATGCTACAGGAAATCAAAAGAAAGCCGGAGTAGCGATACTTATGTCAGACAAACTGGACTTTAAATTAAAGACAATCACAAGAGATGAAGAAGGGCACTACATAATAATTACAGGGTCCATCCATCAGGAAGAACTAACAATCATAAATGTCTATGCACCGAATATGGGAGCACCTAAATATCTAAAACAATTAATCACAAACAGAAACAAGCTTATAGATAAGAATGTGCTAATAGCAGGGGACTTTAATACTCCGCTTACAGCAATGGATAGGTCAACCAGACAGAAAATCACTAAAGAAATAATGGACTTGAAAGACACATTGGACCAGATGGACCTGACGGATATATTTAGAACTTTACATCCTGAGGCCAGGGAATTTACTTTCTTCTCAAGTGCGCATGGCACATTCTCCAAGATAGATCACATACCGGGACATAAAGCAGCCCTCAATAAATATAAAAGAATAGAGATCATACCATGCACACTGACAGATCACAATGCTTTGAAACTTGAAATCAATTACAGGAAGAAGTCTGGAAAACTTCCAAAAACATGGAGGTTAAAGAACACCCTTCTAAAGAATGAATGGGGCAATCAGGCAACTAGAGATGAAATTAAAAACTATATGGAAACAAATGAAAATGAAAACACAACAATTCAAAATCTATGTGTTGTGGTAAAGGCAGTCCTAAGAGGAAAGTACATTGCTCTCCAGGCCTATTTCAAGAGACTGCAAAAACGCAAGTGCAAAATCTAATAGCTCACCTAAAGGAACTAGAGGCAGAGCAACAAGAACGCCCTAAACCCAGTAGAAGAAGAGAAATAGTAAAAATTAGAGCAGAAATAAACAACATAGAGACCAAAGAAATAATTGAACAGATCCATGAAACCAAGAGTTGGTTTTTTGAAAAAGTAAACAAAATTGACAAACCTCTAGCCAGACTTATCCAAAAGAAAAGAGAGAGCACCCAAACAGACAAAATTATGAATGAAAATAGACTTATTACAACCAACCCCTCAGAAATACAAGCAATTATCAGGGAATACTATGAAAAATTATATGCCAAAAATTGGACAACTTACAAGAAATGGACAAATTCCTAAACACACACTCACTACCAAAATTCACATGGGAAGAAATAGAAAACCTGAACAGACCCATAACGAGTGAAGAAATTGAATCAGTGATCAAAAATCTCCCAACAAATAAGAGCCCTGGACCTGATGGCTTCCCTGGGGAATTCTACCAGACATTTAAAACAGAATTAATCCCAATTCTTCTCAAGCTATTCCAAAAAATAGAAAGCGAAGGAAAACTCCCGGACTCATTTAATGAAGCCAGCATCACTCCGATTCCCAAGCCAGACAGAGATCCAGCAAAAAAAGAGAACTACAGGCCAATATCCTTGATGAATACGGATGCAAAAATTCTCATCAAGATCCTTGCAAATCGAATCCAGCAGCATATCAAAAGAATCATCCACCAAGATCAAGTGGGATTCATTCCTGGGTACAGGGCTGGTTCAACATTCGCAAAACAATCAATGTGATACATCATATCACTAAAAGAAAAGATAAAAACCATATGATCCTGTCAATAGATGCAGAAAAAGCATTTGACAAAATACAGCATCCCTTCTTAATAAAGACTCTCGAGAAAGTTGGGATAGAAGGAACCTACTTAAACATCATCAAAGCCATGTATAAGAAGCCTTCAGCTTACATCATCCTCAACGGGGAAAAACTCAGAGCTTTCCCCCTGAGATCAGGAACACGACAGGGATGTCCACTCTCACCACTGTTGTTTAACATAGTGCTGGAAGTCCTAGCATCAGCCATCAGACAACAAAAGGAAATCAAAGGCGCCAGAATTGGCAAAGAGGAAGTCAAACTTTCACTCTTCGTAGATGACATGATACTCTACATCAAAAACCCGACAGACTCCACCAGAAGCCTCCTAGAACTGATCCAAGAATTCAGCAAAGTTGCAGGGTACAAAATCAATGTACAGAAATCGGTTGCATTTTTATACACCAACAATGAAGCAACAGAAAGAGAAATCAAGAAACGGATCCCATTCACAATTGCACAAAAACCATAAAATACCTCGGAATAAACCTAACCAAGGATACAAGAGATCTGTATGATGGAAACTATAGAAAACTTATGAAGGAAATTGAAGAAGACACAAAGAAATGGAAAAACATTCCATGCTCATGGATAGGAAGAATAAATATAGTTAAGATGTCATTACTACCTAAGGCACTCTACACATTCAATGCAATTCCAATCAAAATTGCACCAGCATACTTCTCAAAACTAGAACAAACTATCCAAAAATTTGTATGGAACCACAAAAGACCCCGAATAGCCAAAGTAATCCTGAAAAATAAAACCAAAACGGGAGGGATCACCATCCCAGACTTTAGCCTCTACTACAAAGCTGTCATCATCAAGACAGTATGGTATTGGCACAAAAACAGACACATAGACTAATGGAACAGAATTGAGAACTCAGAAGTGGACCCAAAAGTATATAGCTAACTAATCTTTGACAAAGCGGGAAAGAATATCCAATAGAAAAAAAACCAGCCTTTTTAACAGATGGTGTTGGGAGAACTGGACAGCAACATGCAGAAGAATGAAACTAGATCATTTTCTCACACCATGTACAATAATAAAGTCAAAATGGATAAAGGACCTGAACGTGAGACAGGAAACTATCAACACCCTAGAGGAGAAAGTAGGAAACAACCTCCTTGACCTCCACCACAGCTACTTCTTACTTGACACATCCCCAAAAGCAAGGGAATCAAGAGCAAAAATAAACTTTTGGGACCTCATCAAGATTAAAAGCTTCTGCACAGACAAGGAAACAACCCAGAAAATTAATAGGCAACCAACGGAATGGGAAAAGATAGTTGCAAATGACATATCAGATAAAGGGTTGATATCCAGAATCTACAAGGAACTCACCAAACTACACGCCCGAAAAACAAACAACCCAGTGAAGAAATGGGCAGAAGATATGAACAGACACTTCTCCAAAGAGGACATCCAGATGGCCACAGACACATGAAACGATGCTCAGCATCCCTCCTCATCAGGGAAATACAAATCAAAACCACACTGAGATACCACCTCACGCCAGTCAGAGTGGCTAAAATGAGCCAATCAGAGAACTCTAGATGCTGGCGAGGATGTGGAGAAACGGGCACCCTCCTACACTGTTGGTGGGAATGTAAACTGGTACAGCCCCTCTGGAAAACAGTGTGGAGGTTCCTCAGGAAACTAACAATAGAACTCCCCTATGACCCAGCGATAGCACTGCTAGGAATTTACCCAAGGGATACAGAAATGCTGAGGCATAGGAGCACATGTACCCCAATGTTCATAGCAGCACTCTCCACAATAGCTAAAACATGGAAAGAGCCTAAGTGTCCATCAACAGATGAATGGATCAAGAAGATGTGGTTTATCTATACCATGGAATACTACATGGCAATGAGAAACAATGAAATCTGGCCATGTGTAGCAACATGGATGGACCTTGAGGGTGTTATGCTGAGCGAAATAAGTCAGGCAGAGAAGGACAAATATCATATGTGTGCACGTATAGGAGGATTAGGAGGAACTTAACAGAGGACCAAGGGGGAGAAGAAGGGCGGAAATGGTGGGGGAAAGGGAGAGAGGCAAACCATGAGAGACTCTTGAATGCTGACAAAAACTGAGGACTGATGGATGTGGGGGGAGGAGGGGATGGGCATGGAGGAGGACACTTGTGGGGATGAGCACTGGGTGTTATGTGGAAACTAATTTGACAATAAACTATTTGTAAAAAAAAAAAAAAAAAAGAATAAGATACAGAAAAGTGACAGTAAAATCAAAAGGCATTAATGAAATCAGAATGGAACAAGCAAATGACAAGATAAACAAGTATCATTTGAAAGGATGTGTAAATGATACTTACAAAAGCTATTATTTCAAATTTTGTATGCTGCCTTTTTAATGACCATCAGACCTTTTAAATCCCAAAGAACTTATCAAAAACAAAAAAAAACTACCTAATGAAATATGGAAAAAAGAACAGATGGGATACAGAATATAAGTTGTAAGATTATATAAATTCAAACATGTGTTATATATATATTAAATATTCAAAGTCATAGACAAAGAAAGATTTTTATGCTAGATACATAAAAATACAGCTATTTCTGCTTAGAAAGCTGTGACACATAAACATGTTATATATTATATTTGCACACAAGTATGAAAAAATACAGAAAAGATGAAAGCATAAGAATATTAAAAGATACCTAAAATAGCTATAATCAGACAGATCAGACTATAAGAAGAAAATATTACAAAAGAGAAAGGGAAGTTTGTAACAATAAGAATCAATTCAAAACATTACATTTTCTATGCAGCAAAAACATATCCTCAAATACAAAACAAAATTAAAATTTCTGAAATAAAAGCAAAATTCACACATCCATATAAATAACAGGAAACTTTAATATATTTCTTTCAGTAACTTACATAAATAGGATAAATAGAATAAGCACACAAGAATGCAAACCTGGTATTTATAGGAAAGCCTGTCCAACAACTTCAGGTGATCATTCTCTTAGACCACATTATTTTCAAGTAAAAGTTACCAAAATGGATCATATATTAAGCTGTAAAATAGTATTCAATAGTTAAAAGGATTAAAAATATACAAAGGAGATGCTTTGATCATAGTGAAATTAATCAAGAAATCAGCATTAAAAGTAACTCTAAGAAGCCTAAATGTTTGGCAATCAATACATCACATTTCAAATGACCAGAAGAACAAAGAAGAAATCACAATGGCAATTAGAAATACTTTGAACTGAATCATACTGAACTCCTGACATATAAGACTGGTGAGATATACACAAATTTATACTTGGAACAGACAAGCTGTGCCCTAAGTGCATATATTGAAAACAAAAAAAAAAAACCCTGAAAATTCATTACTTCAACTTCTATCTCAGGAAGAAACAGAAAGAAGAGCAAGTTAAGCCACAAAAATTTTAAAAAAGGAAAATAATGAAATAAAAATAAAGAAAATCAAAATACCAAAACACCAGTAATATTGATCAATCTGTTCCAAAACACAGAGTAAAAGAGACAAAAAATTTAAAAAGGAAGAGGAGGTGGAGGAAGAGGAGAAAAGGTAATTTTTTTTACATTTTTAAAAGTTTTTTTTATTCATTCATTCATTCGTCCATTTAGAGAGAGGGAGAGGGGGAGGAGGAGAGAGAAAGGGAGTCAGAAAATCCCAAGTAGGCTCTGCACTATCAGCGAAATGTGAGATCATGACCTGAGCTGAAGTTGGATGCTTAGCTGACTGAGCAACTCAGGTGCCCAAAAGTATTTTTATAAGGTTGTTCACAGGTTTGTGCCGGACATTATCCAGCTGAATACTCAAGTAGAATACTCATCTCTCGAGAGTTTTCTCTGTATGCATCTTCCTTTTATCTGGTAATATTTCCTGAATATTCTACCTGTTTTAGTCTCCACAGACTCTCAGCTAATCTCCTTTATTCCTGGAATAAAGGAATAATCTTTGCCTGGAACTCACAAATAGTAATCATAGGGTCTCACTGTATTTGTTCCCTATTTCCCCTAAATCACTTTCTTTCATTGCCTAATGTCTAGTATCATAAATGCTACTGTTTTTCTTATAATATCCCCATTCTTGATTGTTTGGATAGGAAAGTATAAATCTAATACCTGTAACTCCATTTGAATAAAAGTATTAAAAATATTTAAAAGCAACTGTGGTTCTTTCTAAAGGAAAGATATCAAAATACATTAAGTTCTAGCCAATAGAATCAAAACCATCTCTAACATTTAGTGCAAAAAATGTCTTTCAAATTGAGAGGAGGAAAATATCAATCTACCACTATCCTTTTGAGAAATTATGTCTTCTTGTCAAGACAGCCGTAGAAACCAGCTGTACATATACCCAAGAATTTCTGCTATGTAATATCTTAGTTGTGTAATAGACAGTTATGCAATACCTGATTAATCCTCTGGTCTTTCTGAAGGGAGATCTGTGTAATTAGTTACTGAGGCTGGAAGGTACTCCTGTGTGGTGAGCTGCCTCTCTGACATAATAAATGAAATGCCTTCTTGATGGACATATAGATGATAATGTCCTTTATAAATATATCAAAATCTGTAAAAGAAAATGTCTGATTTTTCACTGACTTGCATCATAGGAAAGTCCAAATACATTTGCTTGGAATACATTCTGCTTGCTGACCTGAGACATAGTATTTATGAGACCATATTTTCCTTTTGATATAGCTGGTAATAGTGATTCTGTTGTTGAAGTTTGAATTCCTGAGACTACTCAATAAATGGGATCACTATTTTGACTTTCAGGTTACCGTTAGTTTAAGAGAGTACGTAGTTATGAGAAGGGATATTCAAAATTAAATTGTAATCCTACTCTGTGATAGAACATCAATGACTTGTTCTAAACAATGGTATTGGCAATGCAGACCAGTTTTATCAGAGTTGAAATAAGGAGAGAAAATTAAAAAAAAAAAACTAGATTATTAAGTAAAGTATCAAAACAAGAAGATAAAATAACTTGATATTCACAGAAAATAAATTTCTTTTTAAATTTTTATTCTTTTTATTTTTACTTAGTTTTGAGAGAGAGTATAGAAGGAGAGAGGAGAGAGAGACAGAGAGATAGAGAGAGAGAGAGAGAGAGAACACGTGGAGAAGGGACAGAGACAGCCAAAGAACACAGAATCTGAAGCAGGCTCCAGGCAGAGCTGTCAGCACAGAGTCTGATGCGGGGCTCAAATCCACAAACTGTGAGATCATGACCTGAGCTAAAGTTGGATGCTTAACTAACTGAGCCAGCAAGGTGCCCCAAAAATAAATTTCAATTAAATGATACTCTAAATTCCTTTGGTTTTAATAAAATATCAAAGTTTTATTATTCTGCATATTATTCCTGACATAGAACATACTTTGCCAAATAAAATTTCTGCTTTGTTTAATGATTGTGTTAGATTGTCTTCTCCAAAAGCGGATTTTGAGACTAGGATTTTCAATGTGAGTAGTTCTAGAGATGATTTTAAGAATCACTGATGGGATAATGGAAAAGTGAGACAGAAAAAGGAAGAGTGTCAGTATAGGGTATGTAAATGAGCTAATATGTACTGTAAGCAACTGGGGTTTAATTTTGTTGTAGAGTTAACAAACTGATAATAAGATTAAAGCTCCAAAAGTATGTAAGGGTACTGAGGCATTGACATTTGCAACAATATGGATGGACCTAGAGGGCATTGTGCTAAGTGAAATAAGTCAGAAGAAAGATAAATACCATATGATTTTACTTATAAGTGGAATATAAAAAAACCAAAACAAATGAGCAAACAAATGAAAAGCAGAACAGATGCAACAAACTAATGATGCCAGAGGGGAAGGTGCTCGGGAAATGGGCAAAATAGGTGAAGGGGAGTGGGAAAAATAGGCATCCAGTTATGGAATGAGTAAGTCATGAGGATAAAAGCACAGCATAGGGAATACAGCAAAACCTTGGTTTGTGAGCATAATTCATTCTGGAAACATGCTTGTAATCCAAAGCACTTGTATATCAAAAGAATTTAAAAGAACCATTGACTCAGTTGTGATCAGGTGACATTCAGCGTCATGTGCTACTCACTTGTATTACAAGACATCACTCGTTTATCAAGTTAAAATTTATTAGAAATGTTTTCTCCTCTTACATAGCACTCACAGACAGGTTACTCGCAATTCAAGGTTTTACTGTACGGTCAACGGTATTGTAAGATGCTTGTGTGGTGACAGATAGTAACTATACTTGGTGATCATAGCATAACATATATAGTTGTAGAATCACTGAATCACTATTTTGTACATCTGAAACTACTGTAGCATTGAGTGTCAACTATACTTCAATTAAAAAAATACTGAGGGGAATCAATGTAACATTTGCTATAAAGATTGAGGATGTTTTTTATTACTCAGTTTCCTAATTCTTTAACAGTAATAATTATGAAATAAATCAGCTGTTTTAGAAACTTCAGGAAGGTTAATTCTCTATTGAACACATACTTTGACAAGACCATACTTTGAAAGTTCCTATACTTTTTGGAATGTATGTATTGGTGAAAGAGGGCTACATGAATGTTTTCTTGTTATTTTGTTTTCAGATAATTAGTCTTAGGGGAAAAAGTGGCAAAAACTGAGTTATTTCAGTTATTTCTGATAATTTCAACTTTTGTTTTAAGAGCACTTTGACTCTATTATACTTTTATATTATACTATTATACTCAACTTTTATCCAAAAACTGCTTTCATTCGTAACAAAATTGTGAATGAACATTGACCCCTCTATAATGTTCCACAAGATTTCAGCATATGGCCAGGAATGCAACATACCCCTTTAGTTATTAATATATTTACTCCTTTCTATCATCTTGCTTTATTTTGAGTCCTGACTTCCAGAATGCTGAGAGTTAAATTTTATTCTTCAATTATAGTAACAATGTTAATCCTAGTGACTGGATGTTTATTTCCTCCTCTTTCTTTTTGTTTCAGTATTTTTTAAAAGGAAACATTAAGTGCTGTGTGTACTTGAATATAGTCATTTACCAATGTTTAAATAGAGCATTTTGTGACCTATGCTAGAAGAAAATGTTTCTAAGCCAAATATTCTTCTGTGTAATAGGAAAAAAGATATTTTCTACAAGTGAGCTCTTCTCAGACTACAGAGAGTAGTCAGATAATGAATCTTTGGTTATTTTCCATTCAGCCTAGGAATAATGGTTAAGGGTATATATGGTAACCACAAAGAAGCAGGGGCCAATAGAGGACTTCACAGACTTAGTCTTCATGTGCCTCATGAAAGATCTACCCCATGATCGATAGCCTGCATTCTTTCTCCCAAGGAGCACAAAATTGAGGGGAAAAAATAATTAGCAATCTTATCTCACAGCTATTTTAGGGATTTTTTGTATTATTGTTCTGCTGACTACCTTGTTGGTAAAATGCACTGTGTGTATATCTTCTTCCCAAGCCATTATGATTTCTCAGAGCCAAGACATAGACCCAAGAGAAGTCTTCCAAACTCACTGAGAAATGAGTGAAGTCAAGATTCTAGGCCAGGATTAGTGATTTCCAGCAGAGACACAGAAATCAGGATGTAAGAGAATGAAAACACTACATACCTTAAATTGATCAGAACACTGGCTGCTTGAGAGAGGTGATCCAAGCAATGAGAAAAATAAAGATCCTCCACTCCTGCTCCCCTTGTGCCCTTAATTACAATTAACCTCATGTAAGAGTTGTTGACATGTAAGTCTGCCTCTCTCACTGGACTGTGAGCCCTACTGGGCAGGCACCACATCTTACTCAGCTGAATAACACCATTATGCATTTTTGTTTTACAGATAGTAACTGGGACCCCCGAGTATTTAACTCAATTGTGCTAAAGCAAAGGTCAGGAAAATTAGCCTTCACAGATGTAAGAAAATATTGCCATTCAAATCACAGCTATGTACATGACTTCAATAAAACACGCTTACTTCTAAAAGAAAGAATAAGAAAAGACTGTTATGCTGTTACTGTAATTATTTCACCAGGGAATGGATAACCCAAAAGAGCCTGTTTGTGGCTCTGCTGAGAAGTTGTACATATCAAATTAAGTCATTTTTCAATGAGATCATTACTGGAGACAAATATATGACTGTCAGCATGTTATTTTAGGAGTTTCAATTCCTTTGACATGTCAACTTAAATCACAAAGTACACTGGAAGAAGTTAAGATAAATATTCATCACCACTTCCTACCCACATGGGTAAGAGTCACAAACACTCTGATCTGCATCATCTCTATCATATCTATGATTTCTCTTAAGTAGTATCACTTTCCTACATAAGCTCAAAGGAAAATCACTCTAGAGACATCTACCACTGAAGAATTCTATCAGATGTTTCCAAATGTTTTGGAGACCTAAATATGAAATGGTAGGGAATTCAAAGAATCACAGAATGAATAGTATGAGGCTAAAATAAAATCAATCATATGTTATTGATAGTCTTATCACATTTCCTTGCTGAATAAAAAGCCAAGGCTTTATCTGAATGGTTATAATGACATGATAAACACTACATTCCTAGTACATGCTTCTTCAGAACAAGTAAGGTAAACTAAAATATTTTAATGTCTTAAATTCTAATATATTAAGCTTTAAAATTATCCCATTGACATAAAGAATTAAATCTTTATGTTTATATGATTATCACTTAAGCTTTATATAATTTATTTAATGTTTATAAACATTTATATAATATTTATTTATAAATACTAAGGTTTATTATATACATCTCATATAATCATATAACATACAATTACTAAATAATTATATAATTATACTGTGTGCTTGTTTTTGAAGTTGTTGAAATAACCTGGCTTAGAAAAACAAAAACAGTAACAAAACAAACCAGCGTGGTTAGAGGATGTATACGCTTTTGTTTTTATGGAGGTATAATCAGCTTAAGCATTACAGCAGTTTCAGGGGTACACCATAATAATTTGATATTGCATACACTAAAAAATAATCACCACAATTAGTCTAGTTACAATCATTACCATACATAGGTACCAATTTTTTTTCTTGTGATGGGAACTTCCAAGATTTTCTCTCTTACCAACTTTCAAATATGCAATGCGTTATTAATAAGTATAGTCACTATGACACACATTATAAAAGCTTTAAGATAGGGGAAAGAACCTAAAATTATTTTTGAAATATGCAAATTGGATTTTCCAATCTCGCAGTTAATATTATGATGTTTCAGATTCAGCCTATTGACAAATAAAAAACATTTAAAGCTGAAACAACTAAAGAATGCTATTTAAAATAGTAAAGTAAATACTAGGTCCATTTTCTATTGTCTGGTTAATCCCTCTACATTGCTCTAAAGCCCATCTTCCCCTCAAAGTATTGCTCAAGGTACTGTCTTGTGAGCCATTCCTTTTCTCTGTCATCAATCTCTTCTTTTCCACTGAGCTATTTCCCTATTGCCTATCATTGTGACCAAGCTTCTATCTGCGACTTCCTTCTATTAACCTGAAAAAAGATTTAAAAAAAAATGATTTGCACCGTGCCTTCCTAGGGTTTTCCACCTAATGGAGAAAATAAAAATTACTCAAATAATCATATAAATTAGTATATTATTAAAATCCATCTAATTGCAAAACCCACAGAATTATTTTAAGTATGGTTCTGCTTTATAAGTCACATTGGCAAAGTCTACCACCTTCTTTTAAAAATCCCCCCTTTTGTTACTTTCTCTGATAGTCCATGTATCCTTGGCCTATTTCTCTACCATCTTTGTAGTTAGGTCTATTGGTCTTTGTTTATACCTTCAATGTAAGTGATCTTCCCAAGGGTATGCTTTTTCATTTCCCTATCTTGTATCACTTTCCAGTCCTCATTAGCTTCACAATTGCTTATTTTAAGGCTACATTTACCTTTCCAAATGATAGACCCATGGGTCACATTTCATACTACATCCTAATTGACTTATTCATCGCTTACTTTATTGATTATATCTCCAATGAACTGCTCTTTCTCCATCCACCTGCACATTCTCAGTCCCTTTTAGTGACATGTCTCACAGTTCTCCTCCATCTTTCTGATGATTATTATTGAACTTCTTTCTCCATCTTTGTCATTCCTTCTCCATTATTTTTTTAAGTTCCCAGGATTATGTTTTCAGTATTTTTTAATCTCACTTTATTTGTTCTTTCTAGATAATTTCTTTCTTATAGCTTTAGCTATAAGCTTATGAAATACAAATCTTTATAGATAACACAGTCACCAGAACTACAGAGAGATATGTCTACTTGTGAACAGATATTATATCATATCTCAAACTTAATCCTACCAGAATAAAACTCATCATGCTATGGGCTTCATGGGGATGCTATTTTATAATAATTACTTCATTGTATTGGGATCACTGGTATGCCTGACTCTCCCAATATAGACAGGAGCTCTTTAAAAGCAAGGGCTTGGAGATGTTCCAGAGTTCTCCATGCCCATAAAGAGCAAACAGCGGAGCTCTACTTAGCAAGTGCTTCAGATCCGGCTCAACACCTGCAGCTGACAGAGCCTGTTCCCTTGCCGCCCACCCACCATGTGCCCCCTGCCCCCGCCACTCAGCCAGGAGCAGAGCTGACCTGTAAACGTGTGTGACCTGTCGGTCTCTTCCTAGTAAGCCAGATCCTTCCAGAGGTGTGATGGCCAGCTGCTAGTTCTAATGCTTTCCATCCAGGCAACAAGATGTGTATCATACCTTGTATGTAGTCCAGATTTGGAGTTAGCATTTGTTATTGAGGAATGGTTTTCATCTTTATCTACACTTTTAAGGTATTGGATGATTTTTATTTGGGGGCATTGATTTAGATTTCTTAAGTCATGAATGTTCATGGCCACTGCTTAGGGCCTTGCTGACCTTCCCAGTTATATTTCTTAGAAAAAAGGAGGTCAAATGTTGGCTGAATTGGGTAGAGTGGTTTCTTCTTTATTTCTTTTAGGTAACACGGTCGCATCTATAAGACAAGTCAGGGCTGAATGTGACAGATAACAACTTTGGAAAATCTGTCCTTTTAATACCTTCTAATCCCATAAAACAGAGTAACTCAACATTTAATCTGTGTGGTACAGTGGGCTCTTTGTGTTCGATTTAAGGTAGATTAAGAGACATATAAACTAAGAGTCTATTTTAACTCAAAATGAATATAACAAGAAAGCCAACAAGTATAAGATTATTTTAAAAATTCTGAACTCAATTTTTCTGAGAAACATGGATTTACATATTTTTGGGGGGGTACATATTTTTTAAAAGCAGGCTATTGAAAATTTAATTTAAAAGTCTAATTAAAGAGTGGAACTGAGATCAAGATATTAAACCCATAAATTCCAAATTTTTGTCAGCAGTGGTAATTGTTCTTTCTGATGAAGTTAAAGCTTTCTCGTTATCCTGGAATATAGAATATTATTCAGTGTATTTTCAATGTCAAATAAACTCTGATTTCTAAAAAAAATTAAAAATTAAAAAAATAAAAGCAAGAGCTTTGTGCCTCTATCTCCTTTAAAGTCTAACGTATCACCTGGCTCTTGGTAAGTGCTCAAAATAGGTAATGATATAATGAAAAACAGAAATCCGGTGAAGGCACAGTTTTATTTCTGACATGTGAAGCCATATTGAACTGGACATATATTTGAGGTAGGATGTAGAAAAATTAAATAGATCTATGGAGGCAAAAATTACAGAGTTTCCTTTATCATCCTTCCATTATTGCCAAGTTGACTCAACCTGGTTGAAGTATTTTAAAATTATTTGTTTCTGGTGTGGAATAAGTATTCCATTCTCTTAGCTTTTAACAAAATAGAACTAACTTCCTAAGAGTATTACTCTTTTTTCTAATTACATTTTGTGTTTTCAAAGTCAAAGACAAAATAAGGGTGTTTGGTTGTTGTTTTTTTTTTCCCTTGGTGTTCTGGATGTGCGAAATGGGCATCCAGCCATCCCTTTTCACTATAACATTCCAAGGATTTCTGAATTCAAATAAGTGACACAGAAACATTTAAGTTCTGTTGGAGTTTAGATTCAAAAAGAAAAGCATAAATGTCTTTACCCTGAAATAAATAAAAATAATTATAGAGGTTTGAGAAAAGATATAGAATAAAGCAAGTGAGATCAAACTGTGACTCTCTAAACCTCCATAACAACTGATTAAGATTGGCTTTGATCTCTCTCTCTCTTTTTCTCTCTCCCTCTCAGCAGCCTCTATTCTCTTTTCCTTCAAGCAGTTCAATATAAAGATTATCAGTATGGATTGCCTTTAATTTTACAAAGATACCTCAAAATGTTGTGAAAAATATATAGCTATATTCCTTAATAAACAATGAAGAAAGCAACTGCTCTAAAAATTCTTAGCAAGTCAGGGCATGCCTGGGTGGCTCAGTTGGTTAAGCGTCTGACTTTGACTCAGGTCATGATCTCAGTCTGTGAATTCTGACCCCTACACTGGGCTCTGTGCTGACAGCTCAGACCCTAGAGCCTGCATCAGATTCTGTGTGCCCTTCTCTCTCTGAATGTCCCCTACTCACACACTCTCTCTCTCACTCTCTCAAAAGTAAATAAACATTTGAAGAAATACTTAGCAAGAACTTATTAAGCAGCTCAAGATTCAAGCATGAAAAGTAGTCACCCCTTAATAAAAAGAAGGAATAAAATGGCGGTGGGAAAGAACATAAAGCTTAAACAACAAAGAGAAGAAAAAAAGTTATTTAAAAAAGAGAATTATATAAAATAATATCTGAATTATTTTAAAAAATAAAACAGTTAACTTATTTTACCTATGCCAAAGTGTTATTTTTGTTCTCTCCTTGGCTTTCTTGCTAACAGGACATAATTCTATTACAACCTAGCAACATCAATGCTACTTTCACTTGACATAAAATCTATACCCACTGGAACTTTGTGAGTACCAGACACAAGTTTCTGTGGACAATATCTTAAAATATGTGTAGGAAATGATGACTCTCACACAAAAGAGTTGCTAGATTCTTTCAACAGGCATCGATTTCACTGGCAGTTTTCATTGTGGTATTTTAGGTGATTGAAATATTTATGTGTCCTGTTACAAATCATTTCTCAACTGGGAATATAACACTTTCTGATAAACTATTGTTCTATTTCTTCCAGTCTATGTTATCTTCAAAGAACTGTTGTTGAAATAGATATTTTTTCAATATCAATCAAATCAAAATAAAGAGAAGCAAAATTAGCTTAGGATAAAATGCCTTGAAAAGACACATATTTTCTCAAGCTGTGCAAAATTCTGAGACACAACCAACAGAAAGACAATGCTTTGCACTTATATGCAGCTTTTTACCAAAGCCTTTCAGAGCATTTTAAAAACACTATCATTAAGTCTTATCTATAGATGTGGAAACCAATACATACAAAAAATTGTAAAGCAGTCAAGCAGTTACAAATATCAGTGAAAACTCAAAAAAAGAAAAAAGCATTACTGGTCCTATGACAATCAAAATCTCCTCATCCTCATCAATTATAAGTAGAACCTTCACTCTACAGACCTCGATCCAAAACTTTCAAATCTCTTCTACTTCCATGCCACATGTTCTTACATTTAGATTGCCTTAGGAAGCTCACAGTATAATTAAGAGTGACAATTGCCTAAGCATATCAACAATGACAGGAAGAAGAAAAAGAAATAAGTATTGAGGTATGAATCTGGCAAGCTTTAATAATGTAGAGCAGAAGAGTGAGCAGATGGCTATAGTTTGTGGACATCTGTTGAGAACTGGATACTTATTAGAAGGGAGTGAATTATAGAATGGCTTAAAGCTTTAACCTAGAAGATTATTCTAGCAGACGTGCTCAGAATGACTTAGAATACTTGCAGGTTAAATAAAAATATCATCATCGTCGTCATCATCATTAGGGCATTTTATAGTCTTTAATATATTTCCTATATAATGTCTCACTACTTTCTCTCAAGATCTCAATGTTACTTGTCAAAAAATTGAAACAGTTTAATGTCCCACTCAAACACATATTAAGGTGTCAATGATAGGATTAGGTCAAATATCCTCTTCCTTGAACTTGCATTTTTAAAACTTCCAGAGCAGAGTAAATTATCTTAGTGTCAAAATTAATTTGAAAGTAACTAAATAAATTTTTGGAAGTATACTCAAGCTGGTAAGATGTTTGCTAAACTTATAGTTAAAGAGATGGTTGTGGTTGGGGACACCTGTGTGGTTCAGTCAGTTGAGCATCAGACTTTGGCTTAGGTCATGATCTGAGGGTCCTTTGAGCCCCACTTAGGGCTCTGTGCTGACAGCTCAAAGCCTGGAGTCTGCTTTCAGATTTTGTGTCTCCCTCTCTCTGCCCTTCCCCCCATTCAGACTCCGCCTCTCTCTCTCTCTAAATAATAAACATTAAAATTTTTTTTTAAATGCTATTTTTTTTTGTTTGAGTCAAATGAAACATTCTAAACCAGTATGCAAAGAATCCTATAATGGAACACTAATACAGTTAAGTTAATTAATTTCAAGTTAATTCCATAGGATTTTAATATGTGAATTGTACTATTCTTATTATTTTATACAGGAAATATATAAAAAGATCCAAGTGATAGACAGACATACTTTGTCCTTCAAATTTCTGCTCATGATTCACATCTCCTACTATACATGAAAAATGGATGATGGATGATAGACATAAATATAATACCTAAAGCTACAAAGCTTCTTGAAGAAAATAAGCAACATTTTTGTGATTTTTGTTCAGTCAGAACTTTCAACGAAAAAGACAAAAAACTCACTAATAATAAAAAATAATAATTGAACTTCATCAAAATTAAAATTTCTGTTCTTCAAAAGATATGTTGAGAAATGAAAATCCTGATTGGAAGAAAATATCTGCAAAATTTATATATGACAATGTCTAGGACTGAGAGTATATAATAGACTTTCAAAATTCAAAAAACAAAACAAAACAACCAAATCCAAAATGAACAAAAAAATTATATAGACAGATTACCAAATAAGACAAATGAATTGTAAATAAGTACATAAAAATATACTCCACATTCTCAGTCATTAAAACTAAATGAGATATCAGGGCACATTGGTGGATCAGTAGGTTAAGCATCTGACTCTAGACTTTGGCTCAGGTCATGATCTCACGATTCATGAGGTAGAGCCCTGGCAGCAGGCTTGGCGCTGGGATTCTCTCTCTCTCTCTCTCTGTCTCTGACCCACCCCCATTTGTGCACACATAAGTGCACTCTCTCCCTCTCTCTCTCTTGCTCTCTCTCAAAATAAATAAATTAAAACTTAAAAAAAAACTAAGTGAGATACCATTGCATGTCCATTAGAATATAGAGAAAAAAAAATCTGACAACGCTAAGTGCCAAGTGCTGACAAGGAGTTGAAACAACTCATAGATTTCTGGTGGGATTGTAACATAGTTCACTTTCTCTGGAAAATAGTTTGGCAGTTCTCATAAACTTAAATATACATTTATTATATGATTCATTATTCTTACACTTTGGTATTTACCCAAGAAAAGTGAAAATACATCCACCTAAAAAAACAACCAACAAACAAACAAAAACACCTGTGTATGAATGAATCCTTTCAGCAGCTTTATTCATAATCACCAAACATTGGAAACAACCAAAATTTCCATCAGCTACTGAATGGATAAACATACTGTGGTACATATCCAATGAAATATTACTCAGTAATGCCACACACAACACTAGCATTATGCTAACTGAAATGATTCAGTTCCAAATATCTACAAACTGTATGATTCTATTTCAAAGACATTCTGCAAAAGGTAACTTAAAGAACAGAAATCAGATCACTAGAAGTCACTTGCTGCAGTGAAGGGAGAAGATTGACTCCAAAAGGATACAAGGAAACAGAGTTGATGGACAGCTTACATTTCTTGTTTGTGGTGGTGGTTATATGACTGTATACATTTTTCAAAACCTGGAACTGTTCATTGAATAAAGATAGATTATAACTTTAAAAATCTGATTTTAAAGAGTAAGCAAATGGAATTTCATGACCAGGTTGCTAAATATTCCCATGGTAGCTAATGTCTAAAGATGGCTTCCAATAAGATGGTATTTATATTCTTGTGCACTCCCTCCCATCTTGAAACTGGGCTGGCTCTGTGACATTTTAACAAAGAAAATGATGATATGCCCAACCAAGTGAGCTTCTAGGACTGCATCCCCAGCTATTATCGCATGAAACAAGGAACTGCTCTGTCAATACAGAGTCATGAGAAATAATAAATTGATATTGTTCAAAGCTCACCTTCCCATTGAAATTTCCGTAACTAGCCACCCTTTTCCACTGCAACAGTATATTGCTAGTGCTTGAATAAATATATAGGTTATGTCAACGATAGATAACATTTATTAAGTGCCAGCCACCACTCCAACTCATTCTATGTATTAACTCACTTGATTCTCACAATAACTATTTGATGTAGGGCTCATAGACAGTCTTCCAAACCAGTGTGACATAGAGATAATATAACATAGCATTTAAGGCATGGGCTCAGGAACCACACTCTCTGAATCCAAGGCATATCTTTGCCACTTGCTTGCTTTACAGCTAGTAAGTTCTTTCAACAAGTCATTTAACTTCTATGCCTTAGGTTTATCATCTCTAAAATTGGGATAATTGAAGAGTTGCCTCTTAGATTTGTTGTAAGGATTAACTGGTTTAATATGTAAATACTGCAGAAGGAATGCACTGTAACTATGCTCATCATCAATGCTATTGTATTTCACCTATACTCAATATGATGTAATAAAAAAAAAAGCACAGTAAGAACAGCTAAGTTTGAGTTCTCATTTCAATACTTCTCATGTTACAGTTTACACAGTTTTGGTGACCCAAAATTGTGCAGTTCTCAGTGTTATCACCATTAAAGAGGACTATAAAATACTAGTCCCATTATTCTTTTGGGTTCAAACATGATAATTTCATGAAGGAGCTCTATTATCTTTAGAGCACTATAAACAATTATTGGATATTTCTATTTCATGTTTTTTTTTCAACATTTGCATATCATGTCTCACATTAAATACAGACTCCATTAGAAACTATAACATCTACATTTTTGGTAGATCAAGGGCTCTGCACACTGTCATCCAACTGCCATTAGATTGTTTTCCTTATTCTCAGTCTCAAGGTTTATGAATAGCACCTGACCCTTTAGGCACTTCTATTCTGCATAAGATAAAGATATATTATACTGGGATGTTAATAGAAAACAATGTAAGTTGGTAGAAGTAAATATCCTTATTGGTAAAATGGAATGAAAACGCCTTCCCTGCATAGATGAATTGAGTATTACTGAAAATCTATAGTTATGCCTAATACAATGCTTGGCATATGATAGATAATAAACATTAATGCCCATCCTACCTTAGCTAACCTTTGAAATAACTTCTTCATCTCACAAAAGAAAATAAAATATAGTTTGTATCAGCTGTTAACACTCCTCTGAAAATAATTTCCTTTACCACTAAAATTTATGCCCCTATTTACCATGTTGTAACTTTACTCTCAAAGAATATACTCACTGCCAACATAATCCTTTGGGAGTTTTTTTTTTTTTTTCTTAGCAAATGCATGGAAATAATGTTTTCCTTCTCTTTTGCCAATCTTTGTCCTTTCTTCCTATCCCATTATTACAATGAAAGGCTGAGAAGGCCATTTGTATATCAGGGATTTGCTGTAGCCAGGAATCAGGTGGGCCACTGTACTGGACAAGTGATAGTTCTGATGGTGAGCCACAGAACCATACTATAATCGCAGGAGCTTATCCAGGGGTGTTTATGGACAACCATCATGAAAGCAAATGCCAATAAATTGAAAGGTGTGCCCATGCAGGAACAGTCCAGAAAATTGTGCTACACATTAGTATTTTACGTCCTATTAAATTTCAGTTTCCCAATCAACAATTTCCAGGACCCTACATTTTACCTAGTAAGTACGTCAGCAGGCTACACCTCTCCTATGTAATTCTACTGACTTTTCTCCATATTGTGTTATCTTGCCATCAGGGATGTCACAAATAACAACATAAAAAGCTTTGCTATTTTAATAACATACAATGCATTTTGAATACAATAAGCCCGTGAAAATAACAATTTAGTCTGTAGTTTCACTGAAGCTTACAGTACATGATACTACAGTAATTCTCCAAGGTATTTTTCAAAGACTGCCAAGAAAAAATGTATTTTATCTATTGTTAACCATTCTACAGGCAGCAAGATTCTGGAGTGTGATATTGGCTTTCCATTGTTGCTCAAACCAACAGTATCCCACATGCATATGATAAAACATCAGGAAAACAATAAGGAATCTTTCAACAAATTATAACTAAACATAAATGCTAGTGAGCTAGCTTTATGCATGAGGTGATTTGTTATTTTAACATAATAGAACCAAATGAGGAATTCTGACTAGATGAATACCAAATAATGTTTATTTGAGGAACAATGGTAAATTTTCTGGATTGCAAAGGTAATATGGAATTCTCATTGGAGTCATCATTTCAGTGTCATTTATTCACTGGTAATTCTATAGATTGTAGCAAAAGCATATATATATTGTCTTGCCTTAAGTACTGACAGAAGACTTTTGAGAGGAGACAAAAGGCATACCACTTGTATTAAATTAATTAATTTAAATTCCTATTGATGTGTCTATTTTTAAATAATTATAATCAAGGAATTATAAATGCAAATTATAATCATAAAGTCATTTACTGTACCTTACAATTTTGGCAGTGCCTATGCCTAAAATTTTTAAACTGATAAAACTTGAAGTTTTTGTCTATTTTCTCCGAAGAGTAAAAAAATATCTGGCTTCAAAAGTAGCATCTAGTTTGCTGATAGTGGGGATATTTTCTTGGAAGCAAAAGTGTCTACCATAGCTACGATGTAACAAGTTGTTGCTATGTACACTGAGTACTCTGAAAAGTGATAAATAATTCTGGATCTCTGGACATCATGTTAATGTGGAGAAAGATTATGGTTAATCTATAATGTTCTATTGCCATTCCTACATCTAGAACAAAGATGATCAACACATGCCATGTGAGATCTACTGAAGAATGTTGGCCACATTCACAGATGAGATACACTTACAGATTGAATGGGTGTGAAGATCAGAAGCACAATGAGACAATGGCATACATATCATTTAATCATTTGAAATATTCCTTGTTCAAAGTCAAAAGTGGTCTAATGAAGCCAAAGAGTAAGGTGCCATCTGGCTCTATAGATGGAAGGTCTTCTGGAAAAACATCTAAAAATTAAAATAAAGTGAAACATAGAGAATGTATGATTCAGAAGAATGAAACTTAAATAATGTACATGATTAAATGACTACAAATAAAATTTGTTTAGTCATACATCTACTTAACTCTCTTGGCCCCGAAGTAGAATTCTATTTAAATAATCAGTCAGGTGATCTGAATAAACCCTCACTAACTTCCAACATGATAACATTCATAGAATAAATAAAATGAATGTGATATTAGTATAAAATATTATTTAATATATATGTATTTTATATGTATGTTGTATCTAGTGAAATACTAAGACTAAGAAAAATAATGCAAAGAAATTTAGACCAAATTAATAAAACATACAAATAAGCAAATTGGTTATCTTCTTTTCCCCAATAACGTTATTTCTATAGTTCAAATTCCCTATTAATAAACCTCAAAAAATTCCCAAATTTTTTGTACAGTATAATTTTGTTTCAAGGAATACTGTACCACAAACTGGAGCATGGTACTTTTTTAATTGGACAGAGCTGCCATGACAACAGACTTTATGGTCACAGTTTGAACCATACTAATATAAACTTCTCATCACTTTTTAATGTTATTTTGAGAAAGTTATAAACAACAGGAAATGAAATATAACCAAATATATTACCTGAATTAGAGTTGTACTATCACACAAATGGCAGCATTTCTGTTGCAAAACAGTGCAGGTGTTAATATAAAATCTATTATTGTCCGTAAAAATATCTGCTCTATTTGGCCCTAATGAAACACAACCAGTTTGTACTATTTCTATTGAATTTACCCTGAAGTGTTCAGATATATCACCTAACCTACAGAAGAAATGTTAAAGCAGTATTGGAAAATCACAAAACATAATTGCTCATCTTCACCTCTTTTAAAAGAACCTTTTGCTTAATACTGATTGAAAGGAATTCTCAAAGGGTATGAAATTTCATCGAGTATTTCAAAAGGTAACCATTTATATTCATTCTGAATATAGTTGAGCTTTCCAGTGAGTGGTGGTGTCATTTTGTGAAAGCTTACTTTAGATGGCTGTTTATTGCATTGTCAATTAAATTTCTGCCCTTCAATCTCTAAATCTCATTACCTCATTTATAGAAAGAAATAAAATCCAAACAAACAATTAGAGTTGGAAAGCAGATCAGTGCATTATTGCTGCATCAGGGGAATATACTCCCCCAAACAACAATCATTCATACTTCTGAGATTTGTTCAAGTAGGTATTCAAGATTGGCCTTTTCAATTTTAATGACACCACTGGGAAAACTTAGTTTTTATTATAGCTTTCTTCCTTTTTTTGGAAAAAAAGTTATATAGACAAGTAGATATAAGTGTAAGGGTGTGTAGGGGTGTCTCAGTGGCTCAGCTGGTTAAGCATCCGACTTTGGTTCCAGTTATGATGTCACATTAGTGAGTTCAACCCCAGGCCAGGCTTTGTGCTGACAGCCTTCACAGCCTGAAGGCTGCTTCAGATCCTGTATCCCTCTCTCTCTCTCTCCTGCCCACCCCGACCCGCTCACATTCTGTCTCTGTCTCTCAAAAAGGAATAAATATTAAAAATTATTTTAAGTATAAGGGTTTGTGTGTGTGTCTATGTATCTGTGTGTGTCTGTGTGTGTTCCGATATAAGGAAAAGAGAGAGAAAATGTACTTAACATGAGCTCTACTGGGCCTTTTTAAGCAGAAATAGCTACTGAAATGCTTTAGACTTGTAGGATATGATGTATAATATCAAAACATTCACCGGTAATTGGTAGATCTAACCCTCACAGTATACTAAAATGTACTAGTATGTACTTACTAAACAAGAAAATGATGAGAATTTATATCTAGGGATAAACTACGTACATTATAAGTATTATGAGCAGGAAGAAGAAAAAAGCATTGCAGAGAGAAGAATGGAAATATATACAACCTAAACATAATTTGAATACCTTGAGTCTTCTAATAAGATAAATGAAGAGATTTTGTGCCTTTGTATTCCAAAAGCTCTACCAGGGAAAGTAAATTCTGATTGGACAAATCTAGACAACTATGTCAAAACTATTTGTTGTGAAAGCAGTTATTAACCCAAAGTGTTCAAACTAGGCATATATAAAAGAAAAACAAAACTCTAGCAAAGTTGTTTCTGGAGATATTTATATGCCATTACATGGACTATGAAGCACTTCATATTTTCACTTCCAATAAAAACTGTCACTTCATGATTTGCATTTGTAAATATGACCTCAGAAGAAAAATTTCCATAAATTGCTTTCACAATTTAGAAACTCTACTATCTCAACTATTGGCCAGAGGCTAACACCACATTGGTTCATTGATTCATTTATTCTCTATTTAATAAATATATTTGGGACATGTGCAATGCATTCTAGTCTAATGATAGGAATTAGAAAGATGTCTTCATGTTTGATGCAATCCCTGACTTCAAAGACTTCAAAGATTTGGAGAAATAGGTAAACCCACAAAATTAATTGCTAAAGTTCTATAACAATTAGCCTTTGGAACAAATGCAAAGAAAGACAACATGCTTAAGAGTAAGGGAGGGGCGCCTGGGTGGCTCAGTTGTTTAAGCGTCAGACTCCTGATTTCAGTTCAGGTCTTTATCTCATAGTTTCATGAAGTGTTTCATAGACCATGTAATGTCATATAAATATCTCCAGAAACAAGTTTGCTAGTTTCATGAGTTTCATGAGTTCAAGCCCCACATGAGGCCCTGTGCTGACAGCAGAGAGCCAGCTGGAGATTCTCGCTCACTCTCTGCCCCTCCCTTACTTGCACTCTCTCTGTCTTTCTCAAAATAAATAAAAACTTACAAAAAAGAGTCAGGGAAAGATTATTGTGATGAAAAGTCTTTTAGGCTAAGATCTGAATAATGAGGAAGAAAACAAAGGTGATAATATCAATGGGAAAAGAATCAATGGGAAAGAAGTGTTAAGTGTAGTAAGAGACGTTAGTCATGAATTGGATTTTCACTAACATCGAGAGGAGGACATGATAGAATTGTGAGAGGTCACATAACCAGAATTAACTTTGAAATTCAAGGTCAGAGATTTTTGACGTGTTAAGTGATGATTTTTTTCTGGCATTTACATACCTTATAAATAACAATGAAATCCAATATCATATATTACAAGATTAAAAATCTTGTAAACTCATTGGGTATGTCTTTTCATATTTATTTCTATTGCTTTTTTTTCTGATGATTTACCACAATCCTATCCTTTTCAGAGGTATTTAAGGGAGTACAAAATTGCAACCTGAATCATAACTTTGAAATAGTGTGTATGTAATAATAAACCTCAAAACTGCAGTTTAACTACATATCCCCATGAAAATATTAGGCTTACTAGTTAAAATAAGTGATTATTTCTACTGAACATTTTACATAAGTATAATATATATACAAGAAAGTAAAAATATCATTAAAGTACAGATTAATGGATTTTCATTAATACACCCATGTAATTACCACCCAAATTGGGAAATAGAATATTCCCAGCATCATGGAAGCATTTTATAATTCCTTCCAACTACTACACTTTTCCTGCTTTCTAAAGTAAACAAATAATTTGCGATGAGTTCCAGTTGCTCTGCATTTTCACCAATACTTGATTGTCAATCTTTTAATTCTAGCAACCTGGTAAGTATGTAATGTTATCTTATATTTATTTGTGTTTTTATTCCTCTTATCTATTAAGTTGTTTATCTTTTTGTGTTGATTTATGGTTAGTATATTTATATGCGTGGTACATATTAATACAGTAGGGCTTAAATTTACCATCTCATAATTTGCTTTCTATTTGTCTTATCTACTCTATATTCCCTTTTCCTTTCCCTTCCCTTTCCCTTTCCCTTTCCCTCTCCTCTCCTCTCCTCTCCTCTCCTTTCTTTTCCTTGGGGTGGGGGAGTTGGAGAGATTATGTATCTTCTCTCTCTAGTCTTTTTCCCCTGATCTCTTACACACTGTTTATATTCTTCGTTATTATTCCTCTATGTAATTCATTCTGGATGTTTTCCAATAACCCTAACTTCCAATTTGTTAACTCCCTCTTCAATCTTCTAGCTATTGAATATTAATTTCAACTGGATTTTCATTTCTATGCTATGTGATCTTGGGTAAGTAAAGGTACCTTAAAGAGTACAAAAAAAAAACAAAAAAACCTCAGTATATGATGAATTAGATTATGGAAAAAGAATCTCAGTATCTATTTAGTTTCAGTTAAGATTTTAAAAAACTAGAATTATTCCAGCTTATACTTAGATGTTCCTGAAGACTATTAATTTTATTATACAGTTTAAAAATACAAACACTATTTATAGTGGACTTTCTAATTGTCTATTCAACATCCAAACATTTATTCCTCATAATTTGATTAGAACCTAAATTTTGTTTAAGAATAAACTTTTCCAAAAAATATAAAAACAAAATAAAAAAACAAGCAAAAAAAAAAAAACAAAAACAAAAAGCACTTTTCCCTATTGTGACTGCAATTCAAGAAAGTTGACTGCATCCTGAACTACTGGTGTTGGGTCACAATAGTCCAAACATGATCAACCTATAAACCATGCCACTAGGGAATTGGCTCAGGAATTCAAAATAAAACCAATAAATGCACAACATTTTCCTAATAACTGTTATTGAAAAAATATAATGAACATACCCTGAATTACTCAGAAGAAAGGAAATAATTTTTACTTTAGGAGTAGGTGAAAGATTTTCTTTTCTCTTTAGACATGAAGAAGGAAACACACAACTCCATCTACTACTATTCTTAGGAACTTGAAGGAGGAAAGTAGAAGTTCAAAAAAAAAGATAATGATAAAAATGTGAGAATAGCAGGAAAAAAGAACAAATTATATTGTTCCAGTTCATAAACCTATCTCTTCACTTTGCTGTTACAAAAGATAATATATTGCCTAATTTTTAATCTGTTTTGATATCAAGTTTTCAGTTCCTGGCAGTGGAAAATATCTTAAAAATACTCCATTTTAGCAACTACCAAAGTATATCTCCATACTGAAATTTCGTATGTGCATCACATTCTCTCTACTAATCCATTATATATACTTATAATGCATGCATGTATGTATGTAGTTATTATATATTAATAACATATTTATTACATATTATACATATATTTTCTGAAAGTGTTTATAAAATATAATCATAACATTTTTATGGAAACATATGCTGCTTTATTCAAGAAGCATTTAATTCTCAAATCCAGTAACTATCATGACATTTATGAAATAATATCAAAAAAAGGGAATTATCCTCCCTAAAACTTGCTAAACTCAATTTTAGCTTTCGGAATAAAACATTAACTTTGAAAACAATCAATGTCAATTCCATTGATCTAGCTAACAGTTCAGTGTCTGCTTTATGTGGTTTCCTACCTAGTAGAGATAACGAGATACATCTTCCTCTCAAAGAAAAGTCCAGTAATGGATAGAACCATGTAAACAGGTAATATTAAAACTGCTTTACAAGTGTTATTACAAAAATAACAAGTAATGATATATGAAGACAGTTGTAAATTCTATTTTGGATTTCAGGAAAATCTTTCTGCAGAGAATAAGATTCTTCATTTGTTTCTTGAAGCATCATTTTTGAGATGTATGTAGTGGTAGAAAAGTTTAGATTAAATACACGTCTAAAATAGCACAGAGTTTTAAAACAAAAAGATATAATTCGATGTCTAAACAGAAGACATATTTTGATGGTAGAACTAAAAGGCTTGGTGACACAATGAATTTATGTCCTATTTCTTGAATCTACTAAAATACAAAAACAATGGTAACCATTCCCAATCTCAAAAACCTAAAATATCAGTTAGTACTTAATGCACCAAATTCTTGCCACTGCAAAATCCAATCCAAATCTGAATAAGAATGGAAGGAAGAATGAAGACAAAGTTTTACAATGTTTTATTTTTTAATATTAACAACCCATAATTTCTCTTTGAAGCTAAATCCATCCCTTTACCTGGAATAAGTTCAAGGAACAGATGTTATTTTATGTTATCAATATGTAACTGCCAAATTAAGATTTTAAAAAAGAAAGAGTAAAGCACTCCTATTGCAGAATCTGCTTTTCAGTTGCACTGCATTTATTCAGTCTTGTCCATTCACCTTTGTGTACCCAAACACTGTGTCCCCAAAGTATTAGGAATATGGCTTCCCCATACTACAATGGATTCATTCCCTTTACATTTTTTCTTACTTTTTTTGATCTTAACAATCTGTTCCAACTTTCTTAAAGATCTCCCTGTTAATTTTCCTTGCTCCATGAATAAAACTGGTGCTTTGAGGAGATGTCTACTTCTTATGCTTCAGATTCATAAGCAATGTAATTGTTATAGGTAATTGTATTTCAGTATCTCATATTATTGTTAAATTATACTCATTTAAATGTGTTTGAAGAAATATGTTTAGAAGTTCAAAACCCAACTCTGGAGTAATTTGTCCTGAAAGCTTGTTTTCAATTTAAGAAAGCATTACTTATTTTAAGGAAGTAAAATCAATGTCATTGAACATAAATAAGGATGATACAAACATTTAAACAAAGTTAATTTTTCCTCTTGGCAGGATTTTCCCTTCCAGAAAGAAATTAAGCTTGTAAAATGTTAAAAAAAAGCAGATGAGGGGGAGAGGATGGAAATGACTTGGAAGCTTTTCAAGAAGCCTTTGAAGTGCCATTAAATAAATTAAAACATTATTACATATCACCACATGATAGAGGTGCCTTGAATCAACTCTAAGAATCTGATCTTGAGAAAAGAAAATGAGAAAAAAGAATAAAGTAATAAAGTTTCGTTTTGTTTTTGTTTTGGATAGAAGAAAAGATCAGTCTAGTTACATGAGGAAAACCGTTAAGAAGATACTGTTCAGCATATTTGTAAAATATTTTGTTTGAGAGAAATGTCTCCATTTGGAGGTGATGCACATTACTCCTACTTATATGAGGCAAATGGAACCAAACATGCCTGAGGTCCCCTTGAAACCAATTCTCCACCTGCCTTCCCAAGTCATGATTCCAGACTCCTGCATTTGCCCATCTCTGCTCCACATATTTCCAAGATCTAACGGGACATTCAAAGGCTTCAACATTTCATGACAAAGATAGAAATTGTTTTTTTTTTTTTAATACGAAAACAGAAACTTATTTGTTAAGAGTGGATAATTACAAGACATATGAATAATATAAGTCTGTATTTCCAATCCTTGTATTAAAAAGCTTTAGGGGGGCCTGGGTGGCTCAGTCAGTTGAGCATGGACTTTGGCTCTGGTCATGATCTCATGGCTTGTGGGTGTGAGCCCGATGTGGGGCTCTGTGCTGACAGCTCAAAGCCTGGAGCCTACTTTGGATTCTCTGTCTCCCTCTCTCTCTGCTCCTCTGTAGCTCAGGCTTGCTCTCTCTCTCTCTCTCAAAAATAATAAACATTTTTTAAAAATTAAAAAAAGGGGCGCCTGGGTGGCTTAGTCGGTTAAGCGTCCGACTTTCGCTTAGGTCATGATCTCGGGTTCGTGGGTTCGAGCCCCGCGTCGGGCTCTGTGCTGACTGCCAGCTCAGAGCCTGGAGCCTGTTTCAGTCTGTGACTCCCTCTCTCTCTGACCCTCCCCTGCTCACGCTGTCTCTCTCTCTCTCCCCTAGAAATAAATAAAACATTAAAAAAAAAATTTAAAAATTAAAAAAAGCCCTAGGGGTGCCTGGGTGGCTCAGTTGGTTAAGCAACGACTTCAGATCAGGTTATGATCTCAGCACAGAGCCTGCTTCAGGTCCTGCCTCCATCTCTGTCTGCCCCGTCCCGTTTCCCTCCCCCCTCCCTCCCCCTCCTTTCTCTCTCTCTCTTCTTCTCTCTTTCAAAAATAAACACTAAAAAAAGTTTTAAATTCCTTACTAAATTAAGATGTTAAATCTATTTCCTTCTACTCTTAAAGCAATTCAGTGTAATTAAAAGTGTAGATTAAATCTTAGGCTTGGTAAAAGAAAGAAAATGGCAAAAGATAAAAGATTTATATTAAAATTTTATAAACTTGACTATGAATATCATGAGGCAGGAAGTTGTATCTCTTGCTCACAGAGGTCTCCCAAGAGAGGCTGGCACAAAGTGGGTGTGCTTCAAATATTTGTTAAATAATGGAATATTAATATTTTCTTTAAGTAGGCAAAATTCTATTTAAATAATTCTGCTCAATTCAAAGAAAGTATGTCTAAATGAGTGGACTCTAAAATTTTTGTTTTGTTTTGCTTTAATGTACCTTAGAATAATAAGCTACAGTGCTCAACAGGGCCTGGCACAGGGAAGTACTATATCTATGTCTTATTTCAGCCCCCCAGCAACTCTGTTAAGTATATATTTTTACTATTTTAGCCCAGGCAGATATAAAGAGCAGAGAGGAAAAGTTAATCTGCCAATGGTGAGACAACTAGAAATTTACAAAGTCATGATTTGAACCAGTCTCTCTGACTTCTAAATTCAGAGACTCAATATCCATGCAAGATTGATAGGAATACCAGATAAAATAATGACTGACTGGAAACCAACCTAGATAAATAGACTTTCATTTTTAAAAGGACAAAACCAGGATGTATAGCTGTCTAGTACTGCATTGATCAGAGATTAGAGAAAACACTTGATGAGTTTCTCTTTACTGTATTTTTCATTTCTTCTTCCGCAGTAGAGTAACACAATTATTAGGTAAAGTTTCCTCATCAACTGTTTGAAGATATTTAAACAATGTGTAGTGAAAGGCAAGATAGGACATTGGCACAGTCTAAAGAACTCCAATTTGTCTGGTTATAGGTGAAGGAGAATTACACATATTCATACTAACTTTTCATCTCTTAAAAAAAATCTTTGATGATAATCTATGAAGCAAGGAATACAGGATGTATTTTATGATTCAGGGTGAAAAAGGATTTACTTTTTTGGGTTTTGACTCTGGCCAAAGTCCTTCTTATAGGTGCAATAACTTCATTAGTCTATGTGAAAGATGTACAGTTTTCTCTCTTTGCATTCAGAAGCTCTGCTTGTCCGCTTTTCTTCACCTGTTCACAAACAATGATTCTTGAAAATAAAGGGATAAGAGGTATTTGTTTTCTGGCATTTCTGAAATGAGTACCTTGGATAATACCTTTTTTCTCATACTCAGAATAAACCAAAATACAAAAATAAGCCGCCCCAAGAGGTAGCGGCATTTCAAAAGGCCTTTTAGGATTGAGTAGCGTATGGTTGATGAAATGAAAGTATGCTTTCAATGCCACCATTTATTTCTAAAAAGGATTCAGTTAAGCGTCAACAAAAGTGAGAATGAATAACTTCATTTGAAATTATAACCACTGTTCCTTCACCAAAAAAGAAACTCACTGCCCAAAGGGGAGTGAGAAAATTTAGCTACTATAGGAAAGAAAATGTAACAATTGTTATCCAAAACTTGTTTGGTCAAGTTAAAGGAGTAATTCAAAGAAAAAGGGTTCTTACAGCTTATGGAATTCAGTTCCTTTCACCAGGCTGTGGATTGCAGGCTGTTAGAGAAGAAGCAAAGTGATGTGCTGGTGAATTTAAACCCTGAGAATCTGAGTCACTCAGGGAAGAATCACTTTTCTATGTGAACAGCTGGCAGTGCCTACTGTGCCAGTTCTCTCTCCTGTGCGTGCTCCCTCCCTCTCTCTCCCTCTTTTCTCTGCCTCTCTCTCTTCCCCACTCCCTGTCACACCCCCTTCCTCTCTCATGGTGCTCTGCTCAGCAGTGCCCAGCCCTCCTCCCACCCAGCTTCCATACAGGAATTTAGCATTTCCCAGGAAACAGTCTGAGAGTCTGGGGCTCAGACAGTAAGTCAGGTGCCAACAGTAGGAACCTGCAGAGTTTTAAATCTTCAATGAAGTGAGTAATTGCTTTTGATCTTACCAATTAAGTGTAGAGCAAAAATGACCAACATATCATTTATGCAAGGTTGAGCTCATTTGGTTTTAGTATCTTTTCCTAGAAATTGTCTTTTTCTTTCTTTTGGAGTTGAGGTGAATGGCCACAACGCAACTCTATTTAATAACATTTTGATCACTTCCTCCTTTACTTCTAAAGCTACAACTGACATGGCAACAATCTCACACATGTCCCACTTCAAGGAAGGCAAACACAAATGTATTTGGGGACCTGAAATTTACTCTCCATAAATGAATTGGCTGGATATAAGAATTAGAGTGGGAAGCTCTAGTCACTTGGACAATGCATGTTCCATGAACAAATTGTCCAATACAACTTTTACAAAACAGAGAAATATGCATGCTCTGCAACAGTTTGCAAACTCTGCTTTATCTTTATCTCGAAGTTTCAGCTCTACATACATCTTTTGACCAATATTTCTTAATTCAAATTATTTAGAGAACAAACTAATTGGTCAATACTGCATTATGAGAAGGAAGCCCTTCAGTCATGTGTCTATTCTTAACCAGTCATTTAGCATAGAAGGAACATGAGCCCATCCTATTTCAAATATCAGCTAAATCACTGTACTTTCATTGGCTAAGGGATATTTCTACCCACAGGGCTATGGCAGAAACAAGCTTTCTAACAGCCAACCTCTCCGGTACAATGGTGCTTTCTATGGACTTAGAAATGGAGACATCTAAAACAGCAAGAGGTCTAAAGAATGGTGTAAATCAGTATTTCCTAAACAGATAATCTGTGAAACACTGTAGGATGTTATAGGATATTGGAGGGAAGGTGAGTTCTGGTCTTGGGAACTTTCAATACTGAACAGATTTATTTAGTTCAGAATTTCTCCTTTAACATATTAACATATTCTGTGAATCTCTAAAAACTGAATGGTTATTTCTCTTTCTCAAAGTATTTTGTTGTTGTTTTTATTTTGTTAATTAATTATTTTTTTATTTTTTTAAGTTTTAAAACCCTTCTGTCATTACCATTTTAGTATGTCTGGAACTTGTGATTGACACATACTAATCTAAAATCATTTTATAGATGAAATAAATGAAGCCTACTATATATACTTTTTAATGAATATTCTTTAAACATCTACCCTATACCAAAATTTTCCTAAGAAATAGATATAGCCCTGATTTGTTATCTCTCTAGGTGAGATGAAAGCATGGATTGTGTGTTGGTAGGTATTTTATAATCAGGGCCTACTCGCCTTGTGACTTCAATCAAAGTTTTTTGAGTGGCTTTTAAATGAATGAGGAAGTAGCTTTGAACGTTGTCTATGAATCAGTATCTCCCTAGATATATTTAAAAGCAGACAAACAAAAAAAACAAAAATCAAACCAAAAATTTAAAAAAAAAATGCCTCATAAACATGGGCACACTCCAAAGGTATTAATCAGAATTTCTGGATTAATGGCCCCCTAATTTTTAGCAAACTCTCTAGACAATTCTGGTATCTAACTAAAATTCAGAATCATTAACTTAAAACATGCAATTTCTTAGTGACATAACCAGTATTAAAACTGAAGATACTTGAGATCCAATTCAATAAAGTGTCTTCTACACTGTGTCATTTAAGGACAATATTTAGGGTAGAATATATGTACTGAGAATGTCAGAGAAACCCCCAAACTAGACATATTCATAGTTTAGGCAAGAAGTTGAGACTGAATACAACTCTGGATAATAAAAGAAAAGACAATTTAAGAAGACTTGTGAGCAGAATATTGGGGAGCAGGATGTTCAATCAATTATAAGACATAGCCAGAGAACCAAGGCAGAAATAAATAATACAGAGAATTAGCTTTGACCCTAGGGAAAGATGGTAAAAAATCCTTGCTGTTGGAAAAATAATATTATTATCAATGTTTATTGACCATGTAGAATATGCTAATTGCATGTCACTTAATGTTCACATCATTATTATAAAGTGGAAATTATTATAATCCCTGTTTTGGAAAGTAAAAAGACAGCTTGGAGATCTTAAGAAACTCCCTAAGATTATGGATCTAAGAAATGTAGATCCAGGATTTCATCCAGACCAGTCTGAAATTAGGGCACAAAGTCATAAGGAGACCAGCAGCAAAAGGGGCCATGTGTCTCACGGACTGAAAATACTGTTTGAATAATTTTTATATTTCCCAAGTCTCATCTCTCAGTAGCCATGAACTGAACCTGTTGGTGGACTTTATAAGAGCCTCAGCCACAAATCTTAAAAGTTAAAAAGAAAAGAAATTCAACAAGTGTAAATAAGAATTTTAAAAATCTGTAGTTGCTAAAATCTGAAACAGAAAGAGTCTGTTGACAGAACACTAGGCCTCCTGGAAAGAGCTGCATTGTTAGAGGGTCTGGATTATCCTTAGAGCTCAAGGGAGATTCAATACAGTCTTCAATTCCAGTAGTCACCAACTTTATATTTTCTCTGTTCAACTGTGGTTCAAGTTTTTTTTTTTTAATTCTAAACACATTACTAAAATAATCCTTTCTAAAATCAAGGGATAAAAGCTTACGTACAAAAACTGGTTATTTTCTTATCTGCCTAAATTATTTCCATGAATATTTATCACTAGCTTTAGAGCAATCTGATTCCTCCTGCCTAGCAGTTGTGCATACAAAATTTTGTTTTCACTGAAGAATAAAATCTATAGCATCTCTATTCCTAATCAAAGTTGCTCATTTCTAATATGCTGAGTAGAGATATTCTCTTTAAAATAAAGTCCTTCATTGGCAGGAAATTGAATTTTTTTCTTTAATGATTACAATACACATACTGAATATGTTCTTTTGTATCCATTTATACAGGTTAGTTGATCCAGTTCTAACATCACGAAATTTATGTACAAATCCTATACATTTTATACTTGCTTAATTTCATCAAAGTCCATTCCTTATTTTATTCTCTCCCCTAATCTCTCTGCTTAAATATGATCTCAAAGCCCTAGAGCAGCACACTGCAGTGGGAGATACAAAAATTCTTGGTAGCAAATATATAGGAGTTTGATGTGATAACAAAGTGCTTTAGGGAAGCATGTGGTATTAAAATCCAATCCATCCTCATTGTTTATTTATGAGGATGGGGCAGTGATTTGTGATTGCAACAAGTTATTAAAGGATGTACAGAGCATTATTTTTTTCTATAGGAATAATTCAGCAGGTACAATTAAATAAAATATTGTAATTGAGTTTTTGACAATTTTTCTTAAATCTAGATGGGGCTGTTTATTAATGATTTGTTGTTATGTAATTACCACAAAGTTAAAAGATTTAAAGCAATACACTTATCTCAAGGTTTCTCTGTGTCAGGTGTCCAGGAATAGGTTAGTGAATCCTCTGCCTAAGGTCTCACAAGGCTGCAATAAAGGTGTCTGCTGGGCTCTGTTCTTATCTGAACTTCTTCAGTTCTGACTGAAGAGGTTGCAACTTCCAAGATCACTTAGATGTTTGGCAGAATTTGTTATCATGTGGGCTAAGAGACTAGGCTTCTCGCTAGCTGTCGACTACAGGTTGCACTCCTCTTTGCCATGTGGTGCTGCCAGCATGGCTGTTTACTTCTTCCAGGAGAGCAAGAGTTTGTTGAGTGAGTCAGCTAGCAAAAAACATTTTCTCAGAATTTTTAATATAATTTTTAACCCCAACAATTTCCTTAAATTTATATTTTCTTTGGAATAGCAATAGCAGCAGCAATAAAATAAAATCAGTTTTCAAAACACATCAACAATCAAAGGATCTTTCTAGCACTCCAAACTTCAGAAATTTGAGAGGCCTCTCTTTTAGTCATTAATGTATTATATTAAAAACTACAGGTTACATTCATAATCTGGATGCCAAAAATGAGTACTTTAGAATGTTAAAGGGATCATTGTTAACATATAAAGAAAAGTTTCAAAGAATAAGGCAAGGAAAAAGAAGTTTAAGAATTTCACCAGGCAATACCCTTTTGAAAAGAAAAGCCAGCACCAGAGAGAATCAAAGATTTTTTTCCACATCAAAAGCGGCCAAACAAGGTGTCTTCCTTTTATTAAACTATGTGATAATATGTAACACAAGGTTCATAATTTTGTCAACCACTGACCTTTTTTTCTTCTAACACCAAGCTTACACATTCTTTCAAGAATACTGTTACCCTTAAAGGTGAATCCAATTGATTATTACTATTTCAAAGGAATGCTTTAAGCAATCTTTTAGGTTCACAACTTTGAAGAAGTGTATGATCTTTGACTATTTTCCTGATTTGAGTATCATTTGCACTATATAATTTTATTCACCCTTTAGAAGTTTTTCTCATTTTATGATAACTAAGTAGAGAAAGAAATGATATTTTCTCCTCAAATTTACAATTTCCTATCTTCTCATCAGATTCATCCTTTAAAGTCTCTTCCATTTTATTCTCCCACATACCTGAGCAAGAACTACCATTTCATGGACCAGCAACCAAGGCTCCCGGTGCCTAAGCAGCCTGCCCAGGACAAATAGCTAAGAAGCAGAGAAGCAGGGCTTGAATCTGTGTCTGCAGGACTCCGAAGACACGAAGCTGTTGGCTGCTAGTCTGTGGCCCCACACCTGCAGGCAGTGGGAGATGTGTGGAAGTGAGGAGGGGTAAGCAGAGCTAGAGAGCCCTAACGAGGAGCAGGAGAGGTGGCAGCTCAACATCTCTGTGAGGAAGGGAGCTCACGATGACTCCAGGGAGCACACAGATCAAAGTTTTGTATTTTTGTGGTCCAATGTGAGCTAGAGGACAATAGCACAAGCCTTTTCCACTTATGGCAAGGGTTGCTGGTATTCCATTTACTTCATTTTCATAAAGTTTCCTCTGAACACAGATGTACTTGTTGTCCATCAGCAGTAGAGTGGACAAATCATGGGACTTTCACAGGATGGAGTTTTCTACAGCGATGAGAGCAGTCCCCTTAGAAGCATCTCCCAAACATGATTAGTGAAAGGAGTAGAGACAAGAGAGCACACCGTATTTGTCCATTTATGTGAAAAACAGGCACATTCATTTGTGAAGTTAGGAATCAAGACAGCTTTAGGGGTGCACTGGGCTAAGGGAGGGACCTGGCAGGGGGCATAAGGGGGCTTCAGGGGAGCTGGGAATGTATTCTTTCAATAGATAATCATGTCATGATTGTATTCAGTTTGTGAAACTTCATCAGTTCCCTTATTTATGATTTTTGTACTGTTCTATACTTATATTACATTACATCTAATAAAAAGTTTTTAGAAATGGACTGGGGCGCCTGGGTGGCTTAGTAGGTTAAGCGTCCGACTTTCGCCTAGGTCATGATCTCACTGTTCGTGGGTTCGAGCCCCGCGTCGGGCTCTGTGCTGACTGACAGCTCAGAGCCTGGAGCCTGTTTCAGCCTGTGACTCCCTCTCTCTCTGACCCTCCCCTGCTCACGCTGTCTCTCTCTCTCTCCTAAAAATAAATAAAAAACATTAAAAAAAAAGTTTTTAGAAATGGAAAAAATAAATAAAATAAATATATTTTCCATTTCCTGTCTAGTTCTCAGAATGCCTATCTATAGACTAAGGATTAAAAATTTAGCCTCTTTGAAACAATGTATTATTAAAATTAAGCTCTGTCTAATTTGAATGTGTAAACAGAGTTTGTGTGCGCTGGTTTCATTACACAGACTTACATTGTGTAGGAAAAGGAAGTAGCATTACATATTCTCAAATATCCAATATAGATTAGTAACACTTAGAGGTGCATAGGGCTTGAAAGAGTTAAAGAGGTCAAGGTGTGAAGAGGACGGGTATGAAGAAGGGAGGATGATGTAAGTCAACTCAGCTGTGATCCCAGTTCTTAGATGGCAATGGAACCTTCATTTACTAAATCATGCAGTTTTATCCAGGACAGGAAAACAAGGGAAATGCTCTGGGACTATCAGTAGAGCTACTTAGGAAAGACTGGGATAATCTCTTCATGACTATAACTAAAGGAGGAATTATCATTTTTCACTTTTAATTTAGATTCAGTTGAGCAGATTTATTAATCACTGTGAGAATTATTTTACCTACTGTCTAGTTTTCTCTATATCTAACATCTACATGCATATGTTGTTTTACTATATACAACCTATTCAAGTTTATTTGTAGTTAGGCATCTATGCAGCACTAAGTGATTACTTGGCCATTTGGTTAATGTTTTGGATACTAGAACAAGGGCTACAAGCTTCATTGGCTTACTTATTTGGGAGAGCTGTTCTCAAACTTTTTGGTTTCAAAGTCTATTACTATGTAGAAAGAATAAAAAGCTATTTAAATGTGGGTCATCCCTTTAGATATTTATCAAATTAGAAATTAATGGAGAAATTTGAATTTATTCATTTACTTATTTTAAGCAACAATGATAAACTTTATGTAGTAACACAAATAACATTTGGAACATGTAGTGAAAAGAATGTTATTGTTTTACATTTTTGCAAATGTCTTTAATACCTGGTTTAATAGAAGGTACCTGGGTTCTTTTATCTGTGTCTGCACTCAAACTAATTCAATATCAAACATCATGTAGTCTCTGAAAAACTCCACTGAATATTCATGAGAGAATGCTAGTAAGAAAGTCAAAGGACATGTTAGTGCTATTATAACCTTAAAGACCTCTTAAAAGGCTCTTAGGGTCCACCAAGGATTTCTATTCCACACTTTGAAAATTTCGGTTCCAGGATGATAAGAATAAAACACAACTTTTACTCAGAGGGGGAATAGGTATGACATTACTTAAGTACCTCAACAAAACTAGTAGACACACCCACAACACATGCACAAAGTCACAGATTAAACACCACTCTCACTCTTCATATCATTTATTATTAATTAATGCAAAACTGTGGAGAGAAAAAAATTAGTTCACAATGATATGAAAAAAGCACAAAAATATTTTTGTAGCATTTTTGAAGGGGACAGCTTAGTCTGGCTTAGTTTAAGGTATCTTGTCTTTAAATTTAGTAAATTCCTTTATTAAACAAAAACAAATAACTTATTGCTACTAGGAAATAGGTATTTGATTTTTCATGTGAGAAAGTAGAAGATAATAAATTGCAGAAACGTTAAAAGTTATATTATGAAAGATCTTCAAAATAGTTGAAAGTAGTTCTTTGGTTAATATTAAGATTATCTCACAATAATTATTAATGGGAGGTCTATTTTGAAGTGATAAAACCATTTTACTTGAATTTAATATTACTCTAGTTCTTTCTAAGACGTAATTTAGGGAATAGGATCATTGACTTAAGTCAAAGTCATCCCATTTCCATTTGTCAGAGTACCTTTGGCTAGAACAACAAAAATCAACAGCGATTGTTTATATTTAAGAAAGAAACAGATAAGAAGCTATGACAAAGGTTTCTGGCCTTTTTTTTAACATAAATATAATATTTTGTTGTTGGTCATATATAAAAGGTTCAATCCTTAACAGATTGGTATAGAAAGCTATCTAATTGAGTTTCATTTTACTTCAAGAAATCTATACTTCAGGGGCACCTGAGTAGCTCAGTTGGTTAAGAGTTCCACTCTTGATTTTGGCTCAGGTCATGATCTCACAGTTCCTGAGATCAAGCCACATGTGGGACTCTGCACTGGCAGCACAGAGCCTGCTTGTGATTCTCTCTTTTCCTCTCTCTGCCCCTTCTGCCTGAACACACACTCTCTCTTTCAAATAAATAAACATTTTTAAAAAATCTACAGTGCAGTAACAGAAAAAGATGTGATAGGCACACAAACTGAAAAGAAAGGAGTTAAAATATTTACTAAATTAACCTTAATATTCTAGAATATCAAAGGCTAAATTATGATTATGAAGCCATAAGAGTATCAACCCTCAAAAACTATTTTTTGCACAAATATTGATTATTCTCACTTTATAGAGAGGTCCCTTATCTCGTATTCTCCAGAAGGTATGTTTATAACCTTTTATTATAGTATTAATTAATTATCATTGCTTATTATGTGTTCAGGAAATTCTAACAGAGCAGGGACTATTTTTATTCATCTTTGTAATACAATAATCTGGAGGAATGATTGCTGTGGAATTGATGATGATAATTATTTTATAAATAACTGAATAAATACATTTGTATTTTTTTGAAGAGGAAGTACTTCTCCTAAGTTCACCTAGCAGGTAAGGAAATAACATTTTCAACCCTTGTAATAGAATCCTTCGCTGTCTTGTCTCGGACTCTGCCAGCAACCAGATATTTATTCTTGGAAAAGTCATTCTCCCTTTGGCTATTTATTTTCATGTATAAAAATAAATAATAGCTGGCCAACAGATACATGAGGAAATGCTTGTCACTAACCATTAGGGAAATGCAAACAAAAACCGTATTGAGGTAACGCCTCACACCAATCAGAATGGCTAGTATTAAAAAGATAATAACAAGTGTTGGCAAGGATGTGGAGAAAGGGGAACCCCTATGCACTGTTGGTGGGAATGTAAATTGGAGCAGCCACTATGGAAAACGGTGTGGATGGTCCTCAGATTTAAAACGAGAAACACCATAGAATCCAGTAATTCTACTTCTGGGGATTCATCTGAAGAAAACAAAAGTACTAATTTGACAAGATATATGCACCCGTATGTTTATTGCAGCTTTACTTGCAATGGTTAAGATAGAGAAGCAATTGAAATGTTCATTGATAGATGAATCAACAAAGAAGATGTGGTATGTATGCACAATGAAATATTACAGGCTATAGAGAAGAATGAAATTTTGCCATTTGTGACATTATAGATGGATCTAGAGGGTATTATGCTAAATGAAATAAGTCTGACAGAGAAGACAAATACCATATAATTTCACTTATATGTGGAAATCAAAAAACAAAGCAGATATAGAAACAGATTCATAAATGCAGGGAAAAAACTGGTGATTGCCAAAGGGAAGCAGAATGGGGCGATGGCAAAACAGGTGAAGAGGAAGGTACAAATTTCTTGTTATAAAATAAATAAGTCAGGGGCGCCTGGGTGGCTTAGTCGGTTAAGCGTACGACTTTCGCTTAGGTCATGATCTTGCGGTTCGTGGGTTCGGAAGCCCCGCGTTGGGCTCTGTGCTGACTGCCAGCTCAGAGTCTGGAGCCTGTTTCAGTCTGTGACTCCCTCTCTCTCTGACCCTCCCCTGCTCACTCTCTCTCTCTCTCCTGGAAATAAATTAAAAAAAACATTTAAAAAATAATAATAATAAATAAATAAATAAGTCACAGAGAGGAAAAGTAGAGGATAGGAAATATAGTCAATAATATTGTAATAGTCCTGTATGGTGACTACACTTACCATGGTCAACATTTCATAATGTATGTATATAATTGTCAAATCACTATGCTGTATACCTAAACTAATAACTGTACTTCAATTTAAAAAATAAAAACTGTTAAAAGTAACAGTAAGTGGTAAATCACCTGGTTTCTAAGTTCTCTTCTAGAAAATGAAATCATTTTGATTTCAATATTTATCCTGTTCCCAGCTGGATGTATAGTACTGAATTTGTTACAATAGGTCATGGAAAGTGGTGATTTTTGCCATGTAGGATTTTCATCAAATTAATAATCTATACCATTATAGGAGAAAAAGATAAAAATACAAAATATCTGACCACAAATGGGTAGTTATTTGAGACATAATTAGTATCACAATATCCCATTTTATTCAATGGCTTCATTACTGTCTCTTGCTGATGATCAATTTTAAGGTAATATAAAAGCTAAAAAATTTAAAATTTTAGATTAACCAGCAATGTCATTTAGTGACATTATATTTCTCTCCTTTCCTGGGGCGCCTGGGTGGCTTAGTCGGTTAAGCGTCCGACTTTCGCTTATGTCATGATCTCGCGGTTCGTGGGTTCGAGCCCCGCGTCGGGCTCTGTGCTGACTGCCAGCTCGGAGCCTGGAGCCTGTTTCAGTCTGTGACTCCCTCTCTCTCTGACCCTCCCCTGCTTATGCTGTCTCTCTCTCTCCTAGAAATAAATAAAACATTAAAAAAAAATTATATTTCTCTCCTTTCCTGTCACAAGCTGCTTTAGGTTCTCTTCTATATACTCTGAAGCTATTTACCAAGACAATTATTTTTTCTAAACATTTCTTCTGTGTCTAGAGCATTGAAGTATTTCCACATTTTCAAAAAATCAATTCAATAAGTAATTACTTACTATTTAAAATGTTCACTATTCAGTAAGAAAAAGGACCGGTATTCATAAAATAAAATGGAGAAATCGCTAATAACAAAGGCAGTCATGTGATCTGGCATTCATTCCTTTTAAAAGAAATGCTTAGGGCTTCATGTAAGAGAAAATGAGTTATACTTGGATAAAGCACATAAAATACCCAAATCCATGGAATTTACATTACTTCAGAGAATTTTTCTTAGAATTCTTACTTATTGCAGGAAAGTATCTTTAAAAAGCAATACAGAGTAGTGATTAAGAACTTGGGTATAGAACCAGATAGCCTCAGTTCAAAGTCTCATCTCTGTAACTATTAACCTGCCTTTTAGTTACTTACTTGATTTTTTTCCCACTTTAGTCTCTGTATTTAAAATAGGTCTTAAGGGCACCTGGGTGGCTCAGTTGGTTAAACACCTGCCTTTGGCTCAGGTCATGATCTCACTGTTCATGGGTTCCAGCCCCATGACAGGCTCTGTGCTGACAGCTCAGAGCCTGGAGCCTGCTTCTGTATCTCCCTCTCTCTCTGCCCCTCCCCCACTCATTCTCTCTCCTCTCTCTCTCTCTCTCTCTCAAAAATAAATAAACATGAATTGTTTTAAATGGGGCTTAATAGTGCCTACCTCACAATCCTGTTGTAAACATTAATGTTAATAATAGTAAAGAATTTATAAAGGTTCTAGACATATAGTTGGGACACTGTGTGCCTGATTCATAAATAAATGTGATTATCATGCTTTCTATATATACATGGGCATACCACAAAAAATTTCAACCTGTAACAGAAGTTAAAGAGATTTGGTAAAGTAGAGAGTATGATGGGCAAGTGGCTAAACCAATGGGGAACTGATGAAAGATACACAGGCAAAAGCAACAAGGCAAAAAAAAAAAAAAAAGATGGGGAAAGTGAACCATTTTTGCACCCCATATTCAGTTAATGTCCAAAATATGTAAGTAAGTCATCTGACTTTCTATAATATACAAGAGCAGCAATGGATGTTTGCAACTTATTTTAAAGCATAAAATTTTAAGCTGCTCTAAGATCTAAAGGAGGGGCGCCTGGGTGGCTTAGTCGGTTAAGCGTCCGACTTTCGCTTAGGTCATGATCTCGCGGTTCGTGGGTTCGAGCCCCGCGTCGGGCTCTGTGCTGACTGCCAGCTCAGAGCCTGTAGCCTGTTTCAGAGTCTGTGACTCCCTCTCTCTGACCCTCCCCTGCTTACACTGTCTCTCTCTCTCTCTCTCCTAGAAATAAATAATAAAAAAAAAAATAAAAAATAAAAGATCTAAAGGATTCCTTTTGAAAAGGAAAATAAATGAGCTATTCCATATCCCAAATGAAATACCATATAAAATGTTTAAAAGGCTTCCTATCAAAGAAATGCTTTGTGCTACATTTTCTACCTGGGCAAGAAAATAAAGAAGCATCTTCGTGTTTGGAACAGTAAGGAATTTAGGTTTGTATGGAGATAGAATAATATTACAACAAAGTTTGAAGTGGCAAGCTCAGAAAATTTGCCACCTACTATAATTACTTTTAGAAGAACACACTAAAAGAACATTTGATAAACATAATTCCATGCAAAAGACCATAAACATAGACACAGTGTTTAATAAGAAAATGGAGTAATATTGAACAAGGAAGAATAATCATGGGTTCTATATGTAAGTTTGGTAGAGAATGGATCAAGGAGGGTGCAGATAAGTACTGGGACATCTGTGAAAAAGGTTTCAGATTCTGAAAGAAATACAAAAGGAAGCAGGGTTAAAAGGGCATTAATATATCCAAGCTTACCATATATAGCAGGGAGAAGATATATATATCACAGAAGATATGATACATATATCACTGAGCTGAAATATATATGTGTAAGTAGAGAGACATAATAAATGACAAGAAGATATGCCTGGGATATTAGTTCACACTAATTTTTAGACATAGGCTTTAATTGTTAAAAAATAACAGTATACCAGCAAAGATTGAATCTAATATCTTAAAACTGAAAGATATTAAGTACTGCTCAATGCAATCTTAAAATTTTAGAGATTAGGGATGGTAAAGCTCAGAAAAATGTGATGACTTGCTTAAAGTCACAGAACTGGTTAGTAGCAGAATCAGAGCTTGGATCCAATCATTTGAGTCACTGGGTCAGCACTCTATACAACAAACCTGTCCAAACTCTCATGGCAGAGGGCTGACTTTTTCCTCACCCAATTACCCTAAATAATGTTATTCTCAATAATCTGGAGAAATTAACAGATTCAAACGAACGCATTTACTGTGAATGTGTACCAAACAAAAAACAATCCTCTGTAGTACATATATAATGTATTAAAGTAAATGTACTAAAAAGTAAATGTATATTGTACTTAGTACATATGTAATGTACTAAAAAGTAAATATGTTGCAGCAGAAAATAATTGTAACCCTCTCAAATTATTGTGCACTCATTCACATGTATTTATTGGGCAGGAATACATGACAGTCACAGTCAGGAGCCCAAGAGTATAGTAATCAATACAGACCTTTTCCTTACCAAGGATGTGCTGGTAAATGATTAACAATAAGCTCTCCGGAGAAAAGAAAGTCCTGCTTTATAGCAGCTGCCAATTTCCATTGTATACATACTCCAACATGGCTCCATGTGCAATATCACACCCCTTGTCGTGCTTCCAGAATAACTACTGACTTTACAAACCAGTATGAGCTGACTACCATAGCATTGGAATTTCTGTTCTTTCCATTTCAATCTTTTGTTGGGAGAGGTAGAGTGTTAACAAGAGAACTTGAAACTGCGTAAGATATTACATATTGTAGTATAAGTGCAGTGTAGGAAAGAGACAAGGTGATGGATCACTGGAAGAGGATTGCTTAAGGTGGAGTGGACATTGGCTTTCTGAAGTGGTGACATATGAATCATAGGATGAATATGAGCTGGAGGAAGAACGTTCCGTGCAGAAAGGAAGAAATGTAGGGGAAGGCAATTAGAAAAATTATATTCTGGGAAGCAAGCAAACTTTAGTTATGTGCTTACTAATTGCACATAAAATCCAATACGTGGTAAAAACATTTATTTACTTTTCTTGCTTATTCACATTTTAATTCAAAGCTCAGAGTGTTTCTCCCCTCTTCTCTTTCCCCACCAACGTCACTGTCCTGTTTCTAATTTTCTGCCCTCCTTCTGGTTTCCAAAGAAGTAGCACAATGTTCTTAAAATTCCAAGTGTCTTCCAGACTCCTTTCAGTGAGACAGAACCTAACAATGTGTTACAGGAGGAAGCTTTACATCTTTCAGACTAACTAGAATGAAATATCTATAAGTCAATCCATCTTTTTTTTTTTAACACTGACGACTTCATAGCACAATGACCATGGATTAGCCACACTTACAATTTATATTTGATTTTTCTTCACCAAAGATTCTTTTCCTTCTAGGCAGTCAATAGATAAGGAAGGGAAAGGAGAGGAATCAAAAATAAAATTCCTTCCTGCAACATAGATCTTCTAATTATTTCAAAATTTTATCTTATATAAATGAATAAGAACTCTGTAATCTATGGGCGGTCTTCTACTTTCTCATATATGGTTTGACATCAAGAGAAACTGAAAGTATATTGGTAAAAAAAAAAAACAATAGATTTTTATAGTATTGCATGTCTCAAAATCCTTTAAGGATGATTTGTTTAATATTTTCATTAGAAATGTATACATTGGTAATAAAACGTCATATCCTCACGCTCCTAGGCATTTCATCTGCACCCAAAACTTTGACATATATCCCTTTGAATTTGGTAAATATCCTAAGAATTCTAACTGAGTGAAATGCTAGGAACACCAGATTCTTTTGCTGCTAATAGAAATAATACAACATAGATCTGCTGATTCTTGTAAGTCTCAGAATTTCTACAGCAAATAGAGCCAAGATAGAAGTGAAATTATATTAAAGTAAACTAGAAAGATGAAAGATTTTTTGTTACAGATTTACATGCTTTTTTAAAAATAGTATCCTGACCAAATGATCCAAATTTTTATTAAAATTATTTTTTGGCATTTGCCAGAGCTGTCCTGTTCAAGCCCTGTTCTTTTCTTCACCTGAATGAACAAATATAAAAAATTATTTCATTAAGGGTACCTGAGTGGCTCAGTCAGTTAAGCATCATGATGTCATGATCTCAGGGTTCGTGGGTTTAAGCCCAGAATCAGGTGCTGCGCTGAGAGCATGGCACCTCGTTGGGATTCACTGCCTGTTTCTCTGTCTGCTCCTGCCCCACAACCCTCATGTGCATGCTCTCTCTTTCTGTCTCTTTCAAAACTAAGTATTTTTCAAAAAGGTTATTAAGAATCTTTTCCTCAATTTGGTGCTGAAAAAGATGTTATAAGCAAGTCTTTGGTTTCTAAGAATAAGATTTTTTAAACGTTTATTCACTTTTTGAGAGACAGAGAGAGAGAGAGAGAGAGTCCAGGAGAGAGAGAAGGGCAGAGAGAGGAGACACAGAATCCGAAGCAGGCTCCAGGCTCTGAGCTGTCAGCACACAGCCCGATGTGGGGCTCAAACTCACTGACTGTGAGATCATGACCTGAGCCGAATTCAGATGCTGACTGAGCCACCCAGGTACCCACAGACCTACTTTCCTAATCAAGAGAAAGAAGTGAATCCTATCCATGGGGAGTTCAAAAGACCAAGTACATCATGACTTGGACCCTAGCCCCACAACCACTTTACCTCCCAGTTGAAACATTTCATACAGGTGAAAGTTTGGGGCGCCTGGGTGGCTTAGTCCGACTTTCGCTTAGGTCATGATCTTGCGGTTCGTGGGTTTGAGCCCCGCATCGGGCTCTGTGCTGACTGCCAGCTCAGAGCCTGGAGCCTGTTTCAGTCTGTGACTCCCTCTCTCTCTGACCCTCCCCTGCTCATGCTGTCTCTCTCTCTCTCTCTCTCCTAGAAATAAATAAAACATTTAAAAAAAAGAATAAGATTCTAAAGTTATACTTTGAGGGGGAAAAAAGCATTTCGGTGTGTACTGAAAATTAGGGGAAAGTGTCCTTATGGCTCTAGAAAAAGACTGTCAGTCTTTAAAGTGATCTGGCATATCAGGTTTTAATCCTATTTAATCAATCAGTGTCAGTTCTATAAGGTAGAACTGGTATTTAACCCGTATAATCAGTCAAGGACACCTAGCTTTAGTGAACAAGCTTCTGTAAGCCCTCAATCAGTATTGGCCTCATGCTTTGAAGGTCAGCCAATAGGTGGCAGATTTACTCCAATGAACATTCCCAAGGCTGTGTTAACCTACTCTCTCTGTTGTCAACAGTACAACTTTAAAAGAATGCTTCCTTAAAAACCCATGTAAAATAAGTTATTTCATTCAAAAATTAACTCTGATCAACATAGTTCTCTATTACTTAAGTAAGTAATAAATTCAACTGTTCTTCAGATACTACACGGTTGTCTCATCTTTCTAGAGGATTGGCTGAAAGTCATTTTTTTGTTATACTATTGAAATTCAAATATACTAACATTTTATAAGAATATAATAGAGAGATACAAGCCATAATACAGAACTATTAGTGTCCTACACATTTCAAAAACTCTTCAAATTTGAGAGGTAACATGATGCAATGAAGTCTGAGTCAGTACTTGGTAATCAAATCCAATATTTCTACAACAAAACAATGGAATTAAGATTATTAATAGCCTCTCATCAATTCAAATATTCAGATATAATTTTGCTGCCAAAAAAGTTCACATTAGGTCAAGCTCTGCCACCAAATAAGTAAGAAAAAAACCTATTGGTTTTAATAGCTCTCTCATGGAATTTTTCAACTTTGAAACCACAGATAAGGGATTATGGGGTTTTATGTGCCTACTAACATAGAGGTATGAGAATTATTAAAACATACATATTCTCTGAATGTTCTCACATTTATTAAAAGACAATATTAGCAAAAGAATAATTTAAAATATATTTAATATGTCTTAAAAACAAATTCATGAGAATGATAAAAGTGCTGGAAGCAGGACCTTGAATGTAGAAGATGTCAGGGATAGCTTTCCAGGGATGCTGAGTTGAGTCCAAAGGAATATGTAGAAGTTAAAAAATTAAATGCAAAAGGGAAGAATATTCCAGGCAAATTAAAGAGACTATGTTAAGACAAAGGGGACATGATTTGGCTGCCTCGGACAATTCATATAATTCTGTTAAGTGGATGAATAAAGGAGTGGCAGTAAAGAGTCTGGAGAAATAAATAAAGACTGTGCATGAAAATCTTTATATCCCATGCATTTAGAAAAATAGGATATGAACTATGAAAACATGGTTTAAAAAATACCAGTGCTGTATTAGTAGATTGTAACCCAGAGTACAACATAAATATCCTTGAGTCCATACTAATACAAATAAATACTTGAATTTTTTCAAATGAGAGAGAATAAACAATCTACTATGCAGAAGAATTCCAAATAATTTATGTGATACTGCCCCCTGAAGGAAGTAGAGCATTAATCTTCATCCCTTAAGTGTGAGCTGTGCACAGTGAGTTTTTCCAAAGAGTGCAGTATAGGGCGAGGAAGAAAAAGAAGTTTACAGTGGAGAAACCTGACAAACACTACTTCAGCTAGGTTATCAGGGTTAACACCAACACTGAAGTCATGTTGAAAGCAGGTACCCCTGATATGATATGAGGGGAAGGGCACTTTACTTCTGTGGACTTCTTCCCTAAATGTACAACCGCGGTCTAGTATTGAGGAAAACATCAGCAGCCAACTGAGGTGCAGTCTACAAAATTTCTGACCAGTCCTCAAAACTTTCAAAGTCATCAAAATAAGGAATGTCTGAGAAACTGTTAGAACCAAGAGGAGCCTAAGGAGGCACAATGACTAAATATAATATAGTATCCTGAGCAAGATCCCTGAGACAAAATGGACCTTAGGTGAAAAACAAAACTAAGAAAATCTGAATAACGTACAGAATTTTGTTAATAATGTTATATCAATATTGGTTCCCTACCTGTGAAAATGTGCCATTCAAATGTAAAATGTTATCTCCCACCCATAGGGGAAACGAGGTGTGGAACTGGGCATGGGAACTCTTTGTATCATCTTTACAGCTTTTCACTACCTTATTGTATCATGCAATTTTCTCAGTTCCTCTCAGTATTTCATGTAAGATTTACCTCAAAATCAGGTTGCCCAAGATTTGGAAATACTCTGCCCTTGAACTTTCCCTTTGGAGATGCTACCAGGGTTCTGTCAAAAAAGGATCCTTCCTCTTTGCAGTAAGCAATAAATTTGTCTTTGCTTGGGCAGTGGGTTATACGGTGATTTCTTCAGCAAGTCCAAAATCAACATTACAGAAAACTCATGTAAATAATAACTTTGACCTATAACTCTTTGGGTGTAGGAGGATCTAATATATTTTGGTAAATGGGATTATATATCCCCACCCAATATGGTCCTCCAATCTGATTAGTAATATAGGTGTCATCAGAGTTTTTAATCACATATACCAATCAGGGCTCTTTCCTGAACTTTAATATAAAACCTCACTCTTTATTGCTTCCAGGCCACTATACCCCTGAAATTATGCAAATGAGAAGGAAAAAAAAAAACAAGGATTTTATGGATTATATTCCTACTATGAAAGACAATCATGACAGTTAAATTATAGTGGCCAGTAACTACTCTATTATTTTGTTCTTAAAAAATGATATAGTATATTTGTGAGGGAATACACAAATATCAAAGAGCAAGGAAACAGAAGGCAAAAAGTAGACACTTTAAATTACTATTCTTCTAAAAGTGAAAATGGGAAAATCATAACTAATTATTAAATCAAATCATGTTAAATCAGCACTAGATTGTAGTAACTGCCTAGTAATTTGATAGCCTAGCAAAGCAGCCATTACCTAATGATGACAGCTATTTACCCAGATGGAAAGTCACAGGAAATTGGAACACTGACACACCACACAGCATTAATCAGAATAGCCATCAGTAATGGCCCCTTCAGAGCACCAAATCAGTCATGATTAGTAGAGGTGGTTCAAGTTCAAAGAGTTGAGAAGTAAGACAGCATGCCTCTTGGTCCCAGAACCAGGACTCTTCTGTTCACCAATCTGTTTGCCTCAGTTTTATGAGCTGGTTAAAATACGGCTGAAAGGATACAAAGCGCTATATGGACTAGGTACCTTGTCCTAACTCAGCCATCTTAAGCCACAGTGGAAATTTCTAAAATGGCTATTTTTTTTAAATCAGCTAATTCAAAATTTCTGTTTTAAAATATAAAACACCACCCCTTGCTGTTATCTCACCCTTTACACCAGCCCTTTATACCAGCCCTAACACTCAACTCATCCCAGAACCACAAGCCTTTTCTGATTTTTACTCCATCCTCAAGCATTATATCAACTATGAATATGGGCATTTCTTACTTCATCTCTCCATTTCTTGAGTCTCAGAGAGAAAAGAGAGAAATAAACTGTTACACATATGAAAATACTGTAGTAATGAAAATTTTAATGTCTAAAAATTGATTTTCAAGTTCAAATGAAAATGTTCCTGAATGCAAATATTCTAGACATCAAAATGGTTAAGCAAAGTGACTCATCAAGAAGTGTGTGCCCATTCCTATAGGGAACCATTGTTTATAGAGGATCACATAAAATATAGAACAGTGTAATACAAAACACAGAATTTAGCTCCTGCTCTTGGTACTTCCAAACGATTTCATTCTATAAAAGATGGCACCTTTTTTCTAATTAGAAAGGATATGAGTAGGTCTCTAAAAGGGTTGCTATGACTACAGAAGAGATCCAGTTGTCCGGTGGCACAGGTAGGTATGGTAAGTTAGTATTCATAATCTTTTATCCAGAAGACTGGGAGTACCCCCGGAGAGAAATGGGAAAAAGTATAAAACAGGACAGTTAGAAATGACTACTTGATTCTTTCCAGTAAAAGGAAATCTTAGCAGATAGAGTAACTTTTGAAGATACAGATAAGAGGAAACAACAATACTCCAATTTTCAGAAGAGTTGGTTGTAAATAACAAATATTCCATAGCTACTAATGGTCTAGATATAAATAAGGAAGCAAGGAACCAAAAGAATTTCAAGCATATTAATCCACAAACAGAAATCAAGAAAGTTTTAAACATTCCTTCATTGTATTTTTCTCCAGAAAACTATAAATTTTTACAAACATAATTTATACTCAATACAGAAATGCTGGAACATTAAAATGTTAAAATAAGCATATGAAAATTTCCCATAATCTCATTACTAGAAATAAATATTTTTGGTACATCCTTTAGTATCACTTACTACACATAATTGCTATTCATTTACAAATCAAACATAAGACTTTCATTTCAGGCATAGACAGTGTTAGTAACTGAGAGACTCTCACTGTAAAACAACTAAACAATAAATAGAACAAAACTCACGTACTAGCTATAGTTGGTAATCTTGATTTTTTCCAGCTTTACTGAGATATATATGACAATTTAAAATCAGATATATTTAAGATATACTACTGATGACTTAATATATGTATACAGTAAGAAATATTCACCATAATTAAGGTGCTTACCATATCCATCACTTCACACAGTTATATTTTATTATTTTTTATTTTTAAAAAATTTTTTATGTTTATTTATTTTTTGAGACAGAGACAGAGGGCGAGTGGAGGTAAGGCAGAGAGAGGGAGACACAGAATCTGAAGTAGGCTCCAGGTGCTGAGCTGTCAACAGAGACCCAATGCAGGGCTTGAATTCACAAACTATGAGTTCATGTCCTGAGTCAAAGTCAGACTCTTAACAAACTGAGGCACCCAAGTGCCCCTATTTTATTTTATATTTTTATTTTTATTTTATTTTTTAGTGAGGATACTTAAGATCTACTACCCTCTTAGCAAATCTCAACTACACAGAATATTGTTAACTATAGTTAAATTGTTGTACATTATATCTCTAAACCTTATTCATCTTGCATAACTGAAACTTTATACCCTCGATCCATCATCTCTCCATTTCCATCTACCCTAAGCCCCTAATTACCATTCTACCTATGCCTCTATGAGTGTGACTATTTTCGGATTCCACATATAAGTGCAATCATGCAATATTTGTCTTCCTGCTCCCACCTTATTTCACGCAGAATAATGTCTTCCAGTTTCATCCATATTATCACAAATGGCAGAATTTTTCTTCATTTTTAAGGCTGAATAATATTCTAATATGTGTCTAAATGTGTATATATTTTTCCTTTATCTATTTCATCCATCAAAGGACATTTTTTGTTTACCTATCTTGACTATTGTGAATAATGTTGCAATTAATTAATTATGCTTTTAATACTTAATTCAAGGATTTCGTTTCCTCGAATACACAGCCAGAGGTGGTATTGCTATATTGGATCATAATATAGTTCTATTTTTATATTTTTTAGGTACTTCTATACTGTCTCCATAATGGCTGTACCAATTCCAATTTCCTTAATAATTATTGAAGGCAGCACTTTTCCGTGTAGCTATTGGCCATTTATACATCTTCTTTTGAGAAATGTTTATTCAGATCCTTTGTTCTTTTTTTAATTTTCAAGCTAGTTACCAAACAGTGTAGCCTTGGCTTCAAAAGTAGAACCCAGTGATCCATTTCTTGGATATGACACCCAGTGCTCATCCCAAAAAGTGCCCTCCTTAATGCCTGCCACCCATTTAACCCACTCCCTACCGTCCTTTGCTCATTTTTTAATTGGGTTATTTGATTCTTTTCAGTTGAGTCATATGAGTTCCTTAGATTTTGAACATTAACTCCTTATCACATATATGGTTCAAAAAATTGTTTCCCTTTTTACTTTTGAACATTGCCTTTTCACTGTTTTGATTCTTTCCTTTGCTGTACAGAAACTTTTTAGTTGAACACAATCCCATTTATCTATTTTTCTTTTTGCTGCCAATGCTTTTGGTGTCACATTAAAAAAAAAGTACTCAAACCAATATTAAGAAGATTTTCCCCTATTTTCCCTTCCAATAGATTCTTGGCTTCAGGTGTTATTTTTAACTTCTTTACCCATGTTAAGTTCATTTTGTATACAATACAAGGTAAGGGTCCAATCTGAATAGTGTTTCTCTAGACAAACAACAAACTATCCACAAAGGAAATATCCCATTCACAATAGCAACAGAAAGAATAAAATACTTAGGAATAAACTTAACCAAGGATGTAAAAGAAAATAAAATAGAAAATAAAACCTAAAAGTTAAGAATCTAAAGCTCACAAAAGACGAATAGCCATAGCAACCTTGAGTAAAGAACAAATCTGAAGGCATCACATTTACATTTCAAAATATATTACAAAGCTACAAATTAACATTATGGTAAGGCCTTCAAAACAGACATAAATGAACAGAACAAAACAGAGAGCCCAGAAATCAACTCACGCATACAGTCAACTGATCTTTGACAAGTGTGCCAACATGCAAAGGGTAAAAATAGTCTCTTTAAGAAAGGTCTTTAGGAATTCTGGATAGTCATAGTTTTGAACAAACAGGTGCATACAGATTGCCCTATGGCTAGATTCCTAAAAAATAACACTATAATAGTTATACCATATCTTAAGCTAGGATGAAAGTATGTTTGTTGCTTTAACTGTCTCTCTTAATTTAAGCCAGAAACTTCAATAGTGGCTGAAGTTGTCCCAAGTCAGAGATAAATCTTGGATCTCAGCAGAAATAGATAAAAATCAGCTCTGTAAGAAGAATCCTCTGACTTAAACCCATACAGTTTGTACAAATGAGGATCAAGTACTGATCTCATAACCAAAGATAATCCAACACATTAGGAGGCAAATCAGCATGACTGAAAGTCAGGAGAAAACAATGAAAACAACAATATTTAGAAATTTAGATCTCAAGTATAGCTGTTTGACACTGGATATAAATTATTATCTGTGCTGTTTAAATTAAATAAATTAAAGTTCATTAAAATGCCAAATTTAGTTATTTAGTCATACTATCTACAATTCAACTGCTTAATGGACACATTTAGCTAATGGGTATCATATTGGGCAGCAGATATATAAAACATTTTTATTATGACAGACTTTTATTGAACAGTGCTGGTTTAAAATGTTTATATTTATACAGAATTAAAAAGATGAGCAAATAATAACAGATTGTCAGAAATTATTAGATTTTGGTCAATTGATTATTAGGTATGCAATTTAATGTGATTTGACAAATATATATTGTGTTACTAACACAAACATTAATATATAAAGCAGTTATATTTCCCCTACAAGTGCCCTTGTGCCCATTTGAAACTTCTCTCTTTAACCCACAATCTTATGATCAACGTTGATCTGCTTTCTGTTATAGTAATTTTGTGGGAGTTTTTTTCCACTAGAAATTCACATTAATGGAATCAACGTAAAGATTCTTTTGTGTGTGTTTCCATCTTCTATATAATGCTTTTGAGATGCTTCTCTGTTGCTTCATATGTCAGGATTTCATTTTCTTTTATTGCTGAATTGTACCCCATTATATGAAAATACCATCATTTATTTAGTCATTCACTAACTGATGGAAATTTGAGTTGTTTGCAGCTTGGGTCAGTCATTAATAAATCTATAGTGAACATTCACATATGTATCTCTGTGTGGACATACATCATTTGTTTGTGTGTAAATACAGAGAACTGAAATCCTGAAAGGAAAGGGTATAAACAACTTGGTAATACACTGTCAAGATACTTTCCAGAGTGACTGTTCCATTTTGTACTCCCGCAAGCACTAGCAATATATGACACTTTGAGTTACTCCACACCACTGATGGCGCTTGGTATTGTCCATCTTTGTATTTCACCCATTCTAGTAGATTTGTGGTGGTAAGTTGTTATAGTATTAATTTGCATTTCTCTAATAGATAATGAGATTGAGCATCTTTTCCTGTGCATATTTGCTAGTCACTATCTTCTTTGGAGATATTTCTCTCTAAAATTGTTGCCAGCTTTACAAGGAAAAAAGATGGGCTGTTAATTTTCATCTTATTCAGTTCTAAGAGTTATTTATGGTCTATATATAAGTCCCTTACCAGATTTATGTTCAGAGAGTATTTTCTTTCAGTCTATGGCTTGTCATTTTTGTTTCTTAAATGCAGCTTTCATGAAACAGAGATTTTAATTACAATTAATTTCAATTTATCAAGTTTTATCTTCTGTGATACATGCTTTTACTGTCTTCTCTAAGAAATCTTCAGTCACTCAAAAGTAGTAAAAATATCCTCCTAAATTTTCTTCAAGAAGTTCTATAGTTTTAGCTCCTTTGTTCATCCATGTATGTGATATATTTTGAGTTAATTTTTATATATGCTATGAAATGAAGATCAAGGATAATTTTCCCATAGATATTAGTTATTCAAAAATTATCAAAAACATTTCCTTCCTCAGTTATAATAGTAAATTTTTCAAAAATCAATTTACCATGTATTCGTGAGCTGATTTCTGAATTACCTTGTCTTATGCAACAAACTGTCTCTGTATTTACTCCACCACACATTTCTTTTATTTCTGTGGCTATACAGCAACTTAAAATATGACACATAAGTCCCTTAACTTCTTTTTCAAAGTTTTTCAGTTTTCTAAGTCTTTTACATTTTCATGGAATTTTAGAATCAACTTATAATCTTTTTACAAATTTTAATGTTTATTTTATTTTTGACAAAGACAGAGCATGGGCAGGGCGGGACAGAGAGACAGGGAGACAGAATATGAAGAAGGGTCCAAGCTCTCAACTGTCAACACAGAGGCTGACGCAGGGCTCAAACTCATGAACCACCACATCATGACCTGAGTCGAAGGCGAATTATTAACCAACTGAACCACCCAGGTGCCTCACAACTTGTAAATTTTACATCAACAAAAATAAATCTGCAATTATTTTTAAAGAATTGTGTTGGATTTATGGACCAATTTGGAGAGAAGAGCCAACTTAGTAACATGTCTTTCATTGAAAGAACATGGTTTATCAATTGGTTTAGTAGGTATTTTTATAGTTATTTCAGCAATAATTTATAGGATACAGTGCACAGCTTTTGTTAAATGTATCCCTAATAATCTCAATTACCATGGAGCTGTGCAAAGCAAAGGTATGCCTCCTATTCCCATGAATTTCAGTGTAGATGACAACTTACAAATGGAACTGTCTATATTTCATATGCTTATATGTTATTGTAAAAGGTATTTTTAATTTTAATTTCCAGATTTTTGTTGTTTTATATAAAAAATTCATTTCTTATGCTGACCTTATATCCTCAGCCATGGTAAACTGACTCACTAGGTTAGTTACTTTGTGTGTGTGTGTGTGTGTGCAGTACTTTGAGTTTTCTGCATATATGATATATTTTCTGTGAACAAAAATAGTTTTGCTTCTTTATGTTCAACTTTATGCTTTTTGTTTCCTTTTCTTCCCTTATTCCACTAGCTGGAACATCCAGTAGGATTTTGAGTATACATAATGAGAAGAGATATCCTTATCTAATTTCCAGTAGTTGAGAAAAAAATTCACTTTTATTATTAACTATAATGTTAGCTGTAAATTTGTCACCTTGTCTTTTTGTCATATTGAGGAAATCCCCTGCAATTTTTAGTTTGCTAAGGTTTAGTTTACTGAGATCTAATATGTTTTCATGTGATTTTATTTTTTTCTCTTTCTTATCTTCTTTTGATTATTTGAATATTTTTGTAATTCCACTTCAACTGTATCTTTCTTTAGCTACACATTTTTGTTATATCAAGTATCTTTCAAAAAGATTAAAAATTAGAAAAAATCTCTTTTGTGTTATTCAAATACCTATCATTCCTGTCACTTCTCATTCTCTCTTGCTTTTCCTCTTGCTCTCTCTCTCTCTCTCCCTCTTCTTCAGCTGCCTCCTATCTGTCACTTTCATTCAGTTTCAAATTCTAGCCCCCTTTGCCTCCCAGAATTTTGGTCTTTATTTTTTTCAATTCATCTGTGCTTACAGTTGGTTCCTGTAATCAGGATATCACCTCTGATTTGTATCTTTCGTGTTTCTACTCTCAGAGATTACAGTCCTGTCCTTCCTCCCAGTGTCCATTGTCCGAAAACCATTATATTCCTTTTATCCAGTTTGTCCTCCACTTATTTACAGTGGACAGCAATTGTCATGGCAATGAATCCTTCAGAGGCAGAAGTTGATATTCATTTATTGCCTTTAGACCTGACTTCTTTTTTTTTTTTTTTGTGGAACAATTGGAATTTTTTTTTTTTTACAAATAGTTTATTGTCAAATTAGTTTCCACATAACACCCAGTGCTCATCCCCACAAGTGTCCTCCTCCATGCCCACCCCTCCTCCCCCCCACACCCACCAGTCCTCAGTTTTTGTCAGCATTCAAGAGTCTCTCATGGTTTGCCTCTCTCCCTTTCCCCCACCATTTCCGCCCTTCTTCTCCCCTTGGTCCTCTGTTAAGTTCCTCCTAATCCTCCTATACGTGCACACATATGATATTTGTCCTTCTCTGCCTGACTTATTTCGCTCAGCATAACACCGTCAAGGTCCATCCATGTTGCTACACATGGCCAGATTTCATTGTTTCTCATTGCCATGTAGTATTCCATGGTATAGATAAACCACATCTTCTTGATCCATTTGTCCAATGATGGACACTTAGGCTCTTTCCAGGTTTTAGCTATTGTGGAGAGCGCTGCTATGAACATTGGGGTACATGTGCTCCTATGCCTCAGCATTTCTGTATCCCTTAGGCAAATTCCTAGCAGTGCTATTGCTGGGTCATAGGGGAGTTCTATTGTTAGTTTCCTTAGGAACCTCCGCACTGTTTTCCAGAGGGGCTGTACCAGTTGACATTCCCACCAACAGTGTAGGAGGGTGCCCGTTTCTCCACATCCTCGTCAGCATCTAGAGTTCTCTGATTGGCTCATTTTAGCCACTCTGACTGGCGTGAGGTGGTATCTCAGTGTGGTTTTGATTTGTATTTCCCTGATGAGGAGGGATGCTGAGCATCGCTTCATGTGTCTGTTGGCCATCTGGATGTCCTCTTTGGAGAAGTGTCTGTTCATATCTTCTGCCCATTTCTTTACTGGGTTGTTTGTTTTTCGGGCGTGTAGTTTCGTGAGTTCCTTGTAGATTCTGGATATCAACCCTTTATCTGATATGTCATTTGCAACTATCTTTTCCCATTCGGTTGGTTGCCTATTAATTTTCTGGGTTGTTTCCTTTGGTGTGCAGAAGCTTTTAATCTTGATGAGGTCCCAACAGTTTATTTTTGCTCTTGATTCCCTTGCTTTTGGGTATGTTAGACCTGACTTCTACTTTGATATTAAGGTCATGAATATTGCTCTCACTTTGCCTTGGTTAGATAGTCTTCTGGTACACAGTTCATAACTGCTTTCTTCATTGTGATTCATTCTGATGTCACTTAAATAGATGTATTGAGACAATTTTCATTTGTTAAAATGTCAAACATTTGATTTTAGCAGTTTGTTTTTATATGTTTTGTTTTCTAATTTTTTTTAATTATTTTTATGTTTGGTCTGTTTCTTTGTTTCTTGATGTTTGCATGTGTGTGTGATTCTTATGTCTATTAAGTGTTGTTTCTGCTATTCTGACTAGCTTTACAATTTTACATGGTATGTTTACCTTCAATGTATCGAATATTACTTTTGTATTGTGAACAAGATTAAAATCAACCTATTTCCTCTCTGTTTCTTCCTCTATACTCTCTTCTTCACCATTGTATATTAGTAAGATTTTTTTTTTCTAATTTAGTACTTTAGCAATGTTAAAGATGCTTACATTTGATCGATTAAAGTAAAATATACTTTAAAATACTTTTTTCAAGAGGGTGAAGCAAGTGAGGGAGAGGCAGAGAGAAGGAGGGAGAATCCCACAAGAGGCAGAGAGAGGGGATGAGAGAGAGAGAGAGAGAGAAGCTGGGGCTTGTGTTTTACCCAAAGTGGATCTCCTATTCATCAGAAGTAGAGCTTGAGCTCACCCGAGGTAAGACTCCAACTCACAAACTATGAGATCATGACCTGAGCTGAAGTAAAATGCTTAACAACTGAGCCACCCAGGTGCCGTACTTAATATACTTTGAATTCCAGCTATTACAAATGAGGCAATCTAAGAAAGTACTTAATCCCCTACCTTGCTTACCCGTGTTAAATTAATTATACAAGAGACCATTAGACTGAGGTGCCTTTAATGTAGACTGTTTAAACAAACTCCAAGCCTGTAAGTACCTCAAAGTTACAATGATATCAAAACCTAAAGACAACGGACTACAAATAGCCAACTAAGCTCTAAGCTATAGCCAATCAAATAATTTTCTATCTTTAATTTCACATTTTCTCTAGAAGTCTTTACCCTAGCTTCTGTCAGCAGAGTGCTCCTAATGAGTTCTGCTTTGGCACTGCTCACTGCATTTTTGCTCAAATAAACTTAAAATTTTGAATATGCCTCAGCTTATCTTTTAATATCTCACTCAGTACAAAATATTGTCAGATGTGTCATCTCTACTTCACCATGACATACAATATTTACATTTTATTTTATTTCCCTAATCCACCCATTATAGATATAATTTCACAGTTAACATATTTTTAATTCTTATTGCCCGTCCTTTAGCCATGGTATCTCCAGTCATCTTTTAGTCATGTAAAGTTTGTCCTCTAGCAATTTCTCAATGAAGGCTCATGTAAAATCATTTTTCCAATGTCTTGCATGTTTAGTGTAGCATGACTGTGACCTTTATTGCTGATGAGCAATTTCACATGTTACTCTTTAGAGCATCCTTCCTTTTTTCTGTGTATATGTTTCTTCATTGTCTGTTAATGTTGAATGTTAGTGAAGACAAGTGAAGTCATTCTGACACGTTGCCCTTCCAAGCAATTTGGTATTTCTAGGGGTGCCTGGGTGGCTCAGTTGGTTAAACATCCAACTTTGGCTCAGGTCATGATCTCGTGGTCCTTGGGTTAGAGCCCCACATCAGGCTCTGTGGTGAGTTAGCTCAGAGCATGGAGCCTGTTTCAGATTTTGTGTCTTACTCTCTCTCTGACCCTCCCCTGCTCATGCTGTCTCTCTCTGACTCTGAAAAATAAATAAAAACATTTAAATTTAAAAAAAAAAAAGATTCGGTATTTCTCCTTAGAAGCTCAAAGTTTTCTCTTATCCTGGTGTTCATAATTTTACTAGGCATGTCATGCTGCTAATCTAGGTCCATTTTTCCTGGCACATTCCCTTTCTTAATGTGTAAATTTAGCTCTTGTATTTCAGGGAAGTCTTTTCTTGAACAATCTATTTACTGTTTGTTGTATTTCATTATTTGGCAATTCTTCTTTTAGGTATTCTCCAGGATATATCTGGTTTCTTCAGGAACAAAACTGATAAATTAAATGGAGCTATGATGGAGATGACTCCTCACACGTCTTTTGAAACTTTGAACGTGGCACTAATTTCCATACCCACCTCTGAAATGTAATTTTGTTTTGACTTACTACATTGCACAGAGTTTGTTTACTTCCAAAAGCATTTACTTAACCTCCTGCACTGTGATAGCTCTTACCACACAAGCCAGAGAGCCAATGTTGGGTTTGCATCAACCACTGTCTATATGGTTGTCTATCCCAATTATATATACAGGTATCAGGTAAATGACCAGAAAATAAGTCTGTAATAGCCCCTCTGTGAATTTGAACATGGCCAGCATCCTACCCATTACCTAGCCCCCACATACTCTTATTTTATCAAGAAAACCAGGACACCCATTTGGATCTTTGAGCGTAAATATCAACATGGAGAAGAGTCCTCAAAACTTTCCTCTTTCCCAAGTATATATTTACTCAAATGAATAATTATAGGTTCCTTTGTGGAGGAACATGAAGATTTATAACCATATATGTGTGTATTGCATAGACCTTTCCCTGGGGATATAGCCTTTTCTTCAATTAATAGATTATAGTCTGAAATTGGCTGAAGTCTGGAAACTGGGCAGGGATTAGAGCTGTTTCTTGGGGCAACTACCTTTACCTCCTGATCATCCACCTTTTAATTCTTCTGATAGTTCAAGTTGATTGGTACTCTTTCTGATTACCCATCTATTACGCCTCCAGTGACACCATTCTTTGTGGGCAAGGTCCTCTTGGTTATCATTTGGACCTTGCCATCCATTATAATAATTACAGCTATTGAAATTTATGGGTAAACCCCACTTAGCACCCCACAGGAATTCTGTGTCTGGATCATATTGTTCGCATTGCTATCAGTGAGTCTAGTTAGACAATGGACTTTCCTAATATCAAACCTGTGCAACAGAGGAAAACAATCATTAAACTTCTCAGTGATTCTGATGCCTGTCTTACCTTGGTAAGTGATATATCCCCGGCACATTCCAACAGAACACAGTAACTGGTGGATCTTCCAATATGTAGCATATTCACTCCAACGTGCACACTTCTGAGCTTTATATATATATACATATACTTTATTTATATAAAGCTTATATATTTATATATAATATAAATAGATTTTAAATTTTATTTAAATATTTTTTAATGTTTTAAATATTTAAAATATATATTATATATATAAATGTATATTTTATATATTCTTCCACTGTCTGACATAGAAATTTCAGCCTCACTGAAGAAAGCCACAGCATGTTCGCCCATATCTCTTTTGATCCTTGGAAGAATATTAAATCCTACATTTCATGAGTGCCCCCAAATCAATAAATGTTCCCTTATTTGATTTGTGTCCTGACTCCTTTGATGAAGTGTCATCAGGATCCAGTACACATGTATCTCCCAGTTACTGAGGCTAGGATTTCTTTCCTCTGTGGTAGAGACACCTTCCTTCCTTGTTTGTTTTCTATACTTGGTTCTTATCAGGTTATGTTATAAATTATTCCTAGTTATAGTAATAGGGAAAATAAGAATGTATCCCAAATATGGAAGTGTTCTCATTGAGGAGGGAAATCTGCATGACTTTTGAATAAAGCTACTGCACTGCTGAGAATTCTCTTAACAACTTGTGTTCACCACTGTATGCTTTATGCTCTATTTATGCTACCTTTTACTACCTTTACAGGTAAAGAATTTTGTCTTTCTGTTTTAATTTTCATTCTTTTTGCTCCTGAATATTTTCCATGAAGAGAAATTGTAGATTCTGGTTTATGCAAACATATTCAACTCAAAGTTCAATATATCACTTGGTTTCAGGCAATTCAGTAGAATTTGAAAAACAGGTATTTTTATGAATATTTGCATATGTCCATGGATTGTCTATGATTATTGATATTAGGACCTATTTTTAGATTTGGAAATTATAGCTGAATCATCTGGAATTCATATTAAAACAGCAGGAAGTCCAGCAGTATCTAGACAATATTGCAAATTTAAAGGAAGATAATTTTACAGTGTTTTTGGAAGATAATCCCTCATTTTAAAATTAGAAGTACACAAAGCCTTTGATCTGGTAATCCCCCTTTTGGGAACCTAGCATACACAAAATAAATATTGGCACAACATATTTACTAAAGTATTTTTATAATAGCAAAAGTCTGGAATCAACTTTAATATCCATTAATAAAAGAACAGTTTAATAAGTGAATATATATCCATGAGAAATAACATGCAGCTTTTAATAGGAGATAGCTTTATATCTCTAAATTGGAAGGATGACCATGATGTCAGTAAATGAAAAAAGCAAACTGTAGAGCAGTATGCACTATAATTCCATTTTTGTAAATATATGTACAAAGAATTGGCTAATGCCATGGAGAACAGAAGAGAAGCATACTAGGTTACATTGTAAAATGATATTGGGATATAAGTGGATAAAATTATTAATTTATTCTTTATAAATTTTTAATTAGTTTACTTCTTGCAACAAGCAATCCACCTAAAAACAATAAAATGGAAAAGATTTAATAAAAAGAAGATAAGAAATATTCTCAGAACATTCAAAGAATATTCAAATATCTAATTCTGGGCATTTAACAAGGTACTAATGAAACAGTATGTTTCCTTTAAATCTCAACCCACTTTCTCCACATTTTCTATGTTTCTGTTATTGTCTCCATCTATTAATAGCCATCAATTAACTTCTTCAGCAATCTGTCATGATTATTTGGAATGGCACAAAACCAAAGGATGAGACTGGTACACTTGATTCTATGACTAGGATGGTATATTTGAGTTATTTGCCTCTTGTTCTTATAAGTCATTTAAGCAAGGAACATGCTAATTCAGTCACTGTGTGGTCATGAATGAAGTTCTCCCTCTCCTTTATGACCCTTGAGGGACATTCCAATTCTAATGTCCCCATTGATAGGGTAACAATGTATACAATTTATATAATCAACCTCACCCCCACCCCTCAAGTTTTATGTGCTGTAAACATAGGGGAACAAAAACAAAAAGTCTCCCTTCTTAGGAAGTATATCTTCTGGTGGATAAATAGACAAATATAGAGTATAAATGTCAAGGAAAGATGAGTGCAATGACAGAAAATAGACCAAAGTAAGAAGATAAAGAATAAACTAGATGTATTCTTTGACAGACTCATCAGGAAAGATCTCCCTTCCAGGAATTTGCACTTGAGAAGGGTCCTAAAGGAAAAATTACAGCAATTCATAGGACTACCTGTGGGAATAACTTTTGGAGAAAAGGTAACATCAAGTGCAAAGGCCCTAATGGGAATGGATGAACCATTATAATCATATGGAAAACTTAGCCTTCATACACATGGAGACATGGCAGGAAGTAGTATCTCAAAAGTACTACTGCTAAATTGACCAAAATAGTGACCAGACTAGGACACAAGCAAGGTTAGGGCTGGTCAGGAAATTGACACAAAGGAGCTGCCCTCAAATTTAGCCCCAGCCTAGGAGTCAACCAAGGTTTGGATTCTAATTCAACCAGCACTACCATTCTAGGAAATACATTTAAGCTTTCCCATCTGTAAAATAGAAATGATAATACCAGTATTCTAACTGCTGCATAGACATATTTAAAGAGTCAGAACAAAACACTTAGAAGTCAATGGAGTGTACCTTACATATAAAGCAAACACTAAAAGAATTATAAGAAGAAATAAATAGCAATATAATAATAGTTGAAAACACTAATATCCAACTCTCAACAATTGATATATCATCCAGACAGAGAACCAATAAATAAACAGTGTATTTGAATACCATTATAAACCAAATGGACCAAATGAACATATTTAGAACATTCCTTCTAACAGCTACCAAATACACATTCTTCTCAAGCACACACACACCACATTCAAGGATGAGTAATATGTTAGTATATAAAACAAGTCTCAACAAATTTGAGAAGACAGAATTTAGATTAAGCATTTTTTCCAACTACAGTGGTATGAAACTAGAAATCAATGGCAGGTGGATAGCTGGGAAATTCACAAATACGTGGCAATTAAACATACACCTGAACAATCATGAGTCAAAGAAGAAATCAAAAGGGAAATCAGAAAATATTTTGAGACAAATGAAATTAAAATACAGCATACCAAAAATTATGGGATGTAGCAAAAGCAGTTCTAAGAGGGAAATTTATAGCAATACATGGTTCCATTAACAATAACAAAATTTATACACTAAAAATTATAAGATGTTGATTAAAGAAATTTAAGAAGACACAAATAAACCACCGTGTCAAACACAAATTCCTTTATACTTTCCCAGGTTCTGTGACTCCAAATATTTTCTCTCCATCTCAGAGGACAAAATTCTGGCTCAGGTACTGGATTTTTTTTTAAAAAAAAATGGAGGCAGTTCCTCAATTTAAAACAATTTTCATGATGAACATGTTAGTGCCACCCATCCGTCTTCTAGGAAAATTGTCCCCTTCCTTTTATCTACCTAAATGATACTGGTAGAGACCACCAATCACAATATTTTACTGCTTCTAAAGAGAAGGGGATATAACCAATGATGGAGTAAATCATAATATCTCTATGGTATTTTTCCATACTAGAAGAAGGAGAAAGGGTCCTTGTATTTCAGTTTCCAAATCTATGATTCCATGAGCTTCATAAATTCCCTAGTCATGGATTTAGCCTAATGGAAATAGCTGGTTTGAGAGCCTGAAAAGTTGGCATGATTATAGAAACAGGGAACAGGAGAAATTAGATGAAATTAGAGTCTCTATTTTGATCTTCATCCAAACTCTTCTCATTTTGTTAGTTTGGTTATAACCGAGAGTTAATAAATGAGCTTTTAGATCTAAGCTACCTCAAATGAAACTTGCTTCTAAGAAATAGAACATGGCAAACATGTTATAATATTACTACCATGATTGTATTATAAAACAATTCAAAGGACTTTTCAGACGCAATTAAGGTTCCTGATCAATTTATTTTAAGTTAATCAAAGATGGGATTATCTTGAATCTGCTTAACCAAATCAGAAGAGCCTTTTGAAGAAGGTCTAGAAAAAAGGAAGAAAGGAAGGAAAATAGAAAGAAAGAGGGAAGGAACGAAAGAGAGAAAGAGTCTGGGGCGCCTGGGTGGCTTAGTTGGTTAAGCGTCCGACTTTCACTTAGGTCATGATCTCGCGGTTCGTGGGTTCGAGCCCCGCGTCGGGCTCTGTGCTGACTGCCAGCTCGGAGCCTGGAGCCTGTTTCAGTCTGTGACTCCCTCTCTCTCTGGCCCTCCCCCGCTCACACTGTCTCTCTCTCTCCCTCCTAGAAATAAATAAAAACATTAAAAAAAAAAAGAAAGAAAGAAAGAAAGAGAGAAAGAGAGAAAGAAAAGAAAGAAAGAGAGAGAGAGAAAAGAAAGAAAGAAAGAAAGAAGAAAGAAAGAAAGAAAAAGGAAGAAAGGCAAAGAAGGAAGGAAAGGATGTACTTTTTCCTCTTAGCCTTGAAGAAGCATGAATTCTACAGCTACAAGGAACTGAATTCTAACAACCCCATGAACTTGGAAGAGAATCTGAACTCCAGTAGGGAACTCAGTCTGACTGACGTTTGAAGTGCAGCCTTGTGAACTCTGAGCAGAGCAGTCAGATAAAATGCTTGCACAGTTCCTGATCCATGGAGACAGCAAGGTAAGAAATATTTATGTTTTAAGTTGTTAATATTATGGTAATTTCTTATTTAGCAATAGAAAATTAATATAATGTTTAATTATAAACGGAGTATGAAAGAGAATATTAAGTAAGGGTATTTCTCAGAAGAAAGTTTGTGCTTGCGTTCAACGAAGTTAGGAGATTTGAGGATTCCAAGTTAGGAAGATGCCACTTCTTCCTCTCTACCTCCTATGGACAAGGAAGCAATTGTAATCAGAAAGAACAATGGCTAACAGGAGGCAGTCTATAAATTTACTAAGTGGGGCTGAGAACCGAGAGCATTAATGGTATTTTTACTTCATTAAGATTTCTTAAAGAGTTGAAATTGGCCTCCAGACCTTAAATCCCTGATTCTTAAAAATGAAAAATAAAACAGAGCTCTTGGCTTTGAGACTGCATTTTTCATGTCACAATAATAAAAGGTTCTACTTCTAATGCAATGCTCTCCAGATAAAAACTGTTAATTCATATAACCAATGCCAGTTACATTATGGGATTATATTACAACTACTCAATAAGCAGAACCTCCTGAGAAACTTAAAGTTGATAATTCCTCAGCATAAACTCAAGAAAACAGCACATTACATAATATGTCACTGGGTAGGCTTGGGTTATTCACAGGTTATTAGAGCCTTAGGGCTGTAGCATAGAATAAAATAGTTTAAGTAATTGTAAAAAAAACAAGTACTTACTAAGTGTTCAACAGATACAGTCTCTATGCTGCTTACAAACTCTTTCTTTCCTTTTTAAAAAAAATTAATGCTTTTATTTATATTTGAGAAAGAGAGAGAGAGAGAGAGAGAGAGATAGCGTGAGCAGGGGAGGGTCAGAGAGAGAGGGAGACACAGAATCTGAAGCAGGCTCCAGGCTCTGAACTAGCTGTCAGCACAGAGCCCGACAGGGGCTCAAACCCACAAACAGGGAGATCATGACCTGAGCCGAAATCGGACGCTCAACTGACTGAGCCACCCAGGGACCCCACTCTTTCTTTCCTCATAAGATTTTGGGAAGAAAATATTACCAGCTCTATTTTAAAACACAAGAAACTAATTCTCTTCAGGCCTTGCACTGTGACATCACAGAATGAGGACTGAAAGCTGGACTTGTTTAGTATTTGCTTTTAGCCTCTGAAATATTGTCTCATATAGGATTTAAAAATGTATTAAGTGGTACTCATAAACCATGCTGATAAAAATATGAAACTCAGGCAAGATTCTTTTATGTGAATGCTAAGTTAAATTTCTTTCCCAGAAGAAACTTTTCCAAAGCTGGAGAAGTCATACTGCATTTCTTTTCATTATGATAATCACCCAGGTGATGTTACTGGAGGATATGTGGTAATGATAGATATGATACAGCCACCTAAAGAAATAAACACTCATTCTTTATTTTTCTTTTTTAGTTTATGTATCTACTTTTCAAGAGAGAGAGAGAAGGGAAGGGGCATAGAGAGAGAAAGAATCCCAAGCACGCTCCCCACTGTCAGCACAGAGCTTGATTCCAAGCTTGAACTCATCCACCCATGAGGTCATGACCTGAGCAGAAACCAAGAATTGGGCACTCAGCTGACTGAACCACTCAGGTGCCCTGTACACTCATTCTTTAAAGAGGAACAGACTGGAAACCTTTAGAGAATAAACTTATTTACAACATTAAAATATCACTGCCCAAAATATTATTATCAAAGAAAACACCGTTAAAATTTGCTATCCACTTCCTATGTTTTCCTTTAAGCTCCTCAGAGTATTAGTTAAAGAGAATTTAGTTAAAGAGACTTCAGAATTATTTGCCCTTCACTCTAGGAGCCTTTTTAACGACCTTCCTGCCACTCATAATCTCAAACCTGTTGTCAATCTTAATGCATCAAGTGCTAATTCATTTGGCTTATGAATCTAGACAGTTTCAATTTAGATAGAGTCTTTAGACTGAGGGCATTATCTATAGGAAGATGATTTTTAATCTGTACTTTCAGTTCCAACCTATCTCGAAGATCTAGCCCACCATACCTAATCGTTTTTTGAGCATTGTCTGCTTGATATGCCACTAGCTTCACAACATTAGCTAACTGACAGGCCTCTCATCTCTCTCTGATAAATGTCTTCAAAATGTTTTCCACTGGATTATAACTTAAGCTCGAAAACTCAGAAATGTTTACTCCCTCATATCAAGAGTCTATAATTTTAATATTTAGAACCTTCCTCATATACATCCCTTTCTCAATTTTCAAGGTCACTTTTTCAATATAAACTCTTATTAATGGATCACTTTTAATAGCTTTCAAGTAGATATCTTGGCTGCAGGAATTTGTTCATGTATAGTCATCTTACACCTTACTCCAAAAGTTTATTTATTTTTAAAATGAGAGAGACAGAGACAGCATGGTCAGGGTAGGGGCAGAGAGAAAGGGAGAGAATACCAAACAGGCCTTATGCTGTCAGCACAGAGCTCATGACCTAAGCCAAAATCAAGACTTGGACGCTTACTGACTAAGCCACCCAGACACTCCTCCCAAGAACAATATATCATAACACACATTTGTTACTGCTTAAAATTTTATACTATTTTCTGAATGTAGTTTCAAAACAAAAAAGTGTCCTTATCATTCACAATCCATTCTGGAACTATCATTTGGTTTTTTACTACTTTCTTACTTGAATGCCAAGTGTCAGGCAAATTAAACTATCCTATAAATTATCACTATCGTATAAGCACACTTTTTTTTTATATAACAAAATTTTATATAATTTATATAACAAATTCCCCAGATTTCTCTTTCGTTTGTTTAGTAATAGACTGACAGGAACTGATGTTTTCTCCTCTTCTCACATAAGGGAAGACACCCAAACCTCAGTTTGGTTCTTACAGTCATTTCCTTCCTCCCACCAAGAGGAGGGATTGCAATATCTCAGTCTCCCACATATCAAGTTTGCACAGATGGCTTTCCCAGTACTCACAAAAATTGATGCTCAGGATCTGATAGCTGAGTTCTAAGTATTTATGTTCCTACTCATAAAGTTATTCTCATGCTTGTACTAAGAGAAAATCACACAGTAGAGAGGATAGCGGGGATAAGAATCTTTTCCTGAAACACACCATGGTGCATTCACCAATGTGTGAGGTATGCATCCTTTTCAATATGATGCCAAGAGATAGAGGGGCCACATAAATCCACCTGGGACATTTTCTTTCACCAATAACTAGTTCTTTGGCACATTTGTGTCATTATAACCTTTGCTGTCACCTACCTCTCCACACACACCTACTTTGCTTCTAGAGTGTCCTCAAGCCTGTATGTGGTTCTAATACCTTTGCAAATGTATGCCTTGTTTTAATCTAGTCTCAAAAGTTACTTACTCTGTGTTTTATTTGCCTTGTTTTCTAATCAGATTTTTTTTCTTTTTGAATTCCAATGCATTAAGCGCTTACCCCATACTATCATCATCATCATCATCACAGTATTATTTCATTTCTTACCAGATTCAGAAACACTAGTAAGAATTCTGTTTTTCCTAAATTTGTACCTATCACCCCATCATCACAGGACTTTAAGTTGAGTTTATTCTCGATATCACAAATGACAACTAAAGAAAATTACAGTAATAATTTATTTCCTGAAAGAATGGAATTGACATGTATCAGTCCAAAATGTCTAAAGTCGCATTGGTTCTTCCACAAAAAATTGACTGATGGCCTTTCACAACCTGACTTAACCCAGATGCTTCAGTTCTGCCTGAGCTGGTCAAAAAGATAAAACTGTAATTTAATATATATTCAGTTTTATGCTTGTGAGAACAAAGGCCAGTTTTACCAAATGCTCAATTCATTGTAATATACTTATATTCTTAAACCCTTAGGGTATTTAGGATTAAATTTTATAACTAAGAAATCTAAATATATAAGGAAATATTGATTGAGATTCAAAAACATGATAAAGCAAATATAGCCACGTTATTTTTATGATTCTGTTCATTTGCATAAATACATGCACAGGCTACCAAAGTCTTTGATTATTTTAATAGAATATGATTAATTTTATCCCATCTGGTTCTATGCATAAAGGAATCAGCACAAAATCTAAGAGCTGACCGATTTTACAGAGAGAAGAGCATAAAAGGCAGTTTCTTATGATCTTTCAGGAGGAAATGCACTTGAAATACTGTGAGAAAGTCAGTCTTGTGATATTTTCTCATTATAAAAGGTCACTGCTCTACTCATTTATCATTATTTTATGGAGGAAGCAGAGTGGATTGTGTCTAGGTGGGAGCAATGTTGCTGAGAAGAGTTTAAAAAATCACCTGGTGTTAAGAAGAACAGAGAAATTATCTGGTATATTGCAAAGCAGAGTTTGGGAATATATTGCTAGTGCTAAAAAATAAGAAATATTGCAAGGTGTGAGAATAGAAAGAAATATCTATACTAAAGAGACTATTCTCTTATTAATATTCCTCTTACCATAAAGAAGAACTATTCATGAGTTGTCATTGTTATTTTTAAGTGTATTCTTTATGAATTTAGATTTCAATTCTCCACTAGCAATCACTGGGAAATAACCATGTGCCATTATGGGCAATGATACAGAAATAACATACATAGAAGCATTTCAACATTTCAGATAAAGTAAATGGTTTCGTGTTTTTTTTATTGCACATAATTGTTATTACATCTAATCTTACGTAATCTCATGCTGTTATGCACTTAACTGTGAAAGTCCGTAATACATAGAATCAGTGTATGACATGCTTTCTATGTAGTAGGTGCCTCCCTGAAACCTCTACAAAGAAAATCTCACTTCATCCTTTAATCTTCTTAACAAGTCTATATAAAAAGTATTGACATTAGCTCCATTTAGTACACAAGAAAGCTGAGGTAGTTGTTCATGGGTGTATAATGATAAAACTGGAATGCAAACAAATGCAGGTAGAGAGTACTATTAAACTACATTCTGTTTGCTTTTTAAAATGTTTATTTATTTATTTTGAGAGAGAGGGAGGGAGGGGCAGAGAGAAAGAGAGAAAGAATCCCAAGCAGATTCCATGTTTTGTTTTTAACTTTTTTTAAATTTTAGACAAAGAAGATAAGTGGGGTAGAGGGGCAGAGGGAGAGAGAATCTCAAACAGGCTCCATGCTTAGCACAGAGCCTGATGCAGGGCTCAATCCCACAACCCTGGAATCATGACCTACGCAGAAATCAAGGGTCTGACACTCAAGTGACTGAGCCCACCAAGCGCCCCTAGAAATTCTTCTTTAAATAAGTAACAAAAAGTCACTAAAAAAGTATTAAGAAGGACTTAAACTAGAATTCAATTTTACCAACAACTGAATTTCATTTAAAAAGTTAAATTATTGGGGCGCCTGGGTGACTTAGCCGGTTAAGCGTCCAACTTTTGCTTGGGTCATGATCTCGTGGTTCATGGGCTCGAGCCCCACATCCAGTCTGTGCTGACTGCCAGCTTAGAGCCTGGAGCCTGTTTCAGTCTGTGACTCCCTCTTTCTCTGACCCTCCCCTGCTCACGCTGTCTTTCTCTCTCTTAGAAATAAGTAAAAAAATTAAAAAATAAAAAATAACTTTAAAAAAGTTAAATTATTATCAATCTTATAAAAATTAACTTGGTAAAATTGTAGCCTGAATTTTTGGGAAAGAGTAGGCAGATCATGCCTTCACTTAGACAAAGTCCCTAAATTTAGATAAGTACTTAAAAAGAATACACTTTTATTAATAAAGACTGATTCTATTATGAAGAGAAAAATAGTCTTGAAATGTTCACATTGAGTACACCTGGCAAGGAAGCCACACATTTAACTTCTGAATTTTCTAAGGTAATACTATTCATGAACAGGACTTTTGTTGGATAACAAAAATAGGCATAATGAACAGACACTCATGAATTTTTCTTCTTTTATAGCCAGTAAGTAAAACAGAGAAAATATGCAATATAATTATTTTATATATTTATATTCATATAACCCTACTATTGTTATCATCTGAGAACTTGACCATAGAGTAGATGTGCATTCTAGATATTAATGACCTCTCTTTTCACTAGTCAACTCTGCTTGTTTTATTTAAACATCTGTTAATTCTGAGTATAAATTAGTGAATTTAGTATATGATACCTCGTGTTGGAAGTAAATTTAATAATTTCCTAAAATACTCCAAACCCAAGTATAGTTTCCCCAAATTTTGTCATCTTAATGTTTTTTGCTTCAAGTGTAATCCTATAGACTGACAGATCCCTAAAATAATAAGAATTCTCATCAAAATAAAAAAGATATAATTATCTGAAAACACTAGAGAGATACTAAAAGTAGGAAGATTTTTGGAGGGGATTTTAACTAAGAAGGAATAGCATTGGGTGAAACTTTCTGAAAAAAATAATTTAAAAAAATTTCAACCTGACTTTCATCCTGTCAGCCTCATGTGAAACAGCTAAAATATTGATTAGAAAACATGGTCTATGTTGAAGAACCAGAGAAGGCAAATCTATGAAAGGAGTCATGGAGGTGTAGTCTCAATTCTACACATAAACCCTGTCCATTTGACAGCTCCCCATACCATGTGTGCATAAGGCAGGCCCCACGCAGCACAGACAAGGCTCAAAAACAACTGACATTTAAGGTGCTGCCCAGTGCAAGAAATATAAAACTTCCAATTTGAGTCTAGACAAGTTAAGTTATAGCTTTCAAAAAGGGAGAGAAAGGAGAAAAATAAGTTAAAATTCTCAAAGGAATATAACAGAATATAGATTCCTATAGGAAGCCACTCACAGTGTCCAGGACACAATTTAAAGTAGACTAGTGCCTGAAAAATAAGAAATATATGATCCTTTCTCAAGAGAAATATAGCCAATAGAAAAAAAAACCTCGGGGCAATCCAGATGTTGGAATTGAATTGAATAAGGATTTTATGCAGCCATAATAGCTATGCTCAAGGAAACAAAGAAAAAGAAAGGAAAATATGCTTGAAATGAATAAACACATATGAAATCTCACTAGAAATACATAAGCTATAAAAAAATAAACTAAGGGAAAGTCTGGACTGAGAAAATTCTCTGTATAAAACCTGGCCAGATCCCTGGAAAGACAAAGGCTTTACAGAAAAATGAAAAGGGCAGAGAGTCAGAAAACTTGGAGATAAATGAATACAAATTATCTAATATGAAGGAACAGTAGGATAAAATTTGAAAAAATAAATAAATAGTACCTAGTGCCCACATCTTGTTTTCTAAATACTATTCTTAACAAAAGGATCCAGATCTCCTGGGAGAAATGGCTGATCTAGGGCTGAAGCAAAAACATATATAAGATGGGTTGGGGCATTTTACAATACCAAAGTAAGATAGTGGTCAAGAAATCAAACAGATGATCGAATAAATAACTAAATAAATGGGAAAGAAGATAAAAATGTTGCTTTTAGAAAAATTCTAAGTAATATATATACCTACTCCTGCATCCAAGAGATTAAATTTAATCTCCAACCCCTAAGGGTAAACTAGACTAACAGATTCACTTCCAAAGGTAAAGGACAAAATTGTAACTTCCCTGTGTAGAGACCTGGGAAACACAATCTTGTCCAATTATTGAAATTAACATCACCAGGAATATCATGTGAATATCATATACCTTCCAATATGATCTGGTGAGAAGGGTATATCACCTCTATAGTATTCTTTCAGAGATCCATAACCTAGTTTAATCACCAGTCAAATCTAAATTGGGGACTATTCTACAAAATATTTTACCAGTATTCCTCAAAACTCTCAAAGTCATGTCACACAGCAAAATTTTCTCAGACTAAAGAAGACTAAGGAGACTTGGTACAAGACTAAAGAAATTAAATACAATGTGATATCCTGCACTGAATTCTGGAACAGAAAAAGGACATTAATTTGAAAAACTGGTGAAATACAAATAAAGTCTGCAATTTATTTAAGAGTAATATATAAAAACTGATGTCTTAATTTTAACAAATTCACAATGATATTTGTTTAAATGTAAGATATTTGTTAAATGCAAGATATTTGCAATCAAGTAAACTGAATGAGGATATACAGAAAATATTAACACTGCCTTGCACCTTTACTCCAAGTCTAAAATTGTTCCAAAATATAAAGTTTATTTTAAAAAATAAACAGATGCTCAAGAACCTCAAGTAATATTACAAGGTACAACATACATGCATAAAGTTGTAAAAGGACACAAGAAAGACATAGGGCTGAAAAATACTTGAGGAAATAATGATTGAAAATTTCCCAAATTTGTTGAAGAACATAAATTTAAAGATTCAAGCAATTCAGAAAACTCTAAGACTAAATCCACCAAAAATCATAGTTAGGGACATCATACTCATTGCTAAAAATCAAACAATTGAAAATCTTCAAAAGCATTCAAATGAAGGAATGAACATTAGAAATTACATGAATAAATATAAAATGTTATATTTATTCTCTGAATTTCTTTAACATACATATGGTAGTTCAAGCCAAATATTCTAACATAGTGTAGGGTTTTATCATATGCAGATATAATATATATGATGAAACCAAAAGGGTTAGGGATGATGGTAGATGAACATACAGAGTTGCAAAGCATCTATATTTTAGGTGAATTGATGAAATAGCTCAATGGACTGTGAAAAGTAAGGACTATATACTATCTTCTCTATAGTAAATGTTAAAATCAATATAGTAAACAAGTAGATATATCTAAATAGCCAACAAAGTAAAATGGATTTCTCAAACATATTTGAGTAATCCAAAAGAAAGCAAAAAGTAAAAAGAAATAAAACTTGAGGGGACAAATATAAAATAAATAATAAAAGGATAGATATAAGTTCCAATTATATCAATAATTATAGTAAATGTTAGTGAAACATTCCTTGTAAAAGGCAGAGATTCTCACTGTCTCTCCCTCCCTCTCTCCTCCACTGTCCCTTCCTCCTTCCGTTCTTTTCCTCCTCCCCATCCCAATCCCACTTGACAGAGAAGTCTGAGCTGCTGCCTCCAGTATATTTCTTGCTTTGACTTCTCAAAGAGCACTCACTTCCTAATCCTCAGTAGATAACTCTTCCTACCACTTTATAAGAATTTATATTTTAAAATATAACAGCTTCGTACCATTCAGTTGTAAATTCTCAGGCTCAATTTCATTTAATTGTAACATGAAACATTATTGATCATCCTCTTCTTGATTAATTCTGGTGTTCTCTCTTCTCTAAATGTCCATAATGATTGATTCTTCTATTCCATAGCTCTCTTTTTATATTTCTTCTAGCTCATTCTAACCTCTAAATACAGGTGTTTCCTATTGTGTTATATTCCTGTGGCTGCCCTTCTTCATTTTCCTTTTTACTTTCTTCTCATTTGGCCATCATTTCCTCTGTGCAGACTCAATTATCTTCTCAATTTAGTGACTAAATTGAAATCTCTAGACTAGTTCTTCATTCAGTATCTTTTTATGTCAAATATGTTACATATTTACTTGACATCTGAAGCCCATATAAATTCATGTTAGTCAGAAACATGAAATAAATGGTCAAAAGGCCATTCTTTTTGTCTACCAGATTAATGCATCCAATGCCAATCTTTAATATGTTCCACCTTCACTTAAAAATCTGTGATGGAAAACAAAAATGTTTTAAAAAAGGAAATCTATGATTTCCTAATGAACACCAAGTAATGTGTAGTGTCACCATCTAAGACATCCTTAAGTGTTATAATAGAGTGGCCAACTCAATGCTTCCCCAACAACTTTTAGTGTGATTTCCTGTCAGACTTCAGAAAAGAAAGATTGCATGTCTTGCAGTTGAGGTCTCTGCATAGGACTTAGCTTTGAGAAACAGATATCCTTTCAGAACTTGGAAAGAGAAAGTGAGAAGAGAAAATGATAGGCATATGGCTTTTTGGTAAATGTGGAGATAACTACATGTTGCAGTTGTTAAGAATCTCTTCTGTCTGGCCAACTCCTATTTTTGGATGTTGAGCTAAAGTGGCAGCTCCTCTCCTTTGAACCAGTCTCTTGGGCAATTATGTCTAAAAAAGGAAGATTGCTTCTTGTAGTGGCCAATGGGGCAGTTATTCCCTTTCTAAGCCAATTTTGCAATATGATTCTGAACTATGAAGTAATTTTGCAAGCTCGGCCCAGAGAATCTTCTCCAGACTTTCCACGGATGCTGTAAGCTATGTAATCATCTGTTTAATTCCCTTTTGGTTTAAACTAGCTATAGTGGGTTATGCCATCTACAATTGAATTCTGACTAATGTACCCTTTCCAAATTTATACCTAACCTCCCCTTAGTTTACCCTATGCCTTAGGGTCATATACATTGTTATAATGCCACACACTGAAGAAAAAGTGCTCAGGCACCTAGAGTGGATGGATATGCAGGGTTGCCTCTGTTAACGAAACAGCAGCAGCAGCAAACTGCACATAGTTTTTATCTCACGTTCGCCAGGTATAAACATCAAAGAATGTTAAAGCATGAGAAGCAAACACAAGGAGCTTCCAGACAAAGGCCAAACACACATCTGGTGTTTATGGGAAAGCATGCAGGGAAGATGTGCAATTTCAAGGACAACTAGACAATTACATGAGCCTATTCCCTAAGTGGCTCCTGGGGGATCATGGGGCTCTGAATCTCACAGTACTATTGTTTCGACAGCCTTGAGACCAGAACATTGCTGAGATTTCAGCAATTACCTCATTCACATTCCCAGGGCAGGGGACACATTCTCTAGAAGTAACTCCACATTGTTACAAGCCTCTATGTAACATATACTCCAGGAATTTAGCAACTTGTTATTCCTCTTTTCAATCCTTCTGTTCCTATTCCTGTATCTTTGTTCAAACCATTCCTTCTATATGTCATGGGTCAACTCTCCCTCTCCCTTCAATTGCCATACATTCAAAAGCTCCCCAGGCTATGAAACTTAAATGTTACCTCCTCTGCAAAGTTTTGCTAATACCTCCAGCCAGAATAGTATGCTCCTTTCTATTTTTCATAGTATTTACTTGCATATTATTTAACCCTCCCTTTTAAGAATTTGCCTTATCTTCACTTAGCTAAATGTTTTAAAGGCAATAAACCCTAACTTCTATTTGTGTTATTATTTTTTTATCAACTAGAAACTACATCATTGCTTTTACCAAGCAATATTCCAAATGATCTCTGTTAATCTAAACCTGTCCCACCAGGCTAACGTCCCAATGATAGATAACCTTGTCTTTCCTTCTTCATTTAGTAGTGGTAGAGTCATTATAGCATTATTTGAGCTACCTAATGAATAATTACCTTGAATTATTTTGGATAACCTCCTTTCAACTCTGCACAAACTACAAAGTGGTCCTAATCAAAATAATCGTTGGTATCACAGAAATTGGAAGTCAAAGATACTTCAGCTCACCATCTATTTTTCACTCTTTCTGGTTATTGGATGCCACATCCTTTGATAATCATGCAGCAAATGTCACAATGGGAGTATAATTGGAATACTGACAATATGCAGAAATATGAATTTATTTTTGCTGAGGGATATGGTTTTTCCAGTATAATAAATACCTTCTTGCTTAAGCAATATATTTCCTTGTTTAAATGACAGATGGTTGGGCTTATTACTTTTGCTTCCAGAGAAAAAGTGAAGCTACTGAATGTTCTTTAGGATCAAATGCTAAGATTTAGACCCAATTTTGTATCTATTCCATGACTATAAATACAGTAAGTTATGTTAAATTAGACTTCAGTAAACATTTGAAATTTGAATGCATGAATGCAATTTTTAAATGAAGATTTTCCAAGGATGAAACAGGCCAGTGAGGGAGATTTTAGGAAGCAAATGTACCACGAAAAAAAGCAGGGAATTAAAAAAGACTATTTTATCTACCTGGACATTGAGTTGGCCCTTTATCAGGATCAGTCAATACAAAAAAGTACATTTTAGTAACTTTTATTCTGGATTAGTTTTGATATATGGAAACAAAAATAGATCAAATGATAGAATAAAAGCACAAAGGTCTATGAGAGTCTATTGAACATTATCGAACACAATACAAATGTAAAGGAAGCTATAATTGAAATGAAAGTAAGCTAGGAATGCCAGAAAGCAGTTTCTAATTAGTTTAATTGTGTCACTAGCCAATATGAGTCAACATTAAGTAGGATTATGTGGCAAGTCTTGCTTTCTTCAGGAGTCTAGATTTGGTCCAATGATTCGATGAAGGTTTTTATTCATTCACTTTGATAGAAAGCTTTCTCAATTTATTTGAACTTTTAAGAAACTCTCCTTGTATCTAAGTAAACTTTTTTGTTCATTTAAAAAATTCTGTTTTGAAAAAAGTTGGTTCAGATAGCAAGAGTACTGACACTTTCTATAAAAAATAGTAGTGATGCCTGGGGCAGTGTATGTTATGCAAAGTATTCGCTTTACCAGCCAAAATGAGAATCCTCATTTTAATATAGTTTCCAGAGGCTTAGACCATAGATTGAACCGTAATCACCTACGGGGAAAATGTAAAGATCAAAAATTTCCATTTGCTTCCTTAACCAAAATCTAGTATTTTCTCTGCTGGAAACTGACTTTGATTTCTTCCCCAAAAAGTTTTGTTACAGTGCACTGCTTAGAATTGCTAAGGAAATAAAGATAGTATAAAATTTAAAGATTTTACCTAAATAATAGTTTATATATAGGTAAACATAAACTTCTTATGAATTAATGAATAATTGTAAGTCATATTTTTGAAATTCTGATTAAAATGTCTTACTAGGAAATATGATTTCAAGCTATTTTATTATATATACAATATGTGAGGCTTAGAAATCCTGGGTTGTTAGCTTGGTGTACATCAATAGCATCTTATACTTATTTGTTTTAAGAATGTCCTTATGAACGCAAACTATTAAGAGGTTCTGAAAAGATCATCTAATGAATAGCGCAATAGTTAAAATATTCACATTTGATCATATGTTATTACTAAATGTATATTCTAGGTTGTTATAATCCTTTTGACAGAAAAGTAGCTTCTAAATCTGATTCTTATTCTACTATTGAATCAACTTCATACCTAACCAACACTGAGAAGAAGTATTAGGATGAAGGAAATTAAATAAACCCTTCTTGGAAAACATTCTTCTTCTTGATTAAACATGCCTTGCTTCTCCATTTATCTTGGTCTCCTTGGTCTTTGTTGGGTTACTGTTATTTTTTTTCTAACCAAATATTTAAAAGTCTAGATATAAGATCCTAGGAGCAATATAGCATTAATATTTATATGTTTCATTTACAGCTCTTTCATGCTAAGTCTTTGCTAGACCTTTTGATTCCAAAACAATTTTTGTATTATTTAAAAAAATCACAGTTATATTATTAAAATCTGATTTTAGATTTCCACGTCATTTAAGAAGAAAAGAGCCTCTGTGTGTGTGTGTGTGTGTGTGTGTGTGTGTGTGTGTGTGTGCACATGAATGCCAATCAATTATATAGCCACTTATAGGTAGTATAGTCAATAAATTATTAGAAAGTATAAAATAAGGGTGAATTAAGCCAATAATAAAATAAATAAGTTAGAGTTTAAATTGCATTTTACTATGAGATAGATAACAGTCTGAGTGAAAATAATATCAAGGGGAAAAAGGAATAAAATTACAAGAATGGTGAAATAAAAGAACTGTGTTGATTTTACAATTACTGAGTCTACAAGATACAATAAAAAAGGAGACTCTTTACAGAGATGTATAGCATTTTCTGTATTATATTACTGTCAGGCAAGACCCTGTGGGTGCAAGTGACATTACAAGACACCAAAATACAAACCATATTTTGATCAGCAAAAAAATTATAAATAGAAGCTGGAAATGGTCTCAAATAGTTGGCATTAAGAGGGGAGGAAGATGGCGGAGAAGTAAGGAGCTCCGTACTTGCACTCGCACCCATACATCACATGGAAAAGATCTGAAGCCATTGGAAACCTTACAAAACCTGAGAGATTGGTAGAAAAAGGACGTAGAATCCACTGAGAGACCCTTCTAACGTGAGTGCGAACTGGGGAAGATAAAATCGGGCGGGGATCGGAGACTCCAGAGTGGGAGGCGATCCCCCTCTACCCTCTACAGGGAATGAGAGAGGAAAAAGAGAGAGTCCGAAACAGAAAAACTTACACTGGGGGTGGGGGGGGAACCTCCACTCAGTGCATAGAAAGACCATACTTGCCAAATACCTGCACACCAGGACCCCTCGCGCCAACTGGTCCTGGGGGTGCTGAGCACACAAACTGCTTCTTCGTGCTGGCTCCTGGAGGATGGACTTCAGGGTGGTGGTGCGCCTACCACAATTGTAGCTCCCGGGTGGCTGGGGCCACTGAAAGAGCCGCAGGGACACCGGGCATCTGCACTCCTGGCTGGCTCGGACTCCATAGGGAAAGCAAAGAGCTAAAAACTGGGAAATTTGCCTGTGAGTTCGTGTTTCAGATACAAGCCATAGAGGGACCTGGTTTTCCTCACTGCAGCGGGCTCGGGCTCAGCGCACCCACACCTGGCAGGCAAGCCCCCACAAATGCTCACCAGCCCGACCCAGAAAAGGAAGCAGTGATTCTGACCCCACCCACAGAGCGAGGCGGGAGGCCTGGAATTGCCACGAGGGGGATGCCTGGGAAGTTGTGTCTAAGGAAATTTCAGAGGGGTGAACGGACTGGGATTTGGAGATTGGGACTGGCCTGGGTTGAAGAGTGCAACCAACTTCAGCTGCGCCCCCGGTACGGGGAGTTTATACGCCCAAAAAAGCGAGGTGCAGTGCTTGGTTCAAGAAGGGACTCAAGCACCATCACTCTAATCCCCACAACCCCCAAGGCAGAATTCCCGCCTGAGGAATTGGATCACGCCATGCCCATCCTGACCTGAGAGCTGCCCTCCTCCCCCTTTTTTTTTCTTTTTCTTCTTCTTTCTCTTTTCTCTCTTTTTTCCCCAGAAAACTGACCTCATTAACTCTGGTCGCCAGCTTGCTTAAATAATCACAATGAGTCCATTCTGTAAATGTAAATTCTACACCTACAGACATTTTCATCTCTTTCTCTCAGAAATAATTAGACTATATAGTTTCTCTGGATAATTCCAGCATCCTCCTCTCAACTATCCAACCATATTCTACCCTTTACCAATTTGAAAAAAACTTATCCCTTCTGTCTGGTAATTCTATTTCCAATTTGCCTCATCCCGCCCTGCCTTCTCTCTCTTTCTCTATGCTCTTCAACAAGCACTGCATACACACGGCTATTTAACTGTAGTGGGAAATCCAATTATATGCTTTAAACCGTTCTTTGTCCATCAGTTTTCTTCTTTTTTCTTTTTCTTGTCCCTTTTTTGACCCTTTTAAGTATTTTATACTCCCTATTATTCGCCCTCCCTCCTCTGTCTTTTCTCTTAACTTTTTTGTTTTCCCTCTCGCTTTGCATGTTAGTTGAATTAGCCTGTGTGTTTGTGTGCTCCTGCTCCCTGTGTGTTTGTCTGTCTGTTTTCTTTTCCAGGGCTACCGCAAGAAACAAGCCAGAGTACACAAGTTGGAGAGTCCCAAAAGTCACTACGAATAGGAAAATAAAATAACCAAGGTCCCAACAAGAGGGACAAAGAGATACCATTCAAAAAACACTCTCTGAAAGGATAGGCCCTGGAAAGTCAAAGAGTCTTCTTGGATATAGAAGCGCTCATAGTTACAGAGAGCATAACAGATATTTAATACCAACAAGAGCCAGAAAGCTAACTAAAATGACGAAACAAAAGAGCTCTCCTCCAAAGAAACTCCAAGAAGAAATGACAGCTAATGAACTGCTCAAAACAGATATCAGCAGCATAACTGAACAAGAATTTAGAATACTAATGGTAAAATTAATAGCTGGGCTTGAAAAAAACATAGGGGACATCAAAGAAACTATGGCTACAGACAGAATGGAAAATCAAAATAGGCATGAAGAATTAAAAAATGCGATAAATGAGTGGCGCCTGGGTGGCTTAGTCGGTTAAGCATCCGACTTTCGCTTAGGTCATGATCTCGCGGTTCGTGGATTCGAGCCCCGCGTTGGGCTCTGTGCTGAATGCCACCTCGGAGCCTGGAGCCTGTTTCAGTCTGTGACTCCCTCTCTCTCTGACCCTCCCCTGATCACGCTGTCTCTCTCTCTCCTAGAAATAAATAAAACATTTAAAAAAATGTTAAAAAAATGCAATAAATGAGATACATTATAAATTAGAGGCCTCCAATGCATGACCTGAAGAGGACGAAAGGAGAATAAGTGATCCAGAAGACACCATTAGAGAAAAACAACAAGCTGACAAAAAAAGAGAAAAACTGATCCAGGAACAGGAAAGAAGAATTTGACAGCTCAGTGATACGGTCAAACGCAACAATATCCATATCATAGGAATCCCAGAAGAGGAAGAGAGAGGGAAAGGTGCTGAAAGAGTCCTGGAACAAATTATAGCAGAGAACTTCCCCAACTGGGGAAGGAAGTAAATGTGGGAATACAAGAGGCTCAGAGGACTCCCGTCAGACGTAACTTGAATCGATTTTCTGCACGGCATATCATAGTAAAAATGGCAAAATACAAGGACAAAGAGAGAATTTTGAAAGCAGCTAGGGAGAAAAGGGCCCTAACATATAAAGGGAAACCTATCAGAGTGGTGACAGACCTATCTACTGAAACGTGGCAGGCCAGAAAGGAATGGCAGGAGATCTTCAATGTGATGAACAGTAAAAATATGCAGCCAACAATCCTCTATCCAGCAAGCCTGTCATTCAAAATAGAAGGAGAGATAAAAACCTTTCCAAAGAAACAGAAATTGAAAGAATTTGTCACCACGAAGCCAGCCTTACAAGAAATCCTTTGAGGGACACTCTGAAGGAAAGGTTGCAAGGAAGAAAGATTCCAGAGACACCACCACAAACATGAACCCTACAAAAGATACAAAGACTCTAAACCCACATATTTCAATAATAACACTGAATGTAAATGGGCTGAATGCTCCAATCAAAGACATAGGGTAGCAGAATGGATTAAAAAACAAAATCCATCTATATGCTGTCTACAAGAAACTCATTTTAGACGGGAAGATACCTTCAGATTAAAAGTAAGGGGATGGAGAAATATATATCATGCTACAGGAAATCAAAAGAAAGCCGGAGTAGCGATACTTATATCAGACAAACTGGACTTTAAAGTATACAGTAACAAGAGACGAAGAAGGGCACTACATAATAATTACAGGGTCCATCCATCAGGAAGAACTAACAATCATAAATGTATACGCACTGAATATGGGAGCACCTAAATATCTAAAACAATTAATCACAAACAGAAACAAGCTTATAGATAAGAATGTGCTAATAGCAGGGGACTTTAATACTCCGCTTACAGCAATGGATAGGTCAACCAGATAGAAAATACTAAAGAAGTAATGGACTTGAAAGACACATTGGACCAGATGGATCTGATGGATATATTTAGAACTTTACATCCTGAGACTAGGGAATTTACTTTCTTCTCAAGTGCGCATGGCACATTCTCCAAGATAGATCACATACTGGGACATAAAGCTGCCCTCGATAAATATAAAAGAATTGAGATCATACCATGCACACTGTCAGATGATAGTGCTTTGAAACTTGAAATCAATTTCAGGAAGAAGTCTGGAAAACCTCCAAAAACATGGAGGTTAAAGACCACCCTACTAAAGAATGAATGGGCCAATCAGGCAATTAGAGATGAAATTTAAAAATATATGGATACAAATGAAAATGAAAACACAACAATTCAAAATCTATGGGATTCGGCAAAGGCAGTCCTAAGAGGAAAGTGCATTGCTCTCCAGGCCTATTTCAAGAGATTAGAAAAAGCTCAAGTCCAAAATCTAACAGCTCACCTAAAGGAACTAGAGGCAGAGCAACAAGAATGCCCTAAACCCAGTAGAAGAAGAGAAATAGTAAAAATTAGAGCAGAAATAAACAACATAGAGACCAAGGAAACAATTGAACAGATCAATGAAACCAAGAGTTGGTTTTTGAAAAAGTAAACAAAATTGACAACCCTCTAGCCAGACTTATCCAAAAGAAAAGAGAGAGCACCCAAATAGACAAAATTATGAATGAAAATGGACTGATTACAACCAACCCCTCAGAAATACAAGCAATTATCAGGGAATACTATGAAAAATTATATGCCAACAAATTGGACAACTAGGAAGAAATGGACAAATTCCTAAACACACACTCACTACCAAAATTCACACGGGAAGAAATAGAAAACCTGAACAGACCCATAACGAGTGAAGAAATTGAATCAGTGATGAAAAATCTCCCAACAAATAAGAGCCCTGGACCTGATGGCTTCCCTGGGGAATTCTACCAGACATTTAAAACAGAATTAATCATGGGGCGCCTGGGTGGCTTAACGGTTAAGCATCTGACTTTCGCTTAGGTCATGATCTCGCGGTTCGTGGGTTCGAGCCCCGCGTCGGGCTTTGTGCTGACTGCCAGCTCAGAGCCTGGAGTCTCCTTCAGTGTGTGACTCACTCTCTCTCTGACCCTCCCCTGCTCACGCTGTCTCTAAATAAAACATTAAAAAAAAATAAAGCAGAATTAATCCCAATTCTTCTCAAGCTATTCCAAAAAATAGAAATCAAAGGAAAACTCCCAGACTATTTTATGAAGCCAGCATCACACTTATTCCCAAGCCAGACAGAGATCCAGCAAAAAAAAGAGAACTACAGGCCAATATACTTGATGAATACGGATGCAAAAATTCTCAACAAGATCCTTGCAAATCGAATCCAGCAGCACATAAAAAGGATCATCCACCAAGATCAAGTGGGATTCATTCCTGGGTTACAGGGCTGGTTCAACATTCGCAAATCAATCAGTGTGCTACATCATATCAATAAAAGAAAACATAAAAACCATATGATCCTGTCAATAGATGCAGAAAAAGCATTTGACAAAATGCAGCATCCCTTCTTAATAAAGACTCTAGAGAAAGTCTGGATAGAAGGAACCTACTTAAACATCATCAAAGCCATCTATGAGAAGCCCTCAGCTAACATCATCCTCAACGGGGAAAAACTCAGAGCTTTCCCCTGAGATCAGGAACATGACAGGGATGCCCACTCTCACCACTGCTGTTTAACATAGTGCTGGAAGTCCTAGCATCAGCCATCAGACACCAACAGGAAATCAAAGGTATCAGAATTGGCAAAGAGGAAGTCAAACTTTCACTCTTCGCAGATGACATGATACTCTACATAGAAAACCCAACAGACTACACCAGAAGCCTCCTAGAACTGATCCAAGAATTCAGCCAAGTTGCAGGGTACAAAATCAATGTGCAGAAATCGGTTGCATTTTTATACACCAACAATGAAGCAACAGAAAGAGAAATCAAGAAACTGATCCCATTCACAACTGCACAAAAAAACATAAAATACCTCGGAATAAACCTAACCAAGGATACAAGAGATCTGTATGAGGAAAACTATAGAAAACTTATGAGGAAAATTGAAGAAGACACAAAGAAATGGAAAAACATTCAATGCTCATGGATAGGAAGAATAAATATAGTTAAGATGTCATTACTACCCAAAGCACTCTACACATTCAATGCAATTCCGATAAAAATTGCACCAGCATACTTCTCAAAACTAGAACAAACTATCCAAAAATTTGTATGGAACCACAAAAGACCCCGAATAGCCAAAGTAATCCTGAAAAATAAAACCAAAATGGGAGGGATCACCATCCCAGACTTTAGCCTCTACTACAAAGCTGTCATCATCAAGACGGTATGGTATTGGCACAAAAACAGACACATAGACCAATGGAACAGAATTGAGAACTCAGAAGTGGACCCAAAAGTATACAGCCAACTAATCTTTGACAAAGCAGGAAAGAATATCCGATGAAAAAAAGACAGCCTTTTTAACAGATGGTGTTGGGAGAACTGGACAGCAACATGCAGAAGAATGAAACTAGATCATTTTCTCACACCATGCACAAAAATAAACTCATAATGGATAAAGGACCTGAACGTGAGACAGGAAACTATCAACACCCTAGAGGAGAAAGCAGGAAACAACCTCCTTGACCTCCACCGCAACAACTTCTTACTTGACACATCCCCAAAAGCAAGGGAATTAAAGGCAAAAATAAACTGTTGGGACCTTCTCATGATTAAAAGCTTCTGCACAGCCAAGGAAACAACCCAGAAAATTAATAGGCAACCAACGGAATGGGAAAAGATAGTTGCAAATGACATATCAGATAAAGGGTTGATATCCAGAATCTACAAGGAACTCACCAAACTACGCGCCCGAAAAACAAAACAACCCAGTGAAGAAATGGGCAGAAGATATGAACAGACACTTCTCCAAAGAGGACATCCAGATGGCCAACAGACACATGAAAACGATGCTCAGCATCGCTCCTCATCAGGGAAATACAAATCAAAACCACACTGAGATACCACCTCACGCCAGTCAGAGTGGCTAAATGAGCCAATCAGAGAACTCTAGATGCTGGCGAGGATGTGGAGAAACGGGCACCCTCCTACACTGTTGGTGGGAATGTAAACTGGTACAGCCCCTCTGGAAAACAGTGTGGAGGTTCCTCAGGAAACTAACAATAGAACTCCCCTATGACCCAGCAATAGCACTGCTAGGAATTTACCCAAGGGATACAGAAATGTTGATTCATAGGAGCACATGTACCTCAATGTTCATAGCAGCACTCTCCACAATAGCTAAAACATGGAAAGAGCCTAAGTGTCCATCAACAGATGAATGGATCAAGAAGATGTGGTTTATCTATACCATGGAATACTACATGGCAATGAGAAACAATGAAATCTGGCCATGTGTAGCAACATGGATGGACCTTTGAGGGTGTTATGCTGAGCGAAATAAGTCAGGCAGAGAAGGACAAATATCATATGTGTGCACATATAGGAGGATTAGGAGGAACTTAACAGAGGACCAAGGGGGAGAAGAAGGGCGGAAATGGTGGGGAAAAGGGGAGAGGCAAACCATGAGAGACTCTTGAATGCTGACAAAAACTGAGGACTGGTGGATGTGGGGGGGGGAGGGGTGGGCATGGAGGAGGGCACTTGTGGGGATGAGCACTGGGTGTTATGTGGAAACTAATTTGACAATAAACTATTTGTAAAAAAAAAAAAAAAAGATTTTTTTAAAAATCAATTTTAAGGGTATTTAATATGTGCCAGACACAAAGTTTGGAGTTTCTTATAGAACATCTCATTAAGTATATTATTGAATTCAATGTTTTCAAGTGATATGAGTATCTTTGGGTTCTTACAAAAGTTAAGATGATGCCTTTTCTGTTTTACCCACACCAAAGCAAAAGTTTCTTCACAGCCTTCAAGTTATCTCATAACAGGGCTTTTAATATACAGTTAGTAGGGGCATAATTTTACATTCTTCAGAGTCAGGTCTGAACTTCAGATCAACTCATGAGTAAAAGTATTCATTCTAATTAGAGAAGCTTCTTTTTTAAGTTACAAAGTAGAACATTTAGCATAAAGGAAATGTCTAAGAAATAAATCTCATTAAAATAATGAGACTGTAAGTGTCCTCATGTGTCGGCTACCAAATATCATTTTCCTTTCCAACTGACATGTTACGTGTGGTTATGAAAAAGTAACTGGTGCAATCCTTCAAAAAATAAGGGAATAAATTAAAAATAGAGACTTACAAATGTGCAAAAGTGTAATATAATCCACAAACAAAATGCAGACTCCTCTCTGTTCTTCCTCCAAAGATAATAACAATTAATCAAAAAAATATTCCCTTTGACTAAGCTGCTCTGAAGGAATTGCCTCATATATTTGCAAATGTATGAGAAGCAATTTTTAAAGGAGTCGGAAAACCTTTTTGGCAATCTTACCCATGTTGTCAGAAGGTGAAAAAGTGGTTTGACTTCTATTCAGAGTTAACTCACATATGACAAACTGAGATTGGAAAGACAAACTGAAACTGGGAAAGGAGAAGTTAAATGCAGGATTCTGAGTTCTGTTCAAATTGGAGAACACCAATGGGGAAACTAAAGCTCTCTCTTTACTGAAGCAGCAGTTTGAAGTACTCTTGTGTAGTATAATAGAATAATTGACCCAATTAGGACCCTATTCATCAGAAATTAGATTTCTGCAGGTGCCAGGCACAAAGGCTTTTAAGGGCCTTCTCAGCTTCTCACTAGCAACATTGGGAAATTGCAGGCACAACAAAACTGCAAAATCTGCAATTTAATATCTTTCCTCAAGGTATCTGCTGAACCTCACTTTAATTTTAAAGATAGATGAAAAGGACACAGCTTAGGGTCTGTTCCCTTGCCAAGACGGCCTTTTCCCTGTAAGCCTAGGGCCAACTATCCTCTAACTCAGCTTTAAATAAACATATTCAAAAGCAACAACTGTAGCCTGTGATTGAATATTCACCTTTCACAGAGCATCTCATTCTAAAGTTGTTTTCAGGTCATCTTTTCGGATATTAATATCGTATTCACCATTTAAGGTTGTAGGACCCAGAATGGGCTCATCCAGTTCCTTTAGATTCTATTCCTTCAGATGTAATTCATATTACATAGTTAAATAACTTTTTTTAATTGGGCCTGAGATGCTCAAAAGTAGTACTGATGGACTTTATGTTTCCCTGGGAATAGGGAATAGGAAAGAGGGAAGGAAAAAAAAAACTCTTCTCTGAAGATCAAGGGGTTCTTGAATGAATTTCAACCTTTTGGGTTTTTTTTTTTTTCGTAAAATGTCTCTTTCACTGACATGATATGAAGAAATTCACTCCCCCAAACTCCCTACCTTTTCTGCCTTGAATATGCACACAAAATCACTCTTTTTATTCTTCTCATTTTCCCTAAAATTATGTGTATGTGTTTGTTTACATTGATTTCTGTATCTCCCATTAAGTATGTTCTAGTAGATAAAGATATTACTTTGCTTATTTACTTCAATGTCCCCTATCTTTAGTGTCTAGAAAATCACAAGGCACAGAGCAGAGTTTCAATCCATGTTCTTGAATGAATGAATAAAAGAAATTTGTTTTCCTTAGAGAAATTTGAAATCAGCACATTAAAGGTGCACTATGGGGAACCTTGAAGCACTCCAAGCCTGCTTCATGGGTTCAAATGGAATATTTCAGATTCTGTAGCTGAACTGTAGAGGGTTGAGTTTAGTTTCAAGCTACACTGTGTCTTCCCCCTACTTCTCAAGTAACTTCCTCAGTACTGGTTCCATTTCCAGGATGAACATGGTCACAAAATGGCAGAAACAGCTTCAGTCTACTCTTGCTTCACACGGACCCAGAGGTGAAATATTTTATCCTATTGGCTCTGGTTAGACTAACTTGTGTTATATGCCCTCCCTATGCCAGTCTCTATTACCAGGAGGCTAGAATGTGTTGTTCACTTTGTTTAGGTCATGTGCTTCATCCCCACTGCTGGGGTAGAGTCAGCTTTACCCAATGCACACAAATTAATAGTGGAGAAGTCAAGGTCAAGTTTCCTTAAAATGAAATCTGAGTATCAATGCAGCAAAGGAGAAGGGAAGGCCAGAAGCAAAGCTTAAAATGCCAATTATTCCTCTCAACTAAAAATCAGTGGGCTTCTTTTAGTTGCTACCTTAATCAAGCTCTCTGAAGCATATGCCAAAGTTTATCATTTCTCCCATTCTGACACTCTCTTATTTTGGCTTTCACCTGACTCTCACAACTACTCCACGTTTCTGATGGTTGATGTAGGTTTACAGATTCAGGTACATTTATGCTGCCTTCCCTTTAAATGTTGTTATGCTCCAGGATTTGTTCTTCATCCCCTTCTGTCCTTATTTTATAAACTCACTCACAGTGATTTAATCTATACCCAGAGCATTTACTAGATGGAAATGCTAATGACTCCTATATCTTCATCTCCACATCTGACTGTTCATAGACCAAAATGTCTCTGAGACCACCACAATTGAAAACAAGTATATCCTAAAATAAATATTATATCTCCTCCTCCTTCCAGTTATACAATGATTCCAACCCAATTTCTCCCTCTTTGTTGGGTCCATTTCAATGGCCCAAGAAAAGCCAAAAACCTACCTCAACCTCCAACTCTCTGATAGACTTCCAGGTTCATTTCTTTAATCTCTCTACAATATATCTATCATTTCTTCTCCATCCACGTCATTATTGCTAATCTCTTAGATCAAATCATTTTTTTTCCTTGCTTAGACAATTGGGAGAATCTAATAGCTGGCCTCCTTACTTCACTCTTCCTTTTTTACTCCCAGCCATCTTCCACATTTTTATTCAGAATATTATTTAAAAGTATAGCTCTGATAATTCTATTGTCTGGGCACCTGTTAGCTAACAGCTCAGAGCATGGAGCCTGCTTCAGATTCTGTCTCTCCTCTCTCTGCCACTCTCCCACTTTCTCTCTGTCTCTCTCTCAAAAATAAACATTAAACTAATAATAATAATTAATAATAACAATAATAATTCCATTGCCTATGCAATATAGTATAAAATTCTTTGTACAATATAAAGAACTGTTTCTTCCATGGTCTTGCCTGTTTTTCAGCCTCATTCTTGCTGTTCCCTATAGGCACTCCCTTACCTTCTCATTTGCTCTGTTCTTGGATATTCCTTTACCTCTAATAGTAATGCCCTTCCCTCCCCCTGATTCTCATCTACTAGGCAAGTCCTACGTATCTTCAGGACTCAAATTAAGTGTCAGCAGACTTCTCTTGGGACAGACTTTGTACCTGGGGAGAAGAGAGGAGTCCAAGTGCTCTGATTCAATATTATCTTCTGCAAACTTTTCAATTGTCATTTATTCCATCATTGCAAGTTAGCACATTTCTTCTCTCAGCCTAACAGGAGACCTATTTAAAAGCAAATGCCGGGGGCTCAGTTGGTTGAGAATTTGACTATTGATTTTGGTCATGATCTCAGAGTCATAGGATCTAGTCCGACATCGGGCCTCCGCATGGGGCATGGAGTGTGCTTGGGATTCTCTCTCTCTGCCCCTCCCTAGCTCATGCGTACTTATGCGTGTGCTCTCTCTCAAATTAAATAAACAAATAACTCTCTTAAAAAAAAAAGCAAATCCTGTGTCTTATTCATCTTTGTGTCCTACAAACTGGAGATGGCATAGTATAGAGCATACACATGGTTATGGAACGCGTAATAGAATATCTTCTTACTACATCAGTTTCTTTTTCATGGCCAGCAAAAGAATCTCTCTGAACTCAAGGAGTGCTCTAGACCCTCTTTTAAAGGACTCATTTGGTTAGGTCAGGCCCACTCAGTATAATATCTCTTTTTATTAAGTCAAAATCCACTGATTATGAACTTAATTTTATCTGAAAAAATTCTTTCACATTTGATATGTAATGTAATGTAATCATGAGAGCAGAACTTCATTATATTCACAGGTTCCATGCACACTCAAGGAAAGGGGAGGATACAAGGGCATGGGTTATTGGGGATTATTTTCAAATTCTGTCTACCACAGGTGGACACTTTTAGACTAACTGATGCTTTCCAGTTCTCAATTCACATCCCTGGCGTCATATCAGAAATTTCAAAACCAAGCCGAAATTAGAGGGAGAAAGACAAGTGAAATCAGTAGTTTAGGGTTTTGCTAGGCTTACTGGCTAACAAATAGTTTACTGTGTTAATTATTCTTTATGTCCATGTGCAAAAAAATGTCATTTTTTAAATAGTGACATATTTTTTACATTTTTCAATATGTTTATATCTTTCTAGCTATATTCATAGCTAGGTTCACAGTGTGAACCCTGTGAGGGCAATAAGAGTATCATATTCACTTTCATATTCCAAGTGCCTGGATCTCAGTATATAATTAAGTGTATAATTAAGACACACCTAGTTCTTTCCAATTCTTAATTTAGATCCTTTGCTTTGCTTGACCTTTGGGTCATCTGCCCCTTAAGAGATAGAAAGATAAGAAGGACATTTGATGTTTGCTGAAGAGATTGTATAACTGTCTACATAATTTGATCCCTAGCTCTTTCTAGCAAGAATTTTCTAGCTCTCTGGCCAGAAAAACAGAAAATATATGTAGGCTTAAGTTCTGACAAATTCAAAATGTCTTAGAAGCCACTTTTTCTTCAAGCCAATTGAAGTGCTATCACTGAATTATTCCTGAGGATCTTTACTTCTTCAGCAAAATCAGGCAAAGGCCTATGAAATAACATCCCCCTACTACCATGGAGAAATCTGGACTCAGTATTATGTGCTGGGGCTTTGTATTCCTTTGAGCAGCAAAGGCAGCCTTTCAAACTTTCCACAGAACATTCTCACTCAAAATGCTGCTAGTGCATGTACCATGTCAAAGGGAATAGGAAAGTAAAAGCAGAGAACTGACATAACACAAGACACCATCAGTGCCCCAAGTCAACATAGACAGTGGCTTCAATAATGAACATGTTCAATCTTCAGTGATGCATGAAGGAAAAAGAGGAACACACAAAAGGAAACTCAGATATCCTCAGATTCCCATACAGTAGGAAGGCTGCTGGTGATTGATTACAGTCAAATTTTTCTCATTTGAAGCCTGCTTCATATTAGAGAAACCTTTTTGCAGTTCAAGAAGTAAAGTACATGGGTTGCTTTAGAGAGTCCAATAAGGCCTTGAAGTGATAAGGAAAAGTCTTGTCAGTACATGTATGTAACATCAATGTTGGATCTTCTGTGCCCTTAGAAGCCAAGGGATTTATACCCAAACTCTAAATTCAGGGCCTGGGGCACTGATAAGTCCCCTCACCCTGTGTGATTTTCCTCTGCTTCTTTCTGTTTGATCTGGAGTCAGTGCAGCCTGCTTTGTGCTGATCAATCTTGGGACCAGAAGTGAAGCTCTGCCCTTCTCACTTGCCTCCATGAGAAATATCTTCCAATTACATTAAGCATATTATGAGTGTTATGGATGTACTATAATTTGTCAAGTCATGAAGCAGCAACTCATAAGATTTTCTGGATTTGATGTGCATCCTTCTTTGCTCTTGCAGTTAATATCCATACATTTTGACTTATATTTTGACTTCTCCAAATCTGTGTTTATCACAAAGTTCTCTCTTTGTCCCATAAAGATCCTTGTAAAATACCATCCAGTTCCCACTTCACTATAGGACTCTTGCAAAATCGTATGCCTTCCTCAATTCTTTTGCACCATTAAGAAATAAATGTTTTCTATACGTATTGATGCCTATGAGTCTTTTCTCCCTCCAGAAAAATTGAAAAGCTCTCCTCCCACTCATCAAAGTCCCATGATCTAAAATGAGTAAGAACCATTGCTTAGAGTTTATTTCCAAAAGAGAAACGTTTGGAAGCCACATTTCATTGTCAAGAAAGAGGAATAATAGAACACATAAAAGCCCCTGGTAGAAACAGAGTGTTTTTATGATAGAGGATAGATTTGGAAACAGAAAGACTAACAGTAGTATCTGGAGAGTCCAAAGGACACACTGGACAAGGCTGAGGCTGGAGAGGAGCAATGGGAAAAGGCAAGGAGGTGAATCTGGGCTTGTTCCCTCATTTGACTCAATGATCATTATTGCATTAACATCTGCAAGTGCCATACGTTAAATTTTTGGAAGACAGGTCCTAAGAGGAAAGCATAAATATGCAGTATCATTGATGCTGATATTGATGCATGAGCTACTATAATAAAAAGCAGTAAACATGGACTTTCATAGTTATTGAAAACTCTCCTGAAATATAACATCAGGCAAGAAGAAAGTGACTCCTGTTTCTGTGTCCTCATTCTCTTCATTAACCAATGTCTTGAGAGAGTGCTTTGTACTCTGTTTGCATTTCCTCAACTGATGTGAATTTCTTAGCCTCCTGTAATGTGATGTTTTCCTTCACCATTCAACTTAAAAGCCTTCACTTCAAATTACAAATGGTCTTTCAGTGGCAACTTCAATGGGCACTTTTACATTATAACTTGATCTTGCTCCAGCATTTGAACCTCATTTGATTAGATGTGATTTTTTATGATTCTATTCTCTTGTTTCAATTTTTAACCGCTTATGGATTATTTTCATCATTTTGAATTATTTTCCTTTTCATATTTGCTCTTAATGTTAGTGTGCCCCATAGTTCCATGCAAGGCCCTTATCTTCCTGTGTAGCTATTCGTTTTTTTTTTAATGTTTTATTTTATTTCTGAGAGAGACAGCGTGAGCAGGGGAGGGTCAGAGAGAGAGGGAGACACAGAATCCGAAGCAGGCTCCAGGCTCTGAGCTAGCTGTCAGCACAGAGCCCGATGTGGGGCTCAGACCCATGAACCGTGAGATCATGACCTGAACCGAAGTCAGATGCTTAACCAACTGAGCCAGGGGTCCCCCTGTGTAGCTATTCTTATCAGAACTCCTCTCTTCTTGTGCTTTCAGCTATCATCTGTAGCACAAATGCCTCAGAAAGCCCTGTGTCCTGGCTTAGTTGTCTATCTGCCTTCCCATCCCACTTTTCCAACAACCTAAATGATAGTTCTCCATTTGGATATTCCAAAGGCAGCCAAAATTAAGAATGTCTAAGATGGAACTCACACTTCAAACTCTTGCTAGCTAATTTTGTCATGTTTTCACTACATGCCTCAATTAGGAACTTTAAATCTTTCTCAAGTCTTCCATATAATTTTCCTTTTAGTCCCCACATCCTACTGGATTACTACACACTCCTGTTCTTCCCAAATTAATGTTTCTACAATAATTCCTACTGTCCACCCTCATTTGTTTACTTTTCTCAGTTGTTCTTGGTCCAAGTCTTATTTTTTCTCTCCTTCATTCTCCCCACTGTTAGCTAAGATGATCTTTTAAAAGTATAAATAAATGTCTTTGATCTCTTAACTAAAAATACTCATTAACTCCCTATAACATGCGGAATATAACTCAACTTCTTAATCAAGAAATAAGAATTACACTGAAAATTCTTCCTACAGGCCCTTCCCCTTCCTACCTACATAGCACACATAATCAGTTTTGCTTCTTCAGGTATTTTCCATTTATTATTCTCATTTTCTTTGGCATTTTCTTTTATTAATTCTTTAATTTTAATTTTTTTAATGTTTATTCATTTTTGAGAGACAGAGAGAGACAGTGTGAGTGGGAGAGAGGCAGAGAGAGTGGGAGATATATAATCTAAAGCAGGCTCCAGGCTCTGAACTGTCAGCACAGACTGATGTGGTGCTTGAAACCATGAACTGTGAGATCATGACCTGAGCTGAAGTTGGATGCTTACACAAATAAGCCACCCAGGCACCCCTCTTTTGCATTTTCAATATCTCCTTAACAGCTCTTCTCATCAGTTTAGATACACGTTTATCATAGTGCTTTAAATTAAAAATGTTGGGATGCCTGGGAGGCTCAGTCAGTTGAGCATCCAATTTTGGCTCAGGTTGTGATCTCGGGTTCATGGGTTTGAGCCATGCATTGGGCTCTCTGCTGACAGCTCAGAACCTGGACCCTTCTTTGGACTCTGTGTCTCCTTCTCTCTATTTTTCCTCCCTTGTTCATTCTCTGTCCCTGACTCTTAAAAAATAAAACATTATAACAATTTTAAATAAATTAAAAATGTAAACATTTCTTCAATCTCTATGCCCCTCTCTAGCTATTAGTTCTTCTACATTTTCAGCTGTATTTAATTCTGCCACCAGTTATATGAAACAATGTTCTTCTAATGAAGAAGATCCATTGGCACTTTTATCTTTTATGAATATTTGGTAGGATTTGATATTTTGGCCTCTGTCTCTTTAAATATGTCCACCCGAAAGAGAACGCTTGTACATTGTTGGTGGGAATGTAAGTTTGTTTCACCTGCATGAAAAACAGGATGAATATACCTTAAAAATTTTTTAATGATGTACTATACAATAAAACAATTCCATTTCTGGGTATATGCCCCCAAAGAATTAAAAACAGTATTTTGATGAGATATCTTCATTCTTGTGATTATTGCAGAATTAGTCACAATAACCAAAATATGGAAACAACCTAAATGCCCATTAATGGCTGAATGGACGAATGGATGAAAAAGATGTGATACACACACACAATGGAATATTATTCAGCCATGAGAAAGGATGATATCTTCTCATTTGTGACAACATGGATGCCCTTGAACACATTATGCTAACAGAAATATGAGACAGAGAAAGACAAGTACTGCATGATATCACTTATATGTGTTATCTAAAAATGTTAAATGTATAAAAAAAATCAGAATAAAATGGTTATACCAGGGGATAGTATGAGGTGTTGGAGAGTGATGCTGTTTAAGGGCCAAATCTTATAAGGAGTAGTTATAATCCACAGAGATCTAATGCACAGCATAATAAATATAGATACATAAACACTACTATTATACAATTTTTAAAAACCCTACCCCTCTTTGATTTTTCATTATGTGACTCCTTACTCTCTTATTTTGGAGGTAGGGAAGGTTCCTTTCTGCATCTGCTTTTAAATGGTTAAATTAGTCAAGATCCTTAGCAAGTACACTCTTTGTCTACTTCTGAACCTACATACTAGTTCTGTATAGACTCATCTACACCTATAGCTTTGTCAATCATCTTTTTTGCTCTGAATCTCAAATCGAGATATGTAATTTAGTTTTTTCTTTCTACATTATTAACTTAAATCCATATAAATTACTTGCTGGACATCTCTACCTGATAAACACTCTCTACCTCACAAATACTTCGAACTCAGTATATTCACAAATTGACTCACTGACCCAAACCAATTCAAATCTAGGTAAGGTAGTACCAAGGCCATCCATGATCAGGCACAATTGAAAACTGGGAACAATCTTAAATTACTCCCACTCTCTATCCACCACCATTACCAACGACTGTCAGTGTTGTCTCCTAAATATCATCATATTCACCATCTGTACCATCTCCTCTCTCTTTATCCAAATCTCTTGATTCTTTCACCTACATCACCATAAAGCAAAGTCTAAAGTCTAAATTTAATTTCCAAATACTAAATTCTCAGACACAGTTCTCATGAACTACATAAGATAGAAAATGAGAACACAGTGTAAATGAACAATTAAGCTTGTAAAATAAAAGATACCTCCACTTATTTATGTATATCGTAATTTTAGAGCTGAAAATAAGTTTAGATATGACCCAAAGTTCTCAAACAAATGGAAATGGAAAAGAACTAAAAGATTGTTCTGGCAAGAAAAAAAAAACAAAATATAAAATTTAAAGTATATTCTTTACTTTCTGCTTATGAATTCCTTTTTTTTTTTTTTTTTTTTGGCATGGACAAAGGAAATCCTGAGCCAGAGGAAATAATATTAAAAATACTATCACCTATGTAACACCCAGATTCAAAATTGGGGGTGAGGGTGGGGGAAAGCAAAATGATGGAGCATCATTAATCTTAGGTCTCTAATTCAAAGAGAGTGAATTGGGCTTTTTCCTAGATGAATTGAGTTGGGAACTCCTGTTAATGTTTTGTGTACTGTAAGATTCGTTCTATGGACTTAATGTTTGTGTTCTCCCAAAATTTATATTTTTAAACTATCCTCTTCACTATGATGGCATTTGGATGTGAGGGCTTTGGGAATAATGAAGTCATATGCATGGAGCCCTTAGGCTAAGATTGGCACCCTTATAAAAAGAGATTTCAAAACACTCTCTCTCTCTCTCTCGCTCTCTCTCTCACTCTCTCCCCTCTCTCACTCTCTCCCTCCCTCCCTCTCTGTTATGTGAGGATACAGCAAAAAGGACCAAATGCAAGCCTCTCAACAAAAACTGAATTGGCCAGCACTTTAATCTTGGCCATTCTCCAAAACAATAAGAAATAAATTTTGTGGTTAAGCCATCTAGCCTGTGGTGTTTTGTTATAGCAGCGAACTAAGACAACCATTTTATCTAATTTTGGACAGCCAAGAGCTGGTAACATGTTATGAAGGCAATCCAGTTTTTGTTAATATCCTGTTTGTTTTGTCTGTAGAGGGAAATCCTGGCGAACAAAACAAACATTGGCAGTGGTCCATATTTGTAATTCTTTTGTGGCTATCAAAATTCAGTATGAAATTTATTTACTTTTTAGGTCCAAAAAAGCTTACATGAAATTTAATATCTCTATACGGAGCCAATAACACAATATTTTTGTTCACTTTTTGAAATAAACTAATCTGCTAATTGTTGTGTACCTTTGTTAAAAGGCAATGACTAATTATATTACTTAGAACGAATTACAGGTGAAGTAAAAGATAACATAACTAAGAGTAGATAAGGAAAATAAGAAATCTGTAACCAGGCATTGATTCACCAACTCAGTGATATCAAAGCCAGTATCTCTAAGTATCTATGGTTGCAAAATGACTTCTATTGTTCATCACTGGATCTAAATCCAGGAAGCAAGAAGGAAGAAAGGTGTCTGCTGTAGCTGTTCCCTTAAACAGGAAGGGGAAAAATTCCCAGAAACATCTCAAGAGACTTTTTTTTTATACCATAAACCAGAATTGTATCACTTCATCGTCTATGGTGTAGAGACTATAAGAACAAGTATGTAGTTTTTCCAAACCTTATGGTAAAGGGAAGAAAAGAAGGGGGTTGAAAACTGTTTTGAGGTTAATCTTCCAACAGTATCTGCTACTCTAATTATTCACCAACTGATCCAGATGTTTTTTTTTTAACAAAGCCAATCATGTTTGTAAGATGTAACTATCATAACCATAATATTTAAAATTCCACTTCATAGATTCTTTTTTTATCTTCAAATGCTTTTCCCACTATTAGACAAAATCATGGTGCCCTGTATCCTTAATAAATCAATAAGCAGCAAAGCAAGCAGATTCATAAGCCTTCGCATATCGGACCTATGAATTTTTTAAAAGGTTACTATACTTGTACATCAGCCCAGGTTTCTTCTATGTCTTTCAGAGGAATTAATTCATCTTTGGAATCCACTGTTGGTTTTCTGAAATAAAGCCAAGAGACTTGGATCACCAACTCAGACACAATAAGGTATAGTGGTGAGACAGGAACTGTATCAAGCAGAAACAAGTTAAATTCCCAGTTGGACCCTAAACTATCTGTGTGAAGACAAATTATTTAGCCTATCTAAACCTCTGTTTCCTCATCTGTATGGTGAGAATTTTAACATCTACCTGTAATACATAAATAGAAAATGCAAGCAAATTTGGCCATGAGATAACTGATCAGGGTTGCTAAGTAGACTTCTATTTATCTAACCAGTAGGCATTTACCCCACATATGTAGTTTTGTATATAGTTAAAGCTCTACCTCTCTTGCATATAAGGGTGACTGAATAACTAGATTCTGATCAGTGATATATAAGTATTGAGGTATCTGAGAAAATATATTTTAAAAAACGATGCTAAATAGCTGGCACATTTTGCCTCTCGCCTGTCCTATTTTCCTGACTCATGCCTGAGGTCCTAGACACCAAGACAAAAATAATGCCAAAGGACAGTCAAAGTTTCTTGAGATTTCTTGTGAAATTTTTGAAATATGTTTAGTGTGTTGCTCTATTTTAGAGTACAACAGAAAATTATGTACTTATTTTTTGGGGTGGTAAGTTTAGTGTCACATAGATTGTCAGCAAAGAATAAATTCAAATATGGAGGAGCATAGCAAATCTTTAAAAGGAGCTCACTATATTTATTATCCAAAGACGGAACAACATCAAAAAAAAAATACCTCTCTAGACACTGAAATGATACAAGAAAAAAAGGGAGGTTCTCATCTATTTCTTTTGTTCTAATGAGAATTTGTCTTTGAACTATGTAATAAATCATTAAAGGCATAAAAGATATAGTATTTCCTTATACCTACCAAAATTACTTTTCTAACTGAAAATTACATGACTCGTGTTCCTAGGATATAATACCACCTACAAAATGGACAATATTAAAAGAAGTTTTAATATTTTAAATTGAGCAGGTTTGCTCAAAGTATATTAATAATTTGCCATCCTTAAAAATATATAAAGTAAACCCTGGGCCAAAATCCACTAATAACCAGATTTAAGCCCAAAGAGTTGCTTAAAATACCATAAATGAAATATTTTTACTTTAAATGAAAAAGAATCCCCTTGTGAGTGATATTTTAAAGGATATTTAGGATTTTCTATATAACTTTATAAGGCAAAAATAAAAACAAATTTTGAGCTTCAAATGAAAAACATCAATACATTTCACCACTTAAACTTCTTTCATTTCACTTGCCTCAGTACTATGATATTAATATATTTCTTATGTTTCTACTTAAAAGGCAGAAGTTTTTCTTTAAAGAAAAATAAAAACAAACAAACATAAAACATAACAGCTTATACTTATTCTACAATAAGCTCAACAGCAGAATAAATCAAATACTGGCTGCCTGATTTCTTTCAATGAAAACTTTCAGATTTGTGCCCCTTCATTCTTCTTCAATCACTCCATGTTCTATTTAGGAATTATCATTAATTGGTAATGGTTGAAGGCAGAAGAATAGGTGAAATTCCTGAGGCAAAAAGCAAAGAGATTAAACAACAGTAACAGACTGATCTATGTTGTAAGCAACAGCTATAAAAGAGTAGGAGGATGGATGTGGGAGAAAAAAGAAAGAGAGAGAGAGAGAGAGATTGTTGAAATTGAAACATAATAAAAGTGAGAGAGGTCAGAGCACCAGGATTTTAACATGCTGCAGAAGTCAAGGAAGGACAGAGGTGAACTTCTGTTTGGAGTACATCTGAAACACTGAAGACAATAGAAGTGGGAAAATGTTCAATCTAGCAACAATCTGGATATTTTTGACATCATAAAAACAAATCTCAATGGATAGTTAGTATGAGGGTATATAGGTGATATATTGATAAAGATGTCAGTAAGAGAGAGAAAAATCAGATCCAAGTTAGGGAAATGGTTCAAGATGGTCATGTAGAAAGTATGTGAACTCACCTCTCCCACATATACATCAAATCTATAGCTACATGTAGAACAATTCTCTCTGAAAAAACACCTGAAAACTAGCTGAATAATTCCTTCACAACAAAAATAGAAAGACCATATTAAGACTAGTAGGAGAAGCAGAGGCATAGTCTGTCAAAAACTTCACACCCGCAGAGCAATCCACAAATGGGTGGAACCTCAGAAATACAGAATACATCCCTAAGGGGTGAGGGGTTCAAGCCGCATATGAGGCACCTCAACCTTGGTACCTGCTCGAGGGAGATGAACCCCCAAAATGCCTGGTTTTGAAAACCAATGGTGCTTATGCCTAGGAGACCCAAATGGCTGTAAAAACCTCAGATTCTCTGTTAAAGGGCTTACACACAGACCAGACTCACTTGTCCCTAGACCTAGAGCAAAAGCAACAAATTGAAAAACACCTAGATCATGTGTGAAACAGACTCGTTGGCTAATGTTAAAGCATCTACCAGAGGGACAAGGTTCTGTTGGAACACTCTTCAAGGACTTAAATGCTGGTAGGCACCGTTTTTGCACTTTTTTTTTTTTGCATTTTTACCAGCTCTGACAGGAGCCATTTTTGCACTCTCTCCTTACCTTGCCAATACAGCTTGCCCTGCCCATGCACTTTCCAATGGACCCATAGGAGCAACCCAGCAACCAATAATACCCTACTTAGCAACGTTATCATTCAGAATTTAAGGGGAGATAAAGTTTTCCAGACAAGCAAAAACATAAGGAGTTCACCACCACTAAACTGTCCTTACAAGAACTATTAAAGGGACTTCTTTAAGCTAGAAAGGAAAGGCATTAATATAAGAAGAAAACACATGAAAGTAAAACTCTCACTGGTAAAGAAGACAGATATATAGTAAAATTATAGGAGTAATCACTTATAAAGCTAGCATGAAGGTTAAAGTAGTAAAAATGACTATGACTACAATAATTAGACAAAGGACACAAAATCAAAAGGTGTAAAATGTGACATCAAAAACATAAATGTAAGAAGAGAGTAAAAAATGTAGACTTTTATAATGTATTCAAACTTAACTTGCTATAAATGTAAAATAAACTGGTATATACATAGGCTGATATATGTAAGCCTCATGGTAAGCTAAATCCAAAAGCCTTTAGTAGATACAGAAAAGATAACGATAGTGGAAACTAAGTATAACACTAAAGAAAGTCATCAAACCAAAAGAGAAGAGAGCTCAGGAAGAAAGAAACAAAGACAAAAGAGCCAGAAAAAAAATTAACAAAATCGCACAAAGTCCACACTTATCTGTAATTACTTTAAATGTAAATGGACAAAATTCTCCAATACAAAGACATAGTGTGGCTGAATGGATTAAAAACAATGAGAACTACCTATGCTCCTACAAGAGATATACTTCAGATCTAATATACTCACATACTGAAAGTGAAGGGATGGAAAAAGGTGTTTCATGCAAATAGAAAACAAAAGAAAGCTGGGGTAGCTATACTTATATCTAACAAAATAGACTTTAAACAGAATGTAATAAAAGACAAAGATAGGTATTACATAATGATAAAAAGGTTAATCTAACAAAAAGATGTAACATTTATATATATTTATGCACCCAACATAGAAGTACCTAAATAGGTAAAGCAAATATTAATAGACCTAAAGGAAGAAACTGACAACAATCCAATAAGAGTAGGTGACTTTTATAGCCCATTTAACCATTGGATAGATCATCCAGGCAGATAATCTATAAGGAAACATTGGCTTTAAGTGACATATGAAACCAGATGGACTTAATAGATATATTAAGAGGAAAAAACGTTCAGTCAAAAAATAAATATGTCACAAGGATATAATGTACACCATGACTATAGTCAATAATACTACACAAATATCATATCATTATGTTATACATCTGAAACTAATATAATGTTATATGCCAATTATACATCAAAAAGTCAAAGCTAAAATAGCCAATAGGATTAGGAAAAAAAAGATGAATTTATTGTTGTTCCAATATGGCACTGTCTTCTCTCTGTTCTTTAACACTTAAGTCTTCACTTTCAGGTATCCCTTCTCGTTGTTGCTGATTTGCCTGCCTCTAAGAATATCCTCTCTGTAGACACCTTCTAAAGTTTTGACCACATGCAAGAGCTGGTATATCATATGTTCAAGCTGGACAGAAATGTTTACAAACATTAACTATTAGTTGATGTACAAATGACTCTGGCTCAATAATAAAGTACATGTTGAGTTTATTTTTGACATTTAAAAATAATTGTCTCATTATTTGGCTGTGTTCTTTATCTTTCAGATTGTCAGAAAAGTAATATCTGAATGACTGAATCACTCCTCTGCATAAGACTTCCGTTTACTTAAAAGACTCATACAGATGCTTGAGATATACTTCTGGATAAAGGCCAAGAAGTAAGAGTCACTGAGGATTTCTCCTAGAAGTTTATCATCATGGAACACTGAGAAGCTCTAAAATAGTTCCTTAGGGTCTTTCTCATTTTATCCCTGACAAGAAATAATTATTTTGAGAAATTTCCCATTAGAAATTTGAAAGTAGCTAATTTCCTATTACTTAATCAAATCTATAGGTGGAATGGCATGTGTCATTTAAAACAAATCCCACATTTATGCATATAATGTGTAAAACTTCTATTTCAAATGCTGAAGATACTTTAAATACTGGCTCAAGATTTAAGTTAAATATTAATTTATAGAACCTGGATACTCACTGATCAAATATATTTATATATATTTAAAATGTTTTGTAAATATTTAATATGCAAATATGAAGCAATTACTGCATAGTCAATGGGCCAAATAAGAAATCAAATGGCAAATAAAAATATGTCTTAAAACATTGGTGCCTGGGTGGCTTAGTCGTTAAGCAGCCAACTTCAGTTCAGGTCATGATCTCACACTTCATGAGTTTGAGTCCCATATCAGGCCCTGTGCTGATAGGTAGAGCCTGGAGGCTACTTCAGATTCTGTGTCTCCTTCTCTCTCTGCCCCTTCCCAGCTCACACTTTGTCTGTCTCTCTCAAAAATAAATAAATGTTAAAAAATTTAAAAACTATGTCTCCAAACAAAAGAAACAGAAAACACAATGTTCCAAAACCTATGGGATGCATCAAAATACGTTAGAGTAAAGTTTAAGCTATAAATGCTTGTATTAAGCAAAAAAGTCCAAATAAACAACTCAAAATTACACCACAAGGAACCAGAAAAAGAAGAAACTTGGCTGAAATTTAGTGGAGGAGGGAAATAACAAAGAAAAAGCAGAAATAGGTAAAATAGAGTCCAGAATAAACAATAAGGTAACACTACAAGTAATGACCAAGGCCTCAACAATTACAAAAAGACTTCGTTCATACCATGCCTATTTTTAAACCACAATACTAAGAAACTTAAGGTCAATCACAAGAAAAAGTTTGGAAAGGCCACGAATACATGGAGGTTAAAAAATGTCTTACTGGGGCTCCTGGGTGGCTTAGTTGGTTAAGCGTCTGACTTTCGCTTAGGTCATGATCTCACGGTTCGTGGGTTTGAGTCCCGCGTCAGGCTCTGTGCTGACTGCCAGCTCAGAGCCTGGAGCCTGTTTCAGTCTGTGACTCCCTCTTTCTCTGACCCTCCCCGGCTCATGCTGTCTTTCTATCTCCTAGAAGTAAATAAAACATTTTTTAAAAAGTGTCTTACTAATAAATGAATGGTTAATAAGGAAATTAAATAAGAAATTTAAAAAAATACATGTAAGCCATGATAGTCCAAAACTTTTAAGTTTCAGCAAAGGTAGTTATAAGAGGGAAGTATGTAGAAATACAGGACTTACTCAAGAAAGAAGAAAAGTCTCAAATACACAACATAACCTTACACCTTAAAAAGAATCTGGAAAAATAACAGCAACTAAAATCCAAAAAACATCAGAAGAAAGGAAATAATAAAGATTAGAGCAGAAATAAATTATATGGAAAACAAACAAAGCAGATCAATGAAATTAGGAGCTGATTCACTGAGAGAATTAACAAAATTGATAAACTCCCTAGTCAGACTTATCAAAAAGAAAAGATAAAGGACTCAAATAAATAAAATCACAATGAAAGAGGAGAGATCACAACCAACAAAGCAGAAATACAAACAAGTATAAAAGAATGTTATAAGCAACTATATGCCAACAAATTGGGCAATCTGGAAGAAGTGGACAAATTCCTAGGAACATACAAACTACCAAAACTGAGACAAGAAAAATAGAAAATTTGAATAGATGGATAACCAGTAAGGAAGTTGAATCAGTAATATTTAAAAAATTCCCAACAAACAAGATTCCATGGGCATAATTCTCCAGGAGAATTCTACCAAATATTTAAAAAAGAATTAATACTTATTCTTTTGAAACTGTCCCAAAAAATAGAAATGGAAGGAAATCTTCCAAACTCATTCTATGAGACTAAGATTACTTTGATTCCAAAACAAGACAAAGACCCCACTAAAAGGGAGAATTACAACAAACACCCCTGATGATCATTGATGCAAAAATTCTCAATAAGATACTAGCAAATCTAATCCCAAACAGTTGAGTAGGATTTATTTTTGGGCTGCAGGGATGGTTCAATATCTTCAAATCAATCAACATGATATACCACACTAATAGAAGAAAGGATAATAACCAGATGGGTTTTCCAATAAATTCAGAAAAAAAAATTGACAAAATAATGCATATTTTATTGTGAAAAACACTCAAGAAAGTAGGAGTAGAAGGAACATACCTTAACATCTTAAAGACCATATCCTAAAACAGCTAATATCATCCTCAAAGGGGAAAACAGAGATTTTTTCCCCTAAAGTCAGAAACACAACAGGATGTCCACTGTCACCACTGTTGTTCAACATAGTGTTGAAAGTCCTAGCCTCAGCAATCAGAGAACAAATATAAATAAAAGTCACTCAAATCAGCAGGGAAGAATTCAAACTTTCACTCTTCACAGACGACCTGATACTCTATGTGGAAAACCTGAAAGACTTCACCAAAAAATTCCTAGAGCTGGTACATGAATTCAGCAGGAAATAAAATCATCATACAGAAATCAGTTACATTTCTATACACCAATAATAAAGCACCAGAGAAAGGAAATCAAGGAATTTATCCCATTTACAATTGCACCAAAAACCATAAAATATCTGGAAACAAACCCAAACAAAGAGGAAAAGGGTCTGTACTCTAAAACTGTATGAAGCTCATGAAAGAAATTGAAGAAGAAACAAAAAATGGAAAAACAGGGGCACCTGCTTGGCTCAGTCAGTTAAGCATCCGACTTTGGTTCAGGTCATGATCTCACAGTTTATGGGTTCAAGCCCCGTGTGAGGCTCTGTGCTGACAGCTAGCTCAGAGCCTGGAGTCTGTTTCAGATTCTGTATCTCCCTCTCTCTGACCTTCCCCTGGTGTGTGTCTCTCTCTCTCTCTCTCTCTCTCTCAGAAATAAATAAAACATTAAAAAAAAAGAAATGGAAAAACATTCCATGCTCATGAATTCGAAGAGCAAATATTGTTAAAATGTCTACACCTCCCAAAGCAATGTTCACATTCAGTGTAAGCCATATCAAAATAATATCAGCATTTTTCACTGAACTAGAACAAACAATTCTAAAATCTGTATGGAACCAGAAAATACTCCCAATAGCCAAAGTAATATTGAAAAAGCAAAACAAAGTGGGAGAGATCACAATTTCAGACTTCAAGCTGTGTTACAAAGCTGTCATCATCAGGACAGTATGGTGCCAGCACAGAAAGAGACACACAGATCAATGGAACAGAAAAGAGAACCCAGAAATGGGCCCACAACTCTATGGTCAGCTCATCTTCAATAAAGGAAGAAATAATACCCAATAGAAAAAACAAGACAATCTCTTCAACAAATGGTGTTTTCAAAAACTGGACAGCAACATGCAGAAAAATGTACCTGAACCACTCTCTTACATCATACACAAAAATAAATTCAAAACAGATGAAAGATCTGTATTTGAGATAGGAAACCATCAGAATTCTAAAGGATAACAGAGGCAGCAACCTCTTTGACCTTGGCTGTAGCACTTCTTACTAGACAGGTCTCCAGAGGCAAGAGAAACAAAAGCAAAAATGAACTACTGGGACCTCATCAAGATAAAAAGCTTCTACACAGCAAAAGAATCAATCATCAAAATAAAAGGGAATCCTTGAAATGAGAGAAGATATTTGCAAATGATATATTAGATGAAAGGCACATATCCAAAATCTATAAAGAACTTACCAAACTCAACACCCAAATAATAAATAATTCAGTTAAGAAATGGGCAGAAGATATAAATAGACACTTCTCTAAAGAAGACATCAAGATAGCTAACATCCACATGAAAAGATCCTCAACACCATTCATCATCAGGGAAATACAAATAAAAACCACAATGAAATACCACCACAATCCTGTAGCTAAAATTAACAACACTGAAAATAGCAAATGTTGGTAAGGATGCAGAGAAAGAAGAACACTTTAACATATTTGGTGGGAATGCAAACTGGTGTGCCACTCTGGAAAACAGTATGGAGGTTTCTCAAAAAATTAAAAATAGAACCATCCTATGGCCCAGCAATTGTACTACTAGGTATTTATCCAAAGGATACAAAAATACTTATCTGAAGAGTTAACACTATCAACAATAGCCAAATTATGGAAAGAGCCCAAATGACCACCAACTGATGAATAGATAAAGTTGTGGTAAATATATATTTATATATATTTTATAATATAAACATATATTATATATAATAGTGGACTATTACTTGCCAATTAAAAAGAATAAAATCTTGCCATTTGCAACAATGTGGATGGAACTAAAACATTTTATGCTAAGTATGATAAATCAGTCAGATAAAGAAAAATACCATATGATTTCACTCATATGTGGAATTTAAGAAACAGATGAACATAGGGGAAAGGAAAAAATTAAGGTTAAAACAGAGAGGGAGGCAAACCATAAGAGACACTTAAATATAGAGAAACAGTGCTGCTTGACAGGAGATGGATGATAGAATGGGCTAAATGGGTGATGGGGCTTAAGGAGGACACTTGTTGGGATGAATACTCGGTGTTATATGGAAGTGATGAATCACTGAATTATACTCCTGTAACCAATACTGCACTATATGAACTAACTTGAATTTAAATAAAATCTTAGGAATAAAAAAAGAAAGTAATGACCAATTTTTCCAAAAAAAATAAACAAAATTGGTAATGGTTTATCTATATTAACTAAGAAAAAAAAGAGAGAAGACTCAAAAATCAAAGTGAGAAATAGAAGAGAAAAAATTACAAAAGAAAATGACAGAAACACATAGTGTGCTAACAGACTACTATAAACAATTATATACTAACAAATCAGATAACATGAAAAACCCCAGAAAATTCCTAAAAATGCACATTACCACTATTGAATCATGAATTAAATCTCAAATCCAAATAACAAGAAGGAAAGTTGAAATGGAAATAAAAAAATTCCCAGAATAGAAAAGTCCAAAACCACATGGTTTAATTGGTGAATTCTATCAAAGATTTAAAAAAATTATAAAATAATTAATGATAATCTTTATCAAAATCTTATAATTAATGACAGTATAGTGGGAACACATTCAAAATCATTCCATGATGTCAGTACTATACTATTCTGATACCAAAGCAGGATAAAAACTATACAAGAACAAAAAAGTCTACTTGGTCCAATATAAGTAGTGCTACTCTGTCTTGTGTCATCCATTTGTGTGATAAATGTTTCTCCATCACCTCACGTTAATCTGCAGGTGACTTTGGTCTAAAATAAGTCTCCTATAGGCAGCATACAGATGGGTCTTAGTTTTTTTATCCATTCTGACACTCCATATTTTTTATTGGATCTTTTAGTCCATTTACATTTAAAGTAACTATCGATAGATATGTACTTATTACCATTTTATTATTTGTTTTGTCATTGTGTCTGGAGATTTTTTCTTATCTTTTCTTGTCTTTGTCACTTTTGGTCTCTCCTTTGCACTCAAAGAGTCCCCTTTAATATTTCCTGCAGGCCTGATTTAGTGGACACAAATTCCTTTAGTTTTTATTTGTCTGAGAAAATCTTTATCTCTCCTTCTATTGTGAATGACAGCCTTGCTGGATAGAGTATTCTTGGCTGTAGATTTTTCCCATTCAGCACTTTGAATATATCATGCCACTACTTTCTGGGTTGCCAAATTATAGTAGAGAAATTTCCAGTTAGCCTATGGGTTTTCCTTTGTAAGTTAAGGACTTCAGTCATCTTGCTGCTTTTAAGATTTTTCCTTTATCACTAGATTTTGTAAATTTAATTTCAGTATCATTGATGTTGGCCTGCTTTTGCTGATTTTGATGGGAGTTCCCTGTGCCTCCTGGATCTGTTTCCTTCTCCAGATTAGGGAAATTTTCTGCTACTATTTCTTGAAATAAATTTTATGCCCCCTTTTCTCTCCTTCCGCTGGAAGTCCTACAATACAAATGTTATTACATTTGATGGAGTCGCTAAGATTCCCTAAGTCTATTCTCATGTTTCATAATTCTTTATTTCTTTTGTTCAGATTCATTATTTTCCATTACTTTTTGTTCTAGTTCACTGATTCATTCCGCTGCTTCTTCCAGGCTGTGGTTCATTGCTATTTACAATATTGCTTATTGCACTCTTAATCTCTGATTTTTAACTCTTTTATCCATTTTGTAAGGATCTGACTAATGTCTTCTATTCTTTTCTCAAGTTCAGTGAGTATCCTTATGATTGCTGCTTTAAATTCTCTATCAGGCATGTTACTTATACTTGTTTCACTTAGACCTCTGGCCATTCCCTTATCTTGTTCGTTCATTTTGGATAAATTCCTCCATCTTGGCACTTTGTCTAGGTCTCTGCCTTTTCTGTGTTAGAATAACCAGTTTTAAAATATACTAGATATTAAAAAGACTGGCAGTTTTCTTATAAGACACACTACTATTTGATCAATCATATTTTTAAGGCTGCTGCTGGAAATGGCATATACTCTATCAGTAAATCAGTGAATCAGTGAATTTGGTAGCCTCTGTTATATCATTTGCTATTTAAAAATTAAATAGTTAAACATTGATTCATTCCTTAATCTAAAAAAATACAATTTATCTGTGATATTGGCTTTGCAAGGACATAAATTTATTTCTTACAATTGTTTTTAACTTTCTGACTTTAACAGAGTGGTACAAGAAAAAAGTGCTATTTCTGACATGCTTATAAACATTTTCTAAGGAATAAAAAAATACCTATCCATAGCAATGACAGCTAAAAGGTATTTCCATGTTTATTTTAGTATAGTGCATTGTCATTAGTGGTGGACATCACTTAAATTTCTATTTTTTTTTTGTTTATGTAATTCTTATGGGTTTGAAGTTTTATCTGAAATTTTCCTAAGCCAATTCTTCATGCAAATTTCACTGAACATTTCACAAACTCAGTGATTCTTTTGCTTTCTCTGTGATTTGTTTGTTTCAGGTTGTACAAAAATAGATTCTGTCCTGTGACATACAAAGATATATAAGAAGAAAAGAATAATACTAAGAGAAAACTTTAAGTATTTTAATTCTCATTCCTTTATGTTTTGATGTTACACAAAAATGTAAATAAATTAAACATTAAATTAGAACAATACCACAATGTATACGTAGCCATTCTTGAGAGTAGAATTTATTGCTCAGATAAAAGGGTGATCAGAAAGTTATCACCTACTACCAAGGGAAAGTGCCAGCGTAATTATTTTTCTGGAACCCCAGGTATTAATAAACAAGTCAGTTCTAAGCAAACTGAGACCTAGAGCAGACATATGGTCATCCAAGGTAACAATTTAAGAGAACGGCAGATAAGTTTGGGCTTAGTAACAGAAAACATGTGAGAATCTAAGATAATAAGAACATAGAAATGGGAAGGAGAGGTGGGGAAACAAACATGAAGATATATAATTTGCATTCAGAGAATGAAATTCCCATAGTAGAATATGTAGCAGAATACACAGCAGTGGTTCACTGGGAAATCAAGTATCCTCAAATAAACATTTTATTTAGAAAATATAGTAGACTCAAACAAAACACAGTATTTGAAAGTAAAAAGAAATCCCTGGAGGCAGTGAATTACAGGATTTGAGTTTTTCACATAATACTCTGTATCAAAATGAAAGAGATCCAGACTCTGTAGTTGATGCTATTCCAAGAGTAGAGCAGAGCCTAAATGAATGTCTGCTGGATCTTAGATGAATTCCTGCCAGACACTAGGCATTAGAAAGGCTGTGGTGGGCACCAAACTAACCTCAATCTATACAACTGAGAATGTATTTGGCAAGTATATAATTAAACAAAATGTGAAACCAAGGGTTATATAGCCATTTATTATGTATTGGTCAAGAGTTTATGTGTAAGAATGAAAAACGAAAAAGTTAAACACAAAGCTTGTGAAATAAGATTTCAGATCAAAGGAAATTGGACCTCTTTTAGTGAACATTCAGAGAAATATCATCTCTAAATATAAAGTGCAAAAACATAAATATTTAGAAAACTGTTTGTAATCACAAGAATTGATTAAATTGATCCATGGCTATTTAAAACAGATATCCAAAGAGGAGAACAAATAGAATTAAAAAACAAAAACTAACAAAAAACACTAGTATAAATGTGAAAACAGTGAGAAAAACAAGGTTACAAATGACTAAAGAAAATTAGAATTTTAAAAATAATAATAAATTAGCACTCTCAAATAAATACTCAAATGCTGTCAAAAGAACTGACATACAGGAAATAACCTTAGTAAGCAGAGAGAAAAATTAGAAATTCTCACAGAATTCAGGAAAAAGTCAAAGAAATTGAAAAATATGCAAAAAGGCAAAAAGATATGGGAATAAACAACAAAGCTGCAATGCAAGGATTGAACATATTCCTAAGGAATACATTTTTGAAGTGAAATGAAAGCACTAGTAAGACAATACTATTTTTTTTTATTAAAGGTAGAATATGGCTTCCAAATGGCAGACTGACTTGATTCAGAACAACCCTATCACAAAGAACAACTAGAAAGATTATACATTTTTATTTATATATATTTAAAACTGCTTGAAAGAATAAGGGAGTTCATGTCAGACAAGTGTTGTCTGACAATGGCTGTAGAGTGAAGAACAGCTCAGAGAAATGTCTCTGCATATTTAGTTAAATTAAGCTGAGTGGTTGAGTTGGGTAAGCCTTACTGTCTAGAACTGGCAACAGAGTCCATTTCTGGAAAAAAGATCATTAGGAACAATTGTCCAGGTATAGTGGCCACTAAAATCCTTGAGAAGAATGAACATAAGTTAAACTGTAAAAATATTAGTTGATTATTACTGTGAGAATCCTGGGAGAGGCAGGGGTCCTTCATAATAAAAACAAATGAATATTGAAGAAAAAGAACATATAAACAATGAAAGTTTACTTTAATCATGTAAAATAGTGATTAATAAAAATACAGGATAATAGAATTCATAAATATTAAAAGAAAGATAAATGAATTAATAGATTTTTCAAAAGATGGCCATGATTATCGAGATGTAAAATAGTAACATTGAGTAAAATTATCATATTGTTTACAAATAAAAGCATCTATTTCCATCCAAGAGTTGAAAGAACTATATTTACTTTTTATTTTATTAACTTTATTTTACTTATGTGTCCAAAACAAAAGTAGTCAGTGTAGTTTGTAAATGTGAAAAGGTTATTGGTAATCATATTATTCAATACTCACGAAAGCATTTCCTCTCAAGGTCAAATGATAACCTCAGAATATGCAAAGCAGCTAACAGCCAGCAGTTGCTATTTCCAGAATCGACTTTTATTTTACCACAACTCTGGCATTGTTTCATTTTCTAATGGTGACACTGCAATTTTAACTACAATAATTGCATAGCAATGACAGATGCTCAAATAGGCCTATTCTTCTTCAAATGACTTATTTAAAGCTTTGAAATCTGTACACAGATGCACGCTGTACAAGTACTGTCACTATCCTATCTGCTTTAAAAAATTCATGAAAAAATGACATACTAATTTATGTCACAAATGAATAAAGAAAACATTTCAAATAGCACTGAGAGAGGCAATAATCTATTAAAATCAAGTAGAAGAAAAAAATGAGAAGGTGCGATCAACTAAGCTATTTATTTATTCAAAGACAGTGTCTAAATGAGCCAGAACTGACACCAGCAGCATTCGGCTACATATTTTAATGTCATATCAAATTTACTGGCATTCTAAGTGCATAAACAATATATTTGCATCGTATTAGTGACAAATGTCATGCTAATACCATAGCAAAATGACTACAAGGGATTTCATAACTTATTTACAGAATGTGTTTCTAGGTACAAGAACTCATTTAGGGTTGTCAAACAACAAGGGAATGACAGGAATTGTCAACCTTTGGTTAGAGAAGTTTTATCCAGAACACATATGCCATTTATATTATTTACTGTAACGAATTCTTAATGTCCTTCTTAGGCTCCCTTCAGCCTTTCTGGATAAGAGCTGTTAGCTTTTGAATCTCTTTTTTCTGAATACCATATATCAATATTCCAAAACTGTCCCTATGTGGTTAATGGCTTCTTCTTACTAAAGTCTCCTTTTTTAAAAAGGCAGATTGCCAGAAACTCTCTGGTTCTTCCTCTCCTATACACTCAGGACAGTTATCTTTCCTATTTGGAGGATAAACCTGATTTCTCTTCTGACTTTGCCAAATCCCCCTTTACTTACCTGGGCCACTGAAACCTGGAAATTGTCAGGCAGCCATGCACCATGAAACCACATGTTCTTGTTCTATGAGAAATTGTTTTATAATAAATGTCTCTTGTACCAAACTTTTCTTCAGCTCTTTAAAAGGATACTTGTGTATCCTCCGGACTAACACAAGTACACACAGGATGAATCTATTTTAAAGTATTTTATGTAATACTAAAAACCATTTAGCTGTTTCCAAAAACAGAGGATTTGTTTGTCTCAAGTTTAAAAAAATAGTTTTAAAAGAAGTTTTTACCTTTATAGACAATTAAAGCAATCATTTGGCTTGACTTCACTGACAGCTATAGCAGTCTAGTCCTATCTGATAGAACAAATCCAGAGAGAAATATATTTATCAAACTCATATTAAGTATCTCTTCTATGTAAAGATAATTTTGGAAACAGGAGGCTGAAGAATCACTGTGCACCTCTCTTGCAATTTACTTTGAAGTTAAGCTAGAGTCTAAGAATGTTTTTTACCTCCATTTTTGTAAAAATATCACTAATGGTACATGTAAAAAATAAAATCAATGTTTTTTCTCTCTTTTAATGAGAAGGCATCTGCATTTCTGACAACTCTATATTTCAACTGTGAACTCATTAACTGACTGCACTGAAACTAAGGACAGCTGAACTTGTCACAGTAAACCTGAGCTTTAGATGTCATAACTCACGGAAACCAAGGTTTTGCATTTAAAAATACTGCCACATTCTACAAAAGCAGGGTGACAGCAGGTTATAATATCTGTCCCCTTTATACCTTTTGATCAAGCCTAGACTTGATTATTTTTAAAGTTTATTTATTTACTTTGAGAGAGAGAGAAAACATGGAAAGAGAGAGAGAGAGGGCGAGGGCGAAAGAGAGTGAGAGAGAGAGAGAGAGAGATTGAATCCTAGGCAGGCTCTGCACCTTCAACACAGAGCCCAACGTGGGGCTCCAATCCATGGATCACGAGATCATGACCTGAACGGGAGTAGGACGCTTAATGGACTGAGCCACTCAGGTGTCCTAAGACTAGCCTACTATTAATTTTAGATGAAAAATAATATTGCCTTCCCTTTCCTGAGCCTTGGCTGGGCCCATCTAGTACCCTAAAACCATAAATAATGGGAAGACTCGCTGAGAACTCATCATGTCCTTCCAGGAGACCTCCAACTTAGTTATAAATTAGATCTCAGAAACACCTCAGAAGGAGCTAGTCTCCTTAGTCAAAGAAAAAGTCCTACAGTTTTATTTTCCCTTAGAACAAACACTTTTCTATTTTAGTTTTGCATTATAAAAAAGGGCACACAAAATCTGTTCCAGGTGCTTTTCTACCTCAGCTTATGTGGAGTACAGCTAACTACTTTCTCTGAGTGGGAAAAACAAGAAATGTAAATCCCTTTTAGAGTACCTTCCGTCACTGGTAGTTTTGCCAATTATAGAAGTGATTTACACAAACATTTCTCCAAGGCTGTTGAGATTCAGAACTTAAAGAAATTTCCATTAATGAAATCACCAGCACTGAAAAAAATCCAAATATAACAGAACTGAGTTATATTGTTCTCACGTTAACGTCAGATTCAAAAGTCATATCTTTCAACATGAAAAAAGACGTTGTACTCTTTTACAGCTCTCAAGATTTCATTTCTCTTAGAGACACAGCATGGGGATTACATCACATTATATGGGATGACTTCCTACAAATCCTCTAATATCTCTTGTCCCAAATTCCCATTCTCTAGTGCAGTTGCATAGTCTTTTTAACCCTTTCTAACACTTTTTAACCCTTTCTAACGCTTTTCAACCCTTTCTCCCTGACCCACCAGGGGCACCAACTACCTCCCTTCTCCTACACACTTGATAGGCACTGCTAGTTAAAGGTTTTTCACCACAGTCCATTTTCCTGAATTCTTGCATGGGAAGGGGATTGTAGAAAATGTATGAATTTGTATTTTTCTGCCTTTGCCATCAATAAAGATTACAGAGACAGCTAATAAAAACTAATGTAATTTTCTTCAAACTCTGTATATGAAAAGCACGAGCATTTAAGGAAAAAATTGTACCTTCACATTTTAGAAATGTACTGTGGACAACCCTAAAGATACATGAGTAACTAACAAGTAATCATAGTAAATGTTGTGACGTCTCATGGAGCTGGTCTTGTTTTTGTTTTCTTTTATAGTTTATTGTCAGGTTGGTTTCCATATAACACCCAGTGCTCAACCCAACAAATGCCCTCCTCCATGCCCATCACCCCCCTTCCCTCTCCTCCATCCCCATCAGCCCTCAGTTTGTTCTCAGCGTTTAAAGTCTCTCATAGTTTGCCTCCTTCCCTCTCCCCCACTATTTTTACCCTTCTTCTCCCTCATGGTCCTCCATTAAGTTCCTCCTAATCCACCTATATGTGCAAACGTATGGTACCTGTCCTTCTCTGCCTGACTTATTTCTCTCAGCCTAACACCCTCAAATTCCATCCATGTTGCTACACATGGCCAGATTTCATTCTTTCTCATTGCCATGTAGTATTCCATTGTATAAACATACCACATCTTCTTGCTCTGTTCATCAGTTGATGGACACTTAGGTTCTTTCCATGTTTTGGCTATTGTGGAGAGTGCTGCTATGAACGCTGGGGTACATATGCTCCTATGCATCAGCACTCCTGTATCCCTTGGGTAAATTCCTAGCAGTGCTACTGCTGGGTCATAGGGGAGTTCTATTGATAATTTTTTGAGGAACCTCCACACTGTTTTCCAGAGGGTTCCACCAGCTTACATCCCCACCAACAGTGCAGGAGGGTGCTCATTTCTCCACATCCTTGCTATCATCTAGAGTTCTCTGATTTGTTCAGTTTAGCCACTTTGACTGGCATGAGGTAGTATCTAAGTGTGGTTTTGATTTGTATTTCCCTGATGATGAGGGACGCCGAGCATCATTTCATGTGTCTATTGGCCATCTGGATGTCCTCTTTGGAGAAGTGTCTGTTCATGTCTTCTGCCCATTTCTTCACTGGATTATTTGATTTTTGGGTGTGGAGTTTGATGCATTCCTTATAGATATTGGATACTAGCCCTTTATCTGATATGTCATTTGCAACTATCTTTTACCATTGTGTCAGTTGCCTATTGATTGTTTCCTTTGCAGTGCAGAAGTTTATTTTTATCTTGATGAGATCCCACTAGTTCATTTTTGCTCTCAATTCCCTTGCCTTTGGGGATGTGTCAAGTAAGAAATTGCTGCGGTTGAGGTCAAGGTGGTTTTTTCCTGCTATCTCTTCTAGGGTTTTGATGGTTTCCTGTCTCACATTCAGGTCCTTTATCCATTTTGAGTTTATTTTTGTGCATGGTGTGAGAAAATGATCTCGTTTCATTCTTCTGCATGTTGCCGTCCAGTTTTCCCAACACCATCTGTTAAAGAGGCTGTCTTGTTAAATATCTTTCCTTCTGAGTACATAATATAGGTAGGGAAAATCATGTGGAAAATAAAATACTCTGAGAGATGGCACACAATTTTTTTAAAAACTATAAAATGATGTTTTGTACTTTCCTGAGTCTTTGACAAATAATTTTATAAATTTACCTTACCAAAGAGAGATTCCAGTGATATCTACTTTATTCTTTTTCTTTTAAAATGAGATTAGATGGAAAAAAGTCTGATCATTTAATATGGAAAATAAAATTAAAAAACAAAAAGGAAAAAAGAAACTCTCTGCCTAGATCAATTTCAACAGTAGAAAAAGCTATTTTTCTTTTGACCTCTTTTCTATAAACCTTCTGTCCTCTATTATAGAGTTGGCCAGCTACATCCTCCAAGTTGAATCCAGCCACTAGCTATTCATATAAAGTTTTATTGACACACGACAACACCACCACTTACCTCAGAGTTGATTAGCTGCAACAGAAGCATTGTATTCTGCAAAAATTAAATTGCTTACCATCTGGCCCTTTAGATGAAAAGTTTACCAAACTCTATGGTATCATATTTCGTTAATATAAAAATTAGATTTTAAATCTATTTAACATAAGAATTGATTTTTTCACTTTTTCACATGGATAAACCTAATTTTCTTTACCTATGTAAAGACAGTGTGCTACAAAATCTTTCAAAGCTTCATCAATGAATCTCACATATGTTAAAATGACTTTGAAACTAAGTGGCAACACATTACTTATTTAAGACAGTTCACTTTTATTCCGTGTTGTGAATTAGCAACATTGAAAATAAGACTGAGTATCTAACTAAAATCTCTTATAATTCAAAAGCACTAAGAAAAGCCATGTGTGGATTTTTTTAAATTTTAAAATTAAAACATTTAATTATTATAAACTTAAGTATACTAAGAATATTCTTCATTCACAATTAACTATTTTCTTATGGCCAATCTTATTTGCATGTATCTTACAGGTATTATGGTTGGGAACAAATTTTCTCTAAAAAGTCAATTCAAACTGGATACTTCCTGTTTCAGTATAAAACTCCTGACAAAGCTTTATACTACAGGTGATTTTAACAAAAGTATTATCTTCGCTATGACAAAGTACTACAGACTGGGTAGCTTAAGTGACAGATATTTATTTTCTCACAGTTCTGGAGGATAGGACTGCAAGATTAAAGTTTTGGCCCTTCTGAGAGCCGTTAGAGAAGGTTTATGTTTCAGGCCTCTCTACTTGGCTTGTAATGTCTATCTATCCCCTACATCATTACATCATCTATCCTCTGTGTTTGTGTTCAAATTTCTTCTTCTTAAAGAAAACCATTAATTTTGGATTAGGTATCACTATAATGCCATCATTTTAATTTAATTACCTCTTTAAAAATCTTCCCTTTTAAAAACAGTTACATTTGAAGTGTGATGGCTTATGACTTCAACAAATGAATTTTTGCAGATATAATTCAGTCTATAGTAAGCCTAAGTGCTAAATATTTACAGTGAGTTTTGTATAAAATGTGCACCTGCCAATCCTAACTTTATAAGCCCAATAATACTATTCTTAAATTTTAGATTTGAATAAATACTGCAAAACTTACCTTGCTATTACCTCATAGTGTCATAATTTTCATAATTTTCTGATTATATCATCCCATCTCTTTTTAGAATTGTTCATTTTGACACATTGTATTATGCAGAACTCTCAAATAATCTTTGCTTTGTGAAAGGGTATAGCCATAAGAAAAATACAGTTTACCCAATTAACTAAACTTCTTAGAGAAATATTGTTTTTTGAACTTAAAAAATGAGAAATGAATAGATATAGTTTTATTAGACTTTTATTGGTGTATTTATTTGCTCAGATTAACATACTATATAAAATTCATACTAGAGATAGCATATTATTAGAGATGTTAGACATATGTTTGATAAAAAAAAATGTAAATTTTCTATTATATGCCCTGATATTGAAGTAGATTAAATCAGAAGTCTTTACCTCCTTTTGTGTGTGTCTGTTATGTACTTGATTAATTGCTGTTTAAGAAAAGTAGCAGGTCTAAACATGTGAAGATAAAACCTAAAAATGTCAACATTTAAATACCTTCCTGAGAGTTTTGTTGTGTCAAGAGACCTAGTTACAAGTAATGCCACTTTGAATTTCAGGTTTTGTTATTTGTTTAGCTGCATTTTGTTTTTAGTCATTCTCTCCATGTGTCAAGCTTCCTTGGGGCTTTAAGGAGGAGACTTTCACAATTTACTCTGGGAAATGAAGATTTCTTGGGAGGATACGTAGATGCATAAAGGAAGTCATCTATCAGTCACGCTAGCTCCTAGCTCTTCCAACGGGAGGATATGCAGCTGGCTTCATAGAAAACTGAAAAAGTAACTCATTTGTAAATCAACAACTTGAACTCCGATGGCCTATTTTCTTGCCCTCACTGGACAATAACTGGTTTTGGACCAGTTGCCTGCTGTCTGGCATGAAGCACTCCCTATTGGCAGATTTGATGTCAATCCATGCTGAGGTTCTAGCTATTCTGCACACTTGGCCTATTGGCACTTCTGCCCAGGTGTGTATCAGTGTCTTCTTTCAATCAAGTATGGTTACAGGTGTAGCAACGCTTCTCAACTGCTGCCAAATTTACAGCAGTTTGAGAAGGAAAGAAATTGTTAGGGCCACTTTTCTGAAGAGTTTGGTGTGTTCGTCATCTCTTGGGATTTCATGAGCTCTTCTTTCAAACCCTAAATATTCTCATAAATAGGAGATACCCAGAAATGCAGCAGTGCAATAAAATGCAGTGTACTACACACTAAGCAAGAATAACATATTTCAAAAGAAAAGAGGCCCTTGGTATGAGTTTCTGGTAAGACTGCTATCACTTCTTGATAAAATCAGGTAATATATACTTATATTTAGAATATTAAAGGGGAAAAACAATTATTTTGATTAAAATAAAAAAGTAGAGGGGAATCTGGGTGGCTCCATAAGTTAAGCATCCTACTTTGGCTCAGGTCATAACCTCATGGTTCATGAGCTTGACCTCGTGTCTGGCTCTATGCTGATAGCTCGAAGGCTGGATCTTGCTTCGGATTCTGTGTCTTCCTCTCTCTCTGATCTCCCCTACTCTTGTTTGCCTCTGTCTCAAAAATAAGTTTGAAAAAAATTGTAGACTGTTCTTTTTTTGCTTTTAATAGATTTAGATAATTAGCACGGAAAATGAATACAAATAATTTTTAGTTACTAGCTTTCCTATAAGAAAGAAAGAAAGGAAGAGAGGAAGAAAGAAAGAAAGAAAGAAAGAAAGAAAGAAAGAAAGAAAGAAAGAAAGAGAGAGAGAAAGAAAGCAAGAAAGAAAGCAAGAAAGAAAGAAAAAGAAAGAAAGAAAGAAAGAAGAAAGAAAGAAAGAAAGAAAGAAAGAAAGAAAGAAAGAAAGAAGAAAAGAGATGGAGGAAGGGAGAGAGGAAGGAGGAAAAGAGAAGGAAAAAAGAGGGAAGGGAAGGAAGGGAAGGGGAGGGAGGAAGGAAGAGGGAGGGAGGGGAGGGAGGGAGAGGAGAGGAGAGAAGAGAAGAGAAGAGAAGAGAAGAGAAGAGAAGAGAAGAGAAGAGAGGGAGGGAGGGAGGGAGGGAGGGGGAGAGAGAGAGAGAGAAGGAAGGAAGGAAGGAAGGAAGGAAGGAAGGAAGGAGGAAGGAAGGAAGAAAGAAGGAAGAAAGAAGGAAGGAAGAAGGAAGGGAGGGAGAGAGAGGAACGAAGGAATGAAGGAACGAAGGTAGGAAGGAAGATTTAGTCAACATTTATTACATTTTATCTTTGATATTTGGCTGCCGTCTTTAACGCAAAGGACTATAAAAAGTAATGAATGAGGAGTATCCAAACTTTAATAATTATAATAAGCCCTAGAAAGCAAAAGAGCTCTATTGTCTGATATTTATCCTTAATTATTTTATCTGCTCATTCTCAAAGATCACTGCTCTACTTCCAAGATAGTTACCTGTGACCTTTGGCATAAACTCCTAAAGGTATTTACAGTCATAAGTCAATGCATATTTCACCAATGTTAGCATTCTGATGAAATGAAATAATCACTAATCTCTCTAAAATTGCTAATTTGACTAAACTGACTTGACAGATATGAGCACTAACCATTAATTCAGTCAAATTAGGTGATGATCCATTTCTGAATGTGAACATTAGGTAAGGTTCCATCCTTGATCTTTTATCTTTTCATTTTAAATATTCTCTACCATGTGATCCATTGCCACCTTATTTATCTTTATGCTGACAACCCAAAGATAAGGAACTTTAGTGTGAATATTTCTCCTTTATCTAGTTTCATACTAAACATAACCTAACGAAAAACAAAGCTCATACTCTTTGGGGTGGTGTCAGATTTATTGACTTATAATTTACATGCAGTAAAATATATCAATTTTATGTGTACAATTTAGCAAGCTTTGAAAAATGTATAAAATGAAGATATAGAATAGTCCTATCTCACCAAATGTTTCCTCCTGCTCTTAGCAGTTAATGCCCTCTTTCCATCCCCTACCCCCTGGTAACTATAGAGTCGCTTATTATCACTAAAGTTTTACCTTCTGTAAAATTTCAAATAAATGAATTTATACAGTGTAGTCTTATTTTGTATGGCTCCTTGCAGTTAACAGAATGTCTTTGATATTCATCCATGCTGCATGTATTCATAATCCATTTCATTATATTGCAAAATGGAATTTCATTGCCCGGATGTACCACAAGCTGTTTATCTATTCATCAATTGATGGGCATTTGAGTTTCTAAATTCTGACTAGCAACTAGGAATATAGTTTCTAGGAACATTCTCATACAAGTCTTCATTTATCTTGGGTGAATATCGAGTAGCTGACCTGTTGGGTAATATGGTAAGTGTATGTTTAACTTCATAAGATATCATCCATTTGTTTTCCAAAGTGTCTGTTGCATTTTGCAATTTCAACTACAATTCATGAGAGTGCCAGTAGCTGCACACTTATTGTCACTGGCTGTGACCATATTTTTTCAGGTTAGCTATTCCAGTGGGTGAGGCGAGGTGTCATATTGTAGGTTTAATTTACATTTCCATAATGACAATGTGTTTATTTTCTAGCCATGTCTTCTTTAGTAAAGTCTGTTCAAATATTTGCCCAATTTTTATTGTGTTGTTTATCTTCTCATTATCAAATTGTAACTGCTCTTGTATGTTCTGGATATAGGTTTCGCAAATATTTTCATCCATTCTGTGGTCTGACATTTCATTTTCTTAAATGTCTTTTAAAGAAGGAAATATTTTAATTCAATGAAATCTTTTTTATGTCTTCATAGATTTTGGTTTTATGTGAGTGTTCTCTTAAAGAAATGTTGGCCTAACTCAGGATCACAAAGAATTTCTCCTCTGTTTGCTTCTAGAATATTTTTAGGTTTTTCACTCACATTTTAAATTAATGATTCAAGTTAATTTTTATAGATGGTATGATGCAAGTGTTATAGTCTGTGTGTGTACGGATATTCGATTACACCAGTACTACTAGGTGAAAAATTATTCCACTTTTCATGGTTTGGAATTTTTGTCAAAAATTGATTTGTTACTCACTTATGGGTTTATTTCTCTTTTTTAAATTTTTTTAATGTTTTATTTCTGAGAGAGAGAGAGAGAGCATGAACAGGGAAGGGTCAGAGAGAGAGGGAGATACAGAATCCGAAACAGGTTCCAGGCTCTGAGCTAACTGTCAGCACAGAGCCTGACGTGGGGCTTGAGCCCACAAGTCACAAGATCATGACCTGAGCCAAAGTCTGACGCATAAGCAACTGAGCCACTCAGGTGCCCCTGAGTTTATATTTGAATGCTACATTGCTTGTATATCTATATTTACACCAAAAGCAGATTGTCTTAACGTAGCTTTATAGATCTTGAAATCAGATAAAATAATTCCTCCAATTTTGTTCTTCATTTGTAAAATGGTGTTATTTCAGTACCTTTGCATTTTCATATATAGTTTATTTTTTTAATAGTTTATTGTCAAGTTGGTTTCCATATAACACCCAGTGTTCATCACCCCACTTCCCCTCTCCCCCACCCCCATTAACCCTCAGTTTGTTCTCAGCATTTAAGAGTCTCTCATGGTTTCCCTCCCTCCCTTCCTAAACTATTTTTCCACTTCTTCTCCCCCATGGTCCTCTGTTAAGCTCCTCCTCATCCACCTATATGTACAAACATATGGTATCTGTCCTTTTCTGCCTGACTTATTTCACTCAGCATAACACCCTCAAGTTCCATCCATGTTGCTACACATGGCCAGATTTCATTCTTTCTCATTGCCATGTAGTATTCCATTGTACAAATATACCACATCTTCTTGATCCATTCATCACCTGATGGACACTTAGGTTCTTTCCATGTTTTGGCTATTGTTGAGAGTGCTGCTATGTACATTAGGGTCCGTGTGCCCCCTCTGCATCTGCACTCCTGTATCCCCTGGGTAAATTCCTAGCAGTGCTATTGCTGGGTCATAGGGGAGTTCTATTGATAATTTTTTGAGGAACCTCCACACTGTTTTCCAGAGGGTTGCACCAGCTTCCATTCCCACCAACAGTGCAGAAGGATGCCCATCATCTAGAGTCTCCTGATTTGTTCATTTTAGCCACTCTGACTGGCGTGAGATGGTATCTAAGTGTGGTTTTGATTTGTATTTCCCTGATGATGAGGGACGCTGAGCATCGTTTCATGTTTCTTATTGGCCATCTGGATGTCCTCTTTGGTGAAATGTCTGTTCATGTCTTCTGCCCATTTTTTCACTGGATTGTTTGTTTTTTGGGTGTGGAGTTCGGTGAGTTCCTTATAGATTTTGGATACTAGCCCTTATCTGATACGTCATTTGCAATTATCTTTACCCATTCCATTGGTTGCCTATTTGTTTTATGGATTGTTTCCTTTGCCGTGCAGAAGCTTTTAATCTTGGTGAGGTCCCAATAGTTCATTTTTGCTCTTTATTCCTGTACTAAAGGAGAAAGCAGAAAACAACCTCCTTGACTTCAACTGGAGTAATTTCTTACTTGGCACATCTTCATATATATTTTAGAATCACTTTTCCAATTCTATTAAAAAGAAACAGGGTGCCTGGGTGGCTCAGTTGGTTAAGCCTCTGACTTTGGCTCAGGCCATGATCTCATCATTTGTGAGTACAAGCCCTGCACTGAGAGCATGGAGTCGGCTTCTGGTCCTATCTTCTCTCTTCTCCTCCCTCGTACTCTGTCTCTTGCTTTCTTTCAAATATAAAGTAAATATTAAAAAAAAAAAAGCTTTGTGGAATTTGATTGGGGTTGATTTGAATCCATTTATAAATTGAAGAATTTACATCTTAATAATATTAAGTCTGCTGATTCATGAACACATACTTCTTAATTAAAGCTTTCTTTAGTGTTGCTCTTCAGTAATTTTAGTTTACTATGTAGAGAATTCTTGGTATATTCTAAATATTTTTATTTTTTTGCTATAGAAATTTTATTTTTTAAAGTTTATTTATTTTTGAGAGAAAGAGAATACCCAAACTGCTAAGGGGCAGGGAGAGAGGGGAAAAAGAGAATTCCAAGTAGGCTCCACACTGTCAGTGCACAGTCCTATGTAGGGCCTCATCCCATGAACCATGAGATCATGACCTGAGCTGAAATCAAGAATAGGATGCTTAACCCACTGAGCCACCCAGGTTCCCATAGATATTGTATTTTTCAAATTCAATTCCTGGGGCACCTGAGTGGCTCAGTCTGTTCAGCATCTGACTTCGGCTCAGGCCATGATCTCACAGTTGGTAAAGTAGAGCCTCACATGAGGCTCTGGGCTGTTTTGAATTCTGTATCTCCCTCTCTCTCTGTCCCTCCCCCACTTGCTCTTTGCCTCTCTTTCACTCAAAAATAAACATTAAAAATTTTTTAATTCAACTTCCATATATCCATTGCTACTGTACAGGAATATAATTGATTTTTGTATATTAATACAGAATCCTACAACCTTGTTAAACTTTCTTATTATCTCCAAAAGCTTTATGCCTTATTTGTTAGTTTTTTCTAGATAGACAACTATGGCATCTAGGAATAAAGTTTAAGTCTTCCTTTCCAATCTGGATGTCATTTATTTCTTTTTCTTGCCTTAGTGCACATGATTGGAAATACAATATTAAATAGAAGTCGTTTGAGTAAATATCTTTGCCTTCTTCCAAATACTAAGAAGAAACCATTCATATTTTATTAAGTATCAATGATGTAGGTTGTAAGTTTCATAGATACTATATATGAGTAAGACTGAGTAAGTTCCTTTCTATTCCTAGGTTGCTGAGAGACTGTATCCTAATGAGCATTCCATCTGGACAAACAAAAATTTAGAAGATTGTTGAGGTTTAATTCTTATTATCCAATCTGTCTAATAGTTATCTCAGAGAAAAAGAACAGGGGAAAGTTTTTGAAGAAATATAATAAAGGAAACATTTTTTAAGGGCTATCTTTATCCTGAAAGATATAGTAAAGGGACAGCTCTTAGAAATAGATACATAAGTTTTCATGTAAAATGTCCACAGGTACTCAACAAAGTGCATGACAGAAAACTCATTCCTGGATGTCCCCTCAAAAAAATTAGATTAACCAAAACTAAGAGAATATCTCAAAAACTTCTGAGTCCATAAACAAATTACACAAAAGATAATATGTATCAAATTGCTATCAGACTTCTCAACAGCTATGCTGAATGCGAGGACACCATCACCACCACTATCAAACATGTTTATATTTCCAACGTCACTCTTTTTTTTAAATATTAACTCTTTATGTCATTGTACTTAAGTAACCAAGAAAAGAAATCTGTGTTTTAAATTCTTAGACTCAATATTGATTTTAAGAAACAAGGTGGAAATGCCAGCTTAAAATGGGATTTCCAAGGGTGCATAGGTGGCTCAGTTGGTTAAGTGTCTGTCTTTGACTCAGGTCATGATCTCAGTTTGTAAACTCAAGCCCCCCTTTGGGCTCTGTGCTGACAGCTCAGAATCTGGAGAATGCTTTGGATTATGTGTCTCCCTCTCTCTGCCCCTCCCCCACTCCTCTGTCTTAGAAAAATAAACATTAAAAAAATTTTTTTTAAAATTTTTTTAATGTTTTATTTATTTCTAGGAAAGAGAGAGAGACAGCGTGAGCAGGGGAGGGTCAGAGAGAGAGGGAATCACAGACTGAAACAGGCTCCAGGTTCTGAGCTGGCAGTCAGCACAGAGCCCGACGCGGGGCCCAAACCCACGAACCGCAAGATCATGACCTAAGCGAAAGTCGGACGCTTAACCGATTAAGCCACCCAGGAGCCCCTAAAAATTTTTAATAAAATGGGATTTCCAAAAGAGTAGAACTTAAAAATCCTCAATACTCTCTCTTTCTCTCTTTCTCTCTCTCTCTCTCTGTCTCTCTCTCTCACCCCCTCCCACACACAAATGTAACTGTGTATGGTGACTTTTTGTGGTGATCATTTCATGATACGTGTAAATATTGAATCATTATTTCGTATACCTGAAACTAATATAACATTATACATCAATTATTCTTCAATAAAAATAAATAACAATAAAGTAAGATCTCCAGTAAAAGAAACTTTAGGATACAAATCTAACCCCATGCCTCTCAAAATTACACTTGGGCTTGGGGTAAAGCGATTTTTTACCTTGAGAATAGACTCAAAATCGATGAAATAGCACAAATTCTAGGATAATTTCTGGATAGTACACATAGTTCAAAATCTCTTTTCTCTCCAAAGGAAGAATAAAAGGAAAAAAACTGGGGTAGTTAAAAGCGATATGAGATTATAAAATCTGTAGACACAGAACAAGATGTGAAGGAAAGCATGGGGAAAAGGCACAATACATTTCAAACCCTGCTCTGTTAGACCTATCTTTAAGAAAGAACTAAATCTCCCCAAATCACCTTTCCTTACTTCAGTGGAAATTCATTCACTCTTCTTTCTACGCTGGAATTGATCACTTGCTTGACAATATGTGGGGAGAGGCTATCCTGGTCTTGAACAGCCCTAAATGTCTATAAGAGGAAAAAAATATTAGCTATGACTTTCTTGTTAAGCTGCCAAGAGCACACCAGGGCTTTTAAAAATGTCATTGCCCAGCTTTCTGCTTACCCCCTGAGACTCTTTAGCACAGTGAGGAAGGGATACACTGTATCACATTCATCATACCTGGCTCTATTCAACCACAGTGAGGTCAAAAACACCAGAAAAGAAATGGTGGGTCCCAAATGAGCATTACAGCAACTTAAACATCATGGAGAAGCCAAAGAAATCACAGAAAGTTGAAAGGGAACATTCATTTTGTGCTTTCAGTTGATCTAATTAACTTCAATAGTTTTGATAAATCATTTTTAAAATATTTTGATCTGGATAATATTTGCATATGGACTTGGCATCATATAAAACAAAATTTAATTAAAACATTTTTATTGGGCACTGTGTATAAGTTTTAAATCAAACCAAATATAAATCATTGCTGCTACAGGCTTGGATGCCTCTGGGTATGTGTGATAGTATGAGTTGAGATGAAAGGTATTAGTTATAGGAACACTGAAATAATAAATTTATTAACAAAAAGAAAAGTAATATATGAATGTGTCATTTTACAAATAGGAAGAGTAAATAAATATTTTACTATACACCGAGCACATCAGACCTATTATTAAGCTGTATTTAACTACATCCTCTTATGTTGTTATTTTTCAGGCACAGCAATTCTTTGAAATCCTATTTGATGTGCTGGCCTATAACATTTGACCACACTTACAGCACAAGTGTAAAATCAATTTTCTGTTCTCCCATTTATCTCTGTACTGATGTTAGTTGGCTCTCTAATGGAATGACTCTTCTGGAGAGGTAGTTATTTTACTTCAGAGTGGCATTTCAGAAGCCTTAAATGGGCTGAAGAGATGGCATGTGACCTTTAGGAATATTTTAGTTCTACATTTCTTTGAAAAAGAACTGTTTAACCCTGTGTATGTTATTACATTGCTCATGCTTCTTTTGTTCCTCTTCACATTCACTGTACTGTAGGAAAGTTTGGTTTTCTTTATGTAAGAACAGTGTTAGGAATTTTAGTACCTGTAAAATGTTACATCTTCATTGAAAGGTATAATCTCACAATTAAACTATGTATATAATGATCCAATTTCCTGATTATAGTTTCTTTAAGCATTCTATCATGTTAACTTTGCTAATGATAACCTTTTAAATGGATGTATATACAAATACCAAATAATCTACATGAAAAAGGAAATAATTTTTTATTTTATTTTATTTATTTATTTATTTATTTCTAGGAGAGAGAGAGACACACAGCGTGAGGAGGGGAGGGTCAGAGAGAGAGGGAGTCACAGACTGAAACAGGCTCCAGGCTCCGAGCTGGCAGTCAGCACAGAGCCCGACGCGGGGCTCGAACCCACGAACCGCGAGATCATGACCCAAGCGAAAGTTGGACGCTTAACCGACTAAGCCACCCAGGCTTATTGCCTTATTGTAGCTAATCTATGTCTTTTGAGGACATGTTCATTAATCATTTTAATTTAATAAACCAGGATTTTTCATTTTTACTATAGTGAAATATTTTCCGTGTATTTTCACCTCTTACATCATTCATATTTCTTCCTTAAATAAACAGGTATTTAATTTTATATTAAGCTAAATATTATTTATAAAATCTTAATATATAGGGTCTTACTGTAATTTACTTATCTAATTTTAGAAATCTTGAGATATCAAATAATAATTTTAGCATTCTTCTTCAGTTGATTTTCTTCCTTAATTATACTTTACCTCTTTCTTTAAAAAATATTAGACATTTAAAAAAAATTCTCTTCTAACAGATGTAAACTCTGAAAATTTTTATCTTTAGTACACATAACTACACTTTCTAAATCCCACTTTATCACTCCAAAAGATGACTTCACAAAAAGCAAACACCTTCACATGGGAACACAGAGTCTTACTATTAAACTTTAGAGTTACACAACATATATTTTAGTATGTTCATGATGAACTATAATTGTTTACTTCCTTGTTCAAAATGTAAAGAATTTATAATGACAAAGGGCAAGAGGAAGGCTTTTTGATAATAGAAAAATAAATATATCTGTTAAATTTTCCTTTTGTGCTTTTCTAGGAATATTTCATTATGTATTTCTGTTTTACAGTCATATAAAGTAGCCATGTAGGTATCCACCAAGCATACACCCAGTATTTTAAATGCCCTGGTATATATTCCTTAAATATCTGTTGCCACAGACCTACTTTCCTAATCAAGAGAAAGAAGTGAATCCTACCCATGGGGAGTTCAAAAGACCAAGTACATCATGATTTGGACCCTAGCCCCACAACCACTTTACCTCACAGTTGAGACATTTCATACAGGTGAAAGTTTGGGGCGCCTGGGTGGCTTAGTCGGTTAAGCGTCTGACTTTCGCTTAGGTCATGATCTCGCGGTTCGTGGGTTCGAGCCCCGCGTCGGGCTCTGTGCTGACTGCCAGCTCAGAGCCTGGAGCCTGTTTCAATCTGTGACTCTCTCTCTCTCTCTGACCCTCCCCTGCTCACACTCGCTTGCTCTCTCTCTCTCTCTCTCTCTCTCCTAGAAAAAAAAAAAATACAGGTGAAAGTTTACTAAAAACCTCGAGAGGAAAAACAATGTCTCAGGCAGACAAATCTATTCTAGACAATGAGATGGAGGAAAACAGTTTACTTGACCACAGGCAGATAAACTTGTAGTCTTATTTCCTGAACTTCTTTCCCCCTACCTACTTCTTTTTTTTTTTTTTTTTAAATTTTTTAATGTTTTTTTATTTCTGGGAGAGAGAGACAGCGTGAGCAGGGGAGGGTCAGAGAGAGAGGGAGTCACAGACTGAAACAGGCTCCAGGCTCTGAGCTGGTAGTCAGCACAGAGCCCGACGCGGGGCTCGAACCCACAGACCGCGAGATCATGACCTAAGCGAAAGTCGGACGCTTAACCGACTAAGCCACCCAGGCGCCCCTCCCCCTACCTACTTCTGACCAGACCAAACCCTTGATCTTAAAACTTGGAGAATTCTGCTTTGCTTTTAGTAAGGGAGGCAACCAAGGCTTTACAAGTGATGGGCAGGATCAATACACTAGGCCTAGCCCCTAATGGGAGAGCATCCCAATGATGGCAGGTATATTCAAAAATAGATTCTCAAGGATGGTAAACCCTAGGAAACCAGGTTTGGGATGTTAGGCTTATCATTAACACATGCAAGAAAATATTCTACTGCAGCACATTCAACATTAAGAATATATGGGAGAAAGATGGGGCGCCTGGGTGGCTTAGTCGGTTGGGCGTCCGACTTTCGCTTGGGTCATGATCTCGTGGTTCGTGGGTTCGAGCCCCGCGTCGGGCTCTGTGCTGACTGCCAGCTCAGAGCCTGGAGCCTGTTTCAGTTTGTGACTCCCTCTCTCTCTGACCCTCCCCTGCTCACACTGTCTCTGTCTCTCCTAGAATAAATAAAAAAAAATATATATATATATATATATATGGGAGAAAGAGAAATGACATGCTCTGCTGAGATAACCCATTAATGATTTGTTCTTTAATTTTCTTTTATTTTTTTAATGTGCATTATAAGACTTATTTCAGTTTTTCCAGCAGATGGCAGTTATACTTTGCTCCTCTCCCCACCTTGGTGCTGGTTTCTAAAGTAAAGCTGGTTTCCTCATTCCTATCTGACACATGGGTGACATGGGGTCATCTTTCAGAGGGTGCTTAAACAGGAGATTACTTATACTACAGCTTTTGCTCAAATGAAAAAAAAATGTTTCAAAAAGAACTCTATAGAACCTTGTGTTCTCTCCTTCCCCCACTAATCTGGATCATACTAAATTTATCTGAGTTTGTGCTAAATTCTAAAGTTAATAGTCGTTTAATGCTCTGAATGGAAATACATAGAACTCCCCTCAAGTATCTAGGCTTTCATTTCTGTTACGTTATTTATAAATCAATGTTACATAAAATAGATTGGAAAAAACTTGAGAAATTTCATTTATGAAATAGTACTTTGAGTTATCCAGGCTTTTCTATGTTCTTGGAAATACTGAGTATTAGAATTTTATAGTGTTTCTAAATTTTTAGGTTGAATCATCAAGAAGATTAGTGTTCATAATTATATTAAACATATTTAATATATTCTATATATTCATATATATGTACACATATATATGAATGTATTGAATATAATATATATATATTGGAAGAAGAAAAGTACTTTGCAAACCATAATAATAAGTATGCTGGCTTTCCTAAAAGGCAGCAGCATATTGATTCATAAGGAAGCTATGGTAATATTAAAGTAGGATTATTAAATATAAAATTTTTAAGCCGTTTATGGTCAAGAAACAAATATTTACAATGTACTGTTATTGCTGGTGTTGAAATATGATTAGGATTTAAAATGGATTCTCAAAATAGCATATTTTACTTTAATATTTGGTTTACCACAAGTGTTTATAAAATTTTCCATCATCATAACTGGGGTCTATACAACTGAAAAGGGTAGAATACATAATGGGTTCTGTATTTTGACAGTCTCATTAAAAACGAGGGCAGGGACATTGACCATTGAATCAAATGCTTAATTCCCTGCTCCTAAAAGAGTACCTCACATACAGCAAATGTTCAATAAGTGATCATTAAACAGGTGAACATGCACTCATGATCACCTCATACTATGCTGCCTTATTAACAATAATGACAACAATTATTAAACAAATTAAGTTGTCTCTGATTCTACCTGATAGGAATATCATGGTCTTCTATAACCTATGTATTTTCTTTAAGCAAATTTTATCATAAAAGATTGAAGCAAAATAAAGAACTGCATTTAATTATAGAAAGTTCATGTGGAGAAACATAAAACTATGTAAAGATGAACGCCTTCTTCTTAGAATTATTTTTTTATACTTTCTACCCAAAGCATTCCTCAAATTCATGCAAATAGTAGCTGCTAACAATTTATGTCACACAGTTTCTGTTTGGGACATGCATGTAAGTATAAAAGCCTCATAGTTATTGTCTGATTTTTCTTTCTTTTTTTTTTACAGTATCCTAAAATACAGAAAATAACGTTTCTGGTCAACTTTCTGGTCAAAATTGTATTTCCAATCTCATTTTTGTTCTCTATATAACATAGCCATCATGAAGCAAATAAGCCCTGTACAGAAAATTGAAAAATGCTTATCAGTTTAACCAAAGAACAGGACTTGATTTACAAAGTCAGAGACACATTTCTCTTTATTATAAAACAGAGGAAGTCAAGCTTTACATCATGGGGAAGCTGAATTTCTGCTTATATGGGTACTAGAAATCTGAAGAGCCCAATGACAACAATTCTCCCAGATATACTGAGTCTTAGATCATTATATGAAACTTGTTTATTGTATCACATAACTTCTCCACTGCTTGGCTCCTTTTTTTTTCTTCTTATAAAAAGCATTCAAATAAATTAAAAATGTACTTATTAGATGCCACATTTGAACTTCTTATGAACTAAAGCAGTAGTTCAAAATTTGAATGTTTACATTTTGATAGAGTAATATTAAATTTTAAGCCACAGTGGATTTTAAGATCCTGATACAGTACAGGGGCACCTGGGTGGCTCAGTTTGGCTCAGGTATGATCTCATGGTTCATGAGTTTGAACCCTGCATTGGGCTGTGTGCTGACAACTCAGAGCCTGGAACCTGCTTCAGATTCTGTGTTTCCATCTCTCCCTGCCCCTCCCCCACCTGTGCTCTCTCTTTCTGTCTCTCTTTCTCTCTCTTCTCTCTCTCCCTCTCCTTCTCTCTCAAAATACATAAAAATGTAAATAAAAGATCCTGATATAGTACCCTTTTATAAGAACAACACCATTTAGGTACCTAAGAGTAATCTTACAAAATGTGCTGACGTTTTCTATTTATTGAACCAAAAGACCTTTTTTTAAATTCTAAATATTCTTTATGTTTATGTAGATATAAACTTCACAATATGCTTTTTATTATTAAAGTTTTCTAGAACATGCAAAGACGTTAGTGTTTGGAATATCTCCATATGGAACACACACACACACACACACACACACACCAATTGTTTAAGGGCAAATCTAACCAAAAGAGCAAAAAGAGCTCCATGAAACATTCCTAATTCTTTAATTCACAAAGTGGAAAGCAGTTTTTATAAGTTTGGGGAACAAGATAGATAGGGGGAAATGATTGTTTACACTTATTCTTTGGAGTACAAATCAAGAATTCAAAAGCAACAGGATACATAGTAATATTTCAATGATAGTTTCAGAACAAAATTTATCAAACATAAATTTGATATGATGAGTCTTTCAGTTTTGCTGAGTAGTTAGTTAATGAGGCTCCCTAAAGGGATATCTTGTACAAGGTTAAAATTATAAACTTACCCCTTAGAATTCCTACACTAAAGCATTTCACATTCATAATATTCAGGAAAGAAAGCTTTTTACAATAGAGTCTTTTGATATATCCAAGGGTGGATAGATTTTTTTTCTTAAAAAACCTACTATAACCATAGTTTCACCTTTTAGCTTGCATACCTGGATTCTAATTTGTTGGCCTTTCTATGCATGTATTCTTAAATGTGGATATAATTAAATTCTCTAGGTAACTATCTAATTAAGACTAGAGTTTTTCAACTTTGGCATATTGCCATTCTGAGAAGGATAATTGTTTTTGTGGAGGCAATGCTGTCTATTCTACACTGTTTAGCAGCCTAACTGTCCTATACCCATTAGATGCCAAGAACAACACCCTGCTTCCAATTTTGACAACCAAAAATACCTCTAGACATTACCCAAAAGTCTACTGAATCAAAGACTGAAGCAGGTATCAGAAGACTGTAATACTGATTAGATGCATGACATTGGATGGAGTTGGAAGTGTGATGGTATTAGGTGAGTAATTAGTTCCAATACACCTGCAAATTACTCTGATTAGGTTTATAACTTTATTCTTAACTATACCAGTGTATTTGTTTTTATTGTGTTAATGTGTCTTTATAATGAAAGATACATTAGAGCAAAATCAACTAATCAATAAATATATGGTCATACATTCATAAGGGCACAAGACACTCTCTTTAATAAAGGAGAACATATGGACAGTATTTTAAAACACGGTACTGTCAGTACACCTGATTCTGAATTTTACAAACTTCTGTAGTTGTGCTATGCCCTATTTCTCAATGACTACTAAAATCCAGTCCTATGTAATAGCCAAAAAAAAAAAAAAAAAATCAGTAGAGTCATTTCTTTAAAATATCCACAGGGATAAAGAGTTAGAAGAGTTAATGTACTAAATGCATCATTACTTCCCAACCTCCTTCAACAAAAAGGAAATTGGTTATTGGTGTACTATATGTATTTCAACACAGTATAATAAATAAATGTACATTATACATATAATTCTAAGTGTAATGAAATAAGGTAATTTTGTTTCTAAAGTAACAGAGTTGTCCATCAATCAGTTTAAATACATTGTACTTTATACAGCCCTAGTAAAGAATAAAGGATAAGAGCTATATATATATATATATATATATATATATACACACATACACACACACACACACACATATATATATAGCTCATATGATTTTACCTGTTTTCCAGTGAGAACCTTCTGGGAACTGCTGCCACCTGTTGGCCATAGATTACAATACATAAGCTCATGTCCCCAGCTGTTAAAACATTCTGTATACATATTAGGCATTTTACCAAAGCCATTTGCATGTATCAATATTTATAAATATAATTTTTATCACTTGCAGTATAATTTGTTTTATTAGCATAATTACAATATATAGTATTGTACAGTTGTCATATGATTTAACTTATAAAAAGTTGCTCCAAAAATGACAAGGATTTTGAGAGTCAAAACTTGCTTGTGATTAGCTAGTACTGAAAAGCAAGTAGGTAAAAAATGGCACAGAAAATTTCTCTAAAAATCCCTTAATATTCAATAATGGTTTCTACAAAGCTGATCTCATTAACCTGTCCAATGATGATAATATTGTTCCAACTTAGTAAATTGTTATCAAACTAACAACTTAGCTCTGGAAAGAGATATAATGATATATAAAGATTAGAAATAACAAAACTAGTTTTTTTTTCTAAATAGTGATGGTTCATTTGGTTGCCACAAGAAAAGTCCCTTCATATGTAAATAATAAACATTGGATGGTGGTACCACAAAGCTGAAAACATGCCAGAATATCACCATTTATAAGAAGAGCACAGAGAAACACACTAAATGTCAAACATCTCTTTGGATCTGTTTCTATCTCTGAACTAAAATATATATAATAAATTTGCTGAAATGTAAGAAATCACACCTGCAAAATGATATCAACCATTATAACAATGTTTCCTTTAAATTTATTTAATTATTGGGGTGCCTGCTAGGTGGCTCAGTGGGTTAATCATTTGTCTCTTAACTCTGGCTCAGGTCATGACCTCACAGTTTGTGGCATGGAGCTCCTCATTGGGCTCTGTGGTGACATAGGTCTTGTTTGGGATTCTCTTTCTCCCTCTCTCTCTGCCTCTCCCCCTCTCATCCTCTCTCTCTCTCTCTCTCTTTCTCTTTTTATATGTATACACAAATATACACACATATATATACACATATATCAAAATAAATAAACATTTAATGTTATACAGTAAGTATTTTTAAGCAAATACTATATGTGCTAGGTAGGTGGTTTGTTAGGAATCAGTCTTTCTTAAGACATCAAATATGAAAAGGGCTCTTTTCTTGCTGAAAAATATGCTTATCTAAATACTACACCATTTTAATGATGGATGGTTTTAATGAAACCACTCTGTCTTTATCCATAAAATCCATTATAAAATGGAAGGATTCTGAAATCACTGAACCCTGTTAGTTGCCTCACTGTGGCTGAGGGCTGCAGAAAGGAAAGGAAGAGTTTCTAAGATTAACACTGTTCAGACAGCTAGAGTAGGGAATGATGTGGAAAAAATCAGTGTGCTTTAAGTGGGTCAGTTAAGCCTCCAACTCTTGATTTGGTTCAGATCATGATCTTACATTTCATGAGTTCAATCCCCATGTGGTGTCGGGCTCTGCACTGAAAGCGCAAAACCTGCTTGGGATTCTCTCTCTCTCTCTCTCTCTCTCTCCTTCTATCTTTCTGCCCCTCCCTCACACGCACTTTCTTTCTCTCTCTCTCTCAAAAGAAATAAATCAAACTTTAAAAAAAAATAATGAGATACCACCTCACGCTGGTCAGAATGGCTAAAATGAGCAAATCAGGAGACTCTAGATGATGGCAAGGATGTGGAGAAATGAGCACCCTCCTGCACTGTTGGTGGGGATGTAGGCTGGTGCAACCCCTCTAGAAAACAGTATGGAGGTTCCTCAAAAAATTAACAATAGAACTCCCCTATGACTCAGCAGTGGCACTGCTAGGAATTTACGCAAGGGACACAGGAGTGCTGATGCATAGGGGTACATGTACCCCAATGTTCAAAGCAGCACTCTCGACAATAGCCAAATTATGGAAAGAGCGTAAGTGTCCATCAACTGATGAATGGATCAAGAAGATGTGGTATATTTAGGGGCTCCTGCGTGGCTTAGTCGGTTAAGCGTCCGACTTTCGCTCAGGTCATGATCTCGCGGTGTGTGGGTTCGAGCCCCGCGTCGGGCTCTGTGCTGGCTGTCAGCTCAGAGCCTGGAGCCTGTTTCAGTCTGTGACTCCCTCTCTCTGACCCTCCCCTGCTCACGCTGTCTCTCTCTCTCTCTCTCTCTCTAGAAATAAATAAAACAGTAAAAAAAAAAAAGATGTGGTATATTTATACAATGAAATACTACATGGCAATGAGAAAGAATGAAATCTGGCCATGTGTATCAACATGGATGGAACTCAAAAGTGTTATGCTGAGTGAAATAAGTCAGGCAGAGAAGGATAGATACCATATGTTTTTGCTTATAAGTGGAACAGGAGATACTTAACAGAGGGCGATGGGGGAGGAGAAGGGGAAAAACAGTTGGGGAGAGGGAGAGAAACAAACCATGAGAGACTCTTGAATGCTGAAAACAAACTGAGGGCTGATGGAGGTAGAGATGAGGGGAAGGGGGTGATGGGCATGGAGGAGGGCACTTGTGGGAATGAGCACTAGGTGTTATATGGAAACCAACTTGACAATAAACTATGAAAGAAAAAAAATCATGTCAGACCCAGCTCCTAACAAGAACTTAAACACTTCTGAGCTGAGCAACCTTATTCAAGTCTCTTAACTTTTCAAGGATTGTTTTCTCTTTATTCAGCATCAAGAGGGATACTAGACTCAATGATATTTAAGTTCCTCTTTAACCATAATATTCCACTATTCCACATAAGTTTCAATAGTAACTTCATTATTAAAAACTATCATGATCATTAATCTTGTCATTTTCTTAATAAATCTAAACATCCTCTTTAATCTCATTGTCAGGTATTATTCCATGTAGTACTAGTGACTATATTTGCATGACTCTGTCATTACGGAAGGCATCAGCTCCAAGTTATTTGTACTTATGTATCTTTTTTCCTTCCAAACAGTATTCCAATAGTAAGCACCACATGCTGGAGAACTAAAGATGAATAAAAAAAGGCTCTTGCTTTCAAATAGGTAACAATCTAGTGTAGAGGTAAAACATAGACACAGATAATTTGGGGGAATATTAGGAGTATTCACAAGAAGTAAACATAAGAGTCACCTTGCCTAGTGTTACAGGGAGTGAACATGGAGTTATAGGAGGCTTCCTAAAGGAAGGAACCATCCAACATGAGTTTTAAAGGATATGTTAAATGATAACTAGAAGTGTACACAGAAATAAATGATATAGAAAGATCTAGTATATCATCAGAAGCAATGAAAAGAATAAACACAAATAAGAACACAGTTAAGAAAGGGAAAGGGAGATTTTTAAGAATACCACACAGGGGTGCCTGGCTGGCTCAGCTGGTAAAGCATGTAACTCTTTAGCTCAGGTTTGTAAATTCATGGGGCTTGAATCATGAAATATACATGATCAGAATGAAAATGATAGATATTAAAGATCATAACCCTCAACTCTTATATATAGAGTACAAACTGAGGGTTGCTGGAGGGGTTGTGGATGGGGGGCTGGGCTAAATGAATAAGAGGCATTAACGAAGACACTTGTTGGGAAGAGCAATGGATGCTATTTGTAGATGAATCACTGGATTCTACTTCTGAAATCATTATTGCACTACAGCCTAATTAACTTGGATACAAACTTAAAAAATAAATAATAAAAATAAATAACCCTCAAGAGGTCAAGGTCTCAAATGTAAATCTTGTTTTCTCTTTATTCAGCATCAAGAGGGATACTAGACTCAATGATATTTAAGTTCCTCTTTAACATAATATTCCACTATTCCACATAAGTTTCAATAGTAACTTCATTATTAAAAACTATCATGATCATTAATCTTGTCGAGGTTCTCTAGGCACTGTTTTAGGCACTGGAATTGTAGCAGAGTCTTTTCCCCCTCTACCACAAAACAAAACAACAACAAAAAATACAAGTCCAAGAATGTCCAAATCCTTCAGAGGCCTACATTCTAACCAACAAAGTATAAAAACAGTCAATCAGTCATTTATCTTCCAATAGCAAGAAATTCCATGAAGAAAACAAACTGAGAAATGTGACTAGATGGGAGGTTCACTTAGCTAATGCAGTTAGAAATGGAGACACTGATTGGAGGGACCAAGATGTCAGAGCAGAGTGGAAGTATTCAGCTTCTCTCATCCCTGAAATGCAGCTAGGTCAGTACCAAACCATTTTTGCACACCTAGGAAATTGATCTGATGATTTACACAACAATCTGCATAACTTAAGAGGTAACCTGGGGGAGAGAAAGCCATGGAGGGTAGGGAGATGTTTTTGCAGAAAGAGGAAAGAGAAAGAAGGGGAGAGTGTGGCACATGGGAGAGTACCAAAAAGCACTCATCCTGAAAGTAGCTGTAGAGAAAGAGAAAGAGTGAAAACACTCATAAGGAAGTGAACAAGAAATCTCTTCCCCAAAACCATTGATGGGGATAATGGAGAGGTTTTCAACACCATTAGGACTCTATAAATAGGGGAGTGCAGAGTCAGAAATTCTGGAGCTCAATACATACTGGTGCTCTGGTTGGGAGGAAGGGCCAATCCCCAGGAGCAGGCAGCAGGGTCTGTGGTCCACATGGGGAAGAGTATTCAGCTTCTGCTTAGAAGGCATTTGGTAGAAGCCACACAGCTTCCCCACAGGCAAAGTTCCCAGTGGACCCCAGAAAACAGCCACATTTGCTGCTATTGGAAGAAAGACTCTAGGGCGCAGTGAAACCTGGCACCAGTTGTGTTGTGATTTGCCATGATCTCTGAACCTCTGCCATTGTGTGATCACAGAAACATTCATTCTCTGGGGCAAGCTAGTACCAGCCATTGCTCCTTGAGACCCTTGGAGTGGGTCCAAGCCACAGGGTTCTCAGAAGTGAGGGGTTTAGAAACACAGTCCCATCTGAGATAAAATTTGGGAGGGCAGTACCACCTGACAAGCTGATGGCTTGGACATGGACAGTGTAGAAGCAGGGAGTAGGCAGAAGCCAGAGACAAAGGAGAGGTGACTGAGGGCCAGTCAGTAAGAGTACAGAGGGCCTGTACAAGAGACTGGGAAGCTGGATGAAGCCATTTTCACTTCTCCTGTGCAAGGCGTACACATGCACATCCACAACACCAATCTGCCCAGTAAGCTAAACAGCCTCACCTAGTGAAGAACAGAACCATGACACCAACCCCACCCAAATGTGTCCACCAAGCAGACACCCTAGAGGAATACCACAAGTCTCTTCACCTACTTAGTGTATGGACTACAAAGAGCTTCATAGTTTGAGTCCTAGGGGAAGCTGGGTGTCATTTTATTCAGGTTTCATTCCATTTGCTAATCTATCTATTTGGGCTGTTGGTTTTTGTTTGTTTGTTTTTGTCTTTTTTTGCTTGTTAAAATTGTATTTTTTCTTTTTTTTCTTCTTTTGTTTAAATAGTTTCCCCCTTTCTTTCCCTGTCTTTCTTTTCTTTTTCTTGAATACAGATAGAGAAAAATGTATCTTTATTTTCCATTTTTAAAAAATATTTTTTAAATTCTCTTTACTATTTTTTAATTTTTTGTAATTTTTAAAATTCTATTTTACTTTATTCATTTCATATTCTATTTTACTGTATACTTTTTTAATTTTAAACTTTTTCTTAGTTTTTTTTTCTCTCCTTTTTTTTTCTGTTCTTTCAAACTTTTTTCAACAGCCAGATCAAATCACACCTAGGATCTAGCTTCCTTTATTTGATATTTTGTGTTGTTTTTAATTTTTTAATTTCTAATTTTTATTTTATTAATTTATTTTCTTCCTCAAAAGTGACAAAATGAAGAAATGCACCCCAAAAGAAACAACAGGAAGAAATAACAGCCAGGGGCATAATCAACACAGATATAAGCAAGATGTATGAACTAGAATTTAGAATAAAAATAATAGGAATACAGCTGGGATTGAAAAAGCATAGAATCCCTTTCTGCAGAAATAAATGAAGTAAAACCTCATGAGGATGAAATTAAAAACACTAAAACTAAAATGCAATCTTGAATGGTGCCACTGTGGCAGAGGAGCAAATCAGCAATATAGAAGACAAAGCTATGGAAAATAATGAAGCAGAAAATAAGAGGAAAGCTAAGGCAAAAGAGCATAATATGAGAATCAGAGGACTGAGTGAATTATTAAAAAGAAATAATCTGAATCAGAGGAGTCCCAAAGATAAAGAGAGAGGAAAAGGGATAGAAGGTTGATGTGAGTAAATTATAGTGAATAATTTTCCTAATCTGGGGCAAGATAGAGATATCTAAATCCCAGAAACACAAAGAATTCCTATTAGGATCAATGAAAACTGACGATCAACAAGGCATATCACAGTCAAATTCACAAATACACAGACGAGGAAAGAATTATGGAAGCAGCAAGGGAAAAAAAGTCCTTAACCTATAAGGGAAGACAGATCGGGTTCTCAACAAACATATCCACAGAAACTTGGCAGGCCAGAAAGAAGTGGCAGGATATATGCTCACTGTATTGAATCAGAAAAATATACAGCCAAGAATTCTTTATCTAGTAAGACTGTCATTCAAAATACAAGGAGAGATAGTGTCTCAGATAAACAAAAACTAAAGGAGTTCATGACCACTAAACCAACCCTACATGAAATTTTAGGGGGACTCTGAGGGGAGAAAAGACAAAACAAAGCATGAAAGACCAAAAACAACAAAGACTAGAAAGGACCAAAGAACTTTTCCCCTAAGGTCAGGAACACGACAAGGATGTCCACTCTTGCCACTGTTATTCAACATAGTGGTGGAAGTCCAAGCCTCAGCAATCAGACAGCACAAAGAAATAAAAGGCATCCAAATCAGCAAGGAAGAAGTCAAATTTTTACTCTTCATAGATGACACGATACTCTATGTGGAAAACCCACAAGATTCCACCAAAAAAAGCTTCTAGAACTGATCCATGAATTCAGCAAAGTCGCAGGATATAAAATCAATACACAGGAATCGGTTGCATTTCTACATACCAATAATGAAGCAGCAGAAAAAGAAATCAAGGAATTACTTTTATTTATAATTGCCCCCCAAACCATAAAACACCTAGGAATATATCTAACTAAAGAGGTCTATACACTGAAAACTATAGAAAATTTATGAAAGAAATTGAGTAAGATACACCAAAGAAAAAAGGAAAAATATTCCATGTTCATGGATCAGAAGAACAAATATTGTTAAAATATCAATACTACCCAAAGCAATCTACTTATTCAATGCAAGTGCTATCAAAATAACACCAGCATTCTTCATAGAACTAAAACAATCCTAAAATTTTAAGGAGCCAGAAAAGACCCCAAAGAACCACAGCAATACTGAAAAGAAAAACCAAAGCTGGAGGCATCACAATTTGGGACTTAAAGATGTACTACAAAGCTGTAATCAGCAAGACAACATGGTACTGGCACAAAAACAAACACATATATCAATGGAACAGAATAGAGAACCCAGAAATTGACTGAGAAACGTATGTCCAACCAATCTCTGACAAAACAGGAAAGAATTTCCAGTGGAAAAAAAGACAGTTTCTTCAGCAAATGGTGTTGGCAAAACTGTACAGCAACATGCAGAAGAATGAATGTGGGCCACTTTCTTATACCATACACAAAATAAACTCAAAATGTTTGAAAGATCTAAATGTAAGACAGGAAACCATCAAAATCCTAGAGGAGAAATCAGGCAAAAACCTCTTTGACCTCGGTCCTAGCAACTTCTTACTTGACATGTTTCCAGAGGCAAGGGAAACAAAAGCAAAAATGAACTATTGGGATCTCATCAAAATAAAAAGCTTCTACATGGTAAAGGAAACAGTCAACAAAACTAAAAGACAAGTGACAGAATGGGAGAAGATATTAGCAAGTGACTTATCAGATAAAGGGTTGGTATCCAAAATCTATAGAGAACTCGTCAAACTCAACATCCAAAAAGCGAATAATCCCGTGAAGAAATGGGCAAAAGTCATGAATAGACATTTTTCTAAAGAAGACATTCAGAGGGCTAATAGACATATGAAAAAATGTCACTTATCATCAGGGAAATACAAATCAAAACCACAATAAGACTTTATCATCAGGGAAACCACACCCCTCATGTGTCTGAATGGCTAAAATTAACAACTCAGGCAAGGACAGATGTTGCAGCGGATGCAGAGAGAGAGGAACTCTTTTGCACTGCTGGCAGGAATGCAAACTGGTGCAGCCACTCTGGAAGACAGTATAGAGTTTCTCAAAAAATTAAAAATATAACTACCCTATTACCCAGCAACTATATATAGTACTAGGTATTTATCCAAATAATAGAGGTGTGCTGCTTCGAAGGGGCACATGAACCCCAATGTTTATAGCAGCACTATTGACAATAGCCAAAGTATGGAAAGACCCAAAATGTACATCAAATGATGAATGGATAAAGATGTTTTACGCATACACACACACACACACACACACACACACACACTAGAATACTATTCAGAAATCAAAAAGAATGAATTCTTGCCATGTGCACAATGTGAATGGGTATTATGCTAAGCAAAATTAGTCAATTAGAGAAAGACAAACATCATATGACTTCATTCATATGTGGAATTTAAGATACAAAACAGATGAACATATGGGAAGGGAAGCAAAAATGGTATAAAAATAAGGAGAGGGACAAAACATAAGAGACTCAAATACAGAGAACAAACTGAGCATTGCTGGAGAGGTGTTGTGTGTGGGGATGGGCTAAATGGGCAAGGGATATTAATGAGGACACTTGATGGGATGAGCACTAGGTATTATATGTAGGCAATATATCACTAAATTCTACTCCTGATATCATTATTGCACTTTATGTCAATGAAATTTGTATGTAAATTTAAAAAAATAATAAACAAAGAATGCAGGAGGGAAGGAAAAGAAAGGGAGACACTCAAAGACAATTAAACAGAGACTGAAGTGTTGAGGAATAGACTTTCAAAAAGGTGAGGAGCCTCCCAAGCAGAGAAAACAGCAAATGCAAAGACTGTGAAGAGACTTAGAATACAGTCATTGTGGTTACAGCATAGGGGCGAAGGGGTAGTGCACAGGAGATTAGATCACAGAATGTGAAAGGCCAGATCCTGCAGCGTTACCAAGAAAGGATAAAGAGGGGTCAGAGAAAGTGAACTGTATTCTTACTGCAGTGGAGCCATTGGAGTGTTTGAACCAGAAAACGGGTATGATCTGATTTAAGATTATAAAAATCACTGTGACAGGTAAGGGGAAAATGAGAGGAAGGAGAGTGATCAGGGAGACTTGTTAGATGATGAAACTAATGGTGGCTGAGAATAAAGTGATTCCAATAGATAGTAGCAGTTCGATCCAAAATCCTGGAGGTAAAGCTAAAGTGATTCCTGATGGCGTAGATGTGGAGTGATTTGGGAAATAGATGATACTTGCCTGGAGCCTCCATATGAAAAATAGCTCTAATATTGTTATCAACTTATCACGATTGAGACTACATCTATAGTAAAGTAGTTTTATATAAGGAGAAATATCTAAGCACCGTAAGTTATCTTTCAGATATAATTAACTCCTGGGGCACCTGTGTGGCTCAGTTGGTTGAGCATATCACTTTGGCTCAGGTCATGATCTCACAGTTTGTGTGCTGGAGCTTAACATCCCAGCTCTATGCTGACAGTTCAGAGCCTGGAGCTTGCTTCAGATACTAGGTCTCCCTTTCTCTCTGCCCCTCCCCCATTCATGCTCAGTCTCTCTCTCTCTCTCTCTCTCTAAAATAAACAAAGATATTTGTAAGATGTAGTTAACTCCAAGGCTTCATAATGCTGCTATTCTAAACACTTAACACCCCTGGCATGAGTTCCGGTTAAAGTCTTTCCCTTTCCTTTTGAAATACACAGTGTTTTAGTTTTAGTTTATAGCCTCTGTAACACAATCTATTATAACACACCACTGATGCTAAGGAATTATTTATTTCTATGGAAATGTTTACAAAATTACACAGTAAAAGTAGCAAGTGTCTTTCATGCTATTGTTTATGTGTTTCTTCTCTTTTAGAGTTATATTTTAATTTTTCATTTATTGATTTGTTTATACATTTATTTATTAAACAAATGTTTATCAGGCAATTCCAATGTGGCAGGGAAGTACATAGTCCTAGTACTTAACGATAAAAATGGATCAAGATGGATACAAAAGGATAAAAAATATTGTCCCTACATCGAAAAGCTTATCATGTAGGGGAGTAAAATTACACATACGCATGCATGCATGCACACACACATGCACAGTAAATAGTAATTATGAATTCCTAGTAGCTTTTAATTTTTGCAGCAACTTTCTATAGTTGTGTGTCAAAAAATTTCTAGTACTAGTATGCCAAAAAAATGAAGAAATATAAACTTTTAGGCTTTTGAATTCCAAAATGTTTAGAGACCCATTTTAAACTGCTATTATATACCACAGACAGCACTTAAATACATACGTATATCTTACTAGTTATAAAATAAATTTTTTAAATTAGCTAGGTCTTACTAGAAATACTTTTGGTGATTACCTTATAGGGTCAAAGTCATTCCATACATGCTAAGCTCACTAAGACAGGGGAAAACATTCATAACTAAACCAAAATCTAAAATGCTTTGAGGTGAAAATATACTCCTTAAGCATTTAAAAATACAAATGTCAAAACTGGTTAGATTTTTGCTGATTTTATAATCTTTCAAAACGAAGCGCCTTTAATTTTAATGGAAATAATCTGACAAAAAGTACAAATGTACATCTTTGTCTTTGGTTGACTTTAATTTTTGCATACTGTCTGCTATACTGTACAGTTTCTGGAACACAAAAGTCCAGCAGACAAAAAGTAGGTTTCAAAGATCCTAACCCAAAGCTTAAAAAAATTAAATATTAGAGGAAAATGAAATGGAAATTCAAGCAATTTCATGCCCCCGTAGTGAAAAAATTGGAGCAGTAGGGGAGTTTTAAAGTAACAGCTTTACATATGCATCCACTGATTATTATGTAGCTTCCTTCTAGTATTTCAACATTAAAATGTGCGTTTAAAGTGAGTCAGGAGGGTAAAAGTATTTATGAGGATAAATGCTTCACCCAGGAGGTAATTTAGATAAAGTACATATTTGCACTTAACAGTCCCAATCACTGCAAAAAGCAGCATCATTTCCTAATACAAGGACACTAGTACATGTCAGAGTATAGATATTCTCCCAGGACCTTGATAGCACAAGTGCAGACAAAATAAATAAATCTGTCAGTGTGAACAAATTGCCCACAAAACCTGTTCTCAGGGTCGGCTTTTGTACTCTCACTCAGGTCCTTTAACACCATGGGATTATTCACTATCCACAGTGAGAAAAGGCAGGGCTTGGCAGAACAGACCAAGTATTGACTGAGTGCATAGCCACAGTCAGGCACCTTCACGAGAATGTTTTACCTGGGGCCTGCTGCCCAGGTCTCTCAACCTCCCTCCACATTACAGCCTGCTCCTCAAATCCTCCCTGATGGCACTCTTTGTTAATACCATCTTGACAAATGTCTGAAATATCATAGAGCTGCTGAAAGCTCAATTAATTTCACTTAAAATAGAAGCAATATCTGGATTTCATTAAAATTCAGTTTTATGGTGCTACAACACAGAATCTATCAAACAACCTTGTGGGACTCTTTAGGTAGCATTTTACCTAAAGTAAATCCTACCCACATGATGTTCAATTTAACAGTTGGCAGCTTGTATGCTGAAAAACTCTGCCTGTTTCTTAAACCCTAAACCTTAACACTTCCTTTTTCCTAATTTTCTCCATGTTCTTTTTCTTAACTGTTTACAGTTCTCCTAGTATTTTAATGACATCAAAATATATCATATAGCATAGTAAATTGGAATTTCTCTTCTTTGCAAAGAATATCAGTGGATGCTGGAAATGACCAAGACATTTGTCATTTTGGTGGTATGGATTCACATCATTTCCAATATTATAGCACTATTTCAGTAAGTTTACTTTTTCTTTTGACTAAAGATGGATTAAAGCTGTTATAACTCAAACACTACCCATCTGCTGGGTAAAGAGTTCTGGTATTTCTTATGGAGGTGGAGAAGAAAGTTTTCCATGTCCCTTTAACCTCTTTTGCCACCCTTTTACTCTAATACTTCCTCTCTAACATGTGAAATATGATTTCTGAACCACAAAAAAAAATGAATAAAAGAACATAGAACATTTTTGATGAGACCAGATCTTTTTGCTAGACACTCCTGAGAAAGAACAGAAAAAGCACAATTAATAAAACCATTTGTATATGAAAGAATTATGAAACATCATGCAGGTCATTAAACAGGGAAAATTCCCCCTTGCCACATCTTCAGGTTGGTTTGGGCAAACTCCTACATCAATGGAGTGATGTGCTACGGGATCTCTATCATATCTTCTCAACTCTGCGATCCTCTTTCTGAGAGAGATAAAAATGCAAGCACAGAGATAATAGTGTGTATTTAGGGAGAATAAAATTACCTAATTTTTAAAGGTGTCTGTTGCAGTATGTTTTTGAGTTAAAGTTACTGAAAATATTATACAGAAATAATTTTTCTCATTATATGTTAACTCCAAATTATACATGCCATTAGGACAAATGATGCTTAATGTATTCAAAACAACTAGAATGCTCATTTTAATCTCCAACACAATTTTGTGCATTGAGTAATTCTACATGTTTTTATGTAGTAGGGAATAAGGAGCCAGGTTCTGCCCAATTCTAAACTAACTTTCTGGTTTTAAACTGGGAACCTAGTTGGCCTAAAAATTTTTCTGAACATTAAGATAACATTTCACATAATTTGAGGAATGAATTCAAATGAGAAGAGACTAAGATATAGGATTTATAAGGTCTTTTAGAATCTTTGCCTTATTTTATTAAAGAACTGTTTATTCAGTGTGTACTCTGCAAGGCAATGTGCTAAGAAGTAATGATAGAAAATTTTAAAATTTACACGTTACTAGAAAATGAGTTTTAGAGGGCACTTAACATGTATAGAGCACCTTTGAATGGCAAGCACTTTATACATATCATCTCATTTAATAAACACAGAAATCCTATGAGCTGGTTTCATAGGACACAGAGGAAAGGACAGATCCAAGAGATCCTCTCTCATGTGAGTCTGTACATCTGGTAGGTGGCAAAGTTGAGATAGGATTGTGGGTCTGTCTGACCCAAAGCCACTGAAAACTACATGGTTTGCAATGATAATATAATCACTAGAAATTATCAGAAGATTCCTTGATGGTTTGCTCCCATATCATATTTAGGTTCATAGAAATGAATAAAAATGAATGATAATAGTAGAAAAAAATTTCACATATCAGAAAAGTTTAAGAGATCTTAAGAAAAGATCTCATAATCTTTTCTTAAGAGAGAAAAACCTCATAATAAGAGTGGCTTAAACAAGGTACAAAAGTCTATTTCTTTTAAGTAAAGAAAACTTGCAAGAAAACAGTATAGCATTGGTGTGGATGCTGCCTGAAGTTTTCAGGGGCATGGCTTCCTTCCAATATTACCAATTTGCTGTCCTTAGGTATAGTTTCCTTTGAGATTCAATATTGTTGTTGAAGTTCCAACCATCACATCTGCAGTCTAGGCAGCAGAATGAAAGAAGAAAGGAATGAAGAAAGGCTCGATCTCTCTATTTAAGGACTTTCTTGATTTTACTCCTAAAACTACTGCTTACTGGCCAAAATGAAAACATATGTCCACATCTTGTTAAAAATATTCAGGAAGGTGGGCAGGGGGAGCCTTGCTAGTTCAGTCTGACTGAGCCACCAAGCATCTGACTCTCGGTTTTGGCTCAAGCCATGATCTCAATGTTCATGAGTTCAGAGCCCCAAGCTGGGCTCCACTCTGACAGTGTGGACTTTGTCAAGCCTGCCTGACTTTGTCTCTCCCTCTCTCTCTGCCCCTCTCCCACTTGTGTGTGTGCACGCTCTCTTTCTCCCTCCCCAGCTCATGCTCACTCACTCTCTCTCTCTCTCAGAAATAAATAAACTTAAAAAAAGTTTAAAAAGGTGGTGTTGCCTTTTTGCTCCCATGTCATATCTGGATTAATAGATTTACAGAAGTTTTGAAATTATTTCCAAATTACACTCTTAATCCGTAAAATCAGAAATAAAAATTTGTCAGCACTCTAGATACATACAGTGGCCTTTTTATACATTATATTCATGTTCTAATAAACTATTATGCATAATGTAAAGCATAGAATACCATAATATTAACATAACAATAATGTAATATGAAACACAAATTAAAAAACAGTAAGTGGTAATTCTAAAATCTTCTTTCTGGATACCAGTGGAAACTCTTGTCCAGTCCTTGGGAGAGGCACTCCCATTTTGAGAACTACTGTTCTAGAATATGAATCTTGATTCTAAAAATTTCTCCTTAACTCTATACCCACCCACCTCTAAACCCTTCTTCCTCTATGATGGTGTTCCTCTCTGCTGAATCATCTCCATTGAATGCATCCAGGCAGCTGCAGCTCTCCACAGAAGCCCTCTAGCAGCATTTCAAAAGGAAGAGCTGTTTCTTAAAACATTACAACGTATTTTAAACATACAAAAAGAGTTTTTAAATGCACACTGATTTCCTCACAGCGACCTAAATCCCTCCCGGTGGAGTTTAAGGCTTCTATATCCTGATCTGTCAATAGTGGGAGTGGAGAACATCTGCTACCATTCTATGTGTGTAATTTCTTCAAATAACATGAATATTGCTATTATATGAAATGGCCGCTTGTCTAATTTTAAGGCATTTATTAATTAGCTATTGGCATGCTAGTGCATTTTTCTGATCCAAATGATGGAATCACTAGGATGCAAATTTTCCAAGGATATATAACCACCTAATGAGTGTTCTTTGATTGTTTTAGCAATTCAACGTGAAGTTTGTGAATTCAGCTCAGGCACCCAGCAGACTTTGCAAAGCTACAACTTAGGCAGGCACATCAACTCCACATCAATTATAAAGTACAGCCACACAAGAGATTTCTGGGGACTAAAGCAAGTTTAACAATCTGAACTCTCATTTGACTATGCCAACGTTATTTAGATTATCCTTGTAAGTCCCCAGAGCATGCATTCTCCAGAAGAGTCTTCAGACAGTAAAAATTATCCCTTGCAGGATTAGCAGGCTCAGTCCTCCTTGCCTTTAAGATCAATCCAGAGCAAGACTGCTGTCTTTTCATATACGAATCCCTTTAGTCTGTACCCTTGAGGTGACCAGTGAAGCTCTCTGGCATTAAGTTTGGCACAATTAGGAGTATCTATAATGTTAAAAGTGCTTAGGCAAATCTGTATATTATGTAGGCAACATTTAGAAAGATTAAACTTCTGAAAATTACAATTCACCGCAGTTTTCTTCGAAGAATAGACCAAGAATCCTACCAAATAAATTATGTATTAGTTTTCTCTGTGTGGTTAAAAAAGTCATGAACCTGACTGATGTTAGCATCTAGTAGCTTCAAAATGAAGTGTGATATCTATTTTTAGAGATCCACTGAAGTAGGGTGAAGGTTGGGGGGAACACTTGAGGAAGGAGGGTGAGGTGAAAGCAAATGCCTCCCTCCAGAAAACCATGATTCCCCAATACCAAGGGGTAATATTTTGATGGTTCCTTCAAATGGTGGGGAGCACTACCTTGTTCTCTTGACATGCCCCTGGAAATCTGTTGCACACAAAGAAGGAAATGGTGCATATTAAACCAAGAAAGCCAGACACCAGGTCCTCAGCAAGTAGTTTGGACCAAGACCCTCATGTCCATGCTTGATTTAGAACCAGCAAAGCCAGACCACTAGGCTTGGTCAGTGAGCACCCAGAAGTGATTAAGGTGGAAGGAAAACAGAGGTTTATTGCAAATGCTCTGGAATGAATCTTAAAAGAAGAGACGTTCAAAATGCACAGAACTTGAATTTCTTTCCAGTTGGTGAGTAGGTCTTGGACAGATATCATTTGATTTTTTTAAAATTCAAGTATAGCAATTCATATATCCACAGGATAGAGTAAAAAATTATTTTATACCAATTAATAAAATAATAACATATCAGTTTGAATTTATTTATGTAGAGTCTGCCTCATTTGAAATTTGATGGAAAGAATATGATCACTACTTTGGTAAGAATTGTCTCTTTTTCTAACCCTCAAGTTATGATAAGAGAGTATATACGAATTCAACTATGGTAATTATTATTTTTGTTAATCAAAGCTAAGGCTGGCATCGCATGTGTAGCCTAAACTAAAAATTATTTCCATAAACTAAAATTATTTAGTTTATATATCTATATATATCATAACTAAATTTATTATATATAAACATATATGCATAACTAACATATATATAACTAAAATTATATATATAACTAAAATTATTTAGTTATCATAGTTATTTAGTTATATATATATATATATATATACATATATATATATATACACTACTCTGGTATTACTTTTCTGATATGTTGCATAGAAAATATTCACCAGAAGTAAATAATTTGAATAATTAAACATTTATTGTATATTTATTGGTTTTTAATTATTAAATATTTTATGAACATTAAAAAGCATGGAGAATTAAGATAAGAAACCTCCACATACTCGTTATAGATTTGAAACCATCTAATTCCCAAACTTTATCAGTGTCATCAAAATCCTCATCTTGATTTTAGATTTCCATAGACTATTTTAATAGCTGTACTACATAATTATGTATTCAAAAACAATAGAAATCTTTTGTTTTAAAAATTTTTATAAATGTTATTTTAATTCACATACATGTGCATGTGTACATGTGTGTACACACACACACACATACACACCTTCTTAAACTTGTTTTTCTTCAAATGTGTAGGCTTGCAATTTAGCATGTTAATACAACTAAACTCTAGTCCATTCACCTGCTGTATACTATTGCATCAGATAAAGTACACATTATTTATCCATTTTCCAAATGATAGAAATTTATGTTCATTCTGAATTTTCATCGAACAAATATTGGAAATAAGACAGAAATTCTCTTAAGACAGCAAGCTCTTAAGCAATTCTTGTATGTGTCTCTTTGTCTCTATGTGTCATAATTTCTCTAAAATATACCTAGAAATAAAATTGCTGGTTCTGAGAGTATAAACATGTTAAATCTTGTGAAAGTATCCTCCAAAGAAGACATACCAATTTATCGCTGATCATCAGCAATGCATGACACTTCCCATTTTCCACATTCTTAACATAGGATATTGTCAGATTTTTGTGTGTTTGCCATCCTGGTAGAATGCTCTGGCATTTCACTAGGGCTTTTATTAGTTATCTTTTACTGTTGTAACAAATTACCACAACCATAGTGGCTTAATAACAACACAGTTATATTATTTTCCAGTTCTGAAAAACAGAAGTCCAAAATGGGTCTCAAATCCAGGGGTTAGTAGAGTTGCATTCCTTTGAGGGATTCTACAGGAGAATTTGTTTCCTTACATTTTTTTAGCTTCTACCAGCTGCCTCATTCCTTGCCTTGTGTTCCCTTCCTCTATCTTTAAAGCCAGCAGCATGATACCCAATTTCTCTCTGACTCTTCCGGTGTCCTCTTCCATTTACAAGGATCCCTACAATCGGGGCGCGTTGGTGGCTTACTCGGTTACGCATCTGACTTCAGCTCAGGTTATGATCTCACGGTTCGTGGGTTCAAGCCCAGTGTCAGGCTCTGTGCTGACGGCTCAGAGCCTGAAGTCTGCTTTGGATTCTGTGTCTCCCCCTCTTGCTATTCCTCCCCCATTTGTACTTTGTCTCTCTCCCTCAAAAATAAACATTTAAACAAATTTTTTTTAAAAAACAAGGATTCTTAAAATTACCTAAGGGCCACTCTAATAATCCAGTATAATCTTTAATCTCAAACTCTGTTGATGAGCAAATTTAATTCCATTGCAACATTAATTCCTCCTTGCATTGTAAATGAGCATATTTGCAGTCTCTGGGGACATCTTTGGGGGCCATTATTTTATCCAATTGAGAGCTTAATTTTGTATTATCTTGGTTACCATTGGAATTGAATACTTCCCATGTTTATTGACTATTTGAGTTTCATCTATGTGAATTTACAGTACTTTGCATTAAGGTTTTTTTAAAAATAAAAATTGCTAAACCTCTTTGTATTTTCAGGTTTGTAAGCATTTGTAAATTACATGTATTTCAAAAAACATCTCCAAGACTCTGATGTGTCTTTTCCTTTCTTTTGATGCCTATAATTCAGAAGTGCTATTATTCTTAATGTTGTTGTTAATATAATGCAGTCAAATTTATCACCGTCTGGTTCATAGTTTTGGTGGCTCAAGAAATTTTTTCCTACCTTGAAGTTATATTTTCTGTACATTGCTACCTAAACGTTTTAGGCTATTATATTGGATGCAAATATTTTTGCATATTCATTTGATTTATAGGAACTTATTCTTCCTTAGGACTTCTAATAGTTTATATGTAATCTTTATTGAATTTTCTAGTTATACAATTATATTATCTTCAAATAAGGTGTTTTTTTAAGTTCCTTTCCAATTCCTGCACACTTTGTATTTTACTTTTCTGTTTAAAGGTTTTTAAAAATTTTTTTACATTTATTTATTTTTGAGAGACAGAGAGAGACAGAGCACAAAGAGGGGAGGGGTAGAGAGAGAATAAGACATACAATCTGAGGCAGACTCCAGGCTCTGAGCTGTCAGCACAGAGCCAGATGTGTGGCTGGAACTTACAAACTGTGAGATCATGACTGGAGACAAAGTCATATGCTTAACTAACTGAGCCACACAGGCACTCTATATTTTAATTTTCTTACTGTGAACTTCAAAAACAATCTTGAATAATAGCAGGCACTTAAAATTGCTTGAGTTTGAAGAAATGATTTCCGAAATTTTATCATTAAATATATTTCTTCCTTTGAGCTTTTGGTGATCTCTTACAAAGTTAAGTATATTTCACTGGTTATATTTTTATAAGAGCTTTGTCATAAACATCTGCTAAATTTTGTTCAATAATTTTTCTATTGATTGATTTTTCTACTATAAAACAATTTTAAAGGCAAATGTAGGTAGTTTTTATAATGTATCTGCATAATTATATTTTAGCTCACATTGATTACACATTTTCATTAATTGAATCACTATGTAAAATATGTTTTTTATTTTTTATGAGTATAGTTGGCAATGCAATATTATTTTCAGGTATGCAACATAGTGATTCAACTTCTCCATATGTTATGCTAAACACACCACAAGTGTAGCTAACATCTGTCACCATGTAACACTATTACAATATCATTGACTGTGTTCTTTATTCAATGCCTTTTATTTCTGTGGCTTATTCATTTCATAACTGGAAGCCTATATCTCCTACTCTCCTTCACCCATTTGCCCACCTCCTCATCCACCTTCCCTCTGGCAACTATCAGTTTGTCATCTATACTTATAGGTCTGACTTGCTTTTTCTTTGTTTATTCATTTTTTCTTTTTATAGATTCTCCATATGAGTAAAATAATATGGAATTCATATTTCTCAGTCTGACTTATTTCTGTTTGCAGAATATCCTCTAGGTCCATTAATGTTGTCCCAAATGGCAAGATCTCTTCCTTCTTATGGCTGCATAATATTCAAGCATATATATAATCTTAAATATCTTACATATCTTTATATATATATATATATAATATATCATAGATTATATACATATATATGTCATTTATATATATATATTATATATATATATTATATATATATAACATCTTCTTTATCTCTTTATCATTGGATACTTAGATTGGTTCCATATGTTGGCTATTATAAATAATGCTACAATAAACATAGAGGTAGATATATCTCTTTAAATTAGTTATTTTGTTTCCTTGGGGTAAGTACCCAGTAGTGGAATTACTGAACCATATGATATATCTCTTTTTAATTTTTTTGAGTAACCTCCATACTGTTTTACACAATGGTTATACCAATTTACATTCCAACTGGCAGCTTATGAGGGTTCCTTTTTCTCTACATCCTCAAGAACACTTGTTATTTCTGGTCTTTTTTTATTTTATACATTCTGACAGGTGTGAGGTAATATCTCATTTTTTTTGGATTTGCATTTCCATGATAATTAGTGATAATAACCATGTGTGTCTCCTCTCTGGAAACATGTCTACTCAGGTTTTCTGACCATCTTTTAATCAGTTTGCTTGTTTTCTTTGGTATCGAGTTGTGTAAGTCCTTTATATATTTTGGATATTAACCCTTTATCAGATGTATCATTTGCATTTAACTTCTTCCATTTGGTAGGTTACGTTTTTATTTCATCGGTGGTTTCCTTCACTGTGCAGAAGCTTTTTATTTTGATGTAGCCTCAAGAGTTTATTTTTGCTTTTGTTTCCTTTTCCTCAGGAGACCTATCTAGAAAAATGTCATTATGGTCGATATCAAAGAAGTTACTGCCTATGTTCTCTTCTAGAATTTTTATGGATTCAGGTCTCACATTGGGTCCTTTAATCCACTTTGAGTTTATTTCTGTGTATGGTGAAAGAGAGTGGTCCAGTTTCCTTCATTTACATGTAGTTGTTCCAGTCTTTCAACACCATTTTTTGAAGAGACTGTCTTTCCCCCATTGTATATTCTTGTCTTCTTTGTCATAGATTAGTTGACCATATGAGGGTTGCTTTACTTGGGCTCCCTATTCTACTTTATTGATCTATGTGTCATGTACGTGTGTGTGTGTGTGTGTGCACCAGTACCAAACTGTTTTGATTACTATATCTTGTATATCTTGAAATTTGATTACTATATCTTGTATATTTTATTGTATATCTTGAAATCTGGAATTGATACCTCCAGCTTTGTTTTTCTTTCTCAGAATTGTTTTGGCTATTCAGTGTCTTCCAACTTATGAGCATGGAATATCTTTCCATTTGTTTGTGTTATCTTCAATTTATTTCATCAATATTTTACAGTTTCCAGAGTACAGATCTTTCACCTCCTTGACTACATTTATTCCTAGGTATTTTATTGTTTTGTGAAATTACAATGGAATTGTTTTCTTAATTTCTCTATCTGCTATTTTGTTATTAGTATGTAGAAACACTATTGCTTTCTAAGTATTAAGTTTCTATCTTGTAACTTTGCTGAATTCATTTATTACTTTAAAATTTTTTTTATTGAAATCCAAGTTAGTTAACCTATAGAGTAAAAATGGTTTCAGGAGTAGAATTTACTGATTCAACACTTACGTGTAAAACCCAGTGCTCATCCCAACAAGTGCCTTTCTTAATGCCCATCACACATTCAGCCCTTTCCCCAACCCAATACACCACCAGCAATCCTCAGTTTTTTTCTCTATATTTAACACTCATGGTTTGTCTCCCTCTCTGTGTTTATCTTATTTTTGTTTCCCTTCCCCTATGTTCATCTGTTTTGTCTCTTAAATTTCACATGAGTGAAATCATGTTATTTATCTTTTTCTGACTTATTTCACTTAGCATAATACACTCTAGTTCCCTCCACATTGCTGCAAAAGGCAAGCTTTCACTCTTTTTGATCGCCAGGTAATATTCCATTGTATGTATGTATTCTTGATTCATTTAACAGTCAATGGACATTTAGGGTCTTTCCATAATTTGGTTATTGTTGACAGTGCTGCTATAAACATTGGAGTGCATGTGTACCTTCAAAACAGAATTTCTGTACCCGTTGGATAAATACTTAGTAATGCAAATGGTTGGGTCACAGCGTAGCTCTATTTTTTAATTTTTTGAGGAAACTCCATACTGTTTTCCAGAGTGGCTGCACCTTTTGGCACCAGAAGTGCAAAAAGTTCCTCTTTCTCCACATCTTTGCCAACATCTGTCGTTTCCCGAATTGTTAATTTTAGCCATTCAGACAGGTGTGAGGTGGTATCTCATTGTGGTTTTGATTTATATATCCCTGACGATAAGTGATGTTGAGCATCTTTTCATGTGTCTGTTAGCCATTTGGATGTCTTCTTTGGAAAAGTGTATGTTCATCTCTTTTGCCCAGAGCTTCATTGAATTGTTTTTTGGGTGTTGAGTTTTATAAGTTCTTTATAGGTTTTGGATACTAACCCTTTATCTGATATGTCATTTGAAATTACCTTCTCCCATTCTGCTGGTTGCCTTTTAGTTTTATTTATTGTTTCCTTCACTGTGCAGAAGCTTTTTGTCTTGACGAGGTCCCAAAAGTTTATTTTTGCTTTTGTTTCCCTTGCCTCTGGGGACAAGACTAGTAAAAAGTTGCAATGACCAAGGTCAAAGGGGTTGCTGCCTGTTTTCTCCTCTAGGATTTTGATGGTTTCCGGTCTTACATTTAGGTCTTTTATCCATTTTGAGTTTATCTTGTGTATGGTATAAGAAAGTGGTCCAGATTCATTCTTCTGCATGTGGCTATCTAGTTTTCCCATTACCCTTTTCTGAAGACTTTTCTTTACATAACTTTTTTCCATTAGATATTCTTACCTGCTTTGTCAAAGGGGAGTTGCCCATACATCTGTGGGTCCATTTCTGGGTTCTCTCTTCTGTTCCATTCATTTATGTGTCTGTTTTTGTGCAGTACCATTGTGTCTTGATGATTACAGCTTTGTAATACAGCTTGAAGTCTGGAATTGTGATGTCTCCAGCTTGGTTTTCCTTTTCAGGATTGCTTTGGCTGTTTGGGTCTTTTCTGGTTCCTTACAAATTTTAGAATTCTTTTTTCTAGCTTTGTGAGGAATGCTGGTGTTATTTTTATAGAGAGCGCATTGAATGTGTAAATCACTACGGGTATTACTGGCATTTTAACAATATTTGTTCTTCTGATCCATGAACACGGAATGTTTATTCCATTTCTTTGTGTCTTCTTCAATTTCTTTCATAAGCTTTCTACTGTTTTTAGTATACAGATCTTTTACCTCTTTGGCTAGGTTTATTCCTAGGTATCTTATGGGTTTTGGTGCAACTGTAAATGGGATAGATTCCTTGATTTCTCTTTCTGCTGCTTCATGATTGGTATGTGGAAATGCAACAGATTCGTGTACATTGATTTTTATGTCCAGAGTCTTTGTTGCATTCATATATCAGTTCTAGCAGATTTTTATATAGTCTTTTGGGTTTTCCATATAGAGCATCATATTTTCTGTGAAGAGTGAGTTTGACTTCTTCTTTGCCAATTTTGGTGGCTTTTACTTCTTTGTGTTGTCTGACTGCTGAGGCTAGGACTTCCAACATTGTGTACAATAACAGTGGTGAGAATGGACATTCTTGTCATGTTCCTGACCTTGAGAGGAAAGCTCTCAGTTTTCCCTATTGGGGATAATAATAGGGTCTTTCATATAGGATCTTTATGATCTTGAGGAATGTTCCTTCTATCTCTACTTTCTTGAGGATTTTTATCAAGAAATGATGCTGTATTTTGTCAAATACTTTCTGCATCTACTGAGAGTATCATATGGTTCTTATTCTTTCTTTTATTAATGTGATGTTAATAAAAGATTGATTAACAGATATTGAACTACCTCTGCAGCCCAGGAATAAATTCCACTTGATTGTGGTGAAGAAATCTTTTAATGTATTGTTGGATCTGGTTTGCTAGCATCTTGAGAATTTTTGCATCCATGTTCACCAGGGAAATTGGTCTGTAGTTCTCCTTTTCAGTGAAGTCTTTTCTAGTGTCAGAATAAAAAATTTAGTACTGGCCTCATAGAATAAGTTTGGAAATTGTCCTTCCATTTCTAATTTTTGGAACAGCTTCAAAAGAATAAGTATTAAGTCTTATTTAAATGTTTAGTAGAATTCCCATGGAAGGCCCTCTAGTCCTGGATTATTGTTTGTTGGGAGATTTTTGATTACTGATTCAATTTCTTTACTGGTCATTGGTCTGTTCAAATTTTCTATTTCTTCCTGTTTCAGTTTTGGTAGTCTATATATTTCTAGGAATTTGTCCATTTCTTCCAGCTTGCCCAATTTGTTAGCATTTAATTTCTTACAATATTCTCTTATTATTGTTTGTATTTTTATGGTACATGATTATGGTAAATGTATTCATTTATTACTTCTAATAGTGTTTTCGGAGGAGTCTTTAGAAATTTATTAGTATCATGTCATCTGTAAATAGTGACAGTATAACTTCCTCCTTACCAATATGGATGTCCCTTATTTCTTTTTCTTGTCTGGACACTATGGTTAGGACTTCCAGCTCTATGTTGAATTAAAGTGGGGAGAGTAGGCTTCCATGTCTTGTTCCTCCACTTAGTGGAAAAGCTCTCAGCTTTTCACCATTGAGTATGATGTTAGCAATGGGATTTTTTTTTTAATATAGCCTTTATTACGTTGAGATATACTACCTCAAAACACATTTTGTTGAGTTTTTATTATGAGTGGAAATTGCACATTGCCAAATGTCTTTTTCTGAATTTAATGAGATGATCATAATTTTTATCCTTCATTTGTTGATGTGTTGTATGATTTTGATTGACTTGTGAATACTGAACCATTCTTTCATCCCTCCAATAAATCCCATTTGATCATGGTGAATGGTCCTTTTTTAATGTATTGTTTAAGGCAGTTTGATAATATTTTGCTGAGAATTTTTGCGTCTATTTGCATCTATTGGCCCATACTTTTCTTTTTTTGGTGTTTTTGTCCAATTTGATATCAGGATAATTCTGACTTCATAGAATATATTTAGAAACTATGTTTCTTCTTCTCCTTCTCCTTTTTTGGAATAGCTTGAAGAGAGTAAGTATTAACTCTTCTTTAAATGTTTGGTTAAATTCACTTGTGAATCCTTATTTTCCTGGTCTTTTATTTTTTGGCAGTTTTTTGATTACCAGTTCACTTTTGTTACTAGTAATTGGTCTACTCAGATTTTTTATTTCTTCCTGAGTCAGTTTTGGAAGACTATATGTTTCTAGGAATTTATTCAATTCTAGGTTCTCCAAGTTGTTGGCATATAATTTTTTGCAGTGTTCTCTTATAATCCTTTATGTTTCTATGATTTCAGTCACATCTACTCTTTTGTTTTTGGTTTTGTCTAATTTAGTCCTTTCTCTTTTTTTCTTGTTGAGTCTAGCTAAACAATTTATTTTTTTAAATTTTTTAATGTTTATTTATTTTAGAGACAGGGACAGAGCTTGAAAAGGGGAGGGGCAGTGAGAGAGGGAGACAGAGAATCTGAGGTAGGCTCGAGGCTCTGAGCTGTCAGTAGAGAGCTCGTCTCTGGGGTCGAACTCATGGACTGCAGCATCATGACCTGAGCCGAAGTCAGGCACTTAACCGACTGAGCTACCCAGGTGCCCCAAGTCTAGCTAATTTTAGTCTAGTCAATTTTGTTTAACCTTCCAAAGAACCATTTCTTAATTGTATTATTTTTCTCTATTGTTTTTTAGTCTTTGTGGCATTTATTTCTGCTTTGATCTTTATTATTCCCTTCCTTCTACCTACCCTCGGCTTTGTTTGTTATTTTTCTAGTTCCTTTGGGTGTAAGGTTAGATTGATTATTGAGCTTTATCTTGGGGTGGGCCTCTATCACTATGTACTTCCCTCTTAGAACTACTTTTGCTGTGTCCCAAAGATTTTGGACTGTTGTGTTTTGTTTTCATTTGTCCCCACATATTTTTAAAATTTTAATTTCTTCATTGACTCACAGGTTGTAAATATCATGTTGTTTAGCCTCCAGGTGTTTGTGGGGGATTTTCCAGTTTTTTCTTTTCATTTATTTCCACTTTAATATCATTGTGGTCATAAAAGACACAGGGTATGTGTCTTAATTTATTGAATCTTCTTAAATTTATTGAAACTTGTTTCGTGGCCTATTGTGATCTATTCTGTAGAACATTCAATATGAACTTGAAAATAATGTATATTCTGTTGTTTTTGGATGGAATATCTCTATATATAATACTGACTACATTTTTAGTTTCCAAATAGTAAAAATGCATATACATACACAGTTACTGAATAAAATCTTTATCAAATATATTCTATAGTTCTCTGTCTCTTAAAACAATAAACATCAAATGTTATGACAGTCTCTTAATTATTCAGGGTAACCAAATAATATTTAATAAGCTTTGCTAGACAGTGTCAGTATTTTAAAATGGTCTCTCTTCCTTCTTTCCTCAGGTTTGAATTTTATGTCATCAGTCTACAAGTCACTAACTGCCTCCTGAAGTCATCTACCAACCCCCAGGTCATTCCACCTAATGTCCATCCCATAAGATTTTAGTCCCTAGAATACTATGAGTCTTTGCAGTACAACTGCTGTCATAATTCTTGGAGATATTAGCAATTACAAAAGTGGTGCTCTTCATACTAGCACTCTTAGTTCCTTGAAATCCTTCTTCATACATAATAAAAATCTTGTTACTTTATCTTAATAAAGCCCTTGGTCTTGTCATAACCAAAGTCTAGAGCCTCATCATCTTTCCAATTTCAAGTTTCATTCTCAAAAATGAATCTCCTATTATTCCAACTCTCTCCCTCTTGTACTATAATTCCCATGATATTTTTGGCCCCAAACTAATATACAATAGAAAGCTGATGTGACTGATGGAGAGATACCAACAGGTACAGCACTTGATGTATAGTTTCATTAATGACAAAGAACACGCAAGATTTACTGAGAAACTAATGATGCCTAATCTTTAGGACACTGTACTTACACAGGGCCCCTCTAAGGCCCTGGGAGGTACTGGCACTGTGTTCACGTTTTCACATGTTTATATAAAATACAAAAGTAAAGTTTTTTTAAAACACAAGTGGCTCAGTTCATTCCTCCTTTCCTCTCCAACAAGACACCCTTAAAATTTGTAGAGCCTGGCAAAGACTACAAGTGGAGTTCCCAACCTACAGCTCAAACCTACCTTTCTACTCCAGGCTTGTTCCCACAACATAAGGGTCCTCAGCACATATGTTACCCCAACCCACACATCTGAGCTTCATCTACCCACTTTGCAATGCCCATCTCCACTCTTGCAAACATTGCTCCCTCCCAAAATGTAGGGCTTTGTACAACTGGAGTGAAGAAAGAGAGGATGCACCAGGGAGAGGCTTTAAGTCATGCCCTTAGAAGCAGGCTTGAGGCTATGCAAGGTAGTGAATTCCAGAGTTTTATGTGTCTGGATCATGGTGATGGGAATGTAAGACCTAATAATTAGGTTAGGCACAGTTTTCAAGATGACACATTCGAAGCTTGCCATACTGCCCTGTGGGGTGGGGCACAGATGGGAAAGAACCAAAGAGATGACTTCTAAACTACAGGTCCAGAACAGATGCTCTAGTTGCTCAAGTCTAAGAACGTTATAGATTCCAACTTCTTGTTCCAATTTCCTTCATGTAAGATGGGTTTGGAATGGCCATAAGAATCTAGCTAAGAGGCAGCTGACTTGGGGATAAAAGTCTTTTCTTATTTAGTGAAATTTTCATGTATATGGTTTGAAGTCACTTCCAGGTATAGTTTAATTGATGCAGGCAATTCTGGTACAGAATTCATTTTCAAGAATCCTCCCTCTACTCAGTATACTGACTCACTCATTGAAGTAACACAAAAGTGCAAGGCCAGGGGTCACATCATGAAATACTGCTCTGGTACCTAGAGCTAAAATATGTGGAAGCTGGAGAGAAACAAGATTTGAGAAATACAAAGACAGAAACTAGTGGAAAAGAAAGAAACTTTGAAATGACAGCCAGAAGAATATCTTCAGGAAATTCTAAAACTTACAATGTATATGTGATAGAATCATGACAGAGGTTTTCCCAAATTTGACAAAATGCTAAAAAATATTCATGACATCACCAATAAGTTATATAGCCAAAATAAACTTTTTACAACCATTAATAATAAAAAAATTTAACCAACCATGCTACAGGAAAGATTAACTTAACTTTCTATTCCCTCTAGAGAGACTCCAGAAACTATAAAATCATTGACACATAAAAAGATGATCAGACACCAAAGACGTAGGGTAAAAAGTAGTGTAAAGGTATTATTTTACTGAGATTTGTGATGTTGGCAATATATACCAGCTTTTAAATTTTGTAATTTATCTCCATCAAATTAGGTATTTTTGTATCCAGCAGTTTACATTCTTTGTCCAGCAGTTTATATTCTTTGTCTTAAAAAGGGCTCCAATATTACATAAGCTTCAGGCCCCATAAAATCTGAATCCACCTCCACAAAGAATAAGGAAAAATATCAGTTTGAAGGTGAATATTCAAAGCAGAAGATAGTACAATATGCTCTCAGAGTGATATAACATGCTTCCCAAGATGCCAAAGTTACTCTGGAGAAAGCAGTGCTGTTTCAGATGTCACCTGCCCAGAGAAAGGATTCAACTAGACATGAAAAGTTCATCTTGACCACCTTCATGGGGACAAGGCTACATGTCCTGTCCTTCCAGTAGACTTTACCTAACTGTTCTGGAGACTCTGGCAATAGGCCTATCTGCCCATCAGATCCTAATAACTGATGCAAACCAATACACACAAATCTACATTCTTTTATTTTTACTGCAAAATTTGGTAAATCAAGGCTTAGTTTTTAGGAATAATTCTCAGCAGCCCCAGGCTTCAGGTCAATCTGAGGACCACAACTTGTGTGGTCCCACTAAATATTCTTCCATTTAAATGGTGAAAAGAATGCCCTTTATAAAACAAAACTTAAGAAGAACACCAGATATCTTACAGATACTTCACCTACTTTCTGAATCCTATTTTTTATCCCACTTACAACAGATAAATATAATGAACAGAATGAAATTTGGTCTCAGTCTAGCAATTAGATTAGATCAGAAAGCAGACACTTTCAAAGTCCATCTCTGCCTACAAACCACATAGGAGATTACCGTGCTGTGACAATGTTCATCTTTATTGTATGTTATTGTGGCCAGACTTTCAGAATAAGTGTCCAACAAACATTCATGCATCTTACTTGTCTATTTCCTAGGCAAATGGGTGAGTCCCTGTGTCACATACTTGGACCACAAGAAGTAAATCAAGAGAGATAAAGAGAGGAAGAGCCTTTTTTTTTTCTTCAATTTTTCAGACTCACAGCACCTTAAATAGTAAGCAGCATTCAACCTGAAGGAAAAGATCAAAACAGGTCTGAAATCTCCTCCACCCTCTCAAGCTTTTTTCATACCAAATCAGACAAAGCTTGTGGCCATTATTAAATGTGTGTGAGGCTGCTAGCTAGAAGCCATTGAGGTATTCCGCCCTACTTTTCTCAGCGTCTGCCAGTGGAGCTATCACTGTAACTGACAAGAGCCCTGTATTCTCTTGCCAGAAGGCAAAACTAGTCCAGGGAGCGGCACTCAGAGTGATTGCGCATACTTTCCTTGGAGCTATAACAAGAGCTGATCTGTGCTGCCAAGTCCACTTATGCAGACCATCACTGCCCCCTTGTTTCTCAAAGTATGTTAGAAGCCCTGACTTCTTAAGAGAGTGCCAAAATAAATCTGCTGTGTTAAATAAGGATGAGCGTGGATTCATACATTTTATTCTAAGAGCTTAGACAAGTCATATCTTAGACTGTGTCTAGTAAATAATTATTTATAGAGTGAATAAACTCTTCCCCTAGAAAAAATACAGGGCAATGCTGCCAAGCTAATCAACTTAAAATGATTATATAAATTGAATAATTTCATTTTTCTTTTAGTCTAGGCTTTCAAGTGACTATAAAAAGACATCAGCCAACTTTGTTACCTCCTTTTCCCCCTTTTTACTAAGCCTATATCCTTGCAGTTAAATTAGCATATTTTCTTACTTAGCTTAATAATCTAATGCATTCAAAAGATTCAAGTGAGGAAAAATGGCTGTGCACTGAAGAGCTACCTTGCCTTTAATGTTAAATTATCACCTGCTAATAATGGCATGCACAGAAGCTGCAGAATAAGGCATTAGTTATTTGATGAATTTCTCACTTAACAAAAAAGAAATACTATATGAACTTAGAATGTTGCTTAGAAGCCTATTTTAATACATTCCTAATATAAATTCATAAATAAAAAATTCAGTGGGGGCACCTGGGTTACTCAATTGGTGAAGCATCCAACCTGCGGTTTAGGCTCAGGCCATGATCTCATGGTTCATGGGATCAAGCCCCACATTGCGCTCTGTGCTGACAGTACATAGCCTGCTTAGGATTCTCACTATCTCCTTCTCTCTCTGCCTTTTCCATGTTCATGCACATGTTCTCCCTCTTTCTCAAAATAAATGAATAAACATTTAAAAAATTCAATGGATATTAGAGATTCCTTTTTTCTTTTATGTTATTACTACTTTTCTGATTCTTTGTAAGTCATTATATTGAGTAATCAGCCATTATTCTTTGATATTAAATGGTAAAAATCACTCAATATCTATTTTAATGTAGTGATTCATTCTTCAGTCATTAAAAGATTCTCTTGCATGTTTGCAAGGACACCTAGTCTTCTAATTAATCTGAAATGTTTGGCCCAATGTAACAATGCACAGCATATAATACTGTGAATATGAATAATTCTGGAGCCTGGAGCTTAATGCATCCTCAAACATCATTCCTCTTTTTTTTTTTTTTTTTAAATGAGGAAACTGGGGCTAAAAGAAATCCTGTGACTTACCCAAAGTCAAACAATTTCATTACCACAGGTGGATGCTAGAATGGAGTGCCTCAACTTTCAGTCTAGTGTTTCTCTGTTGCAATGTAGCATATACATTACAACGGAGGCCTTGGGAAAGAAAAATTGATTTAAAAATATAAAAATGTTTCAGCTTGAAAAACTGTTAAAGAAGTGTTTAGCTAATTAGCATTAGATTGAAATATGATCCAAATATTAAAAAGAAAATTTGAATTAGTCATTATGATGACTCCTCAGCATTTGAATCATTTATTAAATGATAACTTTAAAATTAACTATTTTAAAAACTCAGCCCCACATAAATGATTCACTTATTCATGTAAAGTGTTTAATGTGAAGTGTTTACTTTGTCTTATACCTTAAAATAAAAGCTGACCAATCAAGTGTTTATAATGTTTATAATCTTAATATCTAGATTTCTAGTGAAAGTGTTTAAGTTTGGATAGTCTTTTAAAAGAGAGATATGTGTTGCTATGAGAAAGTAAAGCAATAATATAAGAACAGTTGTTAGAGTGCTATTAAATTGTTCAAAAAAAAGAGAAAAACTATTACAAATGGTTTTAATAAAAATGAAATAAATAGACCATGTTTGACTTATCATCAATTAAAATAATTACTAATTCAGTTATGGACATTTTACTACTGATTTTTCTTCCACATTGGAGCTACATGTGGGGTAAATATGAGGTGGTATGTAAAATTATTAATAATATAATATAATATGGTGTGTGAGACCTTTGAACTTCTCTTTTAAAAGGGTTATCTACAATAAATTCTAAGTTAAAATACTCTGTGCCTCAAAAATAAACTCAAAATGGATAAAGGACCTGAACGTGAGACAGGAAACTATCAACACCCTAGAGGAGAAAGCAGGAAACAACCTCCTTGACCTCCACCGCAGCAACTTCTTACTTGACACATCCCCAAAAGCAAGGGAATCAAGAGCAAAAATAAACTGTTGGGACCTCCTCAAGATTAAAAGCTTCTGCACAGCCAAGGAAACAACCCAGAAAATTAATAGGCAACCAACGGAATGGGAAAAGATAGTTGCAAATGACATATCAGATAAAGGGTTGATATCCAGAATCTACAAGGAACTCACCAAACTACACGCCCGAAAAGCAAACAACCCAGTGAAGAAATGGGCAGAAGATATGAACAGACACTTCTCCAAAGAGGACATCCAGATGGCCAACAGACACATGAAACGATGCTCAGCATCCCTCCTCATCAGGGAAATACAAATCAAAACCACACTGAGATACCACCTCACGCCAGTCAGAGTGGCTAAAATGAGCCAATCAGAGAACTCTAGATGCTGGCGAGGATGTGGAGAAACGGGCACCCTCCTACACTGTTGGTGGGAATGTAAACTGGTACAGCCCCTCTGGAAAACAGTGTGGAGGTTCCTCAGGAAACTAACAATAGAACTCCCCTATGACCCAGCAATAGCACTGCTAGGAATTTACCCAAGGGATACAGAAATGTTAATGCATAGGAGCACATGTACCCCAATGTTCATAGCAGCACTCTCCACAATAGCTAAAACCTGGAAAGAGCCTAAGTGTCCATCAACAGATGAATGGATCAAGAAGATGTGGTTTATCTATACCATGGAATACTACATGGCAATGAGAAACAATGAAATCTGGCCATGTGTAGCAACATGGATGGACCTTGAGGGTGTTATGCTGAGCGAAATAAGTCAGGCAGAGAAAGACAAATATCATATGTGTGCACGTATAGGAGGATTAGGAGGAACTTAACAGAGGACCAAGGGGGAGAAGAAGGGCGGAAATGGTGGGGGAAAGGGAGAGAGGCAAACCATGAGAGACTCTTGAATGCTGACAAAAACTGAGGACTGATGGATGTGGGGGGGAGGAGGGATGGGCATGGAGGAGGACACTTGTGGGGATGAGCACTGGGTGTTATGTGGAAACTAATTTGACAATAAACTATTTGTAAAAAAAAAAAAATACTCTGTGCCTGAAAGTGATGCTAATTTCTTAATTTGCTTATATGAAATTTAGCCCAAGAGGATAATCTAAAAAATTCAAGCACTCAATAAAGTTCTTATATGCATAATTCATTCTTACATATAGCTGTGTGTCTGGCAACTTTCCACTCTCCTGTCCCCATGTTACTCATTATGAAAAATTATTTACCTCAAAAAATGCATATCATTAGTCTGCAATAAAAGTTTACATTTATAAAAGAAATATTTGTTAGTATCATACAGTTGGTGCTGTTTTTAAAAAGCAACAGTTCTCAATATAAAACAATTTAAGGTTACTCAAAGTCATTTATTTTATTTATTTTGAGACAGAGAGAGGGAGAAAGAGACAGAGACAGAGACAGAGAGAGAAGAGAGGAAAAGCAGAGAGAGAGAGGCAGAGAAAAGGAAACAGAGAATCCTAAGCAGGCTCCACATTGTCAGTGCATAGCCTGATGCGGTGCTCTGAATTCAAGAACTGTGAGATCATGACTTAAGCTGAAATCAAGAGCCAGATGCTTAACCAACTGAGCCACCCAGGCTCCCCACTCAAAGTCATTTTAAAGTCAATAAAAATATTAAAATATTACCACATCTATTAAGTAATCCCCCAAATAATAATTTTATTCAGTAATCAATTTTTGATAAATTGATCAGAAATGCTCAACTTTCATATATATTGAAGATTTCAATTTGAAAAATATTGACTCAAAACTGAATCCCTGCTTTTTCTCTGTTCCTTCCAATCTTTCCTGTCTCCAGTATCCTCTGATTGCTTGAAAGTAGCCACAATACATCCAGGTGTTTCCAACTAGGAATCACTAGATTCCCTCTACCTTCCGACAATCCACCAGCAAATTTATCAGTTATCCAAAAATACACATTAAACTCTCATCTGTGTCCCCACAACTTAAGAAAAAGAAAGCTTCTAAATACTGTTCCTACTTTTGTTCTTGATCCTCTGAAGTCGGTTTTCTATGCAGTGGTAAGAGTGATTCTCTGAAATCATCTTGGAATTCTGCACACATGTGACTTAACACCCCTCAAAGATTTTTCTACTACATTTGGAAAAAAATATTACCAAAAAAAATTTATCACGGCCTTATCTCATCTAAAATTACAGAACCCTGGGGCGCCTGGGTGGCTTAGTCGGTTGAGCGTCCGACTTTCGCTTGGGTCATGATCTGGCGGTTCGTGGGTTCGAGCCCCGCGTCGGGCTCTGTGCTGACTGCCAGCTCAGAGCCTGGAGCCTGTTTCAGAGTCTGTGATTCCCTCTCTCTCTGACCCTCCCCTGCTCACGCTGTCTCTCTCTCTCTCTCTCTCCTAGAAATAAATAAAACATTTAAAAATAAATAAAATAAAATTACAGAACCCTGCAGTCTTACCAATGTTTTCTTACTCCTGTTAAGCATATTTTCTCCTTTCTAACGTTGGCACATGCCATTTCTGCTGCCAAGAGTGTTCTTCCTTCTTTTCTCTACATGGCAAGTTCCTTCTCAGTGGTCAAATCTCAAGTGAAATGTCTCCTCCTCAGGAAGATCTTCCCTTTCACCTCTATCTAAAGTAGGTTCTTTCGACTTGATCCAAGCTCCTCCCATATGCTCCAATCCAATATGATTTGTTAAGGTCGTTCACCTGCCACAGTCAGTAATTTTTTAATCTGGTTTTTTTTTTTTTACTTTTTAAAAAATTTTAATGTTTTATTTATTTTTGAGAGAGAGATAGAGACAGCATGAGCAGGGGAGGGTCAGAGAAAAAGGAGACAAAGAATCGGAAGCAGGCTCCAGGCTCTGAGCTGTCAGCACAGAGCCCAAAGCGGAGCTCTTACACATAGACTGTGAGATCATGACCTGAGCCGAAGTCAGATGCCCAACCGACTGAGCCACCTAGGCGCCCCTAATCTGATTGTTTACTGCTTATGAATCAGAGTCTCTTCCACAATGACTGTAACTTCTTTGAATAAAGGTACCATTTCTCCATAAGTTTGCAAAGTATTTCCAATATTTAGTAAGTAATTAATAAATATTAATCAATGACTGATAAAGATATGGGTAAAATGTTAAAACTCTGCCATATTTAAAACTTTTCATGCTTATAAAAATTAAACAAAGAGATATTAAGGTTTCAACTTAAAGACAGAATTTCTATGGGTAAATTTCTTAAAACTGAGCAGAATATATCCTAAGTATTTCTCTTTCCATGTGTTGTTTACTGTTGAGGATTTTTTATTGGAATCTTCCACAGGCATTGGAAGTTAACAAAGAATTCAAGTGAAGTCTTTTTTGAAAGACTACATATCTTTGGCTATTTAACAACAGAAAAAAATTCTTTATGGAGTTCCATCTTCTGAGGAATAGGAATTTCAAGATCAAATAATATCCAGTCACAATTGGCAGGTTATTCATACATTGTGATGGATTTTTTTGCTGATAATGGTAAGTCCCCTGTAACTTGCCTGCATTGGTGATACAGCTGGCAAGACAGGAGCTATCTCTGGCCCTGGACAGGAGGCTTTCCTCAGTATGAAGCTAATTAAGCCACACATGGGCTATAACCCCTGAACTTGCCCTCATTAGCACCATGCCGTAACCAACAAACCCAACTAGCCAGACAGAATGAAGGCCAAAACACTCCTATTGACATTCCGCCTCTTATTTTCAATCAGAGAGGAATCAGCTTTTGATATTTACCAAAAAAGCCCAGCGATAAATTCCACAATTTGATGAAACAGGTACTTCAAATGGGATGCCAAAGTAACAGTTCAAACACCTTTAGACTTTGCAGATAGGGTCTGTTTCATTATTCTCTGAATTATACCATTTTCCCAAATAAATTTTGCTTCAGTTGGAAAATTCATGACTTAAACCACAAATGACTTCATTTAGTATAAAAGGATATAAGATAAGCATAAAGACAGAAAAATGCCCCCCAAATCTATTTGACCTATTAAAATTCAATATATACTATGGTTAATGTCAGTGATTCATTACAGTGCTATTTTTCTTTGAAATATTTTCCTAAAAAGTGAACAATCACACATGTATGTATATATGTTATGTATATACATATAAAAATCAAATACATGGTATTATTAATATATGTATTCCCCATAATCTGAATGCTATGATTACACTAAGGCAACAAGTGAAAGAGTATCATACTGATTGCTTTCAATAAATGAGCATTCTACTCTGTTTCAGGTACTCTGAAACTTGTGTTCTTTCTGTTACTTATTTTATGCTTAAGTGAACGTTTTTACCCTTGATGATTGGCAAAAAGAATATAACTAAGAGTCCTAAAACTTTCACAAAGAAAACAATGGAAGAATTATTAGTCTAATGTTAAGTTTTACAGCAAATCAAGGAAATAATATCAGAAGTAATAGATGGATCACAGAGAATTTAGGAAATTGTTGAAGGACTTTGAAGGACATAATGAAAATCATTGCAGTCTGAGATGGAATAGTGAACTGGCCAATAGTCATTTAAGTGGTATCTGGATTGGGGCGCCTGGGTGGCTTAGTCGGTTAAGCGTCCGACTTTCGCTTAGGTCATGATCTCGCGGTTCGTGGGTTCGAGCCCCGCGTCGGGCTCTGTGCTGACTGCCAGCTCAGAGCCTGGAGCCTGTTTCAGAGTCTGTGTCTCCCTCTCCCTCTGACCCTCCCCTGCTCACGCTGTCTCTCTCTCTCTCTCTCCTAGAAATAAATAAAAAAATATTAAAAAAAATAAATGGATGGGGCGCCTGGGTGGCTTAGTCGGTTAAGCGTCCGACTTTCGCTTGGGTCATGATCTTGCGGTTAATGGGTTCGAGCCCCGCGTCGGGCTCTGTGCTGACTGCCGGCTCAGAGCCTGGAGCCTGTTTCAGTCTGTGACTCCCTCTCTCTCTGACCCTCCCCTGCTCACTCTTTCTCTCTCCTAGAAATAATAAATTAAAAAAAAAATTTTAATAAATAAAGAAAGAAAGAAAGAAAGAAAGAAATGGTATCTGGATTAAATTTCAGGTAAGATCATGTCATGAGTTTAGAGGATTTGAAATGAACCAAAGAGCCAACAAAAAAGATACTAGAAACTACATCTTCTTAAGGACTATGTTGTATTGTTCATGTACATCTCTGTTTCTAAAAATGCATTCCTTGTGCTAAGATATGTCTACACAGTTAGTAATTGAGCAATTCAAAAGCTTTCAACTATGCTGACATGAATATAGATCATCTGAAAACCTTTATCAAAGAATAAAGAAAATAAATATTCATTAGAAGAGAAACCTTTTCGTCTTAAAAGATGATTTTTTGTTAATATTTTGGCCTGACCTTCAACTTTAGACATGACAAAGTAAGTGACATCATGGCACCCCCATCATAAATAGAAATAAAATTGAACAAAATACATGAAGCAACCATTTGCAGTGTGTGTACAACAGAGAGTACAGGATAGTGATCTCCAATTACATACTGTTTGCAAGATATATTTAAGTATGAAAACACAGACAGGTAAAAATAAAAGAATGAACAAAGATATGCAACTAATTAAGGCTGGAGTGGCTATATTACTATCAGAAAAGTAGACTTCAAGATAAGGAATATTATAAAGATAAAGAGGGACATTTCATAGTCATAAGAGGTCATTTCATTAAGAAGGCATAAATATGCATACAACAAAGAACAGAAACCAATTGATCTTAAAGAAAAATAAAAATTCACAAATATTGTAGAAAAATTAACATTTTTCTTTCAATAATTCTCTCAATTGGTTAAAAAGTAGAAGGAAAATCAGGAAGAATATATAAAATTTGTACAACACTAATAGCCAACATAACCAAATTGATAGGTATAGAGCATTATCCTCAAGAACCACAGTGCATATGGAATTATTTTCAAATGTATAGGGAACTTGCCCAAGATAAACATTTTGTTTCAAATGTATGGGAAATATTTGCCAAGACAAACTAGATGCCAAACCATAAACAAGTCTCAATAGAATTCTAGGAATTGAAATCATAAAATATATATTCTCTACTAAGGAGTAAATTAGAAATGATTATCAAAATGATATTTGGGAAATCTATAAATGTTTTAAAAGTAAACAGTATACTTTCAAGTTGTTTGTAGGTCAAGGAAATGTTCACAAGCAGATTTAGAAAATAGTTTAAACTAAATAATACCACTACATACCCAAATCCATGGTATGCAACTAAAGTAATGCTCACAATGTATAGCTGACAATATTTATTAGTTAGGAAGAAAGGTTTAAAATCAGTGATCATTAAAAATGTCCACCTTAAGAGTGTAGAAAAGTAGAGCAAATTAAACCAAAAGTAAGTACAATGAAAAAAACAATAAATATGTGATTAGAAATCTGTGTAATAAAAAACCATACAATCAGTACAGAAAATCAATGAAATCTAAAGTTGGCTTTTGACAGCATCAATAATTGATAAACACCCAAACAGACTGATCAAGAAAAAAATAGAGAACACACAGATTAATCATGTCAGGAATAGAAAGGACCAATGTACAGATTCCATGGTCATTGAAGGGATATAAGACAATATTATAAACAACCTTATGGCAATAAATTTGTCAATTTAAATGAAATGCACAAATTTTTGAAAGATACAACTTACTAAAACCTACACAAAATAAGCAGAAAATTTTTATAGCCCCATATAAGCCACATATTAAACATTTTAATTTGTAGATTTAAAATAAAACAAAAAGATTCCCACAAAAAATTCCAGGTCCAGATGTAAATTCTACCAAAAACTTAAGATACAACTAGTGTTACACAAAGTGTTTCATGAAAACAAAGGAGAAGACATTTCAAAAATCATTTTATGAGGCAAACTAACCCTCATATCTAAACTGGAAAAAGTTACAATAAAATAAATATCCCTCATAAGTATATCAAAAAATCCTTAATAAAATATTAGCAAACTGAATCTAACAATATATCAAAAGAGTCATGATTAAATAGGTTCTATCCCAAAGTGAAATATTAGTTTAACATTAGACAATTAATCTAATCAAATCCACATTAGCAGAAGAGAAAAATTAAACGGTCATCTCAATAGTTGAATAAAAAGATTTTAATATAATATCTCCCATTGATGATAGTTTCAGTAAATAATTATAGAAGATTTCCTTAAACTGATGCAGTATCTATATTTAAAAAAACAAAGCAAAACAAAAACTTCAAACAGCACTCCATTCATGCCATTTATTGATGAGAAACTGAATGTTTCCCACCTAAAATTGGAAACAAGATAAGAATATCCACTCTAACCATTTCTAATCAACATTGTACTAGAAGTACAAGCCACTGTAACAAGTTAAGAAATCAAGGTAAAATTATCCAGAGTCAAAAGGAAAATATAAATCTGTCTTTATTCACAGATGACATGATCATGCATATAGAATACCAAGAAATGTTAAAAATCAAATAAACCTGTTAAACTAATAAGTAAATTTAATAAAGCTACATAATAAAAGGTCAATAAATACAAAAAAAATTTATCGTATGTATCATAAAAACAATTTAAAATGAAACTTAAAGCCCAATAGAATCAAAAACATATAATAAGGATAAAAATAATAAAAATGTGTAAAACTACTATCCTGACAATAATAAAACATTGCTGAAAAAATTAAAGAAGACCTTGATTAAATTAAGAGATATACCATATTTATGTAGCAAAAGACTCGATATTATTAATAATATTTATAAAATTATTATTAATTATCCTCAAACTGATATATAGACTTGATGGTGTTCAAAGTCCCCAAACACTTGTTTTAAAATATTGACAAACTGAATTTAAATTTTATTTAGCAATAAAGAGGATCCACTGAGGATGTGGGTGGCTCATTCAGTTAAGCATCAGACTTCAGCTCAAGTCATGATCTCAAAGTTCTTGAATTCGAACCTCACATGGGGCTCTGCACAGAGTCTGCTTAGAATCCTCTGTCTCCCTCTCTTTCTGCCCCTCCCCCATCTCTCTACAAAATAAATTCTCAAAAAAAGAAGATCCACAATAGCAAAAATACTCTTGATAAAGAACAAAGTTAGAAGATTTACAATACCTGACTTAAAGGCTCACAATAAGCTACAGCAATCAAGACACTGTAGTATTGACGTAAGGATCAATGAAGAGCTCAGCAGAATAGAAATAAGCACATGCTTATATGGTCTTTTCAATAAATACACCAAAGGAAATTAATGGGAAAAAGAAAATCTTTTCAACTAATAGGACTATATAAAGGGAAGAAAACTAAACTTAGACTTGCATCTCATACTTGGCACAAAAGTTAGTTTGACATGAACTGTATATCTAAATATAAAATCTAAAACAATAAAGCTCCTAAAAAATTACTCAAACAAATATCTTCTTGACCTACAGGTAATAAAGAATTTTTTAGACATAACCAAAAGAAAGCAATAGCAATAAAGGAAAACACTGATAAATTAGACTTCACAAAATTGAACAGTTCTTCTTCAAAAGATGTCTGCATTGGTAAGCCACATACTGAGAGGAAATATTTGTGATACATACATCTGACAAAAGGTTTTTATCTAGAATATTTTTTTAAATTGTACCTGAATTATAAAAAGTGGACTTAAAATGAATAAAAAACATGAGCAGATACTTCACAAAAGAATATGTACAAATAACCAATGAATATATTAAAAATCTGTTCAACATCATCTGATATCAAGGAATATAAACTAAACTTTAATCAAGTACCCTTGTACACTGACCAGAATGGGTAAAATTATAGACCTACACCAATATCATACTGAAGTAAAAATGTGGAACTTTTATGCATTGTTGATGGAGAAATGATTTGAAAATTTCTTATAAATTTGAATGTATACTTACCTTATGATCTAGCAATTTATTTCTGGGTATTTCCTAAGATAAGTGAAAATATATGTCCACAAACCACTAATAAAAAACGTTCACAATAGGGTTATTTGTAATAATAAAAAGATGGTAGCAATCCAAATATCCATCAACAAAGAGTGAAATGGAGTGGGAAACTACCCAACAGTAAACAGGAATAAACTACTGATGCCATAAAACAACCTGAATAAATTTCAAAAACATTATGCTGAGTGAAAGAAGCTAAATCTTTTAACTTAAACTCCATCAGAAGCTTCCAATGACCTAACCTATGAGATAAAGTCAAATCTACTTTGCATTAAAGGCTAGAGCCTCCATAATCAAGTTCCAGCTTTATCAATCTCTGCTACTCTGAGCACTCCTATGGTTTCAGCAAAACTAAACATATTCCAGGAATTTGCAAACTCTTTTGTAAAGACAGTAAATATTTTAGGCATTAAAGGACATGTGATCTGTCACAAAATTTCATCCCTGCCACTGAAGTGCACAAGTTACTCTAAGCAATAGATAAACAAATGAGTATGTGAGTGTTTTGATAAAACTTTACAAAAACATGTGATGGGCTGGATTTGGCTGCAACCTATAGTTTGTGACACCTTCTATAGTATTTACTGATCCCATCATATAACACCACACTGTTGCATACACAAAAGAGTACCTAGTAAGTGATTTCATGTTAAAACAGACAAAACTAATCCACAGTTAATTGATATTGAATTAGGTTATCTCTGGGGGTTGCCTGAGAAAGAGCACCAAGGCCCCTTCTTGGATGATGAACACTTTAGTCTTGACAAGCATATGGTACATGGTGTTTACATTTTTCAAAACTCAGATTGTGCATCAATAAAAAAAATGCCAGCAAAACTGACACTTGCACATTAAGTAAAAAGCAATCCTAATACTAAAGTCTAGAGTTTACCATTAGTGTTTTAAGTAACTACAATCTATTATAAGGATTTTAACTATACGCCCTTAAGAAAGACTCAAATGTTTTCTTCAAGTTTATATAATAATTAAAATGTTGTACAATAATAAAAACTCATTTTGGGGGTGTCTGAGTGGCCCAGTCGATTAAACATCAGGTTCCTTTTTTTAAAATAGTTTATTGTCAAGTTGGTTTCCATATAACACCCAGTGCTCATCCCAAGTGCCCTCCTCCATGGCCATCACCCCCCTTCCCCTCTCCCCCACACTTATCAGCCCTCAGTTTGTTCTCAGCATTCAAGAGTCTTTCATGGTTTGCCTCCCTCCCTCTCCCCAACTATCTTTCCCCTTCTCCCTCATGGTCCTCCGTTAAGTTCCTCCTAATCCACCTGTATGTGCAAACATCAGATTCTTGATTTTGGCTCAGGTCACAATCTCCTGGTTCATGGGATTGAGCCCTGCGTGGGACCCTGTGCTGACAGCATGGAACATGTGATTCTCTCTCCCTCTCCTTTTGTCCCTTCCCTCCACCTCAAAATAAATAAACTTTAAAAAATTATTTTGAAAAAATTTCAATATTAAAAATATTAGATCAGGTAATACAATTTTATTCTTATTGTATAAACCCAGCAGATTTGCCAGGACACTAAATTAACATTTATACAGAATTTCTAGGGAATTGCAACTTTTCACTACTAGAAATAGAGAAATCAAGTGGAAAACCTAAATAAGACTATAGAGAGTAAGGTTGCCATCATTTAAATACGTATTTTAAATGTGCTACTGTTTATATATGTGTGTGCGTGCACACGCACACACACAGACACACACATTTCCATCTGTGTATGCATGGAAACGTAGCATGTTCCTTACTGGCATGGGTTTTGAAGCCTGTGTTTGATTTTGACTTTACCACCAACAAGCTATATGATTGTGGGTAAGAAATAATCTTTTTATTTCTGAGTTCCTCTTGTACAAAATGTAGATAATAATAATATTTAAAAAACAGAGTTTTGTGAAGAATTTATGAGGTAATACAATGAGAGACTTTTAGAGCAATACTCTAGGCATATCATGAGCTATATAAACGTTAGCTATTCTTCTTCTTATTTTATCCAATATGACCATAGATGAAGATAGGGATACTGATATGGAAGTAAATATGGATATGGATATAAAAAAATACTAAACATTTTAATAGTGGCTTTCCCTCTGTGGTGGGATTATCAGTAATTTTTAAGTACTTTTATGCTTTCTACATGTCCTCAATAGAGATTTTTATATTCAAAAAATTAAGTCTTAAAAAAAGAATGATTGTTTCCTCAGATTCTAGGCAAACATTCCAATGCCTTCCAAAGGTAGTCCGGCTGTCCTTGAGATAGCAGACACCATCCTAAGTCAATTCTGTGCTATAACTGTGAAAATATCTCCTCAATAATTAAAGCATTAGCCAGTTGGCCTTTTCCATAAAATCATAACAGAAATGGCTGATCACCACATTATGTAGGAAATTCTGTATCCCATGGCTGGAGATTAATAGAATGGCATATTCCATTGACATTGTCATACTAAGCAACAGTGTTCTCTCCATGCAGCCACAGAAGTGGGTACGCTGTTCTGAGCCAATCTAAGGTGATTACCACAGAAACAGCACTCATTTTACTAACAGCAAGGCATATTATCCTTCATGCATGGTGTAGCATCCAAGTTTAATAAGATTCTGAAAGTGAAACTGAGGACATTTGGGAAAAGGACCCTAAATTCTGTGAAAGTATTTTGTCACCTCTTATTTGTTTATCACTTGTACATCAAATAGCCATCGCAATTATGTTAATGAATCAATTTAATAGAAGGGCAAGTAGATACACCATAACAGAAAGAAGGCGACATTAATATTACAGACTCGAAAGTTTCATTAAAGTAGTAAAACGATCATCTCTCTTATGTTATAGTCATTCCATGGAGGGGGGTGAAAAACAGAAGACAGTTTATATTAGGGTGGCATAGATAAATCAGAAAACAGCATTTTAAATTATAATTTTGGTGAGGCTAAGCGAATGTCAAGGATCAGGACTGCCTTTGGTATTAAGGAGTATTCTAGGGCCTGGGATAGCTAGCCACCCTGCATCCACAGTCCTCTTTCTAAAAGACAAATCTTTAAAGCATAAAACTCATCAGAAACAAGTACAGGATCAAGGGAAAACTCTTTCTACTTTATTAGCAGGTAAGAACCTCCATCATCAGGCTCTGGCTTTATTTACCTCCATTCCAATCAACCGTCCTGGGGCTTTTGCAATATGATGGTCCTTGCTGATCCCTTACTTAACATCTTGATTTTCCATATAGCAATATCTCAGCACATGTTGTTTTCCCTACATAAAATGCCCCTTTTTCCTTATTCTTATTCATCCTTTACAATCAAGGTTTTAAACTTTCCAAATGGCAGACAAAGTTAATTATCCCCACTTTATGTTGCCCATACATTGCAAATGGGTACCACCTTAACATATGTATTATTGACATATGTGTTTGTCTCCTAGAAAACTAGGTGCTTCAGGAAAGATCAGAAATTGTATCTTAATTACAGTTGTCTCTCTCCACAAGGTAAATAGATGTTCTATAAAAGATTTATTAAATATTGATTTGAATAAACCACGAAAATGGTCAATACTATTTTTTAAATCATCACAAGATTAAATTCAGAGGGAAATTATAGATTTATAAAGGGAGGCACAAAACCAAATTACTTAGTGGCCATGAGCCTTGTTTTTCTATTGCTTCATCAAATTTTTCTCTGTAAACTAAAAATTTCTCGTCTATAATCCTTCAAGGTGTTTGGGTATGACTTAAAGCAACGTAGCTTCTTTGACCTAAGTGATCCCCAACATCCTAAGAAAATAAAAATAACAACCAAAGTGGGAGACTGAGGTCAGACGAGAGCGTTTCTCATTTGAATGAACTGAGGCTATTGACTGGTAGGTGCATTCTTGCCAACGGGCAGGTTCCCACACAAATCTCACAACTACTCAAGGACAGACCACCATACCAAGATTTTTTGGAAGTAATTCAACACCTAATAAAGGTTATTTTTCTAGTTATCATTCTGTTTGACTGAAATGGGATCCACATAATCTTTCTGAATTTTTAAAATTATAATGGTAAGTTTCGTATTTGACATATCTTCTTCTCTGAGGATTTTGATATATCTAAATTAGTCTCCCCACAATCCTTCTCCCCACTTTTGTCTCAGCCAATTAGAAGAGTCCAGAGCCTAGTCAGGTATTCCAATTAATATCAGTCCCTAGATTAGCATACATGCAACCCCAAGTCCATAGAATGTTAAAATTTATTATATGAAAAGAGGATTCCATGATCAAATAAGCATAGCATTCAGTAAAAATGTTTCTTTCACTAGAATTCCTCAGAGACATTAATACTTAAAGTACATCATAAATCTCATATATTAATATATATTAATATATTATACAGGAATTACTACAAAAAAGAATATGCACATTTTTTCCAGGCATCTCTAAAAGCACTAGTGATCTATGAAATATACTTTGAAAAATTCTACTCTCTCTCCAAGAAGAAGTATGTAAGGACTGTGAGATATTTCAAGATATATGGCAATCTGCTTTCAGTATAACAAAACATCAAGGGAAAGACCACAACTGGCACTGGAACATCTTACCAAAGTAATTTGTGTCTTCCAAAAAAAAAAAGTATATAAATGTGAATAATTGGAAATTCGGGCATTTTTTCTTAAGCACATTTTAGTTATTTTTCCAAATGAATAAAGAATAGACACAATTACAGATAAAGTATATATCTATAGGAGTTAAAATAGAAATATTATATTAAGATGAAGACTGGGGCGCCTGGGTGGCTTAGTCGGTTAAGCGTCCGACTTTCGCTTAGGTCATGATCTCGCGGTTCGTGGGTTCGAGCCCCGCATCAGGCTCTGTGCTGACTGCCAGCTCGGAGCCTGGAGCCTGTTTCAGTCTGTGACTCCCTCTCTCTGACCCTCCCCTGTTCATGCTGTCTCTCTCTCTCTCTCCTAGAAATAAATAAAACTTAAAAAAAAAATTAAAAAAAAAAGATGAAGACTTTCAGAGTCAACATTAGGGAGATGGAAAATACACTGTCTCATCTAAAATTCTTAGAATTTCTTATTCAAGAGTAATTTACATACAAAAAATATTATAGTGGATTGTTTCTGAATTAAAATACAAACAGTATCACAAGTGCATCCATGAGTTTTTCTTTTGGAATACTAGCCAAATCATATTATACATATGATATATGTGCAGGTTCTCAGCTGTGTGTGAGTATAGATATGGAAATGAAGCCTGCAATGGAAGCAAACACTGGACACCGACAATAAAGGGTAAGGAAGGCAAAGCATGGAGTGGCATAGACTAAGACAGACTTGAGATCTAAGATGAGGTGCTGAGAGTTCAAAACCAGGATTGGCAATCCTACTCAAAATTCCACATAAATAGTTGGTTCAAATCTGCCAATGGATAGAAAATATTCATCCTGTCAAGAGGGGCTCAGCAGAAAGACTTCATTTTGACATAAAAGAAACCGGTTAAAATTAAAAAGTCTTCACATCCTAGGAATGCTAGAAATTATTATGGTAAAAAATATTCACAGAAACAGTCCTGAATTTAATTCTCTATTCTGCCACTTCCTAGAGACTTTTGGAAAAGTTCCTTGTGGGAAATTCACAACACAATTAAACGAAATAATGTATAAATTAACTAGGGCCATCCCCATCACTCAAAAGATGTTTAGTAAATATTAGCTATTACTACCATTGACAAGTTTCCAGAAGAGTAATTCAAGATTGAGATGAAGCAGAGAGCTCCTTATATTAAATACTCAAAGAGGATATGAATCCAGAACTTGCATTGTAGGAATCCTTTTATCAGAATGGGGGCCAAGAGAATGACCAAGACGCAGTTTAGAAGTCCAGGGAACAACACAAGCCCATGTTCAAGGTCCAGTTTGTAGCCAAGCATCTCATGTTTAGTGTCAGGTCTCAGTGCTCCTTGTGAAGACACTGTCATCCTGGTCAACCTCAACAAGAGTGGCCAACAATGCTGTATATTTCTCTACCATTTATCTATCATCTATCATCTATATATCTCTTGAAAGTATAGTTAGGGTAAACGTTCATAAATTTGTTTCTTCAGTGTGAGGCACTAGTACAGTGCACAACACAGAACTGAATGTGACTTGTAGTTGAGCCCACACTTCACCAATGAGCAGTTAGATCACTTTCAACAAACCTAGTAATATGCCAGTTTCAACTTGTAGGATTTCCAAGATGGGAGAAATACCTGCTTAATCCAAGACTTGAGCAGGAACTATGGCAGGACAGAGTTTGTAACTGAGGGATGTCTGAGGATCCAACTTTTAAAGAATGAAAACAGTACAGGCTAGAGGCAGACAAAAAGGAGATGACTTGTTCACTTCCTGTCTCACTAAATTTAGTCCTGACCTTTTTCTAATGACTTTTGGTGTTTGAGGCTCTCTACCAACTTTCCTCAGTTCTCTTTCTCTACTCACACTTATTATTAATCTTCGAATATGATTCTTCACTGGACTGAGAGTTCATAGGTCATGCAGGAAGTCTTTGAAAGTTAATAGTGCCCCAATCACTACTGATAGGATTGATGGCATAAATCTCTGGATTATACGGATGGCAGGTCAATGCCAGTGTAGAAGATGGCATAAGGTATTGTGAAATACCAACACAGAGACACACTCATCTTTGGAAACTACTGTCATCTCAATCTTTTTTTCAGGCAAGGGAATACAATTACCAATGCAGGACTTGGGTGTATACACACGCACTCATGCTCACTCACCTGGATGTCATCTTGTCATCACTAAGTCATATCTCATATTCTTTTCATATAAACTTCAGCTCAAATATTGTAATAAAAATGTAAACTATAACTTTGAATTTTAGAAGATAGAAGAAATATGAATATCTGATATGCAATTATCTCCCTCAATATACACTATATAAATGAAAGTAAAATGTTTGTCCCTCTCATACACTGCAAATTAGAGCCATTGAATCACCTACGAAACTTATACTAACTCTAAAAATCAGCCTCTGAATTGTTCTTTCTCTGGTTAAAGTCATCCTTTTCATTGGCATGCCCCATAAAATCATGTCAAGTAATGCAAAGAGGTTGCTAAGTGGAAAATATTTCAAGAGCTCTGAAAATATCAGCTCGGCAGAGTCCTAGCCTTGAAGCCCTCAGTTTACAAGAAAATTTATTGTACACACATGTTGTAGCATTAGAATGCAGTATGTGGCATTAAATCAAAAAAGAGGCAGCCAAACACCTACAGTTCTATGCTGGAGTTAAAAAAATACTGTCACCCAGAGAAGGAAAAAAAAAAAAACGTACCAGGAAAAGAAATGACTATAAATAGCACCATGGGAATGTTATAAACTATTATTTTCTGGACTCTGACTTTGAGCTAGTAAGAGACCATCAGCATTTTCAAATGGTTTCAACAGATGGAAAATAAAAATTACCAATGAATACACTGGAACCTTGTTTTACAGCTCTATACATTTGAGACACATTACAAAGCAAGAAGTAAAACTGAATACCCTAGATAAATACAGATTGTAAGAGTTATAGAGGTGACAAGTATGAAGTTGGCCAGAGGGGAAGACATTATAATTTTTGTGTTTTGCGGTATGTCAGTTTGTGCAACCCAGAAGCCATCATTTCCAGAGGAAATCACTACAGGTGCAGCAGTCGACCCAACACACTCTGCTTTGCACACAGTGACTCACCTGGTTTTCCCTGGCAATGAGTAGGAGGTTCATCCTAAGTCTTAGAAAAATGGGGCAGGATCATTATTAGAAATAAGAGTTGAAAAATCATCTCATCTATTCAGATAAAATTTAGTAATTTTTCAAGAGGGGATATCTTCATTACTACTGAATCTTTGTGGTCCAGAAATTTAACAGCACTCAAGCATTTGTCTTGGCCCTGGAACTATAATTCTCATAGTGACACCATCAAAACCTCAAAATACTCATTAGAGCCTCCGGTGTGAAAAATATAATAAGAACAAATAAAGACTGCTCCAGTAATATGGACTCAGTCCAGAATCCCAACTTAGTACCCAGAAACACAGGGAAAAAAAGAGAAAAAGGAAATTGAACAGTAGGAATTGCTTAATACTCAAAACACCAAATCCCCATAACATGGCTTTGTGTGCCATCTCCCAAATTAGAAATATATACAGTGGCTAACCCATATATTTCATCATTACATAATGAATATTAGCACAACAATAATGGTATTGGTGAGACTAATCAAGGGAATACAAGATGTTTCTAATGTACTGAAGTCAAAATGCATTGTTTTAAGTGTTCTCCAAAGACTTTTTCCAAAAATCCGAAATTTAAAAAAAAATCTAACTGATAAAAGACAAAGTTGTTTAATAAAAAAATCTAGGCTTATTCTGAGTTCTGAGGTAGGTGATTACCTTTCTTCTCATGTTTCCTTAATAGTGCAGCTGCTATATTATTTTGCTGCACACATCCTTTCATGAGCTCTTTTTGTTGGTGTGTGCGTATGCTTTGAAGAAAAAACTAAGCTACTGGTGTTAATCCAACAATAGCAGAGCCCTTTTCAGAACCCCACAAAACACATAATGAATACAACCACATCCAAATTGTGCCAACTGGATTGTTATGCTGACCCTGTAGGACAATTTATTGTAGTTCAAAGCAACTATTAGTAACATATGCAAACAAAATGTGTGATGGCTTAAATGTTTTTTTTTAGTGTGCAGCTGGTTCTGTTGTTTACCTACCACCTATTAACCCTTCCTCCTTCTTATCAAGACCTGGCTTTTTTTTAGGTATGCACATCTCCCACAAACAGCCCACATGACTTATGAGACATAGTATTTCTAACTGCCACTATTTGTTTCTGAAATATTGACCCACACATTATGACGTCCAGTGTGGGATACGGCAAAAAAACAGAAATAAATATTTGTCCACATTCATCTAGATAATGTCCAAAATTAAGCAGCAAATGAGTTTTTAAATCAAATCCTTAGTACAATTGATTCTGATGTCCAACCAGATACTCGAAAAATCAAGGCAAGTTTCTGTTACAAGCTTTGTTATAAACAAGGTATTTTCATGGTTCAGTTTACACTTCCTTAGCCTCATCTAAAACTAATCTTCCCATGCCCTTAAAATATTGATGATGTTTATATTGCTGACTATGAGCCCAGGCACAATACTATTTTAGGACTACCATCTACTGGATGAGCTGCTGTCATGAGACTGACATTTGATGACATTCATTCAGTGATAATAAAGTCATAAGGTAAATTTATTAATTTTATTGTCTTAAACATCCAAATACAAATTATCTTGAAAAGTAGTCAGCTTTTAAGATTAAGGCTAAGAAGCTTTCTAATGAGGTTTCCAGCATTCAAATATTTTTGGAAGAATTATAGAGAAATTCAGTACTAATTAGAAGTGACAAAAAAAGAAACTTTCTTATTATATACCAGGTACAAAGTGATAGTGACCAAAACCATTGTTATCCACACAAACACTCAAGATACTGCATTCAGTGACCAACCGGAAACTACGCTGTTTGGGGACTAACTAGGAGAGAAACATGTTTCAACATGTTGACAACGGTAAATTTTTGACATAAAAATATTTGTTTTACTTGAGTATTTAGAATTATATCACCATCAGTTAAATAAATTTTTGAGGCAAGTTTTATTATGTGGCTCTGTTTTCAAGGTTGACAACACTAACTTGGGATGCCTTTCCTAACATGCTAGTTATTTTATTTTCTGTCACTCTCAGTGGGATAGAAACTTGTATAAAACTATGAGTTTTTGTTTTTTAAGTAGCCCCAGGGTTGACAACTATGCCTAGTGCATGGAGGGCTCCCAAGAGGTATCTACTATACGAATAAGTGAATGAATGAACCTAGAACATAAGGGCATATGATTTGCAAAGGAACACCTGAGGTACATGCTTCCAAACATCCATCAGACATTGTATTCAGAGTGAAGATAAATAAGCAAATGACCATAGCACATTACTGGCTCAGAAACTTGGCAAAGATTCTGCGTTTTCACACTCTAACCCACAAGAAGAATCTTGATGTACTGTGACATTAGAATTGGTATTAAAAGTTAATCCAACCCATGAAATTGGTAATCACTTGTCCTCTTTTTAATTTTGGGTTAAGAGTTTCTAGATGTCCCAAGGGATGAATTCATGAACAATTGCTGAACATTACATCACACTCACCAAGTCATTTCATTCATGACACTTGGGGGGAGGGGGGGCACTAAAACTAAATTATGTCAAGTACATCAGTTAAAAATAGAAGGCAGAGTGCCTGAGACCTAGAAACAATCACTAATAGGATAAAAATACAGAGCCTGTGAAATAGTAACTGAACCGGTGAAGAATTTCAAAAATAAAGTGGAGGTCTTCATGTTTGGGCACCAGAATTTATGTCCAGCTGATTATGAGGAAAAAAATTAGAGACTAAAAATCATATCTTGTAATAAACATAGTACTAAAATAATTCAATTTTTAAAAAGTTCAACAAAAAAGTATGCCAAGAGAAAAGATGGAAATGCTTAATAAAATCAATCAAGATTTTACTTGACTTCAAGTGTGCAGTTCACATAGTATTTTGTATTATTTGCACTAACAAGATACGATTGTCAATAAAATAACAATCAAATCAATTTTGTTTTCTGACAGGTGTGGCTTGCTTTATGATTAAACTATAAAAAGTGGAATGAGATGGACATGGCCTCAGCTTCTACACTATATACTTTAAAAAGCTTACTTTTTACACTTTACAGCCACCATTAGCAGTCATATTTACAGCACTTTTCATGAGGCTCCTTCTTGTCCTCAGTGGCCAGTTCGCAAGAACATATGGCATGGCGCCACTCACATTTCCTTCATGAACTCATCTTTTCTTACAGTAAGGTTTTTATGGGGTCTCTTAAATTATCCAGCCAGTGCTATCCCAGAAAACTATTTTTATAGCACTAGATTGAAACAAAACAAAAACTCATTCAGCAAATCTGTACCTCATGACAGAGCTAGACCCTTTGACATGTGTCATTTCATTTTAATCTCTGCTGCTCTGCAAGATAGAGATTAATAGCCCTATTTTATGAATTATGAAGCTGAGGAGTCATGACTTGCTGAAGGTTAGAGAGCTGGTCCATCAGCTTGGCTGTATTGATCCCACATCTTTAAGGCCAGAGCTCTTTATACGTTCCACAGCTGCCCTCCTAATGAACTTCTCAGAGGTGTTCAGTTCTCACAATACACTTTCACATTCTGTATCACTGGAGTGATTGTTCAACAAAGATTCTGAAATAAGTTTTCCCAAGAACCAAAAACAAATTAAAGAACTAATTCACAAATGACAACATGCATGGCATGAAAAATAAAATAGCAGGGCCACAAGTGTGAAAGACCATTTCTTTCGAAAGACTGCAGTCAGCACACACAGATAAATGATTAGCCTTCCCTGATTTGTATGCAGCTAGTAGCTTGTCTGAACCCTTCAGGTTATGACCATGACACTGGGATACTTTTGATTTTCTTCTTAATTGAAAATCACATGGTAACGATGGCCAAGTTCTATGTAGCGCAATCTCATCATCTCGCAGGGGCAATCAATGACTTCAAAGCTGTCTGGCACTAATAGAAGTGCACTCAAATAGCTTTCAGGAGAACACAATCACTGCCTTCTCTTTTCTAATTTTTTCAGCATAATAGTTTGGAACAATGGTTGGGGGGAGGTGGAAATGCATGATTACAAGAGAAGATGCAAGCTTTTACCTTGGTTTTATTACTTTCTAACTGGATTACCTTGGGCAAGTCACTTAACCTCTCTGGGCCTCAATTATCTCCAATGTAAGACCTATGGATGATAATACTTGCCCTGCCAACCTCACAGGGCAGTTAGAAGAATCAACTGGCATAAGGCGAAATGCAAAGTGTTATGTCAACGTAAAGGGCAGGCACAGAAACCTAGAGACTTTCAATCAAGGACCTGACTTTTATTCTCCTATCCTAATTTTTATTCTGCTTACCATTCTATAATGTAGGAGAATAAGAATTTTTACAACTGTCTTAAAAATCCATTAAGTCTTCCAGGAAGGTTTTAATATTTTTCAAGTAAAGTGTGGTGAGTTTTTGTTTTATTTTGGATTGTTGTGTTTTTTATTTCACAAGTTATATATGCTCCTGAAGAAAATTTTGGAATAATTAATATATAAAATAGTGAGAAACTTATACACAGCATATACAAATTTCACAGATAACATTTAATTTATTCATTTCCATTCCAATTCTTGCACATGTATTTATAAATGAATGTGTACTGTTAATGTAAAACTGGACTCATTGTTTAAAATTGTTTTCTTCACTTATTAATAGTTTTGCACAGGTTGTAAGTCTGGAAATATGAGATTTTTAAACGAAAATTTAATATTCCATTGAATAAAATAATATTTAGTTTTTGAGCACTGAGGTTTCTATTAAATTTATGTCATTATCAATACTTATATAATAATTATCTTAAAATTTTTTCAATGTTTATTTATGAGAGAGACAAAGCCCAGGTAGGGGAGAGGAAAAGAGAGGGAGACACAGAATTCGAAGTAGCCTCCAGGCTCCAAGTTGTGTCCACAGAGTCCAAGGTGGGGCTCAAATTCAAGAACCTTGAGATCATCCTTTAAGCAGAAATGAGATGCTTAACTGAATGAGCTACCCAGGTGCACTTATGATAATTATCTTTATATTTAAATTGTTACTTTTTTTTTAGTATCATTTTATGATTGCTCCTTAGAAATGCGATTTCCAGGGGCTCCAGGGCTCAGTAGGTTGAGCATAGACTCGATTTCAGCTCAGATCATGATCTCACAGTTTGTGAGATTGGCCTCAAGTTGGGTCCTATGCTGTTAGGGATTCTCTCTCTGTCCCTGCCCCATTGTGCTCTCTCTTTCTTTCAAAATAAATAAATAGTTATTAAGAAGAAAGGGGGATTTCCATTCAAAAACCTTTGAATATTTTAAGGCTTTTGTTACAGATTAAAAATTTTTTCATAAAACTGGCAATTTACAGTCTCACAACCTATGCAGGAAGATATTTTATGTCATCCCCACCAGAATCAAACATCCCATCACATACTCACACACCCTCATACACAACACAACACAAAACAATACATAGCCTCTATAGAGATGAGAAATACCTATCAATTTGTATTCAAGTCTCAGATGGGAAATAAACACTAGCAGATGTGTTCTAGTAATTTGTGTGATAGTACTTAATCTGTAAGATAGTACTTAAGTATATACATCTTTTAGTTATTGATTATCTACTTAGGATACATTCTTAAGTATTTAGGAACAAGTAAAAAAAAAAAACAATATACATTCTCAAATTGCTTTCCACTATGGGCATCCTGGCTTAGGTTCCCACATATGATATTTTTCATTAATTCATTCAATAAACGCATGCTGATTATTCACTCTGTGTTGGACATTACTCTAGGCACTAGGGATACAATAAACAAAACAAATAGTAGCTGTCATGGAGCTCAGGTACTAGTTGAGAGGAGACAGAGAATAAACAGGATCAACAAGTAAAATCTTTAGATGGACACACAGTTAAGGAGAAGAAGCAAAGAAGTGGGGAGAGACATAATGAGAATGGGACTTACAATTCAGGATCCAGTGGGCAGTGATAGCCTCAAAAAGAAAGTGACATTAAATAAAAATGAGAGTCAAGAATTGGTTATGGATTTAGCAAAGCAGTGGGCTTTGTTGACTTGATAAGATCAATTTCAATGAGCTGAAAGGAGTCAGAGTATGGACTTAAGAGATAAGGGTCAAAGAGGTCCCTAGACCTGCAATTATTAGTACTTAAACTAATGGGGAAAAAGAAATCCAGGTCGGGAGATGAGAGAGTGGTCTAAGATAAAACCTTTATCTCAAAATACACTTTATTTATTTGGCTGAATGTCCTCTGTGGATCATATACCCAATGTAATATGGTTAACATGGTAATTCACATTAAAATACTTAAATATGATATATAAGTTACACCGAGGAGGAATGGGGGAGCAAATAGTATATAAATTACACTGAGGAGAGAGAAATGCGTTAACTTATCATTGGAAGTATCCTCACTCAGGATAGAACTCAACAGTATTTCTGTAAGTGCTTCAAATTCATCAAAATCTACCCTCATTAGGTCCATTACTTAATATCAGGTAAGTTAAGTAACAATTTTCATTGATAAAATAATGTGTTCAAGACATCTAATTAGCTAGAGAGATTTTGCAATACTTCCTTGCATCAATAAATATATACAAATTCCAGTACTCCTGGCAGCCTATTTGAAATAACACCTTAGGTGAGGAGCTCCATTAGGCCTGTGCAGACTTGCTTTAGGGAGGACTCTGATTCTAAATCCAGACTAGAAAAAACCAATTGAGTTTTCTTTAGAGAACTGTTAGATTCAGTTAGGAGTGAAACTCTCATGCAATGTGCTTACCTGAAAGCCTGACGGCCTCCTTTACCTTCTCCCTAAAGCTTCTATTTCAGCCTCATGCCTGAATGGCTGGAGACACTTGTGAGCAGGCAAAAATGAAGCTAGAGTATTTCCTGAATCTTCCTGAACCACCCTCTTCCAAAATGCATAGCAGCTCCACCATCTTGCAAAAGGTTCATAATCCACCCTGTGTTGAGTAGGATAACCTGGTGCTTCAGAAACCTCCATGGTCTTTCAGAAAAATCCGAATCAAGCTTTACCATGCCTGTATAAGCTCTTCTGTGTAAATTCTTCAGGAGTCACTTCCTGAATGTCTGAAATGTGGAAATCATCAAGAAGATGGGTGACCACCTGACAAGACTGTGCTGCTTCATCAGGTCATTAGCCCATGAGAGATTCATTCATTATCAAGAATGGCAAGGAGCCACCAGATTGAGTCTTACTGAGGTTGTTTCAGCCCTCTGGCCACAAGCCTTCTCCTTGACGTTCTACCAGCCATGGGGAAGCTTTCTGGCCATGCTCCAAGCCACTTCCAACCAGGAACCAAGTGGAAAAGTAAACCTTCTCTATTACTCCAACCAGCTTAGGTTCAGTGTTTTCCTTTAATTTATTTTCCTTCTTTTCTATTTACTTATTTCTGAAAGAAACCATGTTTTCAGATGTTGATTTTTTCCCCATAAACATTTTCCTAGGTGCCCTTAATTACAAACTTGATTGCTCTCATAATATTCTAGGATAGTTCATCTGCAGATTCCATGAACAAATTTTCAGTACCTTTTTTTTTAAGTTATTTATGAGACAGAGAGACAGAGCATGAGTGGAGGAGGGGCAGAGAGACAGAATCCTAAACAGGCTACAGGCTCCGAGCTGCCAGCACAGAAGCCGATACCGGGCTCAAACCCAGGAACCCAAGATCATGACCTGAGCGGAAGTCCGACGCTCAGGCGCTCCTTCCTGTATCTTTAACAGTCATTTAGCTTCTGCTCCTAGTACATGATGACCTAACTCTGCAGAGATGAATTTATTCCTTAAATATTTGAACTATTCTGAGCGTAATTAGGAATAGAAACATTAGAATCAGGCAGAAGTGGGTTCTCCCAACTTCATCATTTTCAGGCTGCGTAATCATGAGCATATTATTTAATCATTGAAGTTCACTCCCAGCATTTGTAAGATAGATATGATAATGCTTTTTTCAATGTTATTCTTCTTGCAGTGAATTAAACAGAACAGTATATGTGAACTGTTTAGCAGAGTGCCTTGCACATAAGTATAAATGTGCAATAAAATAAGTATAAGAATAAATGATACCTAATATTGTTACTAAAGTAGCTATATTTTCTTGTCAGCATAAGTGTATAAAAACTACAATTCTCAAAATGTTGAAACTTCCAGTTTCTAATCCTTCCTATACCTGAGTTTTTCATACATGGTTGTACTATGTCACCTCTTACCCATGGCCAAACTGCATTACAAAGAAAGGTATGAATGAGCAGTTAGACAGCAATAAAATTGGTCTACATTCATCAGAAAGTTAACTTCCTTGAAGTAAGAAGATGGCTTTACTTCCGTTTAGTAAATTGATTCTGTATCTTAAAAGCCATGACTTGTACTACATTGAAAGCCATTTCCTTGCTGTATAATCAAACTCTGAGTGGTCTATCTGAACTTTGTTAATAAAAATACCTTCTAGATTATGGTCATTTTTTTACATTTAATCTTAATAACTTAATAACTTATTTTAATTTTGTAAATCTTTCTATATTCTAGTTGGGTTTTGTTTCCTAATTCTTTATTTTTGTCTTTTTTCTTTCTTTTGGATTGCTTTTTCTTTTCTGTTCAGTCTCAATAACTGCCTGACAACTTTTTTGTTTACTCAGAATTCCAATGCACATGATTTAATGTCTTATTAGAAAAGTGATCAAAAATAATACCACATATATTATAAAGCCGATGTAGAAATGCTATATTGGCATATGCTTTCCAAATGTTAATCTTTAAAAAAAGGATACAGGCAATTCACAGAGGCTCAGTTTATTACAAAATACCTTAGTTAATTCCCCTTTTATAAGAATCTGAAAAAACCCACTTAAAAGTCAACTTGATAACATGCTTCTAGTAGCCTTTCTGCCCGACTGGAATGCACCATTTTCACTCCTACATCTTAGACTATTCTTTCACAGAGTATCTCAAGAGAAAGCATTGCCACAATTAGACTGACACACAAAAATAAGTACCTGAAAAGTACTGAAGGGAAGAGAAGCCTAAAAATGTTTCAATCATATGTTGCTCCTGAAAGCCTGTGAGACTTCCTAGGAAAAAGCTCTTCAAGTAAATAGCTATCAACTATCACATCCTCCATAAGAAACTGAACAGAGCCCATACAAAACAGTTCAATACACATCCCTGAGCAAGCCACACATGAACACACTCAGCAGTAGAAACACTCAGTCAATAAATCTCAAAGCTCTGCACATCATTTTATTTCATGATTCTTTCAACATGCATGTACTGAGAATCAATTGTTTACAAGGTTTTCAGAAATACAAAAACCAAGACACATGGCCTAGGCTGCCAATAAGCTTACCCTTTATCAGAGGAGATAATACAAATACTCCTAGAAAAAGAACACAAACTCAAAATATTGAATATGCTGCCAAATACATATGTGATAGAGACAAGGAGATCAATGAAAGACTATAGAAGATATATTGGTTGAGAGATGAGGAAATTTTTCATAGAGAATTTGAGGAATATAGTAAAGGAATATAATAAAGTATCAAAATTGTGATACAAAAGGTGACAGGCATTCCTTGACAAATTAAGATCTATTCAAAGGTACAGAAGCAAGTACACTGTGAGTTCATATGTCCAGTTACAGTGGCAATTTCATATAAAAGAATTACTTAGATGAATGGTTTAACTATCTTGTGGAGGGTTTAAGTAAAAAAAAAAAAAAAAAAAAAAGACTGTCTTGTATACCTATACTTGCTACTTTTAATTAAAATATCAAGTATCTTGGGAAAAATCCTTCTACACACACACACACACACACACACACACACCAGAATGCAATGGCAGAATATGAAGTGGAGAAGTTCCTTTTCTGATATTCTTCAGATTTCTGAATCTTACAATGAAACTTTCTCTTGACAGTCCAGCTCATAGTCATGACCTCTTTCCTCCCAAACCCTGTCACTTGCTATCTCTATTCCCCCATTTAGCATTTATGTTTGACCTTATTTTGCTCTTTATCTTTTTATGAATATTATCTTCTTAAATTTTAATATAGCTTGAGAGAATGTAGTATGTCTTATATTTTCTATGAAATACTTATTTTCATTTATTAATCTAATATTTCTGGTATTAGTGCCACTGGGTTATGAGAAAGGTCACTTTATATACTATGGTAAACAAACAAACAAACAAAAACCACCACATCCTCACTATTTGTTAAATAAGGTGAATTGAAGAATAAAAATACATTGGTCTATTTCCACCCAAACCATATAAATGCTTTTAAAATAAGTATTCTTTAAATGTTATCTTCCACCTTCTTTAGACCAAGGGATACAGACACATTTTAGTGCTAGTATTTAAATTTAATAGGCCAAAGCTTTATAAGTACTTTGGAGTGGGCCTGGGTAATAGCTATAACACCATTTGGTGAGTTTTCCTCTCAGATGACATCACCCTGAGTACTCAGCCTCAGGGTGCTTTTAATATAGGGTAGTCATCTCAAGTTGCTATGACAATTAGCTATACAAATGTTATCAAAACAAATTGGACTCTAATATAAATTGGTTTGAATTTCAGAAACTTCTGGACCTAGCATTGACTAAAGAGCTATAAAACAATTTCATGTGAATATCAGTTATAAAAACATACCATATTTACTTTATTACTATTGGGGTTTACAGCATACATTAAATAAATTTATTTTTCCCTGATCAACATAAGATCCATTGTAAAATAGACACAAGAATCAGGTAGATAACTATCAAAATATGTTAATTAAAAAATTTCTTAAGCACAAAATTAAAGGAAAAAAATACAATGAAGCTCCATAACCCATCATCCAGCTTCAATATTCATCAACTCTTGGCTCTTATGTTTAATCCACTTTCTACCATTTCATTGCATTATTTTGAAGCAAATCTCAGACTGAATATCTACTCATCCATAAATAGTTAAGTATATATCAATACAATATAAGGAACTTTTAAAACATAACCATAATATCATTATCATACCTAAAGAAAAATTAATAAGAATTCCCTAATATCTGTGGTAGAAAGCCTTTTCAAATGACCCAAATGAATAGCTAAATACATCCTATTTATTTCTCTTCTTCCAATTTACCTTGATGGCTTTGAGGATTAATGCTATGATTCCTCATGCTTTCAGAAGGAAAGTGGATTGAAGGAAAATTAATCAGAAGAGAAGGCCACCCATCATCCATCAGGAATTAATGATCACTTAGATATGCAACAGGAGACATTGTTTATAATCAAAACAGCACCAAAATATAAAGTGACAAATACCCGTGATAGCCGTAAACCACTTACAGTACTGATTCAATCCACAAATCTTTTATATTCAATAAAATGATTGCAAAATTAGTGTAGTTTTCTTTAAATATAAACGTTATGGTCTCTTAAATTTAGGCTTTGTCCAATGAGCACATAGAAGAGTTATCCCACATATATCTGCCTAGGTCTCTCACTTACTTCCTTGATATATTATCTCATGTCACCTCTCACCAGTGCTTTCTCTGACAACTTCATAAAAAAGTTGCAATCCCTCTATCATCTTTTCAACTTCAACTATTATTTATTTATTTACTTACTGTCTTTGCTCCCCACCTCACCCCAACTAACATATCCCATCTTTGGAAGCAGAAACTTGGTTTTTCATGTATATATTCCCAATGCTTGGTGTATAGTAAGGAATTAAGGAATATTATTTGTTTGTGTGAATGAATAAAATATTTAATTTGATGGAGAGGCTATAGGCAAATTAATTTCATAATGCTTTCTACAACCACCTAAGGTTTTTATCTGTTCCGGAGAAATAACATATAACAGAGGAAAGTTTTCATATAAAGAATTCAGAGGCTTGGCTATCCATCCTGGTTTGGACATATCTTAGCTATGTAACTGGAGTAAATCTTAATCCAAAGCATTGACTTTTTCACTCATAAATGTCAGCTACTCATTCTTCCAGAAGACCAGCAGTAAAATCAGTTGATCAACTAAAGCTGACTTTATCATATTTAATTGCAGTAAATAATACCATGATGCAATCTTTGTAATGTCCCATATCTGAGAAGTCAGAACATTTATAGGGTTTTAAGGGGTGTGGTTGCAGGTATGTATTTATGTATGTATGTGTTTAACTTTTTTAAAGTTTATTTATTTATTTTGAGAGAGAGAAAAAGCACAAGTAGGGGAGGGGCAGAGAGAGAGGGAGAGAGACTCCTAAGGAGGCTCCACACTGTCAGCACAGAGCCTGATGTGGGCTCAAACCCACAAACTGTGAGATGGTGACCTGAGCTAACAATGGATGCTTAACTGACTAAGCCACCCAGACACCCTGGGTGTGTGGTTTTGGAGCAAGTCTCTCAGGGACTGAGAAGGTGTAAATTTTATGATATAATATTTTTGCATTGGTTGGCTCATTTATGTGAAAATCTTAAAGGAATTCTTAGGTGAATTGATAGCCTTAATAAAAAAATATTATCTCAGTTGGTTGACAGTATTATCTTCTTAAATTAAGTATATTCTGGAATAAGCAATCAAGTTATGTTTCACTTGTTCTCATTGCTGGGAAAGTAAAGTATGCTTGAATCCAGTATTTTTTGACACAAGGATAAGAAATTGTATCAGTTTTAGTTCTCAAATATGAGGGCAATGATCCCTGCCCAGCTTCAGGGTGATAAAGATCAAATCAGATAATGTGTTCCAAAAGTTATACAAAGTCATACAGCTATTATTATAAAATTCAATACAATAAATATTTATTGAACTCTTATCATGTACAAGAATAATAATAATCCCTGAAAATGATACTGAGACAAAAAAGACATGATTATTATCTTCAGAGAGTTTACAGTTTGGTCAGATGATGAAAACCAATAATACAAATAACCTGAACAAAAGTGAGAATAAGATATGTATTGTAAGACAGGTACAATAAAAGTGCTACAAAGTTTAAACAGGAGATATATGTTTGATAGTGACTCAAGAACAGATTTGTGGAAGAGGAGGCATTTGATACTAGCTGTGAAGAAAAGACAAGACTTTGCCAGTTGCCTATGGAAGCACTTGAGACAAGTTCATGCCAGACAGAAGGACATCTTGAACAAAATGACATGATATGCTAAGGAATTCTTTGTACCGAAAAGCATTCTACAGTCCAGTACATTTGGGAAAACTAGTCAAAACAAGTTTTGGGGCACCTGGGTGGCTCTGTCAGTTAAGTTCCCAACTCTTGGTTTCAGCTCAGGTCATGATTTCATGGTTCGTGGATTCGAGCCCTGGGTGAAGCCCTGCATTGAGCCCTGTGGCTGGGGTGACAGCACGAAGACTGTGTGAGATTCTCTGTGTCCTTCTTTCTCTGCCCCTCCCCTGCTCATGCTCATTCTATTTCAAAATAAATAACCTTAAAAGAAAAATTAAACAAGTTTCTTTATTGCAGGCCATTGCAGGCTTTCATTTGTGAATATGCATTGCCTTCCACGAGCACATAGTATATGGCCTCCTTGAACTTATGTAATAATGGAACAACCCCCTCTGCTATTTTAGAACATTTCATTGGCTTTGTTGCTACCAAACACATTACAGGTAACATTAGAATGGAGAGAGGTAAGAAATTTGGGGTACAGTGTGTAGAAGAGAAAAGTCAGGGAACAGCAGGGTACGAAAAAAAATTCTTGAGATCCAAAGTTTAAAAAGTCATGAGCACCATAGAATAGAATATAAATTTAATTTAGTAGCAAAGGGGATACTATCAACAGTGTAGACAAATGTTATTACTGAACAATGTGTGCATGGATCAGCTCATCAGCATTATGTCATTTATACTAAGAGAAGAAGAAGAAGGGAATTGGGAGGGCAGGCCTCAGTGTTCTATGATACTGTAAATAAAAAACTATGGAGAGACATATCTTGTTAGGTGGCAGTAATAACAGAAATGAGATTCAAGAAACAAGAAGATAAAATCTACAGAATATGGCAGATGATAGGATAGATGAGGTGGAATAAAAGTTAAAGTTGTTACTGAGCTATTGAGTTTGGTTCCTAGTAGAATTCAGGTACCAGTGATAGGAAAACAGGAAAATATTTGGAAGTGAATGGTTGGTTAAGTGTATTAAAGGAGTTTTTGAATTGCTGAATTTCTTATTCTACTTCTTTTAAAAAGAATGCTTTGTGTATAAAATGTTAACATTTCAATATGCATCTCTGTAAGGACAATACTCACAAGAAACTGTATCTTTCCAAAGTATTAACATTTCATGAATTCTAACTTTCTATGAGAAGCCTAATACTATTAAAACATATTTATAAATTAATAAAATATTCATTATATTTTCAATTACGCAAACATATCTTATGGCTATACCTTCTATACCTTCTTTGTATTAGAAAGTACCTTTAAAATGCATCAAAGGAAATAGTTGTCATAATTTACCCAAACATATTATCTTTGAAAGAAAGTTTCAAATGAACAGAACCATACTTTACTTAGATACTTAGCATTGTGTAAGTAGTTAAGTATTACAATGACTATGAAAGAGAGTAAGACTGTTAAGTTGAGAAAAAATAACTTCTCAAGAGGGTGCTAAAGTCAATACAGTAAAGGAAGTTTTAAATTCTGTCAATTGCTTAGGCATTCTCCCCCAAATTGTCTTGCCTTAAAGATCATCTATTAATTCAGCCTAGAATATCTTCATTTCATTTGCATACACAAGCCTTACCACAGTATGAAGTTGCCTAAAATAGTTATTATGTCTTTGGGCAAAAATAGGCAGACAGCATTGGTGAGAAAAGTGTATGAGTGTTTAGACCCCTACCGAGACAGAGATTATATGTCTGGTTTCCTAAATACCAGAAGTAAGATTGGATTAAAACCATGCCAATAAAAATTCCAAAATGTCGCTGGGTACCAGCCAAGATTCTTGCTTCCAAAATGTACCTGATCCCCAGGAGAAATGAAGGAGGGAAATGAGGAAATATGATTTTATTTTTCTTCATTCATTACTGAAAAGGCAACCTGATTTGAGTAGATAGCTAAAGGAAATAAAATATTCTTTTCAGAATTATGATTTAGAAAGTTTTCTGTGACCTTGGTAAAGATTTTCTGTCTCAAACTAATAATCTATAAAAATCTCATTTGCTCAGCTTTGGAGGTTGTTTAATTAGTAAAGTGCTTTGATGTGCTAAATAAAAAGTGGTAGACAAGTATGATGTGTTTTCCTTTTTAAGTCCATTTTGAAACCTCAGGAAGCTGTGTTAGAGGATCTCTACATCCTACAACCACCACGAAGATGAGCTACCTAGACATCATTTTAGGCCAGTGAGTACAGAAGAGAAAAAGGGAATCTCCAGAAAAGATTTAAAGATACATGCCTTTAAAAAGTACACGAGGGACAAAAGTCCATAAAGAGAGTAAAGGGAGTGAGGGTGGGGGATAAAGATAAGTGACTATTGCAACAAGGATCTGTTCCTGAAAGGAATAGGTAAAGCAGAAAGAGTTTGTAGGGCAGTAAAATTATTCTGTATTACAGTGTAATGATTGATTATGCATTTGTCAAAACCCATAGAACTCTATAGCACAAAAAAATAAACCTTGGTGTATGCAAATATTTTTTAAAACAATCATTTAGGAGATCAGAATATCTCAGGAAGGTATTCAGACTATAAAAAGAAAACCTAACTATATTGAAAATGTATTGTAATCCTCACTGAAGAGGATGGGGGAAAATGTTCCGATCTAAGTAACTCTGGAAAGGAGTAAAGTCTGTAAAGACTACCTGCAAAAGTAACCATATATAAGCACTGTAGTCAGCTTATAATGTTCTTTCCACTTGGATTATGAGTTAACAATTTGGCTACCATTGTACATGCACATTGGAACAGAACAAATAAATAAGGTTTCTCATTGTTGGAATATGAGTTTATACTTAGGCAAGTGTGTCAGAAGCTAGAATGGTCTATGGGGTAATAGATTAGAGTTGAAGACATCGGCATGAACTCAGATTTGGCTTACAACAGATACACATGTTTCCATATAGAAATATGTATATACATGGGTTAATATAAACATATTTTTTACTTGGTCATTTGAGAGGGACTTAAAGAAAAAAATACCCCAAGAGCAATGAGCACACCTAAAACCCAGACCTTGGTGTTTAATACCATTCTCCAATAAAGGAATCAGGATCCTTGGAGAAAAAGTTGATCCTAGAATGGAAGCTGGAGGCATACAAGATGAGCCCTGTGCATGTTATAGTGGGAGAAAGTAAGGAAGTACTCAAATACACATACGTGTGAGCATACACACACACAACATGATGCAGTATGTCAAAGGAGTATAACAGGCAACAGAAGGAGTTCTAAATGGCCAAATTTGGAACATTTTGATCAACAAAACAAATGAGTTAATATTATAACTCAAAGAAAAAAATAAATATGTATGACTCAATATTGATATACACAAATACAAACATTCATATATATGTGCACACACACACACACACACACATATAAGATAAATATTCTTACAGAAAAATTCCAAATAAACAAGTTAGATACTCTTCCTTTAAGCAGCTCTATGAAAAATAATATGAATTTTTTCCTTGTGGTAACATATACAGAGAAGAATTTTAATAAGAATTTGGTAAACTTTGGATCCAGAAGTGCCAGAGACAGCAGGCTGAAAGGATATGTATGCCAAATGAAGGTATTTTGTATCTCATTTATCAAAACAGTCCTCATTAATCATATCACATATGTAATTCAACTATTCACTTACATTATCATATAGTGGGAGAAGAATTAAATATACTAACAGAAAATTTCTTTGTTCCCAAGTAAAAGCTGCCTTTGAAGCCAAGGCATTCCAAGCTTGTTTCAGGAAAGCACGTACATAGCAAAAACCAGAAAGCAGAGTGCCAATTTATTGGCTTTTGAGTTTCTAAGTAGACTTTTGAAATTTATGAGGAAAATAATAACTTAGAAAGCCAAATATTTTTAATCCTAAAAGCTACATTTTTGGAGAAAGAATAAGGATTTTGTTCCAAAATTTATTTGCAATGTCAAATGCAAATATCAGAAGAAGAAAAAGGGTATAAATTCAGTACATAAATAAATGGAAGATTGGAAAAAGACAAGTGTGTTAATGTAGCTTCATCAAGTGTAGTAAATACACCATTCTGATGAAGGATATTGATAATAGGGGAGGTTATGTATGTTTGATGACATATGATAAATCTCTGTACTTTTCCCTAAAGTTTTCTGTGAAAGAAAACTTCTGTAAAAAAAAAATCAGGTTTTAATTCAAGGGAGGGAGGAAGGAAGGAAGGAAGGAAGGGAGGCAGGGAGGGAGGGAGGGAGGGAAGGAGGGAAGGAAGGAAGGAGGGAAGGAAGGAAGGAAGGAAGGAAGGAAGGAAGGAAGGAAGGAAGGAAGGAAGGAAGGAAGGAAGGAGGAGGGAAGGAAAGGAAGGAAGAAAGAAAGGAAAGAAAGAAAGAAAGAAAGAAAGAAAGAAAGAAAGAAAGAAAGAAAGAAAGAAAGAAAGAAAAAGACTGAATGAAAATTCATGTTAACCCACTTACGAAGTTTGACCAATGGTGGAAGAAGATCTGAAAGAAGAGAAACGAGTTGCTGGAAGGATGGTCCTGGCCCTTACATCCTAATATTAATCGATGGGGGGCAGGCAACAGGGTAACGAAGGGAGGTTGTACATAATAGAACTCTTGGGAGACTTTTCTATCCAGATCACTGGATGATAAACGGAATGTTTAGACAAATAAAACTGAAGTAGATATTCAAGTCTTCTGCAACTCATGGACAATTGGAGGAGCAGCCAGAAGTTTTCTCTAACATCAAGAGATGTTATAAGAGAGAACAGGAAAGCCTCCAAACATAAATACACCCACCTGTCAAGACTCATGACTAGGAAGGTGATGTTTGTGAGCCTAATAAAAACCACCTGATCCAAATGGGATATTTTTAGAAAATAAAAGGGATATGGTTCACAGGAATAATAAGCAAACCAAAAATGTTCTCCAGAATTATACTGTGAACTTTATGAATAGAGACTTTGTCTTAAAATTCTTGGTATAGTGCTACACACTAGGAAGACAATGATTAATCATTCAATAATCATGGAATGTTCACAACCTATATGTTTTTAATCTCTAAAGAATATAATTTCTGTTACTGCTTAAAATTTCTGTAAAAAAATGAACCACAGAAAAAATGATCCCGGGGCACCTGTGTGGCTCAGTCAGTTAAGACTCTGACTTTGGCTAAGGTTATGATCTTACGATTCATGAGTTCGAGCCTCTCATTGGGCTCTGTGCTGACAGCTCAGAGCCTGAGACTGCTTTGGATTCTGTGTCTATCTTTCTGCCCCTCCCCAACTCACACTCCGTCACTCTCTCAGAAATAAACATACATTGGCACTCGCGCCCATACATCACACGGAAAAGATCTGAAGCCATTGGAAACCTTACAAAACCTGAGAGACTGGGAGAAAAAGGACACAGAATCCACTGAGAAAGCCTTCTAACCTGAGTGCGAACTGGGGAAGATAAAATTGGGCCGGATCGGAGACTCCAGGTTCGGAGGCAATACCCCTCTACCCTCTACGGAGAGTGAAATGGAAAAAAGAGAGAGTCCAAAACAGAAAAAACTCCACTCGGGGCATAGAAAGACCGTACTTGCCAAATAACTGCACGCCAGGTCCTCTTGCGCCAACTGGTCTGCGGGGGGAGGAGGGTGAGCGCACAGACTGCTTCCATTGTGCGGGCTCCTGGCGGCTGGACTTCAAGTAACAGCGCGCGTGCCGCCATTGTCCTCCTGAGTGGCTTGGGCCCATGAAAGAGCCGCGCGGACACCAGGCTCCTGGCTGGCTGGAACTCCAGAGGGAAGGCAAAGAGCTAAAAACTGGGAAATTTGCCTGTGAGTTCGTGTTTTGGATACAAGCCATAGAGGGACCTGGTTTTCCTCACTGCAGTGGGCTCGGGCTCAGCGCACCCACACCTGGCAGGCAAGGCCCCACCCATGCTCACCAGCCCGACCCAGAGAAGGAAGCAGCAATTCTGACTCCACCCCCAGAGTGAGGCGGGAGGCCTGGAATTGCCACGAGGGGGCTGCCTGGGAAGTTGTGTCTAAGGAAATTTCAGAGGGGTGAACGGACTGAGATTTGGAGATTGGGACTGGCCTGGGTTGAAGAGTGCAACCAACTTCAGCTGCGCCCCCGGTACGGGGAGTTTATATGCCCAAAAAAGCGAGGTGCAGTGCTTGGTTCAAGAAGGGACTGGAGCACCGTCACTCTCCTCCCGACAACCCCCAAGGCAGAATTCCCGCCTGAGGAATTGGATCACGACATGCCCATCCCTGCCTGAGAGCGGCCCTCCTCCCTATTTTTTTTCTTTTTCTTCTTCTTTCTCTTTTCTCTCTTTTTTCCCCAGAACACTGACCTGATTAACTCTAGTCACCAGCTTGCTTAAACAATCACAATGAGCCCATTCTGTAAATGTAAATTCTACACCTACAGACATTTTCATCTCTTTCTCTCAGGAGTAATTAGACTATATAGTTTCTCTGGATAATTCCAGCATCCTTCTCTCAATTATCCAACCATATTCTACCCTTTACCTCTTTGAAAAAAACTTATCCCTTCTGCCTGTTCATTCTATTTCCAATTTTGCCTCATCCCGCCCTGCATTCTCTCTCTTTCTCTATGCTCTTCAACAAGCACTGCATACACACGGCTATTTAACTGTAGTGGGAAATCCAGTTATATGCTTTAAACCGTTCTTTGTCCATCGGTTTTCTTCTTTTCTCCTTTTCTTGTCCCTTTTTTGACCCTTTTATGTATTTTATACTCCCTATTATTCGCCCTCCCTCCTCCGTCTTTTCTCTTAACTTTTTTGTTTTCCCTCTTGCTTTGCATGTTAGTTGAATTAGCCTGTGTGTTTGTGTGCTCCTGCTCCCTGTGTGTTTGTCTGTCTGTTTTCTTTTCCAGGGCTACCGCAAGAAACAAGCCAGAGTACACAAGGTGGAGAGTCCCAAAAGTCACTACGAATAGGAAAATAAAATAACCAAGGTCCCAACAAGAGGGACCAAGAGATACCATTCAAAAAACACTCTCTGAAAGGATAGGCCCTGGAAAGTCAAAGAGTCTTCTTGGATATAGAAGCGCTCATAGTTACAGAGAGCATAACAGGTCTTTAAAACCAACAAGAGCCGGTGAGCTAACTAAAATGACGAAACGAAAGAGCTCTCCTCCAAAGAAACTCCAAGAAGAAATGACAGCTAATGAACTGCTCAAAACAGATATCAGCAGCATAACTCAACAAGATTTTAGAATAATAATGGTAAAATTAATAGCATGGCTTGAAAAAAAGCACAGGGGACATCAAAGAAACTATGGCTACAGACAGAATGGAAAATAAAAACAGGCATGAAGAACTAAAGAATGCGATAAATGAGATACATAATAAATTAGAGGCCTCCAATGCACGGCCTGAAGAGGCAGAAAGGAGAATAAGTGATCTAGAAGACACCATTATAGAAAAACAAGGAGCTGACAAAAAAGAGACAAACTGATCCAGGAACAGGAAAGAAAAGTTTGAGAGCTCAGCGATACGGTCAAAGGCAACAACATCCATATCATAGGAATCCCAGAAGAGTAAGAGAGAGGGAAAGGTGCTGAAGGAGTCCTGGAACAAATTATAGCAGAGAACTTCCCTGACCTGGGGAAGTCAGTAAATGTGGAAATACAAGAGGCTAGGAAGACTCCCCTCAGACGTAACTTGAATCGATATTCAGCACGGCATATCATGGTAAAAATGGCAAAATACAAGGACAAAGAGAGAATCTTGAAAGCAGCTAGGGAGAAAAGGGCCCTCACATACAAAGGGAAACCTATCAGAGTGGTGACAGACCTATCTACTGAAACTTGGCAGGCCAGAAAGGAATGTCAGGAGATCTTCAATGTGATAAACAGTAAAAATATGCAGCCAAGAATCCTCTACCAGCAAGCCTGCCATTCAAAACAGAAGGAGAGATAAAAACCTTTCCAAATAAACAGAAATTGAAAGAATTTGTCACCACGAAGCCAGCCCTACAAGAATCCTGAGGGGGACGCTCTGAAGGAAAGGTTGCAAGGAACAAGGATACCAGAGACACCACCACAAACACGAACTCTACAAAAGATACAAAGACTCTAAACCCACCTATTTCAATAATAACACTGAATGTAAATGGGCTGAATGCTCCAATCAAAAGACATAGGGTAGCTGAGTGGATTAAAAAGCAAAATCCATCTATATGCTGTCTACAAGAAACTCATTTTAGACGGGAAGATACCTTCAGATTAAAAGTAAGGGGATGGAGAAATATGTATCATGCTACAGGAAATCAAAAGAAAGCCAGAGTAGCGATACTTATATCAGACACACTGGACTTTAAATTAAAGACAATCACAAGAGATGAATAAGGGCACTACATAATAATTACAGGGTCCATCCATCAGGAAGAAATAACTATCATAAATGTCTACGCACCGAATATAGAAGCACCTAAATATCTAAAACAATTAATCACAAACAGAAACAAGCTTATAGATAAGAATGTGCTAATAGCAGGGGACTTTAATACTCCACTTACAGCAATGGATAGGTCAACCAGACAGAAAATCACTAAAGAAATAATGGACTTGAAAGACACATTGGACCAGATGGATCTGACGGATATATTTAGAACTTTACATCCTGAGGCCAGGGAATTTACTTTCTTCTCAAGTGTGCATGGCACATTCTCCAAGATAGATCACATACTGGGACATAAAGCAGCCCTCAATAAATATAAAAGAATAGAGATCATACCATGCACACTGTCAGATCATAATGCTTTGAAGCTTGAAAGCAATCACGGGAAGAAGTCTGGAAAACTTCCAAAAACATGGAGGTTAAAGAACACCCTAATAAAGAATGAATGGGCCAATCAGGCAATTAGAGATGAAATTTAAAAATACATGGAAACAAATGAAAATGAAAACACAACAAGTCAAAATCTATGGGATGCGGAAAAGGCAGTCCTAAGAGGAAAGTATATTGCTCTCCAGGCCTATTTCAAGAGATTAGAAAGAGCACAAGTCCAAAATCTAACAGCTCACCTAAAGGAACTAGAGGCAGAGCAACAAGAATGTCCTAAACCCAGTAGAAGAAGTGAAATAGAAAAATTAGAGCAGAAATAAACAACATAGAGACCAAAGAAACAATTGAACAGATCAATGAAACCAAGAGTTGGTTTTTTGAAAAAATAAACAAAATTGACAAACCTTAGCCAGACTTATCAAGAAGAAAAGAGAGAGCACCCAAATAGACAAAATTATGAATGAAAATGGACTTATTACAACCAACCCCTCAGAAATACAAGCAATTATCAGGGAATACTATGAAAAATTATATGCCAACAAATTGGACAATTTAGAAGAAATGGACACATTCATAAACACACACTCACTACCAAAATTCACACGGGAAGAAATAGAAAACCTGAACAGACCCATAACGAGTGAAGAAATCGAATCAGTGATAACAAATATCCCAAGAAATAAGAGCCCTGAACCTGATGGCTTCCCTGGGGAATTCTACCAGACATTTAAAACAGAATTAATCTCAATTCTTCTCAAGCTATTCAAAAAAATTGAAATCGAAGGAAAACTCCCGGACTCATTTTATAAAGCCAGCATCACTCTGATTCCCAAGCCAGACAGAGATCCAGCAAAAAAAGAGAACTACAGGCCAATATCCTTGATGAACACGGATGCAAAAATCCTCAACAACATCTTTGCAAATCGAATCCAGCAGCACATAAAAAGAATCATCCACCAAGATCAAGTGGGATTCATTCTTGGGTTACAGGGCTGGTTCAACATTGGCAAATCAATCAATGTGATACATCACAGCAATAAAAGAAAAGATAAAAACCATATGATCCTGTCAATAGATGCAGAAAAAGCATTTGACAAAATACAGCATTCCTTCTTAATAAAGACTCTCGAGAAAGTTGGGATAGAAGGAACCTACTTAAACATCATCAAAGCCATCTATGAGAAGCCTTCAGCTAACATCATCCTCAACGGGGAAAAACTCAGAGCTTTCCCCCTGAGATCAGGAACACGACAGGGATGCCCACTCTCACCACTGCTGTTTAACATAGTGCTGGAAGTCCTAGCATCAGCCATCAGACACCAAAAGGAAATCAAAGGCATCAGAATTGGCAAAGAGGAAGTCAAACTTTCACTCTTCTCAGATGACATGATACTCTACATAGAAAACCCGACAGACTCCACCAGAAGCCTACTAGAACTGATCAAAGAATTCAGACAAGTTGCAGGATACAAAATCAACGTACAGAAATCGGTTGCATTTTTATACACCAACAATGAAGCAAAAGAAAGAGAAATCAAGAAACTGATCCCATTCACAATTGCACAAAAAAACCCTAAAATACCTCGGAATAAACCTAACCAAGGATACAAGAGATCTCTATGATGAAAACTACAGAAAAATAATGAAGGAAATTGAAGAAGACAGAAAGAAACGGAAAAACATTCCATGCTCATGGATAGGAAGAATAAATACAGTTAAGATGTCATTACTACCCAAAGCAATCTACACATTCAATGCAATCCCAATCAAAATTGCACCAGCATACTTCTCAAAACTAGAACAAACTATCTTAAAATTTGTATGGAACCCCAAAAGACCCCGAATTGCCAAAGTAATACTGAAAAATAAAACCAAAACGGGAGGTATCACCATCCAAGACTTTAGCCTCTACTAAAAAGCTGTCATCATCAAGACGGTATGGTATTGGCACAAAAACAGACACATAGACCAATGCAATAGAATTGAGAACTCAGAAGTGGACCCAAAAATATACAGCCAACTAATCTTTGACAAAACAGGAAAGAGCATCCAATGGGAAAAAAAAAACAGCCTTTTTAACAGATGGTGCTGGGAGAACTGGACAGCAACATGCAGAAGAATGAAACTAGATCATTTTCTCACACCATGCACAAAAATAAACTCAAAATGGATAAAGGACCTGAACGTGAGACAGGAAACTATCAACACCCTAGAGGAGAAAGCAGGAAACAACCTCCTTGACCTCCACCGCAGCAACTTCTTACTTGACACATCCCCAAAAGCAAGGGAATCAAGAGCAAAAATAAACGATTGGGACCTCATCAAGATGAAAAGCTTCTGCACAGCAAGGAAACAACCCAGAAAACTAATAGGCAACCAACGGAATGGGAAAAGATAGTTGCAAATGACAGATCAGATAAAGGGTTAATATCCACAATCTACAAGGAACTCACCAAACTCCACACCCGAAAAGCAAACAACCCAGTGAAGAAATGGGCAGAAGATATGAACAGACACTTCTCCAAAGAGGACATCCAGATGGCCAACAGACACATGAAACGATGCTCAGCATCGCTCCTCATCAGGGAAATACAAATCAAAACCACACTGAGATACCACCTCACACCAGTCAGAGTGGCAAAAATGAGCAAATCAGAGAACTCTAGATGCTGGCGAGGTCGTGGAGAAACGGGCACCCTCCTACACTGTTGGTGTGAATATAAACTGGTACAGCCCCTCTGGAAAACAGTGGGGATGTTCCTCAGGAAACTAACAATAGAACTCCCCTATGACCCAGAAATATCACTGCCAGGAATTTACCCCAGGGATACAGGAGTGCTGATGCATAGGAGCACATGGACCCCAATGTTCATAGCAGCACTCTCCACAATAGCTAAAACATGGAAAGAGCCTAAGTGTTTATCAACGGACGAATGGATCAAGAAGATGTGGTTTATCTATACCATGATATACTACATGGGAATGAGAAACAATGAAATCTGACCATGTGTAGCAACATGGATGGACTTTGAGGGTGTTATGCTGAGCGAAATAAGTCATGCAGAATAGGACAAATATATGTTTGTACGTATAGGAGGACTAGGAGGAACTTAACTGAGAAACAAGGGAGAGAAGAAGGGGGGAAATGGTGGGGGAAAGGGAGAGAGGCAAACCATGAGAGACTCTTGAATGCTGACAAAAACTGAGGACTGACGGATGTGGGGGGCCGGGGGTGATGGGCATGGAGGAGGACACTTGTGGGGATGTGCACTGGGTGTTATGCGGAAACTAATTAACAACAAACTATTTGTAAAAAATAAACATAAACATAAACATACATTAAAAAATGTTTTTTAAAGAAAAGGAAAACAGTCCTCTCTGAACTCTCTAACAGAAAATACAACTCTTTACCCTGTAACCCAGATATTCCTTGAATGCATCTAACATGCTCTTACTTTAGGGAATACATACTTGCTAATTCCCCAACCTGTAATACTCTTACTCAAGATATCTGCAATAGTCTCTTTCTTAAATTAAGTCTCTGATCCAATGTTACCTTATCAGAAAGGCTTTACCAAACTTATCTGAAAAGTAAACACACACACACACACACACACAATCTCATTCTCATTATTCTGCTTTATATCCCCCTATAGCTCTAATTACTACCTGAGAGAGTATATATTATTTGTTTCTTGCCATTACAATGTAAGTTCTGGAAGAGGAAATTTTGTCTGATGTGCACACAGCTATATTTCCAATTCTTATAACAGTACCTGGCACATAAGCATGCAATAAATATTTGGCATATGAAGGAATAAAATTTTCAAGGGACAGCCAAGATTCTTCTGTATTAGAACTTAATTGTGTAAATTATTTCTTGAAATGAGTCTCATATCAGCTGAAGATTCCTAATATTATTGATTATACAGTTTTTTATTGTTAATGCTTTTGTCTTAATGGAATATAACTTGCAGTAGAACAATTTTTAATATTAATTTTTCAACACACCTGGAAATTGACCATTTGCTTGTATGTGGGCTAATTTCATTATTTTTTGCATATAGCTTTCTCATCAAATTTGGGTTGTATAATACTCATTGCATTAAAAAAAGTACCTTTCAAATTTAGGGGGCAAATAAAATAGGCATAAACCTAACTTTGTTAGAATTAACAGGGAAAAAGTAAAAGTTTAATATAAACCCTATTGGTTCTTAATCAGTTGACATCTTTATCTGGAAATCTTAGCCTCCATCTCCAGAATTCCTGACCTTAGACTATCATGGAAGCCTATTTCTTGTGCATTTGTTTTTAATAGCTCTGGGTCCATCAGAGCACACAATCTTAGCTCCTGTCTAGGATGCACATTCTTGTAATTAATTCTCTCAATTATTTTTGGTGACATACCATCTGCACACCTGGAAACAGGCTTTTCTCAGGTTCTGTTGTCCTTCATTAAACTCTACTTTAAATGGGAGACTTAAAAGCAGGGGAGGTGCTCAACTCATTTAGCATGCCTCTCTGATTGACTTTTTTCAGATATTCTCTGAAAGACTAGCCAATATATTACCCCAGAGAAGCCAAAGTCTCTCAAACTAAAGGTCTCAAGCAAAGGACTCTCAGTTTTCAAGCCCTGACATAAATAGCAGAAGGCAATACACATACCTTCTTTTAAATAAGTGGGCATAAAGGTATGAAGCTGTTCTATGCAAGGCAAAGTTTAATTATATTGCATCATAGAGTTATCATTTCTGAAAATAAAATGGGAGAGTCTTCTTAATTTGAAGTAGCTACATTGAGGCCCTCCCCTACATATCAACTAGATCCTGGGGTGTGGTTAAGAGGAAATTTTATTAATATAATACTGGGCTTATAGAAGGTGATACAAACCTCCACTTCTTTCCTATCACTCCAGCAGTAATAGTGAGCAAACAAAACAAAACAAAATGCTCTGCAAATTCTGATCTGGAGCGATGAATATTAAGCAAAAGAGGATTCTCTGAAGCAATACCCATGCCATGCTGGCTATTTGGAGACTGAATATGACCCAGCAGTCAGAGTGATTACTAAACCAAATGCTTCTGCTTCAAATTCTGAACTCTAAAGTATTAAAGTTTAGTAGTACCTTTAACTTCTAAAAGAAGTAAAGGAAAATTCTCTCTTGAGAAGAAATTCCCTATTTAGACCTTAAGGACTTTTGCAGAAGAAGGTCAAACACAAATGAGATCATAATCAAATGATTTATCAAATATGCAAGTTAACAAACCAGAATGAGAAGCAATCTGTTGAAATAACAAGCTTTATATTAAAAAAAAAAAACCCAAGGTCCTCAAATATTATACTTATCAGTATAGAATATTAGGAAAAGTTTAAAGAAATAAAAGGTGGTATCATTAAAATGAGCAAGCAATGAGTAATTTAAAAATGCCCAGGTTAGAGAAGGCAAAATAGAATGTATAGAATAAAAAATTTAATTTTTGAATTAAAAAAATCCAAATGCATGCTCGCTTCGGCAGCACATATACTAAAAAAAATCCTAATGAGGGCGTCTGGGTGGAACAGTTGGTTAAGCATCCAACTCTTGATTTCAGCTCAGGTCATAATGTCACAGTTCATGAGACTGAGCTCCACATCAGGCTCTGTGCTGACAGTGCAGAGCCTACTTGGGATTCTCTCTCTCGTTCTCTCTCTGCCCCTTTCCCTCTCGCTGTCTCTCTTTCTCTCTCTCAAAATAAATAAATAAACCTTAAAAGATACACAATGAATAGTAAAATAAAAAACAGGCATAACTAATAAGACCTGATCCTAGACTACCAGGTTGGTATAAACTTGCATTGCTTAGAAAGAGTGGTTAAGATACTGATTAACTTTAGGCATTCTTTAGTAGCCTACACATTCCAAAATGTCAACCATTAAAAGAGTGGTAATAGAAGGTATAAGTTTTAAATATCATGGGTAAATATTTTATTATTTATTTTTTAAAAATATATCCAGCTTTCAAGATAATCAGTACTTATAAGAAGTCAGTAAAACATAAGGACTTGGGGCACTGGGTGCCTTGGTCCATTAAGCATTTGACTCTTGGTTTTGGTTCAGGTCATGATCTCACCGTTCATGAGATCAAGCCCTGCAAAAGGCTCTGTGCTGATAGCACGGAGTCTGCCTGGGCTTCTTTCTCTCCCTCTTTCTCTGCCCCTCTACCACTTGCTCTGTCATTCTCCCTCTCTCTCTGTCAAAATAAATAAACATTAAAAAACATAAGGACATAGAATGGTTGAAGGTAAAAACATGGGAAAAACATATATAAAGCCATGGAAAATTTTAGAGATTGTTAATTTGCATGAGTCCACTAAAATAGTTTCAAAATAATTAAGCTAAAAGTAATACAAATCAATTGTCAAATGTGTCCTTTTCTCACTGATAGGTAGGTTAATCAGACCAAGAAACAGCAAAACTATAGAATATTTGAAAGTCTAATTAAACATGATTTAATAAATGATAATTCATCTTTTCACCCAATTATAGGATATACATATCTGTAAGGTACAAATACATTTATAAAAACCGACCACATAATACACCATAAAAAAAGGTATAGTGGTTTTAAAACCTGCCTGGTGATGTTTTGACACATCTTCCACTGAAATGTGAGTTGTATGACAGTGTCCTAGATCTGAGGGTGAATAATAACTGCTTCGGAGATGGAGCACAACAGAAATGACAGTACGTTACTTGCAAGGCTAAATTATAAAATGACATACCATTCATTTTTCCTTTTTTGTTCTTGGAGCCCTGTGCTTCAAGATGAGAAGTCCAATTACCCTCAGGCCAACATACTGGGAAAGTTACATGTTAGTCCTCTGGTCAACCATCCCAACTAAGAACAGTCCTTCAGCCATACTTGCCAAAGCACCAGATATGTAAATAAAACTATATTCGATCCTCCAGACCAGTCGATCCAATGATGTCACATGGAGCTAAAGAATCACTCAGATAACCCTTATCTAAAATTCTGAACTAATGAACTCAGTAGGTAATTTAAACAGTAACACTTAACAAATTTTGAAGAATACAAATTATATAGCCACAGTCTCTAATCTCAGTGCTTCTATAGAACTTAAATATTCTCTATTTAATATATAAATCTTTCAGTAAAAGAAATATAAATTGAGGAATTCTCTTATGTTTAGAAAATTGAAACTAACTTACCTTGAGAAAAACTCAAAGTAAAATTTTAACAATGCATACTATTCTTTGTTAATTAAAGTTTTATATATGAAATATTGTGATAAAAACCAAAAGTAGTAATTTAAGGAAAATATATAGTCTTAAGTACTTACACTAGAAAATAACAAAATATGAAAAGATTTTAAAAAATTAACTAAACATGCAATTTAAGAATTAACAAAGAAACCTTAGAATAAAACCAAAGGCATCTATACTTGGCTGAAAGCTTTACAAACAGTTATTCAAACTTAATCACAATACCGATGTAAGTGTCATGCCACAATTCAGAGTCGATCATCTTCAACGAATTCTTTTTTTATTTTCATAAAGAACTGAATGAAAGATTTGTTTTGGGACTAGTTGGACCATATTAACCATTGAGGCAATGTTCAGTCCAGGTTAGGAGCTCCCTTATAGAATAGTGTAAACATACAGCTTATTGCTGTCTGCATAATGCTTACTCAAGTGACATTAATTTTATGTTTTACCACTTCCTTCTCATTTTTCTTCTCATGCACAGTTACCCTCTGATGCTTGAGGTCTTTTCAAGAATCTGTAATTTTTTTTAAGCTACAATGATATTCTACATGACACTAACACTTACCTTGTAAATTCTTGCTGATTCACACATAAAGTAAAAATGTAAAGGACGTTATTCTCTTAGTATTTTTATACATTAACTTTAAAAAATATGTAAATCAATAAATACAATTTACTCTTAAACAACAGAGGAGTTAGACTATTGACCCCCACACAGCCAAAATCTATGCATAACTTCTGACTCCCCAAAAACTTAACTACTAATGGCCTACTCTTGACCAGAAGCCCTACCAATAACATAAACAGTTGATAAACACATATTTTGTATATTATATGTTTTATATACTGTATTCTTACAATACAGTAAGCTAGAGAAAATAAAATGTTATTAAGGAAATCTTAAGGAAGAGAAAACACAATTACTGGGCTATACTGTATTTAAGTCTGTAAATAGAAAAAAAGTCTGTAAGTAGACCAGTTCAAATGCTTGTTGTTCAAGGGTCAACTGTACTACAATCCAATATGCCTTATCATATTCTCTATTAATCCACAGTATTTTCTGAAGTAAAGATTCATTTTTTTTTTACCACACAAATACACCTTCTGTCTTCTGTCGGAGAGTGTTTTACCTCAAGCAAACAACTCAGTACATCTTGTCCCTTTGGTATTGTCTATAAACAATACTGTGCCATCTTAAATTCTTCTTTGTTTTTCCCAGGTAAAACTTTATTTCCTTCAATTACATAATAAGCCACAGATAAGATCTCCATTTGATAGAAATCCTGCTTCAATAAATACTAATTGAGAAAATGAATCAGTAATACCCCACAATAATTGTCAAGAATTTCCTTGGAAGGTGTTAAATTGGGAAATCATTTTCCTTATCATCATTATTTCCATATTAAAAGATCACCAGACACTGATAATTTGAGACTAAGCTTCCCATCTCATTGAGAAGTCAGGTATGAAAATCAGGAATATGTTCAGTGATTATTTTACTCTTGTCACACATTGCTATTTTCCCCATCAGATAGGATTATCTATGAATGCCACCTGGATGAGAACTTATTTCCTGCATCTTAACCAAGTCATAATGATAATGTTGATGACTCCTACATGTCAAGTATTGGTCTTGGAGTTTTATATACATGTTTTCTCCTTTACTCCTTATGATGTCACTAAGAAATTTCTAATTTTGAGATGGAGAAACCAAGACACTGAAAGATTAAGTGACTTGTAGGATGCTAGTAAATAACCGATGGAGCCTGGATTAAAATTAAAAGTCCAATCATTTATATACCTTATTATACCAGTATAAAAAGAGAAATAAGAAAGCTTCAGAACTGTGTGGCCATGATATTGTAAAAGGTGGTGCACACATGGAAAGAGACTGGTTAGGAACACATACATTTCTCTTCCTATCTCACCTCACCTGATTGTATCCTGACTTCCTTACTGCCTTATTTGGTTCTAATGCTGAAAGAGCAGCCAGCACCTCCTTTTGAAATGGACTCTGTAACATTCAGACAATCTGGACAACAAATAACCTTCTTGATCAGATAACACAACCAAAGTCCTTTATTCATGAAAATGAATGTCATCAGATTTGCAATGCTGAGCTAGACACCATGAGAAAGAAAGAACAAATAAAAGGCATGGTTCTTACCAGTAAAAAGCACAAAATGATTGGTCACCCACAGTTCCTAGGCAGTGAAAAAATAACTAGAAATGTTTTTAAAGTGATGCATAAATGGATACAAATAGTCACATGTTAAAGGAGCAAAACTACATGAAAGACAAGGAAGATTAATTTCTAATAATGAAATGACATCAAAAAAAGGAGGTTTTCTGGAAAATGGAATTCAGAGCCAGGTTTTAAAGGTATGGCAGAGAAGGAGGAGGGATGGTTGCTAGCCACAGGCTGCTCCTCTCCTGACAGTTGTCATGATTGGATTATTTCAGGTATGCAATATACAGCAGGTTAGCTGAAAAGTGTAATGCTTCAGAATCCTGTTACTGGATACCCTTGTCTCTGTGCCATGTTGTGTGAGCACTTCATCCATTACACATTTTCGATGGAACTGAAAACAGAGCTCTGCTTTCTTGAATGACAATTGTTATAAACATGTTCCATCCCCAAAACATTTAAAATCTGAAGGATTTCTTCAGAGCAAAGCAGAGAAATACAAGTGCCATTCATCTTCTGCCCTTGCTCTCCAAACTCTCTTAAAGAAAATTATTTCATTGTGTACTTTCTCAGGGAGAAACTAAAATTCTAGGATGTGAGGGCCTTGAGGGTTAGTAGTGGGAACCCAGACCCAGGGAGTTCAGTGAGAAGAAAATGAAAGTATGAGAAAGGGGGAAGAATTTATAACAAAAAGAGTCAGAAATGAAAGCTTACATAAAAAGTTCAAGGCAGAATCTTACATGCCAAAGATTCCAAACTTTAAGAATTTTTAAACTTTATTTCCTTCAGAGATTCTTTATATTTAAAGGTGTCACAAAAAACACAGTTCTTTTTCAGCCTCCCCAGTTCTGCTCATCTTTTCACCAGACCTTTTGCAAAGGAAAAAGCTGATGGTCAGAATATGTGGATTCAACAGCTGCCTCACTAGGCTTTGATTTGGGGAGAAGGAGGGCTTGATACCTAGCCTTTGGCCTTGCAGATTGGGTTCTGTGCAGCAGATCTGACCTTCTACTTTGTAGCAGTGGGAAGCCATGTGTTTTGTCCTTCCTTTTCTTGCTTGATTTTTGTCTGGTGGTTCTGACATCTCAAGAGATGGTTCATGGGAAGATCAGTAACTAGTAATAAATCTCCACTAAGATCAGAACAAATAAATGGCCCCAACTTTTAAAAGATGTAAAATATAGATCCATTTTCTCTCTTTCCTCTCTGTCTGTCTGTCTGTCTGTCTCTCTCTCTCTCATTTTCTCTCCTCTTCTAAATAACCCATACTATTCCTATAAATCACTGAGAAGTTACAGAATTTCTCAAGTCTGCCTGCTAAGGATGTAAAAGTCAAATAATGCCCTCTCATTTTTATAACTTTCCAGGCAGAGTCAAGAAATCCTTGTTAGACTGAAAGATTCACCCAAGTAAAAACCATCAATGGAATTAAGTCAGCTTTCTTCTATCCCTTATATTCCTGCCATACCTTCTTTTTTGATCACTAAGCTAAGAAGACAAAGACAGTTATCCAGAGAAAATGTTTAGTATATTCCCACAAACACCAATCACTACCCTGAATTGTATATTTGTTTATTTTTTTAAGTTTGTTTGTTTATTTTGAGAGAATCAAAGGCAGTGCAAATTGGGGAGGGGCAGAGAAAGGGAGAGAGAATCCCAAGCAGGCTCCACACTGCCAGCAGAGAGCCCAGCATGGGGCTCGAACCCACCAACCCGTGAAATCATGAACTGAGGTGAAACATAGGGTCAGACACTTAACCAACTGAGCCACCCAGGCTCCCCCTTAATAGTATATTTAATTCTGCAGGACACACAAGGATATCACTTCTCATTTAGGAAATGTCATTGTTTCATATTTCTTGCCTAATAGGAAGATGTGTATATATCCATAATTTAGATGGAAACAGAAATTAGGGTTCCTTTAAGGTTCTGTAGGGCCTAACACTTTGAAATGGAGGGATAGAACTCAGAATTAGAGTAGCATCTATCTCTTCCTCCAGGATAGGTCTCAGATCCAAAATAGTTTGAATATCACTAAATCATCATTCAGTGAGGGAATAAATAATAGCATCAGAGGACAAAAATGACAATTCGGGGTAATGAGTACTATTTAAGTTGACAATCAAAGGATTAATTGAAATAGCCATCATCACATCAAAGGAATAAGTGACAATGGCTTTTGCTTGACATGACTGGACATTATATTCATTGCAAAATTAATTAGGACTTTGTAATATATAAATATAAATATTTATATAAATAAATAGCCCATGGAATTGTGGCATCAAAAGCTTCCTTACAGATTATCTACTGCCATCTTTGTTACAGACTCACAATGCAAAAGCCTCTCCATTCATTTATCTCTTCCACTTTACCTCAAAATTGTAGAAATATTCAGTTTTCACTAAATTATTTTCTCCTCCAGAATATTAGAAAGAGAATTTCAAGGAAATTTAAATGTTTTTATAAATCTACTTTTAGAAGAAGGAAGAAGAAAATATAACCCTTCCAAATTTTTGCAAGGGTTTCATCAAAGGTGGTGATAGTGGCACCATTTTCTGTCTCAAGATGTTCCCCACAAAGATAGCCAATTCTATATACTCTTTCAGCTGTCCAATTTTAAAACTTTAAAACCAGCATGTACTTAGTAGCTTACTAAGATACACAGTAGGTATCCTACAAATACTTTCATTTTCTCTCCCCAGGAATTCAATGATGTAGGTATTTCGACCAATTCCCAGATGACAAAATTGAAGCTCCAAGAGGCCAGTGTCATAAGCTGAAAAGTACTAAAGCTAGAATTTAGTATCAGACCTACACAAAATCTTCTCTTTGTATATAAAAAAACAGGGATTGCCTGATATTGACTGAACCCAATCAAATATAAGTTGTAATTGTTCAAAATAATTCTTTCTCAAATGAGAGAAGCCATCTATAAAAAACAATGGATATCAATGATTATAAAGTGAACTTCCACTGATTGAATTATGCAACTTGCATATTTGCATTAATCCTTCTAGCAAACATTCAGCAAATATGTATTGAATGTTTATTTGTGAGGAACTAGAAATAGTATGCTTTATCTTTCTTTGATAAGTGATCAAGTTTTAACAAGAAAAATATTGGCTAAAGAAATACACTAAATTGTATTATTCTAAGTTATTCACTTTCTCTCTTACTCTAAAGGGACTATACATCTTTGCTCCATTGAATTGGGATGAGCTGTATGACGTGCTTTAACCTTTGGGATGTGAGTATTTAAGACATATACCATGTTCAAACAAAAAATTTAAATGTAAATCCATGGTTTGACATGGCCTGATTAATTAAGTGATTGAAAATAATATATCTGTACTGATAATACTCATTATTTTCCCTGCTTATGATCAGCAAAGGTAAAGGACATACCCTTCAAGAAGAGTAGTGCAGGGGTACCTGGATGGCTCAATTGGTTAAGGGTCCTATTCTTCTTTTCAATCACTTTGGAAATTATTTTCTGAAGCATAGAGACCATTCTTATGAACATTCTTTTTGCTTAGATGCAAGGTGAATATTAAACAGTCAAATATAATAAATTTCTAACCATGGTATCAAAAGTTAAAGAAAGGCCATTAAAACCTACAGTAACTTATTATCATAATGTTCCTGTATTATTCTTGGCATTTCATGTGAAAGAGCTCATGTTTTTTTTTTTTTTTTTTTTTTACTTTTTTGATGTTTTTTATTTATTTCTGAGAGACAGCGTGAGCAGGAGAGGGTCAGAATAAGAGGGAAACACACAATCTGAAGCAGGCTCTAGGCTCTGAGCCAGCCATCAACACAGAGTCTGACTTGGGGCTCAAACCAACTAACCGTGAAATCATGACCTGAGCCGAAGTCATACGCTTAACCAACTAAGCCACCCAGGGGCCCCGAAAGAGTTCAGATTTTATTAGGCATCTCTAGTGGAAATGATGGGCCTTCCTGAGCTCAATAGCTTCCCACATCAAACACTGAGCTAAGTAATCCTTACAATTTATTAAGCATATAAGTAGCACGTGTTTTAGGTTGAATGACTTATGTTTCAATGCATTCATCATTTAGAAAATAGAGTGTTCTTCCAGACCCAGTGAGGCAGTGTCATACTCATAGAACTGGTAAAGGTAAACAAGTTACCAAAATTGGAACTCAGTGTTTCATAGTCACCTTTAAATACTCATGGTACAAGAAGTCTTTCCCAGGTGACATTCGGCTATTGATGACTGCACTTCACCATCATACTGCTTATTTCTAAATATATTAATTTCAGCTTGACATTTGCTTTATGAACATCTGATTCTTAGAGTTAAGAAAACAGCTTAAATAGGAGAATAGATAGGCAAAAATTAAAGGTTATTTATATAATCACTAACACAGTGATGTTTACGACTCTTGGAACTGCTGTGAAATTTTAGGGTTATGATATCATGCCATAGACTCTGAAAAATTAATTCAAATTAGTTTGGAAATGAGCACTTTCATATCCACTGAAAATTTCATTAACAATAGAAATATGGCGTTATAATCAAGGAAATGGTAAAACACTAGAAAGACGTCTACAGAGGTTAAAATTGGGTACTTTAAAAATATCTTTATTAAAGATCTGAAAGTAATAATGAGCAGATTATTCAAATGTATAAATAATGTGAAAAAACAGAGTCATCAGAAAATAATTGTCATTACCTAAAAATTAAATATAAAAACTAGATTAATTTTAAATGACAAGCACTCTGGAAATAGATATAGATATTAGAAAAAAGAGAAGATAAAGGATCTGGAAAGCAATAACATAAATAAATAAATCTATAATATTATGTAGGGGCGCCTGGATGGCTCAGTCAGTTAAGCATCTGACTTTGGCTCAGGTCATGATCTCATCAGCTCATGGGTTAGAGTCCCATGTCGGGCTCTGTGCTGACAGCCAGCTCAGAGCCTGGAGGTTGTTTCAGATTCTGTGTTTCCCTTTCTCTCTGATCCATCCCTGCTCATGCTGTCTCTCTCTCAGAAATAAATAAAACATTAAACAATTTTTAAAAATATAATATTATGTAAAAATCTCAATATTATCTGGAAGATTCTCTGCTACAGCTGGGAAAGTTAAAGGTTTCCACATTAACAAGATCTCAGTTATTATCTACCCGACTGGACAATGCCCTGCATAAGGCAATGAAGATTATTCAACAATTACTACATTTATTACATAAATGGAGAATCATATAAGGTGACTATAAACCACACCCTAATACTATGGTATCAAAACTAGTGCACATAATTTTTGAAGTCTGGAGAACTAATCAGTCAACACTCTAGAATAGGCAAATTATCCACAATGAATCTCCTATTCCATATATTATAATCAATCAGTAATTAATCCCCTCTAATTTAAATTATCCACTTTGTGCTGATTTTCAGAGCTTCCATGGAAAGCAGAACTATGAACTGTCTCCTCCTCATCTCCCAGCTACTACATGTGACCACATAAGAACTGAGGCCACTATAATCTAACATGCCCCTCAAAATGGTTGTAGTCTATCCACTTTCTTTATTATCCAGGATCACTGTCTGTCAGAACAGAGACAAAAGGAATCATTGGAGAAACTGCTCTGAATACAATGACAGAGAGGCACCAGGGCCTTGACCACCATAGAGTTCTGGAAAATGTTCTTGGCAGAATATTCTAATGTGCTGACCAGCAGCTAATCACAATCAGTATTCACCTTACCAAGACTCTATCATGGAGCAAAAATCCACATACCCAATGTGGCCATAAAGTGGCTGTTGGAGGGCCCAGAACAAAGAGCATTAGAGTAGCATTTATTGTTTTAATTAGGAAATGAAGACAAATTTCAATATGTGTAAATAAATGATCTTTTCTCTGAGGCTAAATAGGAGCAATTAAGAAATGACAGTCTCAGCAAATGGCTTCTTGATCTTTAAACTCAGGACAGAGAGAAAGAAGAACAACTCCAACTCCAACCTAAAAGACATCTGAAAGAGGATCAGATCATGTTCCTACCATTAATACAGGCAAAAGTCAAAGGTGATAAGGGCAAAAGAGCAAAACTGCAATTATGCTTAAATAAACTCTTTTCCAGCTTTTCCGGATAACAGAGACAGTCTGAAAAGGTTAATGCTAATAACATTCACCATTGAAAAATGAGCTTACAGGCCCCCTCTGCCTGTTCTCTTCCCTTTGGGACATTCATAATAGATGGTTGATCCCTGTGGTTAAACAATTGGGGAATTACTAAAACAATTTGCAATAAACAGACATTTATAATGTAGAATACACATGAAAGGAAATAAACTGACATTTCAAAGGCATTTTACAGGAGGAATCTAGCAGTTTTTAAGTTGAAGGGTGTTGTTTTGGCACAACAAACTAGAGCTGCAAAGACAATCTAATCTAAGATACATGTTCCCTTTCTTTAAAAAATCTTTCATGGATGATGTGTGCTTCATGGTTTTTATATTTTGAAATTAATATTTTAATATCTAATATTTCCAATGTGTTAAGGCCAAATCAATTAATTGATTTTATCAATTAATTATATCTCAATACCAGGAAAGGTAAGACCATAAAAAAGTAGTTATATTTCAAAGATTTATAAGAAAGTCTTGATGGTTCTACTATTAATCAGAATTTTATCACAAGTTTTCTTTACAGGGCTCCATAGAATTTCTGTAATTTATTTCTGCATTTATCTTCCCTTTAATTGTATGTTTCTTCTACCAGTTTATAATCATTTCTGATGAACAGATTTTGTCTTTGTATCCTTACTGTCTATCAGGAAACATTTTTTTAACCTCTACAATATGTCAAATACTCAGATAGATAGCAAATCTTCACTCTATAGCTTATTCAGTGCTTTCTCAGAGTCTTTAGCTCTGAGCTTGTTTCCAATCACACCAAACCCCTAATGCCTCCCAGAATAAATAATCTGTTGGTTTGCACCTAGACTATCCCTAGATATTCTGAATTACTCTTATTCCATTGGCCTTTTCTTTCCATACCACCTTGGGTAAGATGTGTCAAGCTGTGATGATTTATAACTCTGCCTTAAGTAGAGCACTCAATGATAAGGATAGCCCAGTTTTCTTTCTCTTACCCAAGGGAAATGGTTGAGAGATTTAGAAAATAAAATTACAAGATTTCTCATTAAATCTGAATTTCAGATACACAATTTTTAAAGTAAATATATCCTAAATTTTCATGGAATCCATTTGCAATACTTGGAAAATATTTATGGAAAAAAATTTTTAGTGCCTATCTGGCACTCAAATTTAAGAAAGTATTCTGTATTTTATCTGGCAATCTTACCTAGATAGAAGAGAAGTTTTCTCAGACTTGGGTCCAACTGAGGAGAGAGGTTCTCCTGGGTCTGAGTTTCTAGTATTAAGATTAATCTAGAATTAATCTCGTATTAAGATTAATCTAGAAAGATTAATAATGAAATGAGATTATTCTAAAATTCATCCAATATTGACTGTATATTTTGCACTCAGAATTCTTGGAATTCCTAGAAATTCAGCAGTAAATAAAACAGACATGGACCAATCCAAGTTTATCAGCTATCAGAGGAAAAAGACCAAAAAAATGCATTAAAAAATTTTTTTAAGTAAGTTCTAGGTCAAATATGGGGCTTGAACTCACAAACCCAAGATCTTCCAATTCTCTCTCTCTCCCTCCATTACACACACACACACACACACACACACACACCACATTCTAAAATCAAATAGCAGTTTTAGTTCTTTATAAATTTGACTCCGTTCTCTCTTACTTTTCTTGTAACTAATTAATGATCTCCTTTAGGAAAGATACAAACCAATCTTATTAACACTCTACCAGTAATATTACAGAAAAAAATAAATGATACTGATGGTATCATATGCCTTTCAGTATTTTGTGTGTGTGTGTGTGATTTTGATTTGATTTTTTAGATTTTAACTCACCAACTTCAACTAAATAGCAGTGATTTTATTATGACTGGATTGTATTAAGATAAAATGATCTTTTATGGTGCTTATTATCTAGATTTTCCTATTATTTGTTCCATTAATATCTTCTGCAGTTATCTTATATTACTTTGAATCACAGTCTTGGCTCTAAGTATGAATTGGTTAGTAGTATTATAAAGTTAACTGCTTATATAAGCCACGGGCCTGTAAAAGTTAAGAAAATGTTGGGGCACCTGGGTGCCTCAGTCAGTTAAATGTCCGACTTAGGCTCAGGTCATGATCTCCCAGTCGATGGGTTCGAGCCCCATGTTGGGCTCTGTGCTGACAGCTCAGAGCCTGGAGCCTGTTTCAGTCTGTGACTCCCTCTCTCTCTGACCCTCCCCTGCTCATGCTGTCTCTCTCTCTCTCAGAAATAAATGAAACATTAAAAGTTTTTTTTAAGTTAAGAAAATGTGTTCTGAGGCCTTTTATTGACCTGATATGCAGAAGGTTAAAGAAATTTGTATTGGAGAAATGTTCAGAGTTGTTTGTCTGTTTGTTTGTTTGTTTTTTTGTTTTTGTTGGGTTTTTGTTTGTTTTTGAAGATATTACTGAAGGTAAAAAGTTGAGGAATTCTGTTTGGGACTGTCCTCTCTGATGCATAAGACCTGAATGAAGAATGATTTATCTAAAATTCACCTTTGATTTCCAGAAGTAAGCATCAGAGTATGAAAAAGTCCTTCCTGTAGCAGCAAGGACTGACCGACATAATGAAGGCCAGTGTGGTTGAATGCACTCCTGGTGAAGTCTGTTCCTGCTCTTCAGTGTCCTCAATAAACTCTCTCAACCTCTCCTTACTGCTTCCCCATTCTTACACATTCATGGGAACTTGAAGGTTAGGCCTTGATGGTCAAGCTGAGTAGAACCCCTTTTAAACTAACTGACTCTGCATCAGGCTTCTCAAGCTGAAGTTATCATGGCCCTGGTATTGAGCATAGAGAAAGAAAGGACAACACTGTTTTCTGTTCCAATCACAGAGTCCCTATTTAGGCACTTCAGTTTCAAAAGTCTGGATATCACAAAAGTCTTAACTCAATCAACCACATGTAGACTACATTAAAATCCTACTGCAAACTGCAAATTTTAATCAATGCTCAGACTAAGCCTGGGGACATCTCAAGATACTGGTGAAAAGTTTAAATTATGAATTGTTATTAAAATGGAGTTTCCCTACTTTTCTGCATGTTCAATATTTGAAATTAGTGAACTCAGTCCTACCCTGTAGACAACTTACTACCAAAATGTAAATGACATTAACTGTATTCATTTGCTCAACAAATAAGTTCAGAGGCTTAAAAAAATCTCTGTTTTTACTAATCTACAATGAACTAGATTGCCATGCATAAAAAATGTGTTCAGCGGCTACCATATTTTGGGCACTGTGAGAGGCACTTACAGGCACAACTATTAAAAAAGATGCAAATGTTAACTACCTAATGGTTAAACTACCAGCTATATGTAAATTATTTTCACAGTATTTGATACCTATAGAAAATATTATAAAGTATTTAAAGCACTTGAAGATTTTCAAACACTAACAATTAAGGAAAGATTGACCCATCTTGAGATAAGTAGATGAAATAGGTGTAGTATCCAAGTTGTTTGAAATCTGAGAGACAAAAGCATTAAAAATTACAAATACAGTAAACCAAGGCAGCAGAAGTGTGGAGGATCAAGAATTACTGAATATAGATCTAGTTAAGTCTATTAGGCAAAGGATTTCTGTGGTCTGAATGATTATTTCCTCCAAATATTCATATGCTAAATTCTAATACCCACTGTGATAGTATTTGAGGATGGGGCCTTTAGGATGTAATCAGATCATGAGCACAGAGCTCTCAAAAATGGGATTAGTACCCTTTGAAAAGGGGCTTCAGAGAGATCTCCAAGCCCCATTTGCTGTAGGAGGAGAAAACAAGTCTGAGACACCAAAGAGGGTCCTCACCCAACCATGCTGAATCCCTGATCTCAGACATCCATCCTTATGAACTGTGGGAAATAAATTGCTTGTTAGACATCCAGTTAATAGTATTTTTGTTTCATCAGTTGGAATGAACTGTTTCCATAGACTAGAATTATATCCTCCACTGTCTTGTACTGCTCTCCATTGCACTATACACAAAACAAAAATTTAAATAAAGAAGGGTGCCTGGGTGACTCGGTTGGTTGGTTGATTACCTGACTCTTGATTTCAATTCAGGTCATGATTTCACAGGTTTGTGAGTTTAAGTCCCACATTGGGCTCTGTGTTGACAGCGTGGAGCCCACTTGGGATTCTCTCTTTCCCACTGTCTCTGCCCCGCCCCTGCCTGTGACATGCTCTCTCTCTCTCTGATAAATAAATAAATATATTTTTAATTTAAATAAAAGATCATTTTTACAGTTAACTAGTAAGAATTCACATGTAAATCAGATGATAAAGTTCTTGTATAACTTCCACTATAGTGCGTCCATATATTGTCCTTCTTATCCTTATTAGTAACCATCAGAGACTATATATTTATTTAATAAGTATTGGAATATAATCCACCCAAACTGCAATATGTTCTTTTCAGCCTAGCACAGTAGCTCCACATCACTGGTGCTTAGCACATATTTCTTGAATAAATAATCTCATATAAGTACCAAACAGCCTTGCTATATAATTATATTATCAAATATTACATCAAGACAGAAAACCTAATTCTAAAATGAAATCTTAAAGAGGTTAGAAGACTTGCTCAAGGTTACACACCTACTATAGAGTTAGCTTGCAGTTTTGTTGAAAGGATAAAAGAAAATAATGTAATAAAATAATGTTTTTGTAAACTCAAAAGCTAATGTGTTGATCTAAAAAGTATTCACAGGAAATGACAGCAGTGGATTTCAGTCTTCATAACTACCATTCATTTTTCAAACAAACCCTGCAAGGTGTTACCTTGGATTTCTACCAGGCTGAATTATTCTGCTACTTTTAGCATTAGCTATTGATTAAATGAATTATTTTTCAAATAATGACCAATATTTAAGCGTTCACAAATCTTAAGTTTAGATTGGCTAAATTCAAAATGGCTAAATTCCTGCAGTATATAAATTCTTTCTATTAAAGTTTCTAAACTCAAAAGGAAACTTGAAGGTGCACTGTACATTTAATTAATAATGCCATTGACCAAAACCAGGAACTTTACTAAACTTTAGACAGTATTCTTTCTGACACTAGACTGCCCTGTTCTCCCTTTTCTTAGAATATTTCCTTCAGGAAACTTGTAAATTCTTTCTCTATCTCTTTGAGATGAAAATCTTTTTTAAAGCTTTCTGACAGCTTTACAATCTACAAATATCTTTCACAAGGACCTGGGAATCATCTTTTTGAAATGTAATCATCAAAAGAGATAATACCCCTATTTGCCAGTTACTGCAAATGGATAGAAGTCTAAGTTGAGGGGTCACCTTATTCCAAGTTACAAAACTACCACTGTCATAAAGATGGGAGAAGTTAATTTTTCCTTTAGATAAAACCAATTAGAAAGCACATAAATAGCCTATGACTTATCCCTAACGTCCTCCAGTATTTTTTCCATTACCCATCCCAGCCCTTTAAAAACTCTATCTGCTGTGTCAGCAAAGTTCAAGTCAGACTTAGTTGTGGCATCTCTCCATATTACAATAGCCTTGAATAAAGTCTTTCTTGCCTCTTTAATTTTGTCTGGTTTAATTTTTGCACTGATTCTGTACTTTTTAAAAACAATTTTTAGAGAGTAGAGGAATGTCCCACATGTAAACAAAACACAAAACAAAGAGCACCTCACCATAAAAATACCAGCTCTGGGGCAAAATATTAATTTGTTAAGTTTATAAATTATTGTTTGAGATAAATGTTTCTGAGTAAATTTTTCCCTCATTCAAAGGGTCATTTTCACAGAAAAGAAACTAACATGTTAACTACCTATATAATGAATCTTGAGACACCTGGATGGCTCAGTCAGTTAACTATCTGACTCTTGATTTCAGTTCAGATCAGGATCTCATGGTTTATGGGTCTGAGCCCCTGCTTGGGATTCTCTCTCTGTCTCTCTGTCTCTGTCTCTGTCTCTGTCTCTCTCTCTCCCTCCCTCCCTCTTCCCTTCCCCTGTTCCTGGCCTCTCTCTCAAAATAAATAAATATTTTTTTAAAAAAGACATTAATCTCATGTTACTTGTAGAAATTCAAATAACTTAAGAATTTAAAAAAAAATAGCATTTGAGGGACCCTTGGGTGTCTCAGTCTGTTAAGCCTCAGACGTTTGATTTGGGCTCACGTCATGATCTCTGGGTTCCTGCAATTAAGCCCTGTGGGCTCCATGCTGAAAGCAGGGCCTGCTTGGGATTCTCTTTTCCCCCTCTCTGCTCCTCCCCTATACACATACAAACACATGCATTCTCTCTCAAAATAAATAAACATTAAAAAAAATAAAAATAGTATTTGAGTTTAGAATCATAATCCAATACTTATAATTAATCAATTTTAGAAGAGGAACCTATACCAGGAGTTCAGCAGCCAACTGTGATCAATGGTAGGCCTTCACTGTACTTCCAATACAATGCCAAACCCTTTTTCTTTTCCACTCTGGCAATCAAAAGAACAATAGAAGGAAATCAAGTTACTTATTACAGGAAAATGTAAATAAGGAAAAAAAGAAAAAACAAGAAGATTGAATACAATAGGTAGCAGAGCATTCAGAAGATAAAGTAAGAAGGAGGAAAATCAATTTGAATGTCTAAAACCTTGATTCAAATTAATATCACCAAGCTTAAAAATATCTCTTTAAATTCATACAATTTGAATTTGAAGATGAACTCAAAACATAAGCTAAAGGTGTTCATAGCAAATTTGCCTGTTCACATTGTTCAGAAAAGCAATAACCAATTTTAAATGATAGTTCACCAATATGATGAGACCTCTAAAGAAGACAGACCAACAAATTAAAATAGAATCTGATTTCTCACAAATTGGAAACATAGCACAAGATTAAGTGAGATATCTATGCTCAAAGGGAAAAAAAAAAGAATGAACTAGGAGACATAGGAAATATGGAACATTTTTCAAGCTGTCCTTTACTGAATTGAGAGAAACAAACTTTCTTTAAAAATATAATCTTAATATTTGCCCCAAATTAATCAATAGTCTATAATGATGAAAGCTGCTCAGGTCCACCAAGGATTTGAAAACTCAGACATGCCAGGAAATGACGAAAAGAATACACTGTCACAGGAATCAATTTCATATTTGGAAAGATTATGAAAAATTTAAAAATATTCCCAAGTGAGAGTTAATAAATCAAAATCATTTCTATTAAAATACTACTATTATTTCAAATACTTTTACAATAGAAGTTTTGGCTGTTAAGAGATAGAAATAAGAACCATGAAATTGGAAACATATCCAATCTATTAACGTTATATGTGATTTATACAGCACAGAACAGCTCAGATAAATGTAAATGAAATTCAATTATAGAGTTAATTCAGTTTGATGTTTATTTATCAAATTAATTGCACGAAACCAAAAGTAGCAATGTTCTAAAATAATATTTAAATCACAGAACTATTTACTCAACAGGTGTTAGATGGGATCTTAAATCTCTCTATATAAATCCCATTTACCATGTCAAATTACTGTAAAGAATTTATAAGCCACAAATTGCAAAATGTATTTCTAATGAATTCTAGATACCAAGAGAGTGCTCTCAAAGACTTACTAATTTAACAAATAAACAAACAAAATAACATTACAAGGATTGTCATTAGGTTTCATCATATATCTCCACCACAACATGATTTAAATTCAATGTAAGCTCTGTACCAAAACTAAGAAGCAAGTTCTTCATTTGCTCTTTTCTTGCCTCAAGTAATATATGCCATTAGTCTCAATATTTAGTATCTTACTCATGTTTTCTCTTTTTTTATCAGTGCACCATCAGAAATCACCACACTGATATTTGTAATCCTGTACACTTGACAGGTATCTTTTTACTAAAGGGCCAGTAAAAAGCTCACAATGAAACCTAAAGACTCTATAACACAAATTATAATTCCTGACCATAGGAAACCAAAGGAAATTATACATTTTTTTCCTTTAGGAATATTTTTTCCAGAATAAATTTTATTCCTTGAGGATGCAGAAAACAGATCCCATGATTTTTATGTTTTTGTTTATATTGTCATGTAGCTCCATTTAATATTAAACACTGTGAATCAGTTGAAGTCAACATGTCATATGAAATTATCAATACTTTTATTCTCTTACTTAAAACTTCAGACTTACTATTTGTGATTTTTATAAAATGTTGACTCACACAATGCTACACTTTATTTTTACCTATTTATAATTTTCATTTGTTGATTATGAAATTTTAAAAAAATCATTAAACTGAAGTAAATCCCAGTTTCTGGTGGACAATTCTAATTATTAGAAAGTTCCCCTTTCTATTGACCCTCCAAAATATGTACCTCCATCTAACATTCACCACTCTTTTCATGAAACAACCTTTTAACGATTTGAAGACATTTATGAAATTCCCTTCTTCATGCTTTCTCTTTCCATAACAGGCATATTTTGTTTTTAAAAACTAATGTATAATTTCATACTTATCATTAAAGAAATGTATTTTATTTTTTTAACGTTAATTTATTATTGAGACACAGAGAGACACAGAGCATGAACAGGGGAGGGGCAGAGAGAGAGAGACACACACACACAGAATCTGAAGCAGGCTCTAGGCTCTGAGCTGTCAGCAGAGCCTGATGCAGGGCTCAAACTCAGGAAGTATGAGAACATGATCTGAGCTGAAATACATGCTTAACCGACTAAGCCACCCAGGCGCCCGTGCATTTTAAAACGATAAGCTAGGGGCGCCTGTGTGGCTCAGTCGGTTAGGTGTCCGACTTCGGCTCAGGTCATGATCTCACGGTTTGTGGGTTCGAGCCCCTCTTTGGGCTCTGTGCTGACAGCTAGCTCAGAGCCTGGAGCCTGCTTCTGATTCTGCGTCTTCCTCTCTCTCTGACCCTCCCCTGTTCATGCTGCCTGTCTCTTTCTCAGAAATAAAAAAAAAAAAAAAGATAAGCTAGTGGCCACCCTAACTAGGTATTTAATGGAGGCAGATGTAAGTCAGAGAGGTCACTTGAGGTCACATTAGGGAACAAGACAGAAGCATCAAATTAGTCCAAAAGAGAAACTATATATACTTGGTCAAACTGCCTTAAATAAATTTTGAGGTTTTTCTTTTTAATCAATTTTCAAAGCCACTCCCCTAATACTAGTAAGTAGAAAGATCCACAATATAGAAAAGTTGTTAATATCATTATCAATTTGAGCCTCTCTAGGTTACTGATATCAAAAATTCATTCTCAAATATTTCTGCTAATAATGGTCAATTTTTGAAAATCAAGCACCAATCCCCATTCTCTAATTACAGTGTTCTCATTTTCTTTGGGGGGAGGTGATTGACTCTTTTTTTTTTTTCCTTCCTCTCTATTTGCTTTGAAAGCAGCTGTCTCTCAGGGAGGGCATTTGAGTCAGAAAAAGGACAATCAGAACATTTCATTTTTCCTGGGCATGGCAATAGGTTCAGCACTGAGCATGTGAATCAAATAGAAAATCTAGAGGTATTTACAGAGATTGTAGAGAGAGCTATATACCTTTCTTCCCTGACTCTAAACAGGAAAGGCATAAAACCACGGCCACTGTCGACCCATCCTGCCAATTATGAAGCCTACCAAAGAAGCAGGTTTGGAAGGAAGAGCCAAGTGGTGGGGTAGGCTGAGTAATGCCCCTCCCCCAAAGATGGCTATACACTAATCCCAGGAAGCTGTGAATACATTACCTTACATATCAGAAGACATACGTGAATAACTTGAAGATCTTAATGTGGAATTTATCCCAAATTATCAAGGAAGACCTAAATGTGATCACAAGGATCCTTATACAAGAAAGGCAAGAGGCGGGGCGCCTGGGTGGCTTAGTCGGTTAAGCGTCCAACTTTCGCTTAGGTCATGATCTCGCGGTTCGTGGGTTCGAGCCCCGCGTCAGGCTCTGTGCTGACTGCCAGCTCAGAGCCTGGAGCCTGTTTCAGTCTGTGACTCCTCTCTCGGCCCTCCCCTGCTCGCGCTCTCTCTTTCTCTCTCTCTCTCTCCTAGAAATAAATAAAAAATTAAAAAAAAAAAAAGGAAGAAAGGCAAGAGGATCAGTGGGGAAAAGGTGGTAATGTGATGATGAAAGCAGAGATGTGAGTGATGCAGCCAGGAAACAAGCAATACCGAGAGCTTCCCGTTGCTGTAAGAGGCAAAAACCAGATTCTCAATTGCAGTCTCTAGAAGGCTCTCTCAACACCTTGATTTTAGCTCCTTAATACTCATTTTGGACTTCTGACCTCCTTTTGTTAAGAGAACAAGTTTGTGTGGTTTTGAGCCACTAAATTTGTTATAGTAGCAATGGGAAACTATTCCAGGTGAAGAAACACCAAGTCTTGGTGATTTCCTTAATCCAAATATAGGTAAAGCCAATGTTACCCTTAGCATTTTTTAGTTAAAGCAATTGGGTTGGGTTTTCTTTCACTCCCAATAGAAATTATTCTCATATAGGAAACAAATCAAGCTTCAGGTAACATTAGTTAAAATTTTCTGGTTTTGCCTATCAAATTTCTACATGATCTTCACAGTCAATAATTTGTCTTCCCTTTTTTCCCTTCCTTAAAGTGCTTTCACCACCTTACTCCATCATTTAAGGCTATTAAGGTATTTTTGATGCCTAATTTTTTCTTCCAGTCTACTAGTTTGTTTTATTACTATTGTGTCATTAGTTTATTTTTTTAAATATAGCAAATATCTCCTCGAATAATTAATTTCATATATATATTAACTGGCATAATTTGCATATAGTTATATTATACTTCTAAGTCAACCTGAATTTGCAATATATTCAAATCATATTCTTCACCTTTCTCTAAATCCAAGCAAAGTGAAATAGTAAATTGTAAGCGTCCGACTTTCGCTTAGGTCATGATCTCGCAGTTCATGGGTTCGAGCCCCGCGTCGGGCTCTGTGCTGACTGCCAGCTCAGAGCCTGGAGCCTGTTTCAGTCTGTGACTCCCTCTCTCTCTAAACCTCCCCTGCTCACGCTGTCTCTCTCTCTCTTCTAGAAATAAATAAAAATATTAAAAAAAAATAAAAATAAAAATAAAAAATAAAATAAAAAAAATTTTCAGAGAAGAAGAACATGCAAGAAGGGGAGAGGCAGAGGGAGAGAGAGAATCTCAAGCAGGCCCTTCACCCAGCATGGAGATCAACGCAGGGTTTGATCCCACGATCATTAGATACTGATCCAAGCCAAAATCAAGAGTTGGAGGCCCAAATGACTGAACCACCCAGGTGCCTGTAGTATTGAATGTATTTTTATATCTATATCTATAGAAGTTGTCAATTAAAAAAAAGAAACAAGATTAGTTTGTCTTAAATTCTTTCCTTATCCGTGTCAATCACTACCTCTTCCCTTTGTTCTGTCTTGTTTGTTTTTATTATGTGAGTTCATATTTTACTCTTAACACATCTCAGAGGACCTTAAATATAAGTTCTCACAAGTCTACAGCCTTCTCTTTTTTTATCTGTATTGAAATATAACTCACATTTTGCAAAATTCAGCCATTTACTATCTACAATTTAATGGATTTTAGTGTATTCAGAGTTTTGTACACAGTCTATTTCAGGATCATTTTCATTATGCCAAAAAGAAATTCTGTACCTACAAGTCACTCTCATTCCCACCCATAGCAATTATTAATTTACTTTCTATCTCTATGGATTTATCTATCTTAGACTTTTTATATGATATAATCATACACTATATAGTCTTATGACTGCCTTCTTTCACTTAACATGATGTTTTTAAGATTTATCCATTTTACTGGATATATCACTATATCCTTTCATTTTACAGCCAAATAACAAACCACTGTATGGATATAGTCACCACATTTTTAAACTTTCTACAGAACCAAATAAGGTAAAAATTAACCCTAACATGTAAATATTCCAAAATCAATGTCTTTGCTTCTGTGGGAAGTCTGAAAAATACGCACCAAATTCAATCTTCTCTTTTCCCAATTTATCATTTGTTAGCAACAGTAATTAGTTCTGCAAATATTTTCAAGTTCCTTGACATAGAAACCACCTAAATTAGTTTTTCAAATTCCTTTAATCCACATACATGTTCTCTCATGAATTGGGCTTATCTTACTTTTTTGCAATCTCTGTATTATCTTGTAGAGCATTAGGATTATTCTCAATAGAAAGAAAAGGGGGAAAAATAGAAACCAGGCAGAAACAAGTATTCCTACTTACTCTGCTGTCATGAGTATGATATTCACCAGAAATAGCTATCGGCCTTCCTATGTATCTTCTTCCTCCATGAATGAAAGGAAACTGCCTTTGCAGGGAAAAAAAAAAAACCTGTTGGAGTAGGGAAGTCTCTACAGGAAAGGAATGGCTGTGTGCTGGTTCTAAACATTCCACAGAAAGGTCCAAGCTAATCTGCTAGAGTACTGGATAGAGTTTACTTGCTCCTCAGAAAGAAATGAGAAGGTAAGAAAAGAGAGAAGCCAGAAGGGTAATGGGACATTATGTGGGCCTAATCAAGATTCTCCTTTGATCTCACAAATATTTAGTAAGTTGTATAAACTCAAGAAGTGTTTAGTACACGTGTTTTTTTCTGGAAACTGGTGAAGTATCAGATTTTCACATGCATATTGACATGGAACAACACACTGTTAGAAAGTGAAATTTAATAGCAAAGGGTTGATAAGACAATAAGACCCTTAGATGTTCAGAGATATCTTGAAGAGATTTAAGGTGATGGTCTTGACTTTCAAAACAATACTCCCTAGATTTAAAGAGTCAGACAGGCCCAAGCTGATGTAGAAGACAATGGCTTAGATGGAGGGAGCTTTCAGAACAGCTTCAGTTTAGTGATTGATTGATTGATTGACTGACTGATTGATATTTGCAAGTTGTTCTTAGATTCTAGCACAATTTCTTACTAATTCTTTAACTACATTCTTTCTTCCATGTTTTAGTCAGATTTGGAGTTTCCTTTTCTTCCAATATTGGTGACAAATGATGAAGTCCCTACTCTCTTTGAGCTTAATTTCTTAAGTTACTTTAGTAACCATATTAGTTTGCTAGGGTTTCCAGAACAAAATACCACAGAATAGTGGCTTAAAAAACAGAAATTTATTTTCTCACTGTTCTGGAGACTAGAAATCCCAGATCAAGGTGTCAGCAGGTTGTCTCTTCTGTGGCCTCTTTCCTTAGCTTGCAGATGACTAACTTGTCACTGTACCCCCACAGTCATCCCTGTGCCTGTGTCATGATCTCTTCTGCTTATAAAGACATCAGTCATATTGGATTACAGCCCAAACAAATGAGACTTCTGTAACTTAATTACCTCTTTGCAGGCCCTATCTCCAAATACAGTCACATTCTGAGGTACTACAGATTAAAGCTTCAACATTAGCTGTGGGGGAAGGGGAACACAATTCAGCCCATACAGTAACATAATCATAATATCTCTGTATTATGAAATCTAATTTGTTAAAATCTTCTGTGTTCTATATGTGAATGAACTTTACGGTGTGTTGTATTCCTTTACCTTCACAGATGGAAATCATTGTTTTCCATCAAAAATTACATATATCTATAAATTCACACACCTACCACACAGGTTAGAAATCTCAACACAGATAGGTTTGTGTACTAATTATTCTAGGGTAGAATCTTTATCCTCCATATACTGGATTTTATCTTTTCTGTATGTATGTATGTGTCTTCACTTGTGTGTAAATTTTGTTTACTCACAGTATCTTAATTGGGTTTAGAAGGGATGGACTCAGTATTATCATGGAAGTTATACATACATACACATGTAGGTGAATCACACATAGAATTGTCTATTGGACAGTTGTCTACTGACCAATGTAAATGTCTATTGCTTTTCGGTTATTTGAGTCAGAAATCTCAGACTGTAAATGATGGATAAGAATGAAGAAGAAAGAGACATAAATCTATAAAAGCTAAGCCGGGAGAATACAAGGAACCCAGTGACAGATAAAAATACAATTTAAGCCTTTCAACACTCTATGACATGTTTTTCTATGAGACTATTATACTTGAGATATGAGTTACAGAAACACCACTATTTCTTTAAGTGCTATTGCTCCCTCTCCTACAGGATTTCTTCACATTACAGAGATTTTATAAAAATTATGAGGAAAGGCCCAAAGTACTTTGAGCTCCTTAGAAGGAAGGCATAAAATAAAAACAAGTAATTGTCAGTACTATCATTATTATGCATTAAACATGTCAGATTGCTTCAGAAAGGTCACTCATGGGACCGAAAAAAATGAGTATTGTAGGAAACAATATATTAAATTGATTAATATTTAAAAGGGTATATAAGAATCATGGTCTCTCAGGAATTTACCTTTGATTAATCAAATTACTAAATGTAAGTATTAAAGCAGTATTTTATGCATATCAACAAACTCAGAGTTTCCAAATAACAAACAAAGACTAAATTTGCCTTCAGGCCATGTAGATTTGTCTTCACATGCAATACTTCACAACCGGAATATAAAGTATTTTCAGCTGTAGGTCCCCAACCTGACTTCTTAAGTAATCTTTTAAGACACGACCTGAATAATTGTTAGGAATGATAAGATACTGCATGAAATCAAATCTGTGGATTTGATAAGTATAAAACTTTTTAGTAAATGTCTTTGTGGTCTCAAAAGTCTTATATGGTCCAAGCCAGCAATCTAACCTTTAGAAAGACAAAAATGAGAATTTCAAATGCTTTTGGATATATGTCAGTGCTACCCATACTCATCAGAGACATAACCTCTGTAAAAGGATTTGTATATTGATTTCACTGAGGCATTTTGATGTCCTAAAGAACTGAGATGAATCAGGATTTAAAAATGTTTGCCTTCCCAATGCATCCAAAAGGACAACGAATTCAAATGTAGCTATAATTTCAAATATCTGAATTATTGTGCATCTGGACTTAGCTATATTATTATGTGCCAATAAAATATCAATTTGTTATAAAGACCTCTAAATTATTACTTATTTATTATGAATTGCATGCATTTCTGTTTACTTTTATGTGCATGTACATCTCACTTTTAAAATAACATACAAAGGCAGAATTTATTATTAGCAATCATGTCATATAAGAAATATTAAAGGAAGTTCTTCACACGACTCTTGATCTTGACATTGTCAGTTTGAACCCTACACTGAGTACAGATTACAGTTAAAAAATAAAATTAAAAAAAAAGAAAGGAAATTCTTCAGGATTGAGGCAGTGAACTCAGATGGAATTTGAATCCATAAGAATAAAAAGTACCAGTAAAAGTAATTATGTAATTATATTTTTAAATAAAGGAATAGAAATATATTTTTCTTCTTTCTCATAACTTACTTAAGAATCTGTTGAATGAAATAATATGTATATGATATAATGTTGGGCTTATAACATATACAAATGTAATATATGTATAATGTTTTTGCTAATAACAGCTAAAAGAAGGTGGATGGGAATAAAGCTATTTTAGCTAATAAATAACTAAAGATGGTAAGGTAATAATTATAGCAATTATATTTTTATAACATTAATAGGTGTAGTATGTACAGCAAAAATACCATAAAAGGAAGGAAAGGGAATAGAGGTATACAGGATAACATTTCCACATATTACTGGATTAAGCTAATATACACTTAAAGATGATTCTAATAAATTTAGATGTATATGGTCAGCCCTAGAGCAAACATTAAAAACAAACAAGCAGAGGAGGAGAGGGCAAGATGGCGGAGAAGTAAGGAGCTCCGTACTTGCACTTGCGCCCATGCATCACACAGAAAAGATCTGAAGCCATTGGAAACCTTACAAAACCTGAGAGACTGGGAGACAAAGGACGCAGAATCCACTGAGAGAGCCTTCTAACGTGAGTGCGAACCGGGGAAGATAAAATCGGGCCGGGATCGGAGACTCCAGAGTGGGAGGCGATCCCCCTCTACCCTCTACGGGGAGTGAGGGGAAAAGGAGAGAGTCCAAAACAGAAAAACCTCCACACGGGGGAGAAAAACCTCCACTTGGTGCATAGAAAGACCGTACTTGCCAAATACCTGCACACCAGGTCCTCTCGCGATAATTGGTCCTGAGGGGTGGGGGGGATGAGCACACAAACTGCTTCTTTGTGCTGGCTCCTGGAGGCTAGACTTCAGAGTGGTGGTGCCTCTGCCACCATTGTAGCTCCTGGGCTGAGGCCCCTGAAAGAGCCGCGCGGACAAGAGGCATCCGCACTCCTGGCTGGTTGGGGCTCTAGAGGGAAGGCAAGGAACTAAAAACTGGGAAAATAGCCCGTGACTTCGTGTTTTGGGTGACAAGCCATAGAGGGACCCAGTTTTCCTTACTCCAGCGGGCTCGGACTCAGAACACACTGCGGGCAAATCCCTGCCCCTGCGCACCAGCCTGACCCAGAGAAGGAAGCAGCGATTCTGACTCCACCCCCAGAGCTCCACAGGGGGCCTGGAATTACCCAAGGGGGTTGCCTGGGATGCTGTGTCTAAGGCAATTTCAGCAGGACGCATGGACGGGGATTTGGAGATTAGAACTGGCCTGGGTTGAAGAGTGCAACCAACTTCGGCTGTGCCCCGGTACGGGGAGTTTACACGCCCAAAAGAGCGAGGTGCAGCGCTTGGTACAAGAAGGGACTGGAGCACCGTCACTCTCCTCCCAACAACCACCAAGGCAGAGTTCCCGCCTGAGGGACTGGATCACGCCACGCCCATCCCTGCCTGAGAGGTGCCCTCCTTCCTTTTTTTTTCTTTTTCCTTTTTTTCTTTTTTTTTTTTCCTTTTTTTTCTTTCTTTTTTTTCCCCTTTTTTTCTCTTTCTTTTTTTCTTCTTCTTTCTCTTTTCTCTCTTTTTTCCCCAGAACATTGACCTGACTAACTCGGGTCACCAGCTTGCTTAAACAATCACGAGTCCATTCTGTAAATGTAAATTCTACACCTACTGACATTTTCAGCTATTTCTCTCAGGAATAATTAGACTATATAGTTTCTCTGGATAATTGCAGCATCCTTCTCTCACCTATCCAACCATATTCTACCCTTTACCTCTTTGAAAAAACGCTTTTTATCCCTTCTGCCTGTTCATTCTATTTCCAATTGTGCCTCATCCCGCCCTGCCTTCTCTCTCTTTCTCTATGCTCTTCAAAAAGCACTGCATACACACGGCTATTTAACTGTAGCTGGGAAATCCAGGTATATGCTTTCAACCATTCTTTGTCCATCGGTTATCTTCTTTTTTCCTTTTCTTTTCCCATTTTGACCCTTTTATGTATTTTATACTCCCTATTATTCGCCCTCCCTCCTCCGTCTTTTCTCTTAATTTTTTCGTTTCCCCTCTAGCTTTGCATGTTAGCTGAATTAGCCTGTGTGTTTGTGTGCTCCTGCTCCCTGTGTGTTTGTCTGTCTGTTTTCTTTCCCAGGGCTACCTCAAGAAACAAGCTAGAGTACACAAGGTGGAGAGTCCCAAATATCACTACGAATTGGAAAATAAAATAACTAAGGTCCCAACAAGAGGGACCAGGGGATACCATTCAAAAAACACTCTCTGAAAGGATAGGCCCTGGAAAGTCAAAGAGTCTTCTTGGATATAGCAGTGCTCATTGAAACAGAGAGCATAATAGGTCTTTAAAACCAACAAGAGCCGGAAAGCTAACTAAAATGACGAAACGAAAGAGCTCTCCTCCAAAGAAACTCCAAGAAGAAATGACAGCTAATGAACTGCTCAAAACACATATTAGCAGCATAACTGAACAAGATTTTAGAATACTAATGATAAAATTAATAGCTGGGCTTGAAAAAAAGCACAGGGGACATCAAAGAAACTATGGCTACAGACAGAATGGAAAATAAAAATAGACATGAAGAATTAAAAAATGCGATAAATGATATACATAATAAATTAGAGGCCTCCAATGCACGGATTGAAGAGGCAGAAAGGAGAATAAGGGATTTAGAAGACACCATTATAGAAAAACAAGAAGCTGACAAAAAAAGAGACAAACTGATCCAGGAACAGGAAAGAAGAATTCAACAGCTCAGCGATACGGTCAAATGCAACAATATCCGTATCATAGGAATCCCAGAAGAGGAAGAGAGAGGGAAAGGTGCTGAAGGAGTCCTGGAACAAATTATAGCAGAGAACTTCCCCGACCTGGGGAAGGAAGTAAATGTGGAAATACAAGAGGCTCAGAGGACTCCCCTCAGATGTAACTTGAATCGATCTTCTGCACGACATATCATAGTAAAAATGGCAAAATACAAGGACAAAGAGAGAATCTTGAAAGCAACTAGGGAGAAAAGGGCCCTAACATACAAAGGAAAACATATCAGAGTGGTGACAGACCTATCTACCGAAACTTGGCAGGCCAGAAAGGAACGGCAGGAGATCTTCAATGTTATGAACAGTAAAAATATGCAGCCAAGAATCCTCTGTCCAAAAAGCCTGTCATTCAAAATAGAAGGAGAGATAAAAACCTTTCCAAATAAACAGAAATTGAATGAATTTGTCACCACGAAGCCAGCACTACAAGAAATCCAGAGGGGGATGCTCTGAAGGAAAGGTTGCAAGGAACAAGTATACCAGAGACACCACCACAAACATGAACTCTACAAAAGATACAAAGACTCTAAACCCACATATTTCAATAATAACACTGAATGTAAATGGGCTGAATGCTCCAATCAAAAGACATAGGGTAGCAGAAAGGATAAAAAAACAAAATCCATCTATATGCTGTCTACAAGAAACTCATTTTAGACTGGAAGACACGTTCAAATTAAAAGTAAGGGGATGGAGAAATATATATCATGATACAGGAAATCAAAAGAAAGCCAGAGTAGCGATACTTATATCAGACAAACTGGACTTTAAAGTAGACAGTAACAAGAGACGAAGAAGGGCACTACATAATAATTACAGGGTCCATCCATCAGGAAGAAATAACTATCATAAATGTCTACGCACCGAATATGGGAGCACCTAAATATCTAAAACAATTAATCACAAACAGAAACAAACTTATAGATAAGCATGTGCTAATAGCAGGGGACTTTAATACTCCGCTCACAGCAATGGATAGGTCAACCAGACAGAAAATCACTAAAGAAATAATGGACTTGAAAGACACATTGGACCAGATGGATCTGATGGATATATTTAGAACTTAACATCCTGAGGCCAGGGAATTTACTTTCTTCTCAAGTGCGTATGGCATATTCTCCATGACAGAGCACATACTGGGACATAAAACAGCCCTCAATAAATATAAAAGAATAGAGATCATACCATGACACTGTCAGATCATAATGCTTTGAAGCTTGAAATTAATTACAGGAAGAAGTCTGGAAAACTTCCAAAAACATGGAGGTTAAAGAACACCCTTCTAAAGAATGAATGGGCCAATCAGGCAATTAGAGAGGAAATTAAAAAATATATGGAAACAAATGAAAATGAAAACACAATAATTCAAAATCTATGGGATGCGGCAAAGGCAGTGCTAAGAGGAAAGTACATTGCTCTCCAGGCCTATTTCAAGAGATTAGAAAAAGCGCAAGTGCAAAATCTAATAGCTCACCTAAAGGAACTAGAGGCAGAGCAACAAGAACGCCCTAAACCCAGTAGAAGAAGAGAAATAGTAAAAATTAGAGTAGAAATAAACAACATAGAGACCAAAGAAACAATTGAACAGATCCATGAAACCAAGAGTTGGTTTTTTGAAAAAGTAAACAAAATTGACAAACCTCTAGCCAGACTTATCAAGAAGAAAAGAGAGAGCACCCAAATAGAAAAAATTATGAATGAAAATGGACTTATTACAACAACCCCTCTGAAATACAAGCAATTATCAGGGAATACTATGAAAAATTATATGCCAACAAATTGGACAATTTAGAAGAAATGGACACATTCATAAACACACACTCACTACCAAAATTCACACGGGAAGAAATAGAAAACCTGAACAGATCCATAACGAGTGAAGAAATCGAATCAGTGATAACAAATCTCCCAACAATTAAGAGCCCTGGACCTGATGGCTTCTCTGGGGAATTCTACCAGACATTTAAAACAGAATTAATCCCAATCCTTCTCAAGCCTTTCCAAAAAATAGAAGTTGAAAGAAAACTCCCAGACTCATTTTATGAAGCCAGCATCACTCTGATTCCCGAGCCAGACAGAGATCCAGCAAAAAAAGAGAACTACAGGCCAATATCCTTGATGAATACGGATGCAAAAATTCTCAACAAGATCCTTGCAAATCGAATCCAGCAGCATATAAAAAGAATCATCCACCAAGATCACGTGGGATTCATTCCTGGGTTACAGGGCTGGTTCTACATTCGCAAATCAATCAATGTGATAAATCATATCAATAAAAGAAAAGATAAAAACCATATGATCCTGTCAATAGATGCAGAAAAAGCATTTGACAAAATACAGCATCCCTTCTTAATAAAGACTCTCGAGAAAGTTGGGATAGAAGGAACCTACTTAAACATCATCAAAGCCATCTATGAGAAGGCTTAGCTAACATCATCCTCAATGGGGAAAAACTCAGAGCTTTCCCCCTGAGATCAGGAACACGACAGGGATGCCCACTCTCACCACTGTTGTTTATCATAGTGCTGGAAGTCCTAGCATCAGCCATCAGACAACAAAAGGAAATCAAAGGCATCAGAATTGGCAAAGAGGAAGTCAAACTTTCACTCTTCGCAGATGACATGATACTCTACATAGAAAACGCGACAGACTCCACCAGAAGCCTACTAGAACTGATCCAAGAATTCAGCCAAGTTGCAGGGTACAAAATCAACGTACAGAAATCGGTGGCATTTTTATACACCAACAATGAAGCAACAGAAAGAGAAATCAAGAAACTGATCCCATTCACAATTGCACAAAAAACCATAAAATACCTCGGAATAAACCTAACCAAGGATACAAGAGATCTTTATGGTGAAAACTATAGAAAACTTATGAAGGAAATTGAAGAAGACACAAAGAAATGGAAAAACATTCCATGCTCATGTATAGGGAGAATAAATATAGCTAAGGTGTCATTACTACCCAAAGCAATCTACACATTCAATGCAATCCCAATCAAAATTGCACCAGCATACTTCTCAAAACTAGAACAAACTATCCAAAAATTTGTATGGAACCACAAAAGACCCCGAATAGCCAAAGTAATCCTGAAAAATAAAACCAAAACGGGAGGGATCACCATCCCAGACTTTAGCCTCTACTAAAAAGCTGTCATCATCAAGACAGTATGGTATTGGCACAAAAACAGACACATAGACCAATGGAACAGAATTGAGAACTCAGAAGTGGACCCAAAAGTATACAGCCAACTAATCTTTGACAAAGCAGGAAAGAATATCCGATGGAAAAAAGACACCCTTTTTAACAGATGGTGTTGGGAGAACTGGACAGCAACATGCAGAAGAATGAAACTAGATCATTTTCTCACACCATGCACAAAAATAAAGTCAAAATGGATAAAGGACCTGAACGTGAGACAGGAAACTATCAACACCCTAGAGGAGAAAGCAGGAAACAACCTCCTTGACCTCCACCGCAACAACTTCTTACTTGACACATCCCCAAAATGAAGGGAATCAAGAGCAAAAGTAAACTGTTGGGACCTCATCAAGATGAAAAGCTTCTGCACAGCAAAGGAAACCCAGAAAACTAATAGGCAACCAACGGAATGGAAAAAGATAGTTGCAAATGACAGATCAGATAAAGGGTTAATATCCACAATCTACAAGGAACTCACCAAACTCCACACCCGAAAAGCAAACAACCCAGTGAAGAAATGGGCAGAAGACATGAACAGACACTTCTCCAAAGAGGACATCCAGATGGCCAACAGACACATGAAACGATGCTCAGCATCGCTCCTCATCAGGGAAATACAAATCAAAACCACACTGAGATACCACCTCACGCCAGTCAGAGTGGCTAAAATGAGCAAATCAGAGAACTCTAGATGCTGGCGAGGATGGGGAGAAACGGGCACCCTCCTACACTGTTGGTGGGAATGTAAACTGGTACAGCCCCTCTGGAAAACAGTGTGGAGGTTCCTCAGCAAACTAACAATAGAACTCCCCTAGGACCCAGCAATAGCACTGACAGGAATTTACCCAAGGGATACAGAAATGCTGAGGCATAGGAGCACATGTACCCCAATGTTCATAGCAGCACTCTCCACAATAGCTAAAACATGGAAAGAGCCTAAGTGTCCATCCACAGATGAATGGATCAAGAAGATGTGGTTATCTATACCATGGAATACTACATGGCAATGAGAAAAAATGAAATCTGGCCATGTGTAGCAACATGGATGGACCTTGAGGGTGTTATGCAGATTGAAATAAGTCAGGCAGAGAAGGACAAATATCATATGTTTGCACGTATAGGAGGATTAGGAGGAACTTGACGGAGGAACAAGGGGAGAAGAAGGGGGGAAATGGTGGGGGAAAGGGAGAGAGGCAAACCATGAGAGACTCTTGAATGCTGACAAAAACTGAGGACTGATGGATGTGGGGGAGGGGATGGGCATGGAGGAGGACACTTATGGGGATGAGCACTGAGTGTTATGTGGAAACTAATTTGACAATAAACTATTTGTAAAAAAAAAAAAAACAACAAGCAGAAGCAGTGAAAAACTCAAAGAATTATCTAAATGCTACATTACAGAGTATTTATTTAATGCAAAAGAAAACAGTAAAGGAAAACTAGAGGGACAAAAAAACTTCAGATATATAAAAATATAAAGTAAAATGGTGGCTGCAAATACAACTATAATAATAACATTAAATGTAAATATATTAAACAACTCAATCAAAAGTCAGAGATTGTCAGACTGGATTGAAAAAAAAAATCTGTATGTTGAAATCCTATATGCAATGTGATGGTATTAGAAACTAGGCCTTTTAGGGGCACCTGGGTGGCTCAGTCAGTTAAGCATCTGACTTCAGCTCAGGTCATAATCTCACAGCTCATGAGTTCTGGTCATGTGTCTGGCTCTGTGCTGACAATTCAGAGCCTGGATCCTGCTTCAGATTCTGTGTCTCCCTCTTTCTCTGCCCCTCCCCCACTAATGTTCTCTCTGTCTCTCAAAAATGAATAAACATAAAAAAAAAAAAAAAAGGAAGATAGACCTTTAAGAGGTGCTTAAAGTCATGAGAATGTTATCTTCATGAATGGTATTAAGTGTTCTTACAAAAGGGACCTCACATGTATCCCTAGTCCCTTCCACTATGTGGAGACAAAAGAATTCTCTGCCTATGAATCAGGAAGAGGGTCCTCACCCTACAATGTTGACACTCTGATCTAGACTCCCAGCCTTCAGAACTGTAAGAAATACATTTCTGTTGTTTGTAATCTACCCAGTCTGTGGTGTTTTATTATAGCAGCCTAAGTGGGTTAAGGCAATACCACACCTGCAGCAAGTATCATATGCATAGACTATATCACCCTGTTCTGAGAATATATCAAGCTAATGATGCTTTTGAAAAATCAACACAATGAATGGCATCTGAAATGTTTGTCTTACATAAGGAAACAGCTAATAAGTAAATTGGCAGATTTTTATTCAGATAAATAGTCCTACCATGGATACTGTTTCAAATAACCTTTTTGGCTTTTATTCTGCATGTCCACAGGTGGCATTTGAAATTCACAAGATACAAAATCAGCAAAGTAAGGTTATTATATAGTAGAGTTGCTTTGCAATGTTCCTATAAGACCAAGATTACCATCTGCCCATTAGAAAAACTGTGTAGCCACAGGAAGATGTTTACTGTGCCTAAGATATGTCCTTACCCATAATATTAAATTATAGTGGCCACTGCCATGATATTACAGAGATTTTGTGTTATAGAATAAAATATGAAATCAAGGGCTAATGATCAGTCATAGGTGATATGAAACAGACATAGCTAAATGACAAGATTTTCACTTGTTAGGTAAAACATGATTTTTAAAAACTTGTTGGATTTGTATATTCATTGTACAGGTTCAAAGTGTTTTTGTGTGTGGCTTGATCCTCACAATGGTGTAAAATCCAGGATAAAGCAAGAGAAAATATTCCTTCACCAATAATATTTTCATTTTTATGGTAAAACATGGCTAAAAGTCATTCTGTGTCATGCATTTTATGAAGAAAAATAATGGTTTTTCTCCCAATATTCAAGAGGGCCATCAGATCATATGCTTAACATTTAGCTAGTATAGATTTATGCCTGACCTAGGCCATTATAAATGTATGAACTTTTTTTAAAAAAAGCAATTTCTATTTGCAGTTAATCAAATGAGTTATTTCTTTAAGATAGTATCCTAGCAACTTCAGACAGAAGAGGAAGTCCCTGCTGATGTTAGAAAGAGATTTGTTTATCACATATCCAGATCTAACTTCTGAATGTGCTTCAAAGTGTTGCTTTGATCAAACAACTATCAAAACTTTTCTACTATAGAACTAACAAGGTTGTAAGAGTCTTCACAATTTCTCAATTTGAGATGCTCATCGAGAGAGAATGGTGTTTCTCTCATTTACAATAAACATATGCCTTAAAGAAAATTTTAATGGGACTGCATATCTCAAATCCAATAAGTTATCAATGATGAAATATTTAACAAAATCTTTTCAAATATTATTGGGGTGACAACTAACTAATGAGAAGTTTTCAACAAATTTTAAAATAAACCTCACCTGCAACAGTGTCCAACTAAATATCTCGGTCTATGACAAACGAGAAGGGTTTGAGCCTTTAATGTCACCTTCCAGTCCATGTTCTTTGCTTCCGACCTGTGCTCTGATTTAAATCCAGGATTAAAAATTTTTTTTTTTTAAATTTAAAAGATACTAATCCCAGCTAAGAAGCATGGCATCCAGTACAGTCAGGATATTCCATGACTTCATATCTCTGTTAAACTCCTCTCAGGCAATATGGTATAATAAGAGGAGCTATAAGTTGAAGATGTGACCTTGGCTCTACAACTTTTAATGAAGAAATACAATAGCCCCATCCAGAGGTCAAATTAGGCCAGGGGGCAGCAAATTCAATAATTACATCCAAATTTGAAGATACTTATAAGGATATTGATAACTTAGGAAATATGTAACCTAGACCATGAAATAAATAAATGAATGGAAACTAACCCATGTAGGACTTTGAATCTGGCCTTAATGAAAACACATCAACAAAATGTGCAAAGAAAATCTCAGTTTCTTCAAGTTTCATAATTTTCAATGTTGTGGGATATTATATATTTTCAAAATAAAGATATGTATTTCACACCTTGAATTTTATATTGCATAATCAATTCCTAACAACCAAGGAAGATACAAGCCTAAAATATTTGAAGCTTCCAACCTATAAATTTCACCCCATAAATTTGGTAGTTAGAAGGACCATTCTTAAGACTATTAAATACTGCTTATTGGTTAGCTTCAAACAGGAGCAGTGGTGCATGTCATGGATACCGGAAATAATAATGTTAAAAAGCAATATGTGGACCAGTTCAATTAAATCAGAAAGGAAAAGGGATCATCTACCTTCAACTAATAACAAAAACAATGACAATAATAACATCTAACCTCCAGTAAGAGCTAACACTATGCTAAATCATTTATATACATCAGCTCATCTAATTTGTACACCAAAACCAGAAGGTGGAAGTTATCATACCCAACTGATAGATTAAGAAAATAATGTTTAGAGGGGGCGCCTGGGTGGCTTAGTCGGTTAAGTGTCTGACTTTCGCTTAGGTCATGATCTCGTGGTTCGTGGGTTCGAGCCCCCCGTCGGGCTCTCTGCTGACTGCCAGCTCAGAGCCTGGAGCCTATTTCAGAGTCTGTATCTCCCTCTCTCTCTGACCCTCCCCTGCTCGCGCTGTCTCTCTCTCTCTCTCTCTCCTAGAAATAAATAAAAATATTTAAAAAAAAGTAAATAATGTTTAGACAGGCTATGCAAGTTTCTCAGAGTTACCCAAAAAGTGGCAAAATTGGAACTCAATGCAGGTCTCTATCCTCCTAAATCTGTGAGTTTATGTATAAATCTACACAATCTTCTATCAATCCAGCAATGTTGAATATCTCTAAATAATGTGGCAGCATGGTTCCAGGAGCTACCAAATCCTGTAAGACTGTATGAAAAACAGAAGCAATGCCTTACTGTAGTGGGATTCTCACACAGAGAGTTGTAACATCGAGGCTTTTCTTTCCAGGAAACACGTTTAATCTTGCCAGCACTGGCTCAGAGGGTTTGTACCCCAAAAAATGGGTCCCCAACACCACATGGTATAGTCTTTTATGTACTTTCTACTTCTGTATCTCCCCAATATAGGTAACATATAGACATACAGTCTGATTGAGTGATCTCATGTTACAGGGTCATGACAGATGTCACCTACAGGCATACAAAGTCCTAAGGAATGTCGCATACACATATAGCCAGGTTGCCTTCCCTTATCATGAGGTCTTTTGTCACCATATTCCTTAGGGAGGGAAAGCTACCACATTACTTCCCATGAACCATTTCCCCATATAAGTAATTCTAGTGTAGGCATTTATCAGGCACATCTTGCCCCAAAATAACAGATGTTTAAGCATAAACAGATGTTTATTTCTCCTTAAAGCACAAAAATTTCAAATGTACAGAGCCCAGGGTTGAGGTGACAATTTGACACATATTTAGGATCCACGCTTAGTCTGTGTTCATACACATAAATCTTTAGAATTTGTTTCCATTGACAACATTGCCTCATGGTATAAGACAGTTGCTTAAGTGTCAGCCATGTATTATAAGGCAGGAGGAATGAAGAGGTGGGAAGGGGAAAGAGGCATTCCTCTGGGAAGGGTCCAGATGCTTAAAAAAAACCAAAACACACTTCTAGAAAAACCAGTACTATATCTTGCACTCACATCACATTGGCCACCCATAACTCACTTTAAGAAGGTTGAAAATGTGTTTCAACTGGGAAGGCTTCTATTGGTAAAATAGTGGTAATAAATGTTATATCAAAAACTAGCAATTTCTATCAAGTGTGAGAGACCATCACCAGTAACATTTTATAATACCTTCTTTTAAAACAGTCTCAAAGCCAAAGTCTTTAATAAAATATGGTATCTCATAAAAGGAACACTTTTTGACTCCTTCAGAAACATGTAAAGAGACACAAATCTCAAAATCAGGATTCTATTCCTGTTTTAATAAACATTCTTCTAATTACTTAACAATGTAAAGTTTACTAATTCAATATGAAATACAAATGTGATACATTTGTGGGAAAGTGACAAGGGGAAGAGGGGCAGATGACTGTCAATTATTGAGTATCTGCTATATTCCACGCACTTTGTTGGAGACAAGATGTGGAGAATATGTAACTAGACATAGATTATTATCTTAATTTCTCATATCAGCTTACTTAAGTTAACATTGCTAACATACTAACAGGTTACAGGAAGATTAACCCTTTAATTTGAATACTTACTCTTTCCATAATTCAATGCTGTCTTCACATCATACAGTATCTATAAATCTGGAATATGAGGTTTTATTGGTTTGGTTTATTGTGCATATAATTGCAACCCTTTTCTTTCAAAACATTAGTTCAGAGATTTCTACAGCAAACTGATGCAGTAAAGTTAAAACCATTTTAGAAATCAATTAATATAAAACATCACCAAAAACCTCAAAGTACCAATGATTTTAATATTAAACATCATAACAATTTGTTAGAGTGTTTTGCAATAATATGAGCAAGTTATTTTTCTCTTAATAACTATGTTAATATTGCTGTTTTCCAATTTGAAGATGAAATTGAGCAAGCACCCAAGCCTCATATTCCCTTAACTCTCCTCATAAATTAAACTCAGCAAATTTCTGGCTAGTTGTTGTCTTTTCTAACAATATTTTCAGGAGGTATAGGCCATAGCTGCATTTTCTTTAGCCTCAACTCCTCTATCTTGCCCATGAAAATACAGGTTATTTTTTATGAGAAAATGCCTCATTTTTAATTAAAGTGATACAATATTGTCATGGAGATCAAAAGCGAAATGTATGATGGAGCACACACCCTGATTCCTGATCTTTCCTGAATTCAAATTCTGCTTTGTTTTGTGGACTCTAAATGGGCTTTTAACATTCTTTCTTTCTATGCGTAGTTCTAAAGGAATAAAATTATTGAAATTTGAGAGCCCGGTCTCAGGATCACCAAAATCTACTTGATTATATGGTTATTTTTTTTAAAGTAACCATATTAGGGTGCCTTCATTGATTAAGTGTCCAACTCTTGATTTTGGCTCAAGTCAGGATTCCAAAGTTTGTGAGTTAGAGCCCACCTTGGCAGTGCAGAGCCCACTTGGTATTCTCTCTCTCTCTGCCCCCCCCAAAATAAATAAATAAACATTTAGACATTTAAAAATTTTTAAAAATTAAAAATTCACCAGATTAATCTTAGAAACAAAAATTATTTTTGTGTGAAAATAGAAATGTTTTATCTTGGAGTAATTTAAAATTGCATTCTACTAATTGGCTCAATATTTTCAAGCAATGAAGTCATTTAATATATTTTCATAGACCTTTACCTTGTTTTCTAGTATTACTTAACTAGATTTAACATACTTAATGATGATAATGGATAGATAGATATTTACTTAGCTTTCTTTGAACCCTTGGCATTTTCTCTCAATATTTAATCCTTTTTCATCAATGTAAATAATGAGTCTCTTGAAGAGCTGATTAAGTTTTAAGTTCTCCTAAAAGCAATAAAAATCAGTGCAATTATCACCTCTAATAATCCTTTTTGCTTTTCTTCCCTATGTTAATGCTAGAGCTGAAATTTACTGTCTAATTAGTATTAAATATTTGACATAGGCAGTCCCACAGAGGGCCAAGTGTAATTTCACCAGCTAGACTATTATCCAATAAAATACGAGGTTTCATTAACCATCATTTGGAGGATTGTGGTGCAACTCAATTTATTTTAGACAAAATATTTTAGTGGGGAGATGTTAGGGAATTGGTTGACCTTCCACTCAACATAGTAGTTCACTTTTTACTGTCCTTGCTGGTTGTCATCTAGCCTTGGCTTGACTATGTATCTCCACCTTAAGACTGTCTTATCCACTATGGGGCAACTCTGCAGATTAATAAAGACATTAGCTATATCTTCCTCTCTATCATTTCTACCTATAAGCTTTCATTCTATACCATGAAGACACATCAAATATTCACTTTAGCACATATTATATATTATAATTATTCATGATAGTCTAAATGAAGGAAGACAAATACATGGGTGGTTACTTTGAAGAAATGAAGAGAATGTGGTAAAGTTTGGAAGGAGGCAGCAGAGGTAAGGACTGTGATTTTGTTTCACTGAAGTGGCAGAGAAATAAGAATATTTGATTATGAGTTGTATTAAATACACTTCCAGAAGATATATTCTGATCTATTTAGGCTAATGGAGGTAGAGGAGAGGATGCTGTATATGAGATAACAATCTATTAATAAATAAAACACAGAGTAAGAGAATGAGTATGTTAATTATTAGGCATGGTCATCAGACCAGATTTTGTCATAAATACATGAAATCCTTCCAGGGAACAGGCCCAAACAAAGCAGACTAAATCACACAGTTGTGTTATCTAGTAGCTTAGAATTTTTCTTATTAGGAATTCAATCCTCAACAAATAAGAAGCAACTAGAAGTGATAATTCCTGACACAAGAAAATAATACATTGAGGAGAATACAGTCAAGATGATATGAGAAAAACTATGTAATAATTCATCTTTCCCAAGACATCATTAAAATAACAGTAAACTTGTTTTTTTAATCCTTTAAATGAATAGCATATTTCTGATAGAAAAATATTAAGTAACGAAGAAGCATGAAGTAAGCCATGGTCTAAGATCCATGGAAGAATAAAGTAGGAGGAAGCAGCTGAATTGTTGAGAAGAATCTTGGAGCATCTTCAGGAAATGCTGCAATGAAAATTCAGATGGACAGCTAGAGAGAGAGTAACTAAAGTTTTACATACTAGACCATTTAGCACCCTCAAATCCTCCTTCCTGATCAGAGAGTAAGGAGCAATCAGGTATCAAAGAGGGAGGATAGCAGGTTATTTTTAAAGGAAGTCAATTAATCACTGAAGGAGAACGAAGGCAGGTAGTGTGAATGTTAGTGTTCCAGTGTAATCCTCATACATACTGGTACTTAGGCCAACTTCATCAAAATAGCAATCTCACTTCCCACTCACCTTAAAGCTAAATCTGCTTCTTTGCAAACTAAAGTTACATAGAATTCCCAGATTGCTTCTTTGCTAGCTCTCTTTTAAATATGATTGGGCAACCAAGCGTCACCATTTACAAAGAGAAAAATTGATCCCAAGCAAAGTAACAATCCAGGGAACAAAAGGAGGTTGCATTTGTTTACTCAGAGAAATATAAAAAGATATTATATTCATAAAACAAGAATCAGTGACTACTGAAGCAAACAATTAGATAATAAGAGAGAGTCTTTGAATATTGCCATAGACTAAATACTTGCGTCCCTCCAAAATTCATACATTGAAGTGGAATCTCCAATGTAATGTTATTAAGAGGCAGGGCCTTTGGAAGATGATGCCACAAATTGGATTAGTGCCAATAATAAAAGAGACTCCAGAGGTCTCTCTGTTGCTTCCTCCATGTGAGGACACAGCAAGAAGATGGCCAGAAGCAAGCTCTCACCAGACCCTGAATCTGCTGGATCCTTGATCTTGGACTTACCAGGCTTCTGCCCTGTGTGAAATAAATTTCTATTGTTTATAAGCCACATGGTCTATGGTATTTTTTTACAGGAGCCTGATTAGACCATGACAGATAAGAAAAATTTTAAATATGAATATTAACAGGTAGCTGGTAGTATCCAGGGAGGGGCACACAAATGGACCAGCTGATGAGACCTATGCTTTCCTGGGGCCATCTCTACTCATCATGGGGAGATGGAGCTCTTGTTTGGTAACACTAATGTCTCATAATTTCAAAGAGAAACAGAACTTTTTACGATACATGAACTCAAGTTCAAAACTAGAGATTATAAACCAATTTGGTCCTCAGCTCTCATCTTCCTCTTCAACTTTTCATCCATAAAAAATGGAAATAGCCAGCACCCTTCCACAAAATCCCATGCTCATGATCATCTTCAAAACATAGGTTCAGAGAAGAGCTACTCTATGGACAGTGGGACCAAGAAGACAACACATAACCCTTAGTAAAATTAATGAATCCTATTGTGTAGTGGATGAAGGGGTGGAAAAGAGGCTGCTGCATTTGTACACACTTCATAGGTATGTATCAACAGCCACTTGCCATCTTGTTCAGCACTGAAAATCTAACATTCTGGAAGTGAAAGTTGTCCAGTTGTACATAGAGTGCTAGTGTAACATGTGGATCCCAGGATTTGTCTCTAAAGTAATTCAACTCTACGAAAAAGCTTACACTAATAGGGACTCACAAATAGAAGGACATTTGTCAAGAAAAAAGTAAAAAGCAAACAAACAAACAAAAAACAGAAAAGCAGAAGTGCAGAAAATAGACAACTATGTATTTGGACATACATGAGGTGAGGCTTCATTTATCTCATCCAAGAAAACATTTTAATATTTAATTAAATATAGTATCATTAACAGAGTAGCAATACCTAAGGTAACTGGCGGGCTCTACCTCCCTCCAAAATAAAAGTCACTTATTCTGGTTTTTATTTATTTGCTACCTCAAAGTGGAATGATCTTCGATCTTACAGTAAAGATCTCATTTGTCTTGTATAGGAGGATTAGGAGGAACTTAACAGAGGACCAAGGGGGAGAAGAAGGGCGGAAATGGTGGGGGAAAGGGGAAAGGCAAACCATGAGAGACTCTTGAATGCTGACAAAAACTGAGGACTGGTGGATGTGGGGGTGAGGAGGGGTGGGCATGGAGGAGGGCACTTGTGGGGATGAGCACTGGGTGTTATGTGGAAACTAATTTGACAATAAACTATTTGTAAAAAAAAAAAAATTGTAATTTAAGAAAATGACTATCAGTGTGAATTGCTCTTATTGGCAGTGAAGGTGTATTATATGGTCATTCCTGTCTATATTAAAATTCCAGATTGTTAAATTAAAAAAAAAAAAAAAGATCTCATTTGTCTTTTATTATCACATACAAGTGATTGTCTAAGGGCAAAACACTATAATGTTGTTTGCTAAAACAATGGTAGCAGGATGGGTAGAGATTTTCATTCCCTTACCCCTTTCCTATCCTCTGTACTGTCTAATGTCTGTGTTCATATGAATATGACTCTCATTTATTTTTCTGACTTATAAAACATATTACTATAAAATATGTGACTCCTTGAAATAAAACTTTCAGTGGGAAGCCCAGAATATAAAGTCAAAAATATCTTCTAAAATATAAACCAAAGAATCAAGCCATGTTTGTTTCAATTAATAGTAAAGAGAACATATAGTAGAGAAACTTATCAATGAAAAATATATAAGGAGATGTTTATAAGTGAAAGGAAACTAGAGATGTCACACTGAAAGGGTGACAAATAGGTGAAGCAAAATACATTTTAGTCACACTTTTCCAACACATTGTTTAGAAATTTCAAAGCACCAAGGATACAAAAAGGATTCTGACAGAAGCTAGAGAACAGCCAAACATAATACAAGTCATCCATCAAACAACAGCAATAAAACAGTTCTCATTTTTAAATATAAGGAGAAAAATCCTGAATATATAAAATGCAAAATGAATTTCTTAATGCTGAACACAACTGTGTTTTAATTGTCTCTCCTATTATATGAAAAAAGGCATTTTTTCTTAAAAATAAACCTAAATACAGAAAAATGATAGAAATATATCAAAGTACATATTTATGTAGTTATACACATAGAAATATGTATGTCTTTTTAAATTTCTTTTTAACTTGTTAATTAATGCCTACTAATTTACTGAAAATATATATGATTAATGAAGATAATATTTTAGGGTTTTTTTCATTTTTTTAAAGTTTATTTAGTTATTTGAGAGAGACAGAGACAGCGTGAATGGGGGAGGGACAAAGGGAGAGAAAGACAGATAAAGAATCCTAAGCAAGCTCCACACTGTCAGCATATTACCCAATGTGGGGCTAGAACTCACAAAACCATGAGACCATGACCTGAGCCAAACCCAAGAGTCAAACGCTTACCAACTGAGCCACACAGATGCCCCATAAATATATTTATTTTAACTGACTACCTCACTAACCTCAGGCTGATTCTGTATTTATGAAGATTGATTAGCAAATTTACAATGAATCTTTTCAGATTTAGGTGCCATCCTTCAAATCAAACTGTGGCAAAGGCACATTAGAAATACCTGAGAAGCACTGGTTTTCAAGCGATCAGCATTTTCTTCTCATCACAATAACAAAGAAGTAGTAAAGAAGTAACATAAATATATTTAAGTTTTGAAAGAATCACTCTGGACTTCCTGTTTTAGCTCTAATATACAAAATGTTTAGAAGTCACAGTCCTTTGTTTAAGAAAAAGCTGAGCAAAAGGAAAAGAAAGGCTTTTCTTGGAACTATGAGACAACCAACTTTACTGGGTCAACTGCCACCCTGAGTCTAGAGAGACAGTGAATCCAGAATTATTGGAAGTCATACCTGGAGCAGAAGACATAGGAGCCTAGAATGAAATAAAGAAATGCCTTTAATGGGTCCATTCCTAACTTAAGGACACAACTGAGGAAATAATCAGTGACCTTGAAGATCTATCAACAGATAGACAACAGAAACTTCCAAAAGAGAAATGCAAAGATAAAAAGGAATGAAACACACAACACACACATCCAAGCACACACATGGAACATCCAAGAAATATGAGACCATTTTATTTATTTATGTAGTTATTTTAATTTCTGAGAGAGAGAGTGAGAGAGAGAGAAACAGCGTGAGCAGGGGAGGGTCAGAGAGAGAGGGAGATAAAGAATCTGAAACAGACTTCAGGTCTGAGCTGGCTGTCAGCACAGAGCCCGACATGGGGCTCGAACCCACGAACCATGAGATCATGACCTGAGCCGAAGTTGGAGGCTTAACCCACTGAGCCACCCAGGCACCCTGAGACCATTTTAAAAGGTGTGACATGCCTAATTTAAAAAAAAAAATCACTCTGGTTACGATACTTAGAATAAGTCTGCAAGAAGACAAGAGTAGAAGCCAAGAAACTAACTACCTAGGAGTTAATTTCAGAAATCCATGAAGGAGATTATGGCAATGTAGTCCAGAGTGGCAACAGCAGAGCTGAATAACTGGTCACATTCTGGGTGTATTTTGAAATTCTCTTAGCCCTTCATTCTCAATATAATAAATAGCTTACTTTTGGATCGTGAGTTACAGTTCACATGCATCACTGGATCTGAGTTTTATAAAACTAAAAATATAAAGAATACCTTATAGTAGACAAAACTGAGGTTCAAGATGCCACATCAGTTCTTCTGATGCCATTGCTGGTTGACTTTTGGCTACAAAAGTTTCAAGGCTAATTCTGATCTTTTTAGTAGCTACCAGAGAGAGTACTACTATTTGGAACAGAATAATAAACATGTGTAATAAAGCCATAGTCACAACAGGCAAAGAATACACAAGTGTTAATACAGAAGAATTGTAAACCTTTGTTTGAACTGACAAACCAATCATATCTACTTGGAAGCATGACAGACACAGATTTCCAAAAAGTAAAACTGAATTATTCTGATTACTCCAGTAATGATTAGAGTACTTTCATTATGGAGAATGTTAGAGTAGGGAAGAACCATCTAATACTTTTGTTCCTTTACATATAAACACAGCCTATGGGAGAACTATTATCTACAAATTCATTAACATGAACATTTTAAACGTGCTAATCATGTATAGTAGTTCTATTATGCCTATTATTTATAGTGGAATAATACATAGTGTAATGCCAGGCAATATGCAGTTGTTTCTTATTATAACAACATCACCTCCCATTTTCATAACTCTTCTCATCCATGGCTACTAGATAGCTTTACAAATATTAATTAAGACTTGTATCACCTCTGTGAGACTGGGAACTGTCACAGTCATCATCCTGATGTGAGGCGAGAGATTAAGCTGTGCTATTAAGAGCAGCTCTAGGATTAAAGCTCACAACAACATTTCAACACTGAACTTTTAAACACTATAAGATACACCTGTTCCAGCAGACTTTACTTTTACCTAAGTCCCAAACTCAGATATTTTGTAGCAGACATCCATGTCTTTGTGGAAACTGCACACTGATAGCAAAAGTTTTCAAGTTAAAGTGTACTTATTTTCCATATGCTCATCTTAATATTTCCAAAGACTAAAATTCTTTCAATAACTAATTAAATTCTTAATAACTAATTAAAATTCTTTGAATCTTCATTGGTAGCAGGAGTTACACAGTCTTTTCACAGCTATTTAGAAAAGCAATCAGGCTTCCAGAATGCTATTCTCAGCCACAAAGATTACACAGTAACTTAGTTACAGGGTCTGGAATCGAACTTCTGATCCTCTAACTTTCCCCCGACTTGCTCTAGTGAGCCGTGCTGCATTGTACTAAAACAGAGCATGCTAAGAATGTGAATCTACTTTATAAGGTCAGCTTTGCTGGAACACTCCGTTCTTTACCTCACCGTTAAAAAAAAGTGAAAAATAAAGCTATGTTCTGAAAAGTCATCTTACATTGTGTTCTTCATACTCTAAAATGAAACAACATTTTCAATGTTGTTCCTGGATCACATTGAAAAAGCTACCTAATTTCTCACAAATTATCTTCTCTCTCATTAAGCATCCTGTGGAAACAACTAATAACATTTATTCTCTTTTGCTTTCTCAATTTTTTATTATTTCCAAAATATCAACACTTAATGTACAATCATGTTAATGCTGAATAATCATTCAGCTTTATTACGCACAGTCCTACACTTTCAATCACACCTTTAAAAGTGTGATTATTTTCATATTTTATATAGTTACAAAATATATTTTATATATTTTTATATATGTAAAGTTATTTGACCTCAGAGGTTTTTCCCAGCTGGTCTAAAGCCTCTAAGCAGTTCTGCATAGGCAAAATGAAGTTACAGTTGAAGATAAAAACCAAATTTTACTACACATTCTCTATGTGTACAAGGGTGAAATCTTTAGATACTAAGATGTATAAAACTCACACTGCAAAGACAAGGTGGAGTAAATGTTAACCTATACAAACATTTCAGTATTAAACTACTGTCAACAATTGGGGATTGCTAAACATGCCGCCAAGCACGGCCTGATCTTTATACAAAGGAAACTTTACTACTTTCTGGCTCATAATACCGGTATCATGCTTATCTTTTCAGCAAAAGTACCTTACTTGAGAGAAATACAATTCAATTAAATGGTCTATATTACACCACCCTAGGTACTAATTTTTCAGGAATATGTGAGACCAGAGAGGGAGAAAAATTCATTTAATAGTTTGAAGTGTTTTTGAAAGGTAAAATGAGATCTTTCAATAGACTTTTTTAAGAGCTATTGAATAGCCTCTGGCTAACTGAATAAAAAAGAAAATACAGTCACTGCCTTTGCAATATTCATCATTTTAACACAAATGATATAATTATATGAACATAAACATGCTCCTTTTAAAAAGATTGCATTGTTTATACATGATGTATACTATATAATATTTTGTGTCATTGAACTTCAACTTCTCTTAGAAAAGAGAATAAAATTTAAAGAGTAGAAAAAAGAAGTGCTATCTATTTTATAATAAATTTATTCCATTATTTCATTACAATTTGGTAAAATGTTACTTAAATTTGTTAAAAAAGTCATAAAGACTAAGAGCTTGATATGTTCTTTAAACAAGTTATTTATTGTTTTTATTTATTTGAAAAGAACTTTTTTCACCTAAGAATACACTAAGTTCTGGTTAATAATTCTGGCACATGTAAAAATATAGAATCATTATTAGTACACTAATAGAATCATTACTACTACAGAAGCAGAATATTCCTTTTGAATAAAATTTCCTGAATTAGATCTTGACTGAGGTCCCATTTTAACACTGCAGAGCAGGGCAGATATTATTTTGCATCTAAAAATTTAGAACAAGTTTAAATAGTTGTCTCTTTAATAACAGAAGAATATTCAGCATTATTCTTGCTGCTCTAAGTGCTTTCAGGAGCACTGATTTCCAAACCATCTGCCCACAAAATCTATCCCGAGGTAATTAAGCAAATTGATCCAAATTGGTGGGATTATTTAATATTGTCTATTCTTATTTTGAAGAATGTCCACCCCAGAAAACTAGAGTACTTTGGTTTTGACATATGAAGTTGACACTGAATTATTTATTCTTGCAATAATTAGACAAAGAGGACATTTGCTTCTCTTCGCCAATTCATTCATTCATTCATTCATTCATTCATGTCAATAGTATGAATAGATAAGTCTCCCTATTTTCTACTTTGATGGAGTGATGGTCCATCTCATCCGCGGTATCATCAAGGTATTAGGATACAAATTAAAGAGCAATAGCTTTAATACACCATGTATACAGCAGATAGTAGTTATATCTGGTGAACCAGAAATCAAACCCTAACCACTCACTAACAAAATGCTTAACTTACAAGATTCAACAATCTATGTTGAATTTACACAGCTAGCTCCATAGCTGATTTCTGACAAAGTCCAATGAGACAAAGAACACTAAAGATTTTTTTCTAAATATTTCCAACTTTGTACCTCAGTGTTCCCACCCATAAAAGTCTGACCTGTCTTTTGACAAGGATAATGTAATAATATATTAGGCAGTTAATAAAAGACTTCCACTTGTTTTAGTCTTTCATCATTCTGTTTTCCTCCTTTAAGATGGAAATAGTAATCATCATGCTTTCTCCTTCTTCAAGGAAACTTTGAGAGCTTAACCTACTTTAAGAAGATCAGTCACCTATTATTTGTAAGATTTGTTCATCTGACACATGACATTTAGTTTTATTTACTTTATATAATAGTAGATGCTTTGATGATGTGAGAATGGAGGCTATTTTCCTATTTCGTAAAATATCAGAAATCCCAATCCCAAAGTTGCTGATTTAACTCTGATGAGACAAACATATGATTTATAACATTTCCATGAAACAATTCTCTATAGTCTTACCCTTTGTGTAATACAATTTTCACTGAAATAAGTTAAATTTTCAAGGAATTTATCCTACCTGCTGAGTAAGAAAACTAATCACTGTCTGAAATAACAATAGCTACCAACAGTTGATTTGGACATACAAATCAGCCATTTCGATATGGACAACTAAAATACTGTGAACTCCATGCTTCCACATCTAAACACTTTTTCTCTTTTTAAAAACTGTTTAAAATTAATCTAATAAATGTAAAACCAGTGATCTACCTGTACAAACTAACATTGAAATGTTCAGGGGAATAACTGGTAAAGCAAAGCCTGTACTAAAAAAGAATGTCCATTGACTATTTCTTTCTAACATTTATCTGTACACTATCTCTATTTACATATATATGGTTCCCGATTAGAGATCAGACCTGTCACTTCTTGCTTATATGTCTATTCAGAGTCTGTAATTGCCAATGTCATCTCTTGCTGTTTCAGAATCAAAGCCCTCTGAAGAGATCTTCTAGGAAAGATTTGGTGACATCTATCTTTCTTGTGAGCTCTTTCTTACCTTTCACTCAATTTCTGATAAAGTTGCTCAGCCTCAGCACTATTAACATTTGGGGCTAGATAATTACCTGTTGGTTTTATTTTACTTCATTTTGTTTTGTTTTGTTTTGTTTGCTTATTATTTTTTTGAGAGAGGAGAGGTGGTGTGTTCTATGCATTGTAAGATGTTTAGCCGCATCCCTGGCCTGTACCCACCAGATGACAATAGTAACTGCTCCGAGTTATGATAGCCAAAAATCTCTCAGACATTTCCAAATGTCTGGAGATAGGGAGCAAAAATTATCCCTGGTTGAGGACCACTGTGATAAAGTCTTTAATTGATTTTTCAACAGCCCTATCACTTATTTCTTCCCCCTTTCTGAATTTAGCCTGAGATAGGAAAAATAAAAACAAAAATAATTCCTTTATTCTGCCTTTTTTTTTCTACTGAGGTTAGGCAAACCAGTTTCCCCCTCTATCCAATCCTGTACTCACTGTCTTCTCTTAGAAGTATAATAATAATTTTTTAATTAGAATACATTTTAAGAAAGAAGTAAATATAAAATGTTCAAATGTGTACATATATTTTAGCCATGTAGTTCTACTTCTTTAACTAAATCCCAAGAAAATAGACACCAAGATGTACATGTAACCAGTGTACATTTCGATAGGAATGAATTAGAAATAATTCAATTCTCCAATAATAAGGAAGAGCTAGATAAACTACGTTTCAGATATATTAAGAAGTGTTATACAACATTCTTTAAATGTTAAAGAGTAATATCTATGAAAAATTTCAAGTAATATTTTAATTTCTTTATTTAAGTTATATTTAAAGAAAGTAATCAGAGGAGCGCCTGGGTGGCTTAGTCGGTTAGCGTCCGACTTTCGCTTAGGTCATGATATCGCGGTTCATGGGTTCGAGCCCCGCGTCCGGTTCTGTGCTGACTGCCAGCACAGAGCCTGGAGCCTGTTTCAGAGTCTGTGTCTCCCTCTCTCTCTGACCCTCCCCTGCTCACACTGTCTCCCTCTCTTTCTCTCTCCTAGAAATAAATAAAAATATTTAAAACAAAAAATAAAGTAATCAGAATAATTTATGGAAAAAATACCATAGAGTAGCATATACATTACTGTACAGTATGATAAACTATAAAATATACATTTAAAAAATTGCATGTACAGACATTCAATTATTACCAATGATGTCTTGGAGGTATAGATATTAAGTGACTTTTCTTATTTTCTTTAGAGGTTTTATGTTTTATACATTAAACACGTTACTTTTATAAGAGGGAAAGAGGGTTTTTAAAAAGATTATCCTTTTTCAGCTATTAAGCTAACAAATAAAAATAATTAGTAGTGATATGCTTGAGTTTCTTCAAACTTTCATCATTGTATAGTAAAATGGGTGAATTTTACTATGTCAACTATGTAGATGCAATATGAATCCTGTGTGCACCATGTTAATTGAAATCAATTTGGCTGTTTTTCGACTAATAACAACTCAGTTTGGAAACAGTGTATATTCTTGAACAAATAGAAAAATGTTTTGTGCAAACAAAAAAAACAGACACTTAGCTCATCGTTCTTAAAGAATGTGAAAAAACATAATTATAGACACTGAAATTGTTCCATTTAGTAATAAAATGGAGAGCTATTTTCAATGAACATTTTATATAGTAAAATTGTATTTGTTAAAGTGTTGCCCTCAAAAATTCCACTTAATTATATCTAAAATCTAATCAGGTCACTTATTTAAGGAAAGAGATTGTAGGACTCCATTAAACAACAAGCCAAGGAACAATCGAGTTCTGGAGTTTATTTATTCTTCTATCGGTATAGAAAGTTACCAAGAAATATTACTTCGATTAGAGTTCTTTGTATTAGCTTTCTCCTCCCTTCAATGTTAAAATAAATATTTTTATATCTAAATAATTTAAAGAGTTTTCCCATAAGGCTGAATAACTGCTATTTTTCTATGGGCTATTTTTCTGGGGTTAAAAATTTTGTTAGGTCCATTATAAGTAAAATATCAATAAAGAGATAAGAGCTAGCATAAAGCCATCATGTTCCACAGGCTGCACAGATTAGATGTAAATTGACTCAGGGGAGGAAAAAAACGGGTCTCCCAATCTTCTCATGTTATCTGTCCTCCACCACACTTCAAAAAAAACCCTTCCCAGTAACCTCAAATAATTGATAAGTTTGGTTTTTGTAGGCAAGAGTTGTCTTTAAGTCAATGAAAACTCTCCTTTCATAATTGTTTTATTTTTTTCATACTCACATAATTAGAGCATGTAAAAACAGCACTTCAAGCTTGCTTAAAACATTACCCTTCAAATCTTGTCCCATCAGTTCTGTGGCAGTTCAATCAATATTAGATAGCATCAAAAATCTATTTCCTGTCCCTGACAAGAGAAGGGGGTCCATAAGATTATCTGTTTTGAATGGCAAATGCAAACTCCATACTATCTCAAAATGCCACCTATGCTGTTTTTACCTCCACACACTATTGGAAACAGTCAAAGTCAGATTCCTTTAATTAAACTAAACTTAATTTTTTAATTATGATTGAAAGATACTATAAAGGTAAGCCACCAAATCATCCACAAAGTCACTGACATACTGACATTGTTTTTTTTCAGGTGTTTCATCCATTTTATCTGGTTGAAGCTCAGTCCTTTAAATTAATTTCCTTCAAATGACCATCAAAAGTGAAACAGGATGCCAGTGAAACTCTCAGAATGAGCTATCCACAAAATTATCAGAAACATAGTTTACTAGGAACAAGGAACACAAATCTCAACAGCTTCAATTTCCTTTAAAGAAAAAACAATTAAAATATAGAAATACCTTTGCTCTCTTTATTTTTTTTTTTAATATTTTTATTTATTTCTAGGAGAGAGAGAGACAGCATGAGCAGGGGAGGGTCAGAGAGAGAGGGAGTCACAGACTGAAACAGGCTCCAGGCTCTGAGCTGGCAGTCAGCACAGAGCCTGACGCGGGGCTCGAACCCACGAACCGTGAGATCATGACCTAAGCGATAGTCAGACGCTTAACCGACTAAGCCACCCAGGCGCCCCAACCTTTGCTCTCTTTAATGGAAATTTCAAAAGTAGTAAATACCTAAAGTTCACATGCTAAATCAAGATATCTGCTGGTAATCTCCATTTCGCTTTTATAACATCTATATTTAGAGAAAAATTTTATAAACAAGTATTGTGGAATGTTTGGGGAAGAAAAGCATAAGAGAATGACAATTGTGGCTAACACTTGACACTATATGTTAGGCACTGTAGTAAGTCTGTGAACTCATGTAATACTTAAAACAATCTTTCATGGTTGGAGCTGTTATTACCACAACTTTTAAAATGAAGAAACTCAGGTAGAAAATAGCACTGTAGGATTCAAACTTATTTTGTAACAAGCTTTTAATGAACAATCTTATACATTCCAATGTATACCATTTCTTATTCATAATCCATGTATACCATGCCTAACAGAATTGGATTAGTGTAATCAGTCCAGGTTTTTTATTAAGATAAGAGTAGGGATATTTTCCTTTCAAAGAACTGTCTCTAAGATTGAACATTTCTATTATTTTTGTTCCTATTTTCTAATTTGTTAATTTCTGATTTTATCTTTATCATTTATCTTTTCCTGTTTTTCTACAGTTTGTCTGGGGTAATAGTTCTAATTTATCTGATAATAATGGTATAACCCTGTTTTGTTATTTACTTGATAAATCTTATCCTTTAACTTTTAAACAGTCTGTGTTCTTTGTTTTAGTTAGGTATGGTCAAAGCATTGTAAACACCAGTTGTGAGTTTTATTCAATTAACTATATTTAAGAATTTCTTAAACATTTATTATGGAATTTCAGCCCATTTGCATTTACTATCAAAGATGCTAAGTCTGGCTTTATACTGTCATCTTGTTTTTTGCTTTCTTTGTTAATGTTTACTAAAACAGTCTCTTTAAAAAAAGAAATACATTTTTAAATGTATTTTTTAAAGGAATACATTTATTTTCTTTTGCTTCAGCTATTCAAAATTATGTGTATTGTATTCAAAACTGTATTTGAATTACAATAGTGCCTACTTCAGCAAAACTGGAAGGCAACCAACAGAATGGAAGACGATATTTGCAAATGACATATCAGATAAAGGGTTAACATGCAAAATCTATTAAGAACCTATCACACTCAACACCCAAAAACAAATAACCAGTGAATAAATGGTCAAAACACATGAATAGACACTTTTCCAAAGAAGACATCCAGATGGCTAACAGACACATGAAAAAATTCTCAACATCATTCCTCATCAGGGAAATACAAATCAAAACCGCAATGAGATATCACCTCACACCTGTCAGAATAGCTAAAATTAACAACTCAGGAAGTAAGATGTTGGTGAGGATGTGATGCCACGAAAGGGGAACACTTTTGCACTGTTGGTGGGTATGAGGACTGGTGCAGCCGCTCTAGAAAACAGTATGGAGGTTCCTCAAAAGATTAAAAATAGAACCACCTTAGGACCTAGCAATTATACTACTAGGTATTTATCCAAATGATACAAAAATGCTGATTCAAAGGGACACACGCACACCAACTCTTATAGCAGTACTATTGACACAGCCAAATTATGGAAAGAACTCAAATGTCCTCAGACTGACAAATGGACATAGATGTTTGACACACACACACAGGCACACACACACAGACACAGACACACACACACACACACAATGGAGTATTACTCAGCAATGAAATTTTGCCATTTGCAACAATGTGGATGGAAGTATAGTATATTATGCTAGGTGAAATAGTTTCTGGAAGGATGTTGGGTGAGAGGATGGGCTAAATGGTTGATGGAAATTAAGGAGGACTCTTGTTGGGATGAGCACTGGGTATTATATGTAAGTGATGAATCGCTAAAGTATATTCCTAAAGTTATTACACTATATGTTAACTAACTTGGATTTAAATTTTTAAAAAACAGTGACCACTGCTACCTTCCATCTTTGAAACCTTACTTAACTCTATATTTCTCTAGTTACCAATGTAAATAGTATAATCACATGAATTAATTTGAACCTATGCTGCATAAGAAAAGTAGCTTTCTTTTATTTCAGATTACTTCCTGATTTTGTTGCATAGTTGAACATTTTAGAGAATAGAGAATATTATTTATTTCAGCATATCTTCTTTTCATAGTTAAAATAGAAAATTATAATCATTATAACTGTAGATGTTAAAAATAAATATTGATTAATAGAAATCAACAAGTCTAACTAAAATTACAATTTTGAGGAATGACTGGCATCACTATGGAGGATGTAAAGAGTGTCCATTATGGGGTGCAACTTATGGATCTTCCATAAATTTTAATAAGCTGAATAGTGCCCCCCAAAAAGATATCATCATGTCCTAATCCCTGAAACTAGTGACTTCCCTGATTTGTGATGGAATTAAGGATTTTGAGGTGAAAAGAACATTCTGGATTATCTGAGTGGGTCCTAAATGCCAACACAAATGTCTCTATAAGAAAATGGCAAAAGTAGATTAGAAGATCACATAGAGAAGGCAATATGAAGATAGAGGCAGAGAACAGACTGAGGCCACCACAAGCCAAGGAACACGTGCAACTCTTCTGGAGCCTCCAGAGGGAATGCGCCCTGGCTGACACCCTGATTCCAGACCTCTAGACTACAGAACCAGTCAGCTTTAAACTATACACTGATAGTTTAAAATTATCCAGTATATGGTAATTTGATAAAGCAGCCCCAAGAAATTAATACAAAAATGAATCCCTCCCTTTGACAATTCTAATGGGACAAGGTAAGAATTTGAAGTATTTTATATTTTAGCTATCAACCTGTATTTCTTTAAATACTGTTTAAGAATGAGGGCATGCAAAGTAACTATGCAAGGTACAGAATAACAGCTAACATTAAATAAGTGTTTCCTGTGTGTAGGCACTTGTCTAGATACTTTACATACATTAAGTCTTCATAAAGGAAGTGTGTGAGTCTTCCAGAGTTTGAGCCTTTCCAGAGTCTTCCAGAATTTGAGCAATTTATACAAAATCACAAAACAAGTGGCAACAGTAGAGCTGGGATTACAACCAAGGTTTACTGAATTTGAATCCCCAAATCTTTAAAAAAATTTTTTTAATGTTTCATTTATTTGTGTGTGTGTGAGAGAGAGAGAGAGAGAGAGAGAGAGAGAGAGAGAGAGAGTGAGTGGGAGAGGACCAGAGAGAGAGAGGGAGACACAGAATCTGAAGACAGACTCCAGGCTCTGAGCTGTCTGTCAGCACAGAGCCCGACGCAGGGCTCGAACCCAGTAACTGTGAGATCATGACCTGAGCCGAAGTCAGACACTCAACCGACTGAGCCACCCAGGTGCCCCAAAACCCCAAATCTTAGTTGCTAAAAGGCATTCACGTTGCTTTTCATTTCAGCTGTGTCTGTCCCTTTCTTATTCAAATGTTCTCTGTCTTTTTATCAAAGAAATTGAAATGATGTCATAGTATGTATGAAAATGTATCTAAAGTCACACATTGACTTTGTTTCAACACAACTTTGGGAAACACTATTTTTGCTACCTGGGATTTCTACTGGTGATACTACAAGTGCCCAGTTAAAGCCTGTTCTCTCCAAACCTTTTGTTCACCAAACCTGAGAACCTTCTCCTCTCCTCTAGACCAGTTAGCTATTGCAAAGTTACTTCAATCTTTTTCTGACCCTCTCTCATAAACCATGTTTCTCCCTTCCATAATACTTACATTATCATTTTTAGGATGACTATTGTCTAAACCAAAAAAAAATTCTGAAACCCTAACAGTGTTTTGTTGATAATTATTTGAGGAGGAAATGCTCAAAGTTGATTGTCCTGGGCAAACTGACATGTATGGTCACTCTAGTTATTTATTTAGGGCATTCAATATTTCAATTCTATCTTCCCTTATGGAGTGTAAGTCCTAGAGAGCAAAACAGTGATTTACTCCTGATCTTCATCTTATCCCCATTGCCTAGTACAGTGTCTGACACTCAGTGAATACCCAACACATACTTGATGAATGAATAAATCAACCTTGATATATAGAGTTATTTTATATGGTGGTGACAAGCATAACTTACATTCTTATGATACATGGTAAAATTCTTTAAGATTCACAAGTAACTATTTTGAAACATGTTGGAATTGTGGGAAATGATTTAAATTGTTGAAAATACCCTAAACCAAAGCAAAATTAACACATCCAAATCAGAATAGCAGCAATTCGAAGGGGACTGTTTTAGCATAACAAGGCAGGTATTTCTTTGCTTGGGCACAGCGCAGCCACAAGCCACTGTTAAAGCAAGTCAGACTGTCACCTCCTCCAATTTGATCTCATTCCTAGAGCCATAGGCTGAGTCACCTCTAATATGTAGTCCAATTTATTACAGCACTATATGCTGGGAACCCTGTAGCCTGGAATTCTCAAAAACATTAAAACGCATTTTCACTTTTAGAAAAAAATATAGAAATATTTAGAAGGCCATGGACTTTATCTCTAGTCTATGATCTTACTATAAAAGCTAAGCTATTGCAGGATTCCTAGTAAATTGGTACATAGTTTTAAGACCATTGTCTGTAAAAGCCAGTATTTCCATTAAGCTCTTACTGTGCTACTTTATCATCTTCATAAGGACTTATTCTGGTGTGTTTTGTTTGTTTGTTTTTAGTATAAATAGATGACATCCAAGATTTTTTTTACCAAAAAAAAAAAGACTCTAAACAGAATGTACTTCTTATTAAACTATGACTTGCAACAGAAATAGGTTGAATTTGTTTATAAACTAACTTGCAAATCTTAGCCTTCTTTAAACCCACTGGAAAGCATAATGGGCACCACACAAATAGATGTAAAGATTGTCCTGGCTGTAGGCTTGTAATTGGTCCATTAATAAGAACTAAGTGCTACTGCATGCTTTTCCTGAGAAGATATGATAAGAGTGGTAACAGAAAATCTGGCACCCTTACAGTCCCATTATCAGGTCCAGAAAAATCTTGGCTGAACTGAAGCAGAAAAACAATTTACCACATCACCAGTTGAAACAGGATGTTCCAGCTCATCCAAAGTCTACTTACTGTACATTTGACTCTCTCCTCCAAGAGGCTTAGAAATCATTCATGGTCAAATAACTACTTATCAAAAGATAGACTGACAAGCACAATGTAGGCAAGGTAGATGCTTGTACGTATTTAGCTCCAGCCTATGATGGTTGGGCTGCTCAGCCTCTAAGGGAGTAAAAAGATAAGGAATAAGTGATATGAACCACAATTTAGTTTATATTTTATAAGAGAGAGTATCCAAAGCATGAAAAATCCTAATTAAATAAAGGCTTCTCTATGTATCTCACTCTCTCAAAACCTTTTTGACTATTTTGAAAAGAAAATATCTTCTCTCCTAAAATTCAGTTTGTTGAAGTCTCTGTAGCACACATCCCTTAGATGTTGTTTATTAGAAATATCTGTCCAAGATTTTATGAATCTCAAAACATTTTACATCTGTGTTGGATAATGTACTTAATCCTAGCAGAATTGAAAGCATGTTAGATTAAATGTTGCAACAAAAGGAAGTAGAATCAAAATACTTGGTCTTTACTTGAAAGGCTTTCTGAAGAGGTTGATCAATGGAAAGATATTCAAATATGGAAATCAATCCAGCTGTCAGAAAAGTTTCACCCTTGTCCTTTAGAAAAGGTTAATAAGAATTTATTATTAATGGGCCTGAACTTATGGTTTCAGATGAAATGTGAGTAATAGTAGTGAGTCAGGTACATCATTTCAGAAATAAAGAAATGGCATGAGGTTCTTCCTAGGGCTGTGAATGACTATTACCTCATCCTAGAGCAACACAAAACTGGGAAACCCTTTCCTTACTAGATGTAAGACAGTCAAACCATAACCCTGCAGTTCTGAGCCTCTTTGCATTACCAGTAGGCATCCAGACTCCTGGAGAGCAAGAGACCAGCATTTAAGACCCTCCCACGGTGTGGCCACTTTGATGTGCTATGCTAGATGATGGGTAAAATTTTACAGTCTATCTGGTCTTATTCAAAACAACTCAACTTATTTTCGCTCACAAATTATACATATATTTTTAAATACTCTTTATTGACACTAGTGTGAATTTCTAGAATAGAGTATTTCTGCTGATATCTAATTTATTAGTTCATACTGGGTCCAAATCATATGCCTTTAAAATGACATTATCTTCATGTTATTGTGTATTATGCAAGATTCTGCATTACTTAAGTTATATATCTATTGTAGTGCTATTCATCACTTTTTTTGGAAAGTAATCAATATGATGGGTGATACAAGTGATTTCAGATGAAGAATCTGCTGATGAACATGAATTTTATCTCTCCTTTCTTCTCCTGACTACACTTTTGTAGACTTATTCATTACCATTGAAAGAGAAGTCTATAACATTGTAGGAAGGAAACAAACAGTCTCTAGAAGTTACAAATTAAATAACGAGATTTAGCAAACTTTTAAGCATTCTCTGCTTAGATAATTAACATCTACTAAATACTAACTATATCCTTCTCCACAGAACTTCTTTACTACTAAGGATAAGTCATATTTAGAAAACAGCTTTTCCCAAATTCAAAAATAAAACTTTCTCCTTAGTATAACATGTGTGATTAAGCTATTTTAACTTGCTTCTTCAGAGGGTCAGTAAAGGATGAAAGAATTGATGTAAAGAAAACTGGCTTTAAGTAGCAGTAAGATCTTTTGTATTTGAAACACATAGCAGCTCTCACAATAGATAAGGAAAATTTTAAAGTATTTTTTCATTGTGTATGAAATTACAAGATAAGGCTTTCATTTTTGACTACTCAGAAAATCAAGGGAGTATAAATAAGTCTAATTTCTACACCCATGTCAAATAAGTTGGTAGAGGTTTCCTAAAATATTGCCTTCCCAATGCCTATGAAGCAACAATGTAACTGCCTCCTGCCATCTATAAATAAGACCTCCAAAATCACATATGCTTTGATCAGAAAGGGCCTCTCCATGATGCTCTCCATGATATACTGCTGCCCTACTCAGCACTATATCCCCTAAAGGATCTACCCTAAGAATAAGAGTATAATTAGAATGACTGCCCAATTTCTTCAAAGGGACCATCAAAGCTGGCATCCACTCAAGCCTTACTTCCTTGTTTGTTTCAGTCAGTATGTGACAAGAAGTCCAAACCGTCCAGCTCATCCTTCTTTCACAAACATCTATATATCTATACACACTCTTCAAACTGTCAACCAAGTTGTCAGATGTAAACCAGTCTGGCTGGTAGAAAACCAGCAACTCCATATGCATGGCTTCCTCTTCTCTCCTCATCTCCTTGCCCCCAAGTCTTTCAATTTTTAAAATGCTACCAGTCTGGTAAGATTTCTGTGGACTAGTCAGCACTCCTTGGGCTCCTGAGTTGGTGGAATATTTAAGTTGAAGAGGGAATGCATGTTACTTGGGAAGCAGAGTGTTGTCCATGAAGATGAAGCTTCATGGTATACAAACTTGGGTGTTCTTCACTTTTCCCAAAAACTTCACTCCAGCTTCATCCAGTGGGGTTACTTTGGCCTGAACCATCAGGCCTTTCACAGCCTTAGTGTAGGTATTTTAGATATTGTATGCTTTGTTTGTTTGTTTGATTTTTGTTTTTCATTCTTTGTAAATGCTTAAGTATTAAGTTTTGATTGTCCTGGTTGTTCCCTTTCTAGGTCTTAGAGGGATTTGCATTTTCTATATTCTTAATCAAGTTTTCTACTCCCCTTGGGCATTTTGTTTTGTTTTTGTTTAATTTTTTAAACATTTATTTATTTTAAGGGAGACACAGAGAGTGAGCAGGGGAGGGGCTGAAAGAGAAGAGACACACAGAATTGGAAGCAGGCTCCAGGCTCTGAGCTGTCAGCACAGACTCACAAACTGAGATCATGACCTGAGCCGAAGTTGGACGCTTGACTGACGGAGCCACCCAGGTGCCCCCTACTTGGCCATTTTGGACGCTGGTCAACTTGTAGGCTTTCTAAGACATCTGGACACCTGGATGACTTTATTGGGTGCAATACTAGTTAAGTTAAAGTTAGAAACCTGAACTGTCACTTTACTGAGATTTCTGAGTATACTTTTCATATTGTCTTAAAGTAGTAGTTATGTGTTTATGCATTTGTTTCTTTGCACATTTTTTCAAATATTAAAATTCTACTTTTTCATGGCACATATTAGCATAAGCCTTTATTCTAAGAGTTATTTATTTTTTCACTTGTAAAAAAAATAATGTTTCCACATAAAGAACTCTGTTATATCCTCAAGGACTTCTGTCTTCTGTATTCAGGATAATAAAGACTTTAAGACAAAAACAAAACAAAACAAAATCTTTCAAACTCTACCACTGGCCTGCATTGTATTCGCCCCTTCCCTGAATTCCCATTTACCTTCTTAAATTGAAACCTGGTTATCATTGAAAAACCAGTTGTCTTTCGGAAAATAAACTTCATGACTTTTTGTCTCCCACATTCCCATATTATAGTGTTCAGATGTGTCTTCCTTACTCCTCCTCTTCTTCCTGATAACTGGCATTTTATTCTTCCTTAAGATTCTCCTCTAGTGTCCTTGAAGAGCATTTCATCAACTCCCTCCCCACTAGCCCCTTGTTATATGCCTACATCGACCTCTGGTCACTAACTTTCACTTTCCAAAAATCTTAGCATCTGAATTACATTTTTCCTCTGTCTTATCATCATTGATGTAAGATTACCCTGCCGATTCTCCCCCTCCAGAAATCTAATATTCTACCCACCTCAGCCAACATTTGTCATTAATAAGTGCACCACCACCAAAATATCAATTTCTAGCATCCTGCTTTCTGACCAAAAATCACCTATCTTTCTAGTTTATTTACTTTAGTATCTTCACATTCATCTCCATCCTCATTGATATCTCCAATCATTTGACAATCCTCACTTGTATTAGTTTTTTATTGCTGTTGTAACAATACAGCACAAATTTAGTGACTTAAGATAACATCTTTTTATCATTTCAATTTCTACAGGTCAGAAAACTGGACGCAGTGTGGCTCAGCCAGTTCTTTGCACAAGGCCCAAAGTAAGGTGCTGGCAGGCCTGTGTTCCTGTCTGAGAGCTCTGGGTATGATTCCACTTACAAGCTTATTCAGGTTGCTAGTAGAATCCTGTTCCATGCAGTTCTGAGACTGAAGTTCCCATTTTCTTGCTGGCTGTTAGCAGGGGGTATTATGTTCAGCATGGTCACCCACATTCCTTGACTTAGGACCACTTTCCCTATTTCAAAACCAAGCAGAATGAATCTTTCTCATCCTCCTCATCTCTTCAGCTTTCCCTCTGCTTCATCTTTCCTCTGCTTCAAACCAGAGACTTTTAAGGGCTTAGATTGCGGCCACACAGATAATCCAGGAAGATTTCTCCATCTCAAGTTCCATAATCATAATCACATCTACAAAGTTCCTTTTGCTATATCACATAACATTTCCACAGATTCTGGGGTTTAAGGTATGGATGTCTCTGAAAGGCCATTATAATGCCTTCCACACCACTTCTAACTGCCCATAATCCTCTCATCTCCTTCCCTTTCCCTTCTCACCCAGTTTAGACTCACAAGACATCACTATAGCCCTCTCCTTTGTAAAATCCCTGTCACTTTATCCCTTTTCCTCTATTTTATTTGCCTAGAAAAATGCCAATTCTGTATAAACCCAGATTTACTCCAATTCCACACCTCTATATAACAAGCTGGAGGAAAAAAAAGACAAACACTAGAATTAATAGCACATATCTCTTTTAGCCCGATCCTGCCAGCTACCCTCTGTACTAGTCATAAATTTAGCTTTCCAGTCTTCAAGACAACTATTTCACATGTTTTTCACTCCCTTAAGCTTGTAATACTCTCCTCCCCAAGTTCTTCTCAGCAGAGAATCATGTTTCTAATTTCACTGAAAAAAAAAAAAGAACTACTCCTTTATTTTCACAACCATATTTAATCTATAGCCCATGTATTTTACTCCCATTACAGTTGAAAATTTTTCTCTTTTCCTTCCTTTCTCTTATGTAAGTCTACTAGAATACTGAATCAAATACACAGTTACATTTTCAAGGAGATAGCCTATGTAATTATTAAGCCTTTTCCCACATCACAAATTCTATCCTTTTGTATCATACCAGTTAGAATACAAGCATGGTGTATTATCTCCCATCTTACTACTTTCCCTTCATCATTCTCTATTATTGCTCCCATTCATAGAAAAAATTTACCAGTTTTTAACTTAGTATAATCAGACTGTTGTCCCATTTCTTTCATTGAGATCACTCCTTTTTTTAGTGATCTCTACCTTGTAAATGCAATGGTTATGCCTCTGTTCTCACCATACTCAACATCTTAGCAGCTGCTGACACTGTGAACATTTTTTCCTTCCTAAGACACTTTCTTCGTTTGGCTTCCAGGATACCAATTTCACAGTATTCCTTTTAGGCCACACTTATCAGTCCTATTTAATCCCATAGTGTAGATCTTTCTCTTTTTCTCAGCCTCTTACTATTGGAGTGCCCCATATCTCAGCAGTCCTGGGTCCTCTTTTCTATGTCTATAAACCAATTTTCTAATTAATCTCATTAGAACGCATGATTTTAAGTAACATCTATGTACAGTAACTGACAGATCTCCAGGCCTATCTTTTCCATATTTAAATATCCAATTACCTCTTCTACTGCATATGTAATTGAGATTTCAAATTTAACAAAACCAAAACCAAACTCTTGACTTTATCCCTTGTGAAAGAGGCAACTAGCAGTTCTCATATACCCATTATCTCTTTTGCTTTAGCAAAACATCCCCTAATTTTCAATAGGAAATATGCCAACCTAGAATTAAGACTATGTTTATTAGCCTTTATTGCAGCTAGATGTGGTCATATTACTAAGGTCAGGCCAATGGGGTATAAGTAGAAATATCATGTAAAACTTCTGGAAAGTGCCACGTGCAACTTCATGAAATTGTCCATAGTCCTTATCCCTGGTAATGCTAACCCTCAAAAGAGAATATTATGTTTTCCTAGACAGGGATATTACTACTAGATTATACTACCATACTGAGGAGGAGTTAGGTTTGAACATGGCATCTTGACGTGAACAGTCAAGCTTTAATTGACATGGTAAGAGAGGTGTTGCCTCTTCATTCAATAATGCTCCTTACCTCTCCCCAACCAGCAATTATCCATTAACCTGGATCAAATATAGAGTACTTTCTATTTTAAAAATTCCAAAATCAGGATATTAAATACAAGTATAATCATAGTTCCATTTTTACCTTAGTGCCCCTATTCCAGAAGTCATTCTATCACTCTGTAAACATCTCAGAGTGTTCACTGCGTGCAAAACACAGTACAGCAGTGACATACTTCAGTGAGTACCCTGAAGTTGTTAAGCAATGAATGAAACGTATAAAACTTGGGAGTTATAAGGGCATACATGTGCCATATCCATCTGTGGTCTTAGTCCTGAATTAAGAAGCTAAACAATTCCCAGATGTTCAAAAGAAAATGTCACACACTTTGCTCTCACTTGTATTTATAGATTGAACATTCCATTGTAACTGTTCCACATCTCTAGGGCACAAAGTGACTACTTGGCCCTTCTCTTCTAATACAAGTAGGATTCTAATTTCAGGAATGCTTCCTTTGGCTTAAATTTAATTGATTATGCATTGTCATTCTTTCATACTAATCTCTGCTTTTCAAATGTGTTTTACAATGGCTGAGTGACTGCACCATTGAGACAGAGACCTGCTATCTGGAACAAGCACCTCATAAACCAATCATTTCTAGACTTTTCAGGCCATCAACTAGTCATTTTCTCATATAGAAAAGCAAACAAGACTTACCAAAGCCTTTCATAAGTAAAGGTTGAAATTATTCAGAACAGATGAGGTTCAGTTGGAACAAGACTGGCATAAACAGAAAAAGCTGGTAAAGTGATGTGGGTAATCAGCCAGGAGGATATGAAGAGACACTGCCCTGTTATCTGTTGCATAAATAATAGAAATTATTTAAAAAGTAAATGCAATAAAAATTAGCATTCTGTTTTCCTTATATGTGGAGTTATCGATGAGGCTGGACATTCTGAATCTTCAAGGAAATCTTTTAAACATTATTTTAATAAAAAGAAACATGAGCAAATGAAAGGACTACCCGTGTCTCCTTTCCCCTCAAATCTAATGTTATCAAGAAGGAAAAGGAAAAAAAATAGAACTGTCATTCATCATTCTTTTCCTTTCATCTCTGTATCATATTATCTAGTCACAATTTCCACACACTTCAAAGATTATGCATTAGCATTTTTAAACTTCCAAATATTAGAAGGTCAAGCATTGGTTCTATATTTTGTACACACAATGTTAACTGATGTGGGAGAGCAGTACAATCATGACCTCATTCATATGATAATTTCTTACATGACACAGATACTTTTCGGGACAGCTCAAAATCCAGTAACTCAACATGATTATGCAATGATAATACAACTTCAGGTACATCATTATTTCAAAACCAGAAAGCAGGATCTCTGAGTGAATTTAATGCTTTAGGTAGGCTTAAAAAAGATTAACTCTTTAAGTGAAATTTCTCTACCTGTCAAAAACAGCAATTCATGTAGTAGTTCTGCGATACATCAGTTTACAAGATGAACTACATTTCCCAGAATTCCCTGTCCTATATGGTTCCCATTTGGTAGGGCCAGAGATTCTCCTGAGAGATCTGGATTGCCCAAGTAAAGAGCAGTCATTTTGTAGCTCATCAACCTTACTGCTGACTGGCTGACTCATCTTGTTGATGTATGGCAGTAACTAAGCCTGCAAGTGCTCCACTGTCCTCTAGAATCTCCTTTAGCTTCTCAAATTCCTGGGTCAGGTGTATGTGTTCAGTTCCTTAACATAGGTCCCCAGCTTCTGTGAGACCTCCATACTACCAAAGTCAGAGACAAGAGAACTGTCACATTTCAGTCCATCCTAATGGACTCCCACATATGCTTGTAGGTTTTAGCTCATTCGTGATCTCTACCATTTTATACCTGTCTTTCCTCACAACTCTTTCTTGTGAACTCTGAGCTCCGGGTCAGACAGGAGGTCAAGGACCTTTAAAAAAATGTCTTAACTAGCTCTCAATATTATGTTGGCTCAAATTCCTGTAACAAACATGAATACCTTAACACATGCATATATACATCTCCTAGTGTTTTACTTCTCCAACTGAGCACTCACCAATAAATCACAATCCCTCACATATATATGTCACTTAACACACTTAAAGATATGTCATTTAACATAATAGTTCTCTCTAAAACCATAGCTATATATGGGTCAGCTAGCCTTAAAACGGGAACAACCTCATTTCTTTTCAGATGCAAAACACAAATGCATCTGCTTTGTGGTTCTGAAATAATTGGGTCATTTTCTCCTTTTAACTTTACACAGTTCTAATCCAAATGATTTGGTGACCATTAAACTTGTTGCATAATTCTGGATTGTAAACATTTCCTCAATTTTGGATTCTCTTTCCTCCTGCCTTGGACCAATAGAGATCTCACCAAGACAGGTCTATCATTCCTCCACATGAAAAATGGAAATTTGTGCAGATTATCCATACTATAAGAAATTTCATGTTTTGAAATGAGTACATATAAAAATATTTATAAATCTATATATGTAATATTTGTCTATTGTATCTAAATTACATATTAATTTAAAAAAGAAAGGAAACCCATGTTTTATGCTTCAGTAATTGCTGAAGCATGTATTTTCACAGAATGCCTTGAAGGATCAGGGTCAGGACCAAAAGACAAAGATCACAGATTTACATACTTAGGTCTGCCAGTATGCTTACTCATCATATACAATACAAAGAAAATAACCATATCCTTTTTTCCCATAAATCATAGCTTCGTTGGCTTCTTATAAAATCAATGTGTTCACTACAAAAAGGATAAATTCATACATTCCAGGAAAAAAAAAATTGTAAAAGGAGGAAATCCCATCATCCAGCAATAATCAATAATTTGAGAAACTTTATTACGGTTATCTTCCAATGCATGCATACATACACACAAATAGAAAAACAGCTAGCTAAACAACCAAATAGTGAGACAGATAAAACAGTACTTAACTCTTTCTACCATAAGTATATAAAGTTATATACTTTAATTATATAAAGAGTATCAGCATGCTTATCTCTCAATTTTCTCATAAGTAAAATTAGGGGAAAAAAAATTAGAACCTTTTAATGGGGTTGTGATAAGAAATAAAGGGGCACCTGGGTGGTTCAGTCAATTAACCATCTGACTTTGGCTAGTCATAATCTCATGGTTAGTGAGTTTGAACCCTACATGGGACTCTGTGCTGTCAGTGCAGAGCCTGCTTCAGATTCTCTGCTCCCCTCTCTCTGCTCCTCCCCTGCTTGCACTCTCTCCGTCTCTCTCAGATATAAATAAAAACATTTAAAAGAGAAAATTAAAGGAATTATTGGATATAAAACACTGAGATCATCTATTCAGCAAGTGTTAATTATTATTTCATATGGGAAAATATTTAATTGTATAAGAATTTAATAGAGGAAAAAGAAACTGAAGATATAGCTAATGAATGTTTCTTTAATACTAGTTCCTAAAGATCTCTATACTTAAGAAGCAAATTATTAAAAGGTATCAGTATGTTGGAGTTATTTTTGGATAGGTTTCTTTTTAGAAAATATTTCTCATAGTTTGTTAACAAGAAAAAAGTATAATGAAAGCATTGATATTATTATATGTTAGCTAAATTATATGTTATAATTATATATCTATTTTATATTTATATATTATTTTATATTATTATCATTTTTCTTATTTTGTCAAGATTTATATTTTTCCTGTACTGTATTCATGATTCCCCCATAATTCTCCCTTTAAATGTAATTCATAGTTAAGTGGCTTGAGTGGTCATGACTAGTCATTCTACTGCTACTTTTTCATTTCCTTATTTGTTTTTGTCTCTTGATGAGTTGAATTTCAATGTATTCATTTATTCTAGAGTAATTTGGGTGTTCTGTATCCCATGAGTTTTACATATTTGAAATACTTTCCTATTGCCTTAATTCCAAAACAAATACAGTTGACCCTTTAACAACAAGGGTTATGGCCACTGAACCCCTGCATAGTCAAAAATCTGAGTATAATTTTGGACACCCCCAAAACTTAACTACTTAAAGCCTACTGTTAACCCTAAGCCTACCAATAACATAAACTGATAAACACATATTTTATATGTTATATTGTATATTCTTACAATAAAGTAAGCTAGAGAAAATAAAATATCATTAAGAAAATCATAAGGAAAAAAGCATTAAGGAAAATACATTTACAGTACTATTCTGCATTTCCTCAATTTTCATAAAAGTGGACCCATACCGTTCAACCCTATGTTGTTCAAGGGTCAACTGTACTGAGTTGAATATAAATAATATCTTTTGATCACAGATCTGCTTCTTCAGAAATCTTTAGATATTGTTCCATTGTCTTCTGATGTTGATGGTGCCTGGAGAAGACTGAAAGCAGTTATTAGAGAGGGGAATTTTCCTTTATAATTATGCTGACTTTTTCTGGTTGATTTGTTGACTTTTCTATGTCAGGAAATAACAATTATTTCTATATTTTATTTTGTTTATTCATCCTTCATATCTGTAACTAGTCTCTATATTGCTGTATCCTCTCTATGATTGTGTTTGAGCTTTTATGCTATTTTTGCTGTTTTTAATTAATTTGTCAGGATTATAATGGAGTTTATGTTGTTGTACTCATTTTATTTCTCTTATTCTTCAATCTCACTTTGCCTTTCATCCTATATAACACCCCATTCCCCATTCTTGTTTTACAGAATTTGTTTATCTTAGGAAGTTTTCTTTTGTTTTTTGAGCTTTCTTACAGGTCAGGTTATTTTATGTCATGTGATGTGATGCCTCTCTCTTTTTAAAAATCATTTTGTGATAGTATGTTTATTAGTCTTCCTATATCAATGCTTCAATCAATGAAACTTTGCAGTTCCTCCTGAGAAGAGGTGGAATCTATTTCCCCACCTCTTAGCTTCAAACAGGACTTGGGGCTTTTTTAGCCAAAGTGATATGGCACATTTATACATTTATTCAAAGACTAGTCCTCAAGAAACTGCATTTCTGCTTTCTTTCTTCTAATTCTGTGCAGCCATAATGTGAACTAGCCTGGGCTGTCCTGCAAGGGGAATGAGAGACCACATGGAGTCAAGATGAACAGTCCCAGATGAGCTATCTGTAATGATCTGGCAGCTGAAACAGACTCATGACTGAGCCCAGCTGAAATAGAATTGCCTAGCTTAGCACAGGCCAATTTGCCAACCTTCAGAACTGTGAATTAAATAAATCTTTGTTATTTTAAGCCACTGAGTTATGGTGGTTGTTATAGAACAAAATATAACTGATAGAGACTCCATGCCTTTCCTTTTCATCCTCCATGACTTAAAAATTGGCATCTTTATTTAGAACTTTTACTTTCTCAAATATTGTATGAGTGAATTTTCTTGTGCACTTTCTTCTTTATCTGAGATCATTGGTATTTCCTATAGTCCATGTTTCCTCCCCCCATGCATCCCATGCATATAGGAGTGCTGGCTACTACTTCTTGTCTTTTTTGCTGAAGCCTGAGGGCATGGAGATAGGGTAGCATTCAGTTAGGAGAATATTCAGCATTTACTGGATTTCTGGACTTGTTTCATTCTTTTCAGATGGCATAAATGATCCATTATCCAAGCCCACTCACATTGTGAGGATCTTATATCACTCTCATGCATTTCAGTTCATTCCCCCAACACTAAGACCTTTTAGTCCTGCTAATAAACAATGATTTCTCAGAGGTGGATAAGTATGTCTACTTAATTTTTTTAACTTTAAGATGTTTTTCCTGCCTTTTCACCAGGTTACCTATTCACTTTAATAGGTCATTTCTCTCCAAACTGGCTCATTAGTAAATTTTTCAGCATTTCATTATATATGCTTCTTTATGTCATACAGAAAACAAGTGTTAGGGATTAGGGGCTAGGCTATAGCCCTGATCTCACCTGAATTTATTTCTCCTTCCTCAGCTGCCTGTTCTTTTTAAGTTTATGGCCTGATATTATATTTTCCTAATTTATTTTTCCTTAATTTCTTGCTACTTGTAATTTATTATTATTTTTTTTACCTACGAACCTTTATTTTTCAAATATTAGATTGAAAGATATTTTAGTTTAGCCATAAGTTTATCACTTATGTATCATGTTACACAAGGTTACACACAGTAACATATTTGTCTGTGATTTTTCAGAGAAGCCAAACCCAGAAGTAAAAAACTCTTCCTAAGTCTGAAAAGGTGAACCTGTCACTTCAATTGTGTAGTTATTCCTGCCCGAAAGATTGTTACCACTTACAAGATTCTTGAAAAGGCTCTGATGCCTAACTAGGTGACAACACTTAAAACAAGTGTTCACTGTGGAAGAGGTCTAAAATTCACACAAAATTAGGGTGAACTGTTCTAGCAAGCCAGCTTGAGGCACATGGATTCTTAAACCTGCCCAATTCTTTTTCTTTCTTCTCCTGGCCAGAACCCTTCATGATGAATAACATGTTCTCTGAGGCCTCATGCTTCCTGTGTGTCCTTTGTCCTCCTGCTTAAAAAGCCTTTATGTTGGAGAATCCCTCACATCCTGCCTTTTCTTTCCCCCTCAAAGCAGAGTTTCTGGTGACCCTCACTTTCAGCTGAAGGGGTTTTGTATTTGCAGCTTATTTTGTGGAAGAATATAGTAAATTGGTGACCTCCTTTCCTCTGTCTGCTATGTAGAATTTATTTAATTTAACCTTTTTATATGAAACTGGTGTGAATTAGAAGAGAGTAGAGAAGGGTTAAAGAGTCCAGCTGGGCACCCAAAAGTGAAAATAACCAAATGCTTCTGGAACTTTTACAAATCAAGAGGAGAAAGATTTCATATGGAACCCTGAAGAGAAATATCAAAAGCTCCCTTTTTTCTGTCTCTCCTTCAATATTTTTTACTATTATCTTTTATAGGTTTCTATGATGGAGGGAGAAAATTGGGAAGAATTTTGGGAAAATATTATAATATAGACATGAAATAATATATAAATTTTCTGTGAAGTTTTTCTTTTTGAATCAAACTTGAGTTGTCACATTGTTCTTGTATTCCTTCAATTGGAGAGCATATGAATTACACCTAGGATCTTAGAGAAGCTTTCATAAAAGAGAGAATAGGGTAATGTTAACATTGCAGGATCCTACGTCTCCATCCATGCATTATTTCTAAAAACTCGATGTGACTGTTTTCTATAACAATAATTAACATCCTAAATAAAGGAACAAATATATTCCTGTCATAATTACTGAAAAAAATAGGAAAACTATTGAAGTATCATAAATGAAAGAATTTTCCAATTATTCTTCTTTCTTGTTTAATGTATTACTTTATTGCAAAGGTAGTTGTAGGAGATTTCAGAGGATTTTGTATACTCAGCTTCTATCCCTTTGGATTTTGTGATTTGGATTCATTCTTAACCCCTTTACATACAGTGTTGACTACTGTTTTCTTCCTCTCCTAAAGGTTGGTGGGTACAAAACCCAAACTCGCGACTCCAAACTCAGAATTTAAATCTTAAGTGTAATGACATAAAAACTGAAATCAGATGGCTCTTTTTTATCCCAAAGATAACTTCTAAATTATATTATACCTATAAAAAATTTCTGCCTTAAATTATCCCCCAAAATATTGCCCTCATTAGCCAAAGTCAGTTTCTGTTACTTGCATCAAAAGAATTCTAGTTGTAACTGTGCTGAAGATTGAGTGTATGCTGCTATCTTTCTAAAAATTATCTTCCTAATAACTCTTCTTTCCCTTTAAAATGAAATTCTCCTCTACCATCCACAGGACCATCATATATGGTCACACCAAATACTAACTTTCCAGGGCCCTTGCCAAGGAGGGAGTAAGGATTATAGTTTAGCCGATAATTTTCTTGCCAAACCATCCTGGCAAAGGACTGCATCTGCCCATGGGAAAATACACTTTTTTTTTTCTAAATTTATACAAAGGTATCATCAGGTTTTTAAGCTATAAGTCCATGGAACTACTCTGCCAAAAGGTAGTGTCTTCCTAATTTTCACAAAGAAGACATATAGGTAGTGGCTATCCATTTTCTATCATGATCAATTTTTTTTCTCTTTAAACACTTAGAATATTTTATCCATTTAAAGACCTTATCTCTTTCACTTTCAAGATCTGCCTCATGACCACTTTTCTTTAAATGACTTTGAATAGGCAATAAGAAGACAATTTTTATATTGTTTCCATATTTATTTATTTCAAGAAATGGTTATTATTCATCTCTGTTTATACCAGTGTCTAGAGACGATTTTGATTTATATGATGAAGGAAAGTGCCTCACCCAATTATAACATCAGAAGTTGTGAAATCAGAAAGTAAATGGGTTAAAAGTCATAACATTTATCTACTGATTTAAAGCAGTATTGTTGTGTTAGGTATCTCTTTTTACCTACCTTAGATGAAAAGATTGATAAAGAAAAATGAGATATTGATTTACTTATCCAAAAAAAAGATATTAACACTTTTCACTAAATTCAGACAGTATTTAAAAAAAATGTTTATTAAAACTAAAAAGTTTTGCTTTCAAATGATTTGGCATGATTGGACAGTTTCAATGTATTTAACCAACTGGCAGATAGGAGTTTGAATATGTTCACCTCAAGAGGAGTTTCTCATACCAATTAATAAGCTGTCCCGTAATGAAAATTATCAGAAGATTCTCAACCACAGTATGGATTGCACCTCCAGATATATGAGAGGTGTAATTTCAAGTACTACAGAGACTCATGATTATCAGCTTCTGCTTGCTTAAATTTATGTCATTGGCATACAGGGTTTTATTTAGCATTTCAACATAGGGACAACATTGTCCTTTCACAGTTTAACATAGCTGACAAAAGTTTTTCTCTAGCTTGTTTTATTTAAGTTTATGTTTTATTAATCTCTCAGCATAAAGCTTTAGCAGATTAAACTGGTGTGATAAGATGACTGTAGATTACAAAATAATCAAAAAAATATTTTCCTTACACAAAAGCACCCAATGGTGTTTGTTATTTGAGCAGATCAGCATGAAATGAAAAGTGTGATCTTTCACACTTAATGTTAATTAAGTCTTGCACAGAGTTCATAGATATCTGAGAGAAGGAAACACATCAACGAAAAGAGTAGTGTTTACATAAAATATATGGGAGACAAAGGTGAAAATAACAGACTTCATGGATTTAAGCCTTAGATTAGCCCTGTGGTTTTATGGAACCCCATGAGTAAGTCTAAAATGTTATGTAGAATTAAAAGAACTCTGATTATTAATAAAGTGACATACAGAGTCATTGTCTCTGAAGCTATACAACAGTTAGCCCTGATTCAAGTACATAAATTTCCACTGAGCTCTCAATAGCATGGAACTTAATTCATATCAGAGACCAATTGGAAAGTTTTTTTATGTCTGATAGGACATTATTTATAATCAGTGAGAAAAAAATTGGAAATATTCCACAAAATAATCAATCCTTCACTCATGGTCCAAAATGATTCACAAAATGCACATTAACCATTTTTTATGGTACTTGGTGAACAATATCCTTTTAGATTTCAATATATCTATAATCCTTATAGTTTTAAAAAATATTATATTACTAATACGGTTTAATGGAGTCAGCAACCTAAATTACATCAATTATACCAGCTTTTCATGGAGGTAATATTTATATTCATGTTAATTTGCTAATATCTATTTGGACTTGTGTGTTTTCAACCAAACTATGTATGACAATTGATTACTATGAGAGATGATTGCAATCTCTCATTTTGTTCAATTACCCCAATTAACCCCATAAATGTATCATGTGGAAAATCTGAAGAAAAATTCAATTAGTTTACCTATTTTTGTCAGTTGGCATTATTGACCATATCACCTTTGAAACTATGTTTTTCCTTGAGTTCTATCTTAAATACAGTATCCTTGTGGCTCAGTTTCTGGTGTATATATATATTTACCAAGGCTTCAACTTTCCCCTCAAGGCATATGAGTTCAAACCTATGAATAACCTCAATCCCAATCAATTTAACAGCACCATTTGGATAAATTACTTTATTAGCTATTAGAACTATAAAACCATTTACTCCAAATCTTCGCAACTTAGTACAAGTATGTATTATTTCTTTGTGTTTCTATGTATAGTTTCTTTGTGTCAGGAATCTGTATTAGGCCTATCTGGGTACCTCTGGCTCAAGATCTCTCATGAGGCTAAACTGAGTCAGCTGAAGCTCTGAGCTCATCTAAAAGCTCACTTGAAGAGAGTAATACACTTCCACTCTCACTCATGTAGTTGGCATGTATCAGTCCCTTGTCACACAGTGTTCATGGCAGCTAGCATTCCCAGGGCAAACACTTCAGGATAGAAGCTGAAGGTTTTTGCTTTTGTTTGTTTGTTTATATTTTAGAGAGGGAGCACAGGAGCAAGGTAAAGTGGTAGATGGAGAAAGAGGGAGAGGGAGGAGGGGGAGAGAGAGAGAGAGAGAGAGAGAGGGAATCTCAAGCAGGTTACATGATCAGTGCAGAGTCCAGTGCGTGGCTGAATGCCATGACCCTGGGATCATGACCCAAGCCAAAATCAAGAGTCAGATATTCAATGGATTGAACTTCCCAGGCCCCCCTGTTTGGTTGTTTTTAATAATTTTATCTCACATGTGACATCCTACCTCATCTGCTATATTCAATTCATTAGGAAAAATTTACTTAAACCCAGACTACACTCGAGGGGAGATTACTCATAAGTGTGAAACACAGGAGATGGGGATTATTAGGTGCCTTCTAGTAGCTGCCTACCACAACTACTACTGTCAAATCCAAAATTTTTAAGCCTGAACCTGTGATTGTCTCATCCAATGACATAAATGACCCTTCTTGTTTGTCTGTAATAACAGCCACTCCTTACCATCCCAGGTCAAAGATTCATGTATCTTTCACTCCTACTGAAGCCCTGATATAACTTGTTGAGACTCAATTTTCCATTGCATTTCATTTAGATGTGCCTTTCTCATTTCATGGTCCCCATCTTAATTCAGACCCTTGATCTTGATCTATTCAGTTATCTTTACTACTTGCTTTACTCCTGAAATTCATATTTCATACTACTGTGAGAATTACTTTCCTATCACACAATTTTATCAGGAACTCTGAATCCAAACCTTTCAGCTGTTTACCAGTTGTCTGCAGGAGAGAGGCCAGGCATCTTAACCTGACAGCAACTTCATTTTTGTTTATCTCTCCCCATTTTTCAATACTGCATTCTAACCAAATTAGCTCATTCATTTTATCCTATGATATGCTTTGCATGTTTTTAATTTTATGTCTATGTTTACGCAATTCTTTAACTTGAATGACTCTTCAATAATTCCTAATCCTAGCACCCTTCATGATTCATTCAAATTCAATACCCTCTTCATTTATCCTTTATTCATTCATTCATTCATTCAAAAATAAAAACACTAGATGCTAGATACCATCAACGACATGCATAAGTGATAATTAAAGGCTGATTGCTTTAAGTTACACTTCAGTGGACTGTCTCTTTTACAGGATTTTTGAGCCAGTGGTTAATGAACTGATCCCAGACCCAAGTGGATATGTCTAGTAGGCAGCTAATAAGTAACCCAAAACTTAGGAGAGAGGTTTACACTATAAGCCATCCTATCAATTCAGATGAAAATGTTTTCCTTTCCCAGAATTCCTATACTCTATGTGCCTAGACAACTGTGACAATTATTGCATCCAATCTCATATTGTGAATCTTTTAAAATTCATATATTCTCTGTCCCATCTAGATCATAAAATTTTAACTATTTTTTGTGCTTTGTATATGTAGGCACTGAAGAAAAATTAGATTGATGGTTGGGAAGTACCAAAGAAATAATTTCAGTCTAAATTACATCATTGATTAACCTGTGGATCTCTGACCATTCCGTGTTTCTTTTTAATGTATTTCTCATTTATCACATCCAACTGATTCTAACAATTAATACTTGAGCATCAATTTTTTCTAAAAGATATTGCTTGGTCTACTTGCCACCTTTAATATTTAATTAAATAATTAAATATCTGAATGACTTTATTCTTACAGTATAAATGTTTATTATAACACATCATTTAGCACTTCTTTGAGGAAATAAGAATTTAACTTCCTTAATCATTAATGTTGATCAAGGGATATCATGAAACTCTTATATATTTACAGCCAAATAAACAATGTCAAAGGATCAGAGCTCATCTGTTTAAAATATTATGGCAAACACTATCACAGCCTAATGAATCACCTTCTTCTCCCATACCCTCAATTCTTCCTTTCCGGCAGAACTTGGAATTTGTTCAATCTTGTAGTCAGCTGCAGACTCAGAATTTAAACCAAGATTTTGCCATTAATAAGAAATGTATTGCAGAAAAGAAGGGGGAAAGAGTTTACTGGGCAGGGGCTGAGAACCCCCACATTCCAGTTCCTTAAGGCCCTACAGTTATAGTTTGTCTTTTATGTTGGCATATTTCCAAAACCACTTTCCATATTTCCCTCAGGATCACCAGGGAAGGAGGATCCTTGTGATACCCAGGAAAGATGAAACTTCAGATACACAACAAGCTGGGAGAAAAGGAACCTTTAAGATCTAATTAAGCAAATTTCAAAACATCTATTGAAAAGGATACAAAAAGATATAATTGAAAGTCATAGTAACTCAACAAAGCAACGAGGAATTATCAAGGAGTTACATTTACCCGGAGTAAACATTGATGATCTACAAAGAAATCACAGTGTTCACCTCAGGAAATAAAAATTAAGAACTTGGTTAAGTAAAATCTTTAAGTGTATAAGGCATGAAGTTCTGTTTATGATGGATAGTCTGATTTTGTTAACACAAGCTACAAAAGCAGGAGCATAAGAGAGACCCCTTCCTAGGACCCTAAGGTCAAATGACAGGTCTTAATGAATCACCGTGTACACAGGAGGCTTGCCAGGGATTGGTTTAGGAATAAACATATTAATAAGTCCTAGGTGTTAACCATAAATTTCTTGGTGAAAGAGAGTTTGAAGGTAGTTTTGTGGTCAGAAAAGAATTATTCATACATTTACTTTGATTTTAAAGTTTTTAAATTCATTTTATTAAAGTCACATATTTTAAAAACCAGTCTTCATGATTTCAGCTTATAGATTTATTATAATTCTATTAATAATCTAGCAAGACTCAATAATTGGTTTTTATAAGGCCATTTGATTAATGCTTGGCACCATTTACAAACTTAAACCACTTCAAATATTTTAATCTGTATTTATAAATTAATGTATTCAAATTTTAAAGGATTTAAATTATTTTACTTAATGCAAACTTTTTGAGTTCAAAATAACTCTTCTATATTTAATAAACATATTAGTATGATGAATCTTATATTGTCAAAAATGTTTCAGCATCGTACGTAAACTTAATCAATATTTAATGTAAAATGCAGATCAAAATTAATAACTTAATTTTATATTTTAAATGAGAATAACCAAGCTGACTCCTAAGTTCACTGGAGACAATTTCTTAAAAATTACCATTATATAAAACATCAGCTATTTAACACTATGTTGGTTATCTTAAACTTTTTGACACTGAATTCTCAATCTCCCCAGGGTTGAAAGGTGATTAAGTATTTAGGTAATAGCTATATCATAAAAGGCAACTTTGAGGAATAACTTCACCATAAGTTGTGATTACTTAAGGACTATATATTTCAGCTGTATCACTATGTTCTGTTTTTTTTTTTTTTCATACGTCCTGATAGAGTATTCTTTATAGGCAAAAGGGCTCTCTTCATAGACAAGAACAAGGCCTTTTTAACTAACAGAGCAGTTGTTCTTAGTGTCTCAGACAGCAGACTATCTGTGCCCAGTTTACACGTATTCATAATATAATTGTATTTTGCATTTTTAACTCTTAAAATATAAACATGTTCTGCCTGTCTAAACCTAAGGATAAGTAAACTTGATACAATCTGATCTCTTCTTAAGTTCCCTAACTTTTAGGACCATACCACTTTGATGATATAATAATGACTTCTAATAGAATCCTGAAATTTCTCATGGTATTGCCTAGTATTCAAGATACTTCCAAGATCATTTGACTAACACTAACATTTCCAGACAGGAAGCCAGCTGTGTCTTCTGCAAAAAGAAGATACACAATAGGAAAGCCATTCTTTAAATGAATGTTTTCCTGTCTGCAGGGAATACTTAGAGCCCTTTTGTGACTTTGAGGAGGCAAGTCTGTAAAACCTAGTCAGGTTTGATGGAGGCAAATCTGGGAGCATCCTACCCTCAAACTTTTTATTTAAAAAGATAACACATATCTGGTTCAGCCACTTTGATTTGCATTTTTTATCATTTGCAGCCCTATTCACCCTAATAAAATAACGCATTAAGACACCCTCACAATTGGGGTGCCTGGCTGGCTCAGTCAATAGAGCATGTGACTTTTGAGTTCAAGCCCCACATTGGGCATAGATCTTACTTAAAAAACAAAAATAAACAAATAAAAACATCCACATAATCAAGGTATGAAGCTATAGGGAGCCATCGTGGCACACCTTATACTATATCAAATTATACCATTATTTTCCTACATATACATAGCAATATATCCAATACAAAGAGTTTATTCAAAATAGATTTCATGGGGAAAAATAGGATCTCTAGGCATTTATTATCCAATGGTTATGCACAAGTAATGAAAACAATATAAATAGAAGCTAAGTGGCTTCGATTAATAGTTAAGTCACCTTAATATATAAGCAAACAGTCAGTTGAGTTATTGTATATTCCAGTTAAGTATGAATGTATAACAAAGTAGTCCAAAATTTATTGGCCTAAAACATCAGCAAAATTCATTTCTCTTATGAAGTTGGAATCTAATCAGCTTGTCTCTAATCTACTCAGCATCAGCTGGGGCCACTTGAAGGCAGGAGGTTGTAATCACACAAAGGCTCAACATTCAGGGAGAATGCAAACACCTGAGGCTGGCACAAATGGGCTGTCTGTAGGTGTCCCACTCCCTCTCTACCAGCTCTTCTCATTGAGATTCTCCAGTATGGTGGCTTCAGAGTAGCTGGACTTATTACAAGCTGTGTGTCCCAAGAGAGAGAGATGCAAATAGAAGCTGTACCCCTTTTATGACCTAGCCTTGGAAATAACATAGATTTGTGTCCACATCATTCTATTTATCAAGATTTTCCAGAGCTCAAGGAGATGGAAACAGACTCTACCTTTGATGGAACAGGGGCAAAAAGAATATGTGGAACCAGGAATATTAATGCACCTATTAAAAAAATTTTTTTAAATGTTTATTCATTTTTAGGGGGAGAGATAGAGAGACAGAACTTGAGTAGGGAGGGTACAAAGAGAGACAGGGAGACACAGAATCTGAAGCAGGCTCTGAGCTGTCAGCACAGAGCCTAATGCGGTTCTCAAACCCTTGAGATCATGACTTCAGCCCAAGTCATATGTTTAACCAACTAAGCCACTCACACATCCCTACCCCCCATTTTTTATACAATCACTACACTCTAACACCATAGATATTTCTCAGTTTAATCAAAGGTGATTTCTGGAAGAGACAGATTGTTAGTCGAATCGTAAGGAATTTAAGGAACCTTAAATTCACTGCTTGTCACACTGCTTTTTAAAAAATAACGTATTTTAAAGCAGTCATTTATGAAGTATACACTTTATATATAGAAAGAAATAGTTCTACTTAGAAGTTCTCAATGGCTTCACAATCTTAATTTATAAATACCCCAAATTCAGCCTTTGTCTCCCTTATCTACATGTGCAAAATAATCTTAAAAATAAACATCATGGAACTTTTCATGACACATAATTTGACTAAATAAACACAAATATCTTCAACCTTTTAAACCTTTCCTCAGTCTTAGATGAAAATAAGCTATGAAATAAACTCCAGTGGATTCTAACTTAGAGTAAAAATTAGCCTTAAAATTCTCACTTTGAACTGAACTACAAGCTCTTTTATGTCAGGTACTTCTGTTGTTTGTGTTCAGTACCACATTGTAGTCCCCACCCTGCCTAAAGTATTGTTTTGCAAATAATAAAGTGAATACATGAATAAATAAAACTAGTATGTATAGGATGCTTTAGTTTTTAAAGCACTCTCATATATTTTACCTCACAAGAACTTGTAACATAAATATTATTATTGGTCCCACTTAATAAAATAGAAAAATCAATAAGGGAAGTGAACTTCTGCAAGTTATAGAAATAGTAAAGTGTAAGAAATAAGACTTAGAACTGCAATATGCCCTTATTCAAAAACCCATACCCTTGAAGACTTACAACAGGCTCTGAAGCACAGCAGGCCTTCATTATATCTGTTAAAGAGATGCAGAGCATGGTAGTTTTTTCTGTTTTTTGTTTGTTGTTGTTGTGGTGGGTTTTTTTTTTTTTTTTTTTTTGCATCTCACATCCACGAAATACAGCCAGATCAATACTAAACCATCCTGCACACATAAAAAACTGATTTGAGGATTAACACAACAATCTGCACACTCTGAAGCACAGAACTTGGCAAGTAGCAGGTGCAGAGAGGTGAACTGGGGGAGAGAGAAGCTGTGGAGAGCAGGGAGCTGTTTTTGCTTGCAGAGAGAGGACAGAGATGGGGGAGTACAGGAAAAGCAGCCCCACGCAAAGCAGCTGAAGAGAAAGCAGAAAAGTGGAAACAACCACAGGAACTGAACTAAAAAGGGAGAAAGGAGAGGTTTTAAATTCCATTAAGAGTATAAACAGGGAGGGTGCAGATTCTGAAACTCTGCAGCTCGATACCTGGCAGAACTCTGGTGAGAAGGGCTAATCCCTAGAAACAGAGAACGAGGTCCCAGGGATCCTCAGGCTACATGAAGAGAGGTGGTTGCCCTGCTAGGAGGACATTTGGTAGAGGCTTTGCAGCCACCTCACAGGTAAAGGTCCCAACAGACCCCAGAGAACAACTACATTCACTGGTGTTGGAATAAGGACGTTAAGAATGAAGCCTGGTGCCAGATTGGGATTTTCCATAATTCTTGAAATGGTGCTGCTACACAACTGTGTGAACTTTTTCTGGGGTGGTCTGGCATACAGCTTCAGTCTCTGGGCATCGGCAGCAGCACGGTCGCACGAATGTTGCTGGGTGCAGCCGGCACCCAGCCATTACTTGGTGAGACCCTCTCCTAGAAGGCCTGAGCAGGCCAAAGCCACAGCCCCTTAGAGATAAGAGGGTGGGAAACACAGCCACACCTGAGATAAAATTCAGGAGGAGGTGCTGCCTGGTAACCTGATGGCTTGGTCACAAACTGTAAAAGTGTGGAGTGGATGGAAGTTGAAAACAAAGGATGGGTGCACAATTGCTGATCAGGGAGAACAGAGTTCCAATACTAGAGACTAGGTAGCTGGGTGATATCATTTTCACCCCTCCCACGCATGCGTATATGCACCTACAGGCACCACCACAATCCACGCCAGTAAGATAAGAAGCGACATCTAGTAGAGAACTGAACTATTACAAAGCCCTGCCCAAAAGTGCCAACCTAGCTCTTCAGGAACACTACAAGTGTCTCTCTCTGCCTGCTTAGTTTTCGGATTCTAAAGTGCTTCATAGTTTGACTTCTAGGTGAAAACAATGTTATTTTAATCATGCTCCACTCTGTTCACTGGTCCATCTATTCAAATTTTTTTCCTTTTCATTTCTTACAATAAGAAAAAAAATATTTTTATTGTTAATTTTTCTTAAAAATATTTTTATTTAATTTTTTTCTACTATATAATTTGCTTTTTTGTAAAATTTTCAAATTCTATTTTACTTCAACTATTTCATTTTATTCGATTTCACTGTAATCCCTGTTTCAAATTTTCAAACATTTTCCTTTATTTTTCCTCTTTTTTCTTTATCAAGCTCCTTTCAACGACCAGACCAAAACACACCTAGGATCAAACATCATTAATTTTATTTGTGTGTGTGTGTGTGTGTGTTATATTTAGTTTTTAATTTTTTACCCTATTAATTCCATTTCTTCCTTCATAATGATGAACTGAAGGAATTCACCCCAAAAGAAAACCAGGAAGAAAGGACAGCCAGGGACTTAATAAACACAGATACTAGCAAGATGTCTGAACCAGAATTTACAATCATAGTAAGAATAAGAGCTGGGGTTGAAAATAAATTAGAATCCCCTTCTGTGGGGATAAAAGAAGTAAACACTAATCAGGATGAAATTTTAAAAATCTAATAATTGAGCTGCAATCTCAAATGACTGCCACAGTGGCAAGGATAGATGAGGTAGAGCAACGAATCAGCGATATAGAGGAGAAACTTCTGGAGAATAATGAAGCAGAAAAAAAGAGGTAGACTAAGGCAAAAGAGCACGATTTAAGAATTAGAGAAATCAGTGAATCATTAAAAAGGAACATTAGAATCATATGGGGTCCTAGAAGATGAAGAGGGAGAAAAAGGGGTAGAAGGGCTATATGAGGAAATCACAGTGGAAAACTTTCCTAACCCGAGGAAAGGCACAGACATCAAAATCCAGCAAGCACTGAGGACTCAAATGAGATTCAATAAAAATCAACCATCAACAAGGCATATCATAGTCACATTTGCAAAATACATGAGCAAGGAAAGAATCATGAAAGCAGCAAGGGAAAAAACACCCTTAACCAGCAGATCAGGTTTGCAGCAAACCTATACACAGAAACTTGTTAGGCCAGAAAGGAGTGGCAGGATATGTTCAATGTGCTGAATCGGAAAAATACACAACCAATAATTCTCTATCCAGCAAGTCTGTCTTTCAAAATAGAAGGAAAGATAAAAAGGCTCTCAGACAAACCAAAATTAAAGGAGTTAGTGACCAGTGAAATTTTAAGGAGGACTCTCAGAGGGGAGAAAAGATGAAAAAAATTTTTTAAAAGACCAAAATCAACAAAGTCTAGAAAGAACCAGAGAACACCACCAGAAACTCCAACTCTACAAGCAACATAAAGGCAATAAAATCTTATCTTTCAGTACTCACTCTAAATGTCAATAGACTAAATGCTCCGAACAAGACATAAGGTAGCAGAATGGATAAGAAAACAAGATCTGTCTATATGCTGTTTACAAGAGACCCACTTTAGACCTAAAGACATCTTCAGATTGAAAGTAAGGGGATGGAGAACCATGTATCATGCTAGTGGTAGACAAAAGAAAGCTGGAATAGCCATACTTTTGTCAGACAATCTAGACTTTAAAACAAAGGCTATAACAAGAGATGAAGAAGAGCATAATATCATAATTAAGGGTTCTGTCCACCAAGAAGACCTAACAACTGTAAACATTTATACTCCAAATATGAGAGCACTCAAATATGTAAATCAATTAATCACAAACATAAAGACACTCATTGATAATAATACTATAATAGGGGACGTAAACATCCCACTTACAGCAATGGATAGATCATCTAAACAGAAAACCAACAAGGAAACAATGGCTTTAAATGACACACTGGACCAGATGGACTTAACATATATTCAGAACATTTCATCCTAAAGCAGTGGAATATAGATTCTTCTCAAGTGCACATGAAACATTCTCCAGAAGAGATTACATACGGGGACACAAATCAGCCCTCAACAAGTACAAAAGATCGAGATCATACCATGTATGTTTTCAGACCACAAAGTTATGCAATTTGAAATCAACCACAAGAAAAAATTTGGAAACATAATAAATACTTGGAGACTAAAGAACATCCTACCAAAGAATGAATGGGCTAACCAATAAGGTAAGGAAGAAATTAAAAAGTACGTGGAAGCCAATGAAAATGATAACACCACAGCCCAAAACCTTTGGGACGCAGCAAAGGCGGTCATAAGAGGGAAGTGCATAGCAATTCAGGCCTTTGTAAGGAAAGAAGAAAGGTCTCAAGTCCACAACCTAACCTTACACCTTAAAGATATGGAAAAAGAACAGAAAATAAAATCCAAAACCATCAGAAGACAGGAAATAATAAAGATTAGAGAAGAAATCAATGCTATCAAAACCAAAAACCAAAACAAACAAACAAAAACAAAAAAACAAAAACAGCAGAACAGATCAATGAAACCAGAAGCTGGCTATTTGAAAGAATTAACAAAATTGATGACAATATTATGAGCAATTATATACCAATAAAATGAGCAACTTGGAAGAAGTGGACAAATTCCTAGAAACATATAAACTACCAAAACTGAAACAAGAAGAAATAGAAAATTTGAGCAGACTCATAACCAGTAAAGAAATAGAATTAGTATGGGGCGCCTGGGTGGCTTAGTCGGTTAAGTGTCCGACTTTCGCTTAGGTCATGATCTCGCGGTTCGTGGGTTCGAGCCCAGCGTCGGGCTCTGTGCTGACTGCCAGCTCAGAGCCAGGAGCCCGTTTCAGAGTCTGTGTCTCCCTCTCTCTCTGACCCTCCCCTGCTCATGCTCTCTCTCTCTCTCTCTGTCCTAGAAATAAATAAAAAATATTAAAAAAAAAAAAAGAAATAGAATTAGTAATCAATAATCTCCCAAAAATCATGAGTCCAGGGCCAGATGGCTTTCCAGGGGAATTCTACCAAACATTTAAAGAAGAGGTAACACCCATTCCCTTGAAGCTTTTCCCAAAAATAGAAATAGAAGGAACATTTCCAAACTCTTTCTCTGAAGCCAGCATTACCTTGATTCCAAAACCAGACAAACACCCCACTGAAAAGGAGAACTATAGACCAATTTTCCTGATGAACATGCATGCAAAAATCCTCAACAAGATAGTAGCCAATTGGATCCAACAATACATTAGAAAAATTATTTACCACGATCAAGTGGGATTTGTACCTGGGATGCAGGGCTGGCTCAATATCTTCAAAAACAATCAGTGTGATTTGTCACACCAATAAAAAAGAAATGACAAGAACCACATGATCCTCTCAATAGAGGCAGAGACAGCATTTGACAAAATACAGCATCTTTTCTTAATAAAAACCCTCAAGGAAGTAGGGCTAGAAGGATCATACCTCGAAGTCATAAAAGCCATAAATGAAAGATCCACTGCTAATATCAGCCTCAATGGGGGAAAAACTGAGAGCTATCCCCTTAAAGTCAGGTACAAGACAGGGATGTCCACTCTCACCACTATTATTCAACATAGTATTAAAAGTCTTAGCCTCAGCAATCAGACAACACAAAGAAATAAAAGACATCCAAATCGGCCAGGAGGAGGTCAAACTTTCACTCTTCACGAAGACATGATACTCTATATGGAAAACCCAAGATTCTACAAAAAGAACTGCTAGAACTGATCCACTAATTCAGCAAAGTCATAGGATATAAAATAAATGCACAGAAATCTGTTGAATTCCTTTTTTTAAAAAGTAAAGTTTGTTCTTTTATATATATATATATAGTTTATTTATTTTTGAGACAGAGAGAGACAGAACATGAGCAGGGAAGAGGCAGAGAGAGAGGGAGACACAGAATCCGAAACAGGCTCCAGACTCTGAGCTGCCAGCACAGAACCCGATGCTGGGCTCAAACCCAAGAACCATGAGATCATGACCCGAACTGAAGTTGGGTGCTTAACCAACTGAGCCACTCAGGGGCCCCCTGTTGCATTCCTATAACCAATAATGAAACAACAGAAAGAGAAATCAAAAACCCTAAAATACTTAGGAGTAAACCTAACTAAAGAGCTGAAAAATCTATATACTAGAAACTATAGAAAGCTTATGAAAGAAATGGAAGAAGACA